>JAHTLZ010003542.1:24566522-24610847 GCA_023846285.1 Phrynocephalus versicolor
AAGAAAGAAAGAAAGAAAGAAAGAAAGAAAGAAAGAAAGAAAGAAAGAAAGAAAGAAAGAAAGAAAGAAAGAAAGAAAGAAAGAAAGAAAGAAATGACCCCAGTGACTGCATATGCATGTTCCACAGGCTCAGCATCTGAGTCACGCCATCTAGGGATGATCATGGTATTTCTTACAAATGTTAAACAATCAATGGGTTGCCAGTCTGTTTGCATGCCAATGCACACCCAGCCACACCAAGATTATCTGGAGTTTAATCAAGTAATCTAACTCGCACAAAAATATAATGTTAACACAAAACTGATTGAAAGACAGGCTCCTCCTGTCCCCCTCCACCTGTGATTAGATTGGGTTTGGGAGCCTTTTGTGGTACCCTGCCCAACCAGCCTGTGCAAGACAGGAAGTGATGTCAGTTACTGAGGGCAACAGAGGCAATCCTACCAGGCCATTATCGCCTGGGTTTTCCAAATCAGGGGTATGAAGCATTTGGCAGTCCTTGCTCCTGCATCTTTCTTTGCTCCACTTGTCACCAAGCTGACAATCACACTAGCAAAATGTTTCTCAGTTATTCCTCATGAATGTTGACCCCTTTTGGGGGGTTCAGGTGACACATGGACATTTGCATTGCTCGCCTTCAGCATCAAATTCAGTCTGCTGGGAGGCTACTACTATATTTGTTCTGTTTTTCATTGTGCAAGATAACAAACACTCCATTGAGTGCGTACTACTACACCTATTCATTTCCTTTACATCTGGATTGCGGTCCTACCTTCTCCACCTGCTGTTGCTCACCTCCTTTATTTATTTTTTTTAAAGTTTCAAATAGGGATGTTAGCATGTTGGTATGCATCTGTCAAATAAGACTTAGTGTACTTGAGGATTGTAAAGGGAAAGGAAGAAGGGGTGATGGGGAAGCTGAACCCTATCTGAGAAGTAGAGGGAACAGGTATAATAGTAGGACAGTCTCCCGGACAGACCTGTCAAGTGTTACGTTTTGGGCGGGACATTCATGGGTCTATCGCTCTTTCCCGCCATCTTCCCAAAAATTATTTTTCCCTGAAACATCCCGCATTTCTGGCAGTGGGCAGCTGAGCTCTGGATACTGCCCGCCTCCAGGTGGCCTGCCAGCGAGCAGTTCTCCCTGTGCAACCCCTAACCCACACCCCACCAACTGTCCGGATAGGTATAGATACCCCCTAGAAAGCTGAGACACCTAGATCACAGTGAGCATTCTGAAGCCACTGCAAGGGATTCTGGGAACCCTGTATGCAAATGAGATTCCACTCCCTAGCCAAAGGGTCCGGCTGCCAGCGCCCTGCCTCCCTGGAGCTCCCAGTCCTGGGCAGCTGTGGGGAACACTTGACAGCTATGCTCCCAGAGTCATCCAAGAATGACTGAAAGGAAGCATGTGGAGCTTCATTCGCCCTACTGCATTGTAGTCCCCCAACTTTTGCCAATCAGGGCTCCCCCTGATCTTGGGAGCAGCATGGGTAGAGCATGGGGATTAGCAATGGGTGTGAGAGGGGTGGAACAGGAAGCAAAGAATCAGGAAGGAGCCATAGCTGGAGCTGCAAGGGCAGCAAGAGCAACACTGCCATTACCTGGGGGGGGGGGGAGAGTGAGACAATGAAAAGCTTTTGCATTGCTCCTGGCTGATTTGGCAGCACCCCAGGGAGCTGTGGGGCGCTGTGAGGGGCAAAGGGCACTATGCTGAACATACCTGGAAGCTCTCTCCTACTGTCTTTTGTTCGCAACTGCAATGCACTCTGGGTTCTCCTCCATAGGAGAGTAGAAATTGGAAGAAATGAGCCAGATCAGTATGTGGCCCGTAAGGGCATTTTGCAAACACAGTGATGTACTTACACATATTTAAAAAGAGAAAGAGAGAGAGAGAGAGAGAAAGGGGACAGAGAAAATTCCCCAAATGAAGAAGGATATATCTAGCTTGAGGGGTGTAGAAGAATGAATTGACCTTAAAACGGCCAAATGGTTAAAAACTAGAGATGGGCACGAATAAAAAAAAAAGTGTTTCGTTTGTCGTTTGTCGTTTAGGGGGTCTGTTTCGGTTCGTTTTCGTTTTTCACAATTTTTTGCAAAAAAATCGTTCTCGTTTTTGTTTGTTTCGTTACCGTTTCGTTACCATTTATTTCAATTTTTTGTGATTTTTTTAGCATTTAAAGCAATTCAATGTATTGCCGTAACAAAAACAAAACGGACGACAAAATTTCTGGTGTTTCTGTTCGTTTCGTTTCATTTTGGAGGCAAAATTTTGTTACGTAACGAAACGAAAAATGAAAATGAAAACGAAAAATTGTTCGTTTCATGCCCATCTCTATTAAAAATGTATGAACCACTATCACAGGAGATGTGCCACGTGACCACAACATGCCACTACACAGGAACAGAAGACGCTAGATGGGCGAATCTGTACAACATAAAAATGGTCGCGATTAGGGTTTATGCTGTTTTCAATGTATTCCTATGGGAAATTTGTATAAAGGAAAATTTGCTTAGCATACTTTCATTTGGAACACATTAATTCCTTTATACAAGGTACCACTGCAATTCTATAGTATACTAAAATTGACAAATGCTCAGATAGTCACACAGTGAACAATCAGCCTGGAGGGGGAAAAGTAAGATGGATGGTTTCTTTGTTACAATGCTATATATGCCAAACAAAGAGGGAATAACAGCAGGTTCCATTGAAACTCCTCCTTTCCTGTTTCTCTAAAAAAGAAACTGTTTCAAATATACTCAGCTTTATACCACCCAAATGGATATTCTCAAATCAACAACAACTAGGTGCTATTTTTAGATCTAATTCTCATTCCCCCGATGCTCCAGACCATTGGTTCCCTGACCTTCTCATGCTGATTCCTGGACCAGCACATGAACACGCCAAGGTTAACCAGTACAATGTCCGTTCCCGTTTGCTCCAAGTGTTGTTCAAGGTCGCAGTCGTGACCTTTTGTGTCTGGCTATGAGCAAAAGATGGTTTCTTGTGGGGATATCAAAGTTCACCCCCTTTTGACCCATTCAAGTGGACAAAAAGTACAATAAAATAGATGAGCAGTTTTTGATTGATGTTCTAAGCAAGCAAGGGAGTTGATTGTTTTTTAAGCAAGAGATTTTTCTGGTGCCCTTTGAGAACGAGCACTTCTCTAGGTGTTTTCTTTCTTTTAAAGGAAAAAAAAACATTCTTAAAATGTAATCGAGCCCAGGTTAAGAATCTCACCCTGTGGCTGTATTTCTCATACCTCTGATGGCAGAGAAATGGAAATGGAGTTAACTTTTTTTGGTGCATTTTGCTCTTTTTACCCTTGAAGTGCCAAAGGGCAACACATGCCTATCCTGGCTCACTCCTGAGTATCTGTTTCCTAACGAGAACGAGGAAAAGCAGGTGGTGCAACACAGCCAGTAGCACTGGCTTCTTCTGATGCAAGCGAATCTGTGGCATCTTAACATTTAGACAGATATACTGACCAGTGGGATGGACTTCCAGGAGGGTTTAACTATTGCATAACAGGCAAAACCAAGAGAAAAATAAAAGAATAAAGAGGACAAAAACGCTGTGACTCCTTAAAAACTAACTCTATAATTTAATATGAGATTTTATGGGCAAGTTCAAATCCTCAGACGTAAGAGTGGGACACACTCTAAGGTGTCACAATGTTTTTGCCTTCTTTATACAGTGTTTTCCCCCACCTGCTTTTGTCTGATATGCTAGGGCAGACTACTCTTCTAAAACCAATGATTCAATAAGTTTATTTTTCAAGGAGTCTCCTTCTTCACTCGTGGCACAGTACGGAACCCTGTCACAAAGGGAACATCTCTTCAAAAGAGTCTACCCTTCAAGGGCCATTTATGTGCCACTGAGGACACAGAGACCCACATACTACTAGAGCAACAGAATCAAGACTGTGGCTTCCTGCATCTGTTCCTGGAAAGCTTTGATATTGCCTGAAAAGATAAAAAAACATAAACATACCCTGGCAGGAGTGTGGGTGAATAATTAACAGTGTCCGTTTAAAAAAAAACACACACACACCTCAGCTTATGTAATACTGTATACATATATTAGCTTTCAGGAGTGAAGCAATTAAGCTGCGGCTTGTCTGTGATGGTTATCATAATTAATGTCTTATACCTTCCGTCGCTAGATGACAGATTTTCCTAATACTGTAATCTGAGAGGAAGCTGCAGTTAGGCCTGGCATACTCATTTCTTCATATACGTCTCGGCAGCTATGTTTGGACAAGAGGCACAGTACAGAATGCTGCACGCTGGGCATGCTGGTTCCTTCTGTAGCATCTCCAAACTCTTTGAAAAATAATGAAAGCAGGAAAGAACGAGTGAGAAGCTCCGAATGCCTGCAAAAGAGGCATTAAGAGGGGAGAAGGGGAGACTGAACAAGTGCCCCAGCTGGAAGGAAAAAGTCCTCCAAGAAAGAAGCTGAGTAGGGGGGAGCAGAGGGAATTAAAAAGAACACCTGCATGAATAAGGGGAGAGCAAGAGTAAGGGAACTGCCTAGATGCCCTAAGCACATCCGATCTCGCCTGATTTTGGAAGCTAAGCAGGGTCGGGCCTGGTTAGTACTTGGATGGGAGACCACCAGGGAAGACCAGGTGCTGTAGGCGCCTGGAGCAGGAACTGGCAAGCCACTCCAGTATTCCAACCAAGAAAACTCCATGGACATGGGGTCACGAAGGGTGGGTCACGACTGTAATGACGCAACACACACACACACACACACACACACACACAAGTAAGGGAGAGTGTGAGGTCAGTCAAGAAGAGAAACAGCATTTCTATCTGGGGAGTGAGTGGATAGATGAGAGAGGAGGAAGGATACCTGAGGTAGTAAATGTGTGGGTGCGTAAGGGGTGAGAAAAAGCCCCACAATGGTGGGTTTCTCCGTTTAGAAATAAATAAATAAACATACAAAATAACACTTACTGTCTTTCTCGGATTTATGTACAAGACCCATCCCATATGCCCTCTCCTCCCCACTCCCCTTCTTTGGTATTTGCAACATGGACTTACCCAATGAAACCTGTCGGGAAGAGTGCTTTAAGTGTTCCTTAAAGGTCTGCTGAGCTGCGATATAGATGCACAGTATTTTGTACTATTTCCTCCCCCTTGCAACTCCACACCCAGTTACTGACTAATTCTGTTACTATGGATAAGCTAGTGCTATGCACCTAATACGCTTCCACTCCTTGAAGTATCATTGCAACACTATTTCCTGGTTACCTGGTTGTTTACAAAGGTGGCTGGCTCATTCTTTTCTTACTGTGTGAAAAGGTAACAGTCATTTTCATTAGTTTCCAAGAATATCTGTTTTCAAATGTTTTATTCTGGAGAAAATGGATTTTACCTTCACATTTTGACTCTGGATGTTTAAAAAACACATGCGTACATATGATCACTGAGCACCCTGTTGGAAATACATGATCAGAGGCCACAAAACAATTGCACTTGCATTAGAAGCAATGTCTACTTTACCCCCACATTTTAAATTATATAACACATCCAGACAAACATGCCTGAGATATCAGAGAAAATTTCTTCCCACTTTAACATCAGTGCAGGGAGAAAGCAGTTGTCCATTCAGGCACGTTAGCAGATCAGGTTCTTGCTATAGGTGCCTAATATAATGAGAATAAACATATACTGTACTGGCATACCGGAGACCTCTGCTTGAATCTCTGCACAGCCCTGGATACTCATTGTAGTGTTAAGTGTCACAATGAGCATGTGTTATCCTCTTGCAAAGTTGTACCTGCTGAGACCACTAGCAGCATTTTCAATAATAATAATAAGAAAGAAAGAAAGAAAGAAAGAAAGAAAGAAAGAAAGAAAGAAAGAAAGAAGAAGAAGAAGAAGAAGAAGAAGAAGAAGAAGATCTCTCTGCACTGCGTTGCTGACTCCATAGGGAATGTACTGGCGAATGGCACTTTGCACTCCTGCCACTAGATGGAGAATGGCATGTTGCGTGAGGAGCCTTACCTCACAGACACTCATCTCAGAACGAGAAGCGTGATGAGATTCTCGAGGCCAGGGAGGGGAATCTCTCATCCTGCTTAGATTGCAGTTCAGGGAGCGTGGTCGGGACGAACTCCCCTCGTCCCGCAATGGACGTGCGGTTAGATATCTTCGTACCGGTCCCCAGCGGGACCGCGAACAGCGATGAGATGGACGTGAAGTATCAGTCATTATTATATTTCCAAATGAAATTATGTTAAGCAAATTTTCCTTTATACAAATTCCCATAGGAATGCATTGAAAATGGAGTAATCCCATTTTTATGTTGTACGGATTTTCCCCATAGGCAGTTCTGTTAAGCAAATTTCCCCTATCTCCGGAATTTTTTATGTTGTACAGGTTTTATGTTATACAAGCAGTTTGTTATACAAGGGTCCACTGTATATTAAAATTTCTTCACCTGTGTGTCTTGTACAGTATTTAGTGTGCTTTGGGAATGGTCACTGGAAGTTAAACATGAGCTTAGTTTGCATATCTGATTGATGCATACATCTGGAAAAGTGTTGTCACTGGAGGAAAAACAGCACCATCATCGTATCCTTCGAACTGCAGAGCTAGAAGGGGAGCCTGTGGATCATCAAGCCCATCCCTCTCAAAGAAACACAGAGCGGAACTAAACCGTAGGTAAGACATTTTTCTGAATGTCTACCTCGAATTTCTTCCTTTTTCCTCTGTCCTCACAAAGCATGAACTGGCTTGAAAAGAAGTCTACCGGAGCAAAGGTATTGGCGATTCCTTTCAGTTAGCCAAGTATAGAGCAGAAAAACAACACAGAAACATGGAGAGATCAGCTGTCTCATCAACCCCCTCTTTGGGTACCGGTACTTTTGTCTTGCTTTTTGCACCACAGATGGGCTGTTTGCATGAAAAAAACCACTCGAGAAACCATTAAAGTGGAAAAGGGCGTCTTTAGTTATAGCCACCCTCTCTAGTTTCGCAGTCGGAAGGGACTTTCTTGCTGCCTACAGGAAACAATGGGGGGGGGGAAGAGGTGGGCTAAGTTACTATTTGGACTGCAATTCCCAAAAAGCCGCAGCCAGCATGCCCACTGGGAGTTGTAGTCCAAGGTGTCCTCCGCCCTCCAAATCAGGAAGCAGGGCGCCCCAAACGAAAACAAAACAAACTTTGTTTTTAATTCCAAATGCAAATATTCGTACTCCAAACTGGATGGAAAACGGAACTTCCAGTCTAACGGGGGAAACTAAGAAAAATGGGCTTCAGAAACTACATATCCCGTAATGCCCCTCTCGAAAAGAGACAGGACGAAAGCGGAAGCTACTCCTTCCTCTTCGCCGATTGGCTACTCTTTTGGCACGTTCGCGCCGTTTAAGAGCGGGGGGCGGGGCGGGGGCGGGGCGGAGTCATCTTGAGCCTGAGCGATGTGATTGGTCGGTGCTCTCTCGCCAGACCAACGGGGAAGAGACAGTGGGCGGGAAGGAAAGGAGCGGCAGCCACCTTTCCCGCCCGCCGGGTTTGGCGGGAAACGAAAGGAAGCGCTTCTTTTTTTTCGCGCCAAACGGAGGGCGCCCGGCAGGAGACGCCAGGCAGGCAGGTTCGGGGCGGCGAGCGCAGCGCGGTCCCTGCGGCAATGGCGGCTCCCGGGGCAGCGACCTTGGACGATGCGGAGTTGCGAGAAGCTCAGCGAGACTACTTGGATTTCTTGGACGACGAGGTGAGTGGCAGGGAGCCCGAGAGGCCGCCTTCCTCCTCCTCCTCCTCCTCCTCCTCCTCCTCCTCCTCCTCCTCCAGCTCAGGGAGGCCCCAGGAAGAGGCGCAAGGAAGGGTTCCCATGGTGTGGGTGTGTGTTTTTGGGGGGGCAGGTCACCCCGTCCTGGGGGTTGTGGGTCAAGAGACGGGGCACCAGCAAGAAGCAAAAAGCTGCCTGTGGGTCTTCCCATGTTGGCTGTCCTGAGCCGGAAAGGGTTGGCGCAGGACAGGAGCTTCGGATCCAGGAGGAGGACTTTTAGGATTCCTTAGGTGCCATCCGTTCGGAACAGCCACCCTGTGAGGACTTTCCAGGCGAAGGAGATGTTTTAAGAGTGGGTTTTAGCGGTTCCACCCGCACACCACCCTCACGCACTGAGCTCCCAGGGCTCAGCAGCAGGGATTTGAAACCTGGCCCCATGTTCTCCTAGAGATCCCTCTCTATCTGCCACAGCACACTGGAAATAGATAGCTCTGCTTATTCACCCCCACTTTGTGCTTGTTCCTGACCTCTGTAAAGGCAACAGGTAATGGGCAGGTAACCCCTGTGGCTAAGGGCCACAGAAGCCAAGGAGAAGATGCTTTCTTACTTCTTCTTTGCAGCTTGTGATAATATGAAATATTAAGTTCTTGGCAATTAAATGCGTCTCCTTCAGGTGTGTTTTGTTAGTACTCTCCTTTAGCACAAACTGGCATGGACAGGACAATGCATTCAATGTTCCTGGGAGCCAGTCTGCCAGTCTCTGTAGACCTGCTTCATTTTATTCCTTCCTGGTGTTGGCCCTTCTCGCCTGACAGTTAAGGTCGTAGCAATTGGGACACAACAGAACCCTCTCCCCTTTTATTGGAGAGAGAGAGGGGGGGGTATACAGACAGATATAGTAGAATGTTCTTTTTCCTGATGGCATCCTTCAAAAATGAAAACTGGTTGATCAACATGATGATCAGCATGTCTTTATTTTGTTTCACAGAGTTCTTGCGTTTACACAGTGAATTAAATTAACTCTCTGGAAGGAATGTGGATGTGCTTCATGCTGTAAAGTTTTCCAGTTCATGGGTCGTTTTTTTAATATGATTTATGAGATGATGGACTCAAAGTCAGTCTTTTAGGCAAAAATCAAAGAAAAACAAAACAAAAGACACAAACATGGCACCTTAAAGACTAACTTTCATATTTTAATGTAACATTTTGTGGACATCTCCACTTCTTCAAGACATATAGCAGCAGAATGAGGTGTGAAATATAATATGAGATGGGATTTACATTTCATACCAGATATTCTTTGGCTGTAGTATATAGAGCAGGGGTCCTCAACCTAAGGCCCCGGGGCCAGATGCGGCCCCTCAAGGTCCTGAATCCGGCCCCCAGGACCAATTGCAACCTCCCCACCTACCCCTGTTTGTGAGCAAGCCAGCCTCCATAGCTGCTTCTATTGCTGAGGCAGTTCAAAGCAGTGGGCTATGTCACTTCTCCCACTCCCCCCAACTACCGTCAAGATGATCAGCATGCTGGCTAGTGGGGCATTTAGAGTGGGAGGGCTATGGCAAGGTCCCCCGCTCCCCCCACCCACTGTGGTCCGGCCCCCAGTGGTGCCTGGGGCGTGGTGAACTGGCCCGTTGTTTGAAAACGTTGAGGACCCCTGATATAGAGTCAGTCTGGCTCTTTTGGAAAACAGGTGAAAACTGGTACCGGTAGATAGTGGCCTTTTCCTAAATGGGACATGGGTTCTAATTTCTGTTGCACATTGGCAGAATTCTGTTGCCAGAAGCCAGTGGTTAAGAGTTATCTGGCTGCAGAGCCAGAGGTCGGGCATTTGATTCCCCCCTCTGCCTCCTGCGAAGTGGAGCCATTGTGTCTGGCCTTGGGCAAGTGGTACAGTCCCAGGTTCCCCCTGGAAGAAGGGAATGGCAAAATAACTTCTGAGTAATCTTTACCTGGAAAACCCCCAAAGAGGGTTATCATGAGCCAGAATTCACTTGGTGGGACATTGTCATCAAATTATAAAAAACTGCCAGCGACAGGGAAAGTTTTAAAATGCAGATGTTATAATAGTTGGCAGTTGACCCCCAACTTTGGAATGCCCTCCCAACAGAGACCCACCTGGTGCCAACACTTTTGGCTTTTTGGCACCAGGCAAAGACCTTCCTGTTCAGCCAGCGTTTTAAATAGATAGTGTTTTTTAGCTGGGCTCATGAGTGGCAGGATTTTATTCTTTGTATTGCATATTGATTGTTTAAATTGTTTTGTGTTTTATTGTTTTAATAATTATGTTGGGTTTTTTTTTAGTTTTAATATACTGTTGTATGCCACTCAGAAACTACTTGGTAGCAGGGAGGCTAATTTTTTTTGTAAATAAATAAGTAAATAATAGTGCTGGATACAGTATGGCACTGTAGCATAGTTTTCAATCTGCAGTCTGGGAGTTCAAATGAAATGGACCTTGAAAGGGTTCCAGATGCTAAAGATTAAAATCATTAAAATTAATCACAAAACTAATCACAGCTCATAGGGCTGTGGTTGTTAGCACTTGTGTTGTGTTGCCATTTTGATTCATAGAACAACAATCCAAATATATTAAGTGGGCCAACAAGGGATCCTTGCAGTTTTTCAATTAGGTATTCAGTACTGGACAATTAGAGAACTAACTTTACTGAAAAAGAGGCAGGTTTGTTAATTTGACATTCATTGGGGGCTTGGAGCAATTCTCCTTTGTTTCTCCTTTCATAATTCCTCTCATCTGTATTTATTTGATTACGCACATAATCATCATTGTGTGTTAATACTGCCTTCCCTTGTAGGAGGATCGGGGGATTTACCAGAGTAAAGTCCGTGAGATGATTAGTGACAACCAATACCGTTTGATTGTGAATATCAATGATCTCCGGCAAAAAAATGAGAAAAGAGCCAGCCGGTAAGTCTTTTGAATCAAGTTAGTATGCAGATGTTAATATTCTGCTTCTGTATTGCACCCCCTGACCCTTATTTATTACCAGATGTGATATGTCCAAACAAAATACTTGTCCTGTTCAATCTAATAATTTTCTAGGCAATTTAAGCATTTTAAACAGTTCATCTAAAAGTCACATAACAGGTAGTCAATCACTCAGGGAAAACTTGCCGGTTGAGAAAGGTCTTTGCCTGCTTGTAGAAGGGCAGCAAAGATAGGGCAAATCTATCCTCCTATGGAAGGGAGCTCCAAAGCCTAGGAGTGGCCACAGGAGGTGGGACCAGGAGAAAGACCTCTCCTGGTGGCTTTAGCAGGAAAGCTGTCTCATACTAGGATATGCAATCTTCAAGGTCTGTCAACTGAAGAGTTTGTTGCATAGACTAAAGGCTCTGATAAATTAGCAGTGGGTGGAATAAACTCTTTTTTTCTTGGAGGAGGTCTAAGATCAGGTAGAAGAAGGGGAGAAATTATGGCATGGAACATTTCTGACCACAAGGTTTGTTCCCCCTGAGCACAGAGAGAACTCCTATTTCCCTGAGCTCCTTGCCCTCTGAAGATGCCGGCCACAGACACTGGTGAAACACCAGGAAGAAAAACTTCCAGAACACGGCCAAGCAGCCCAAAAAACTCACGACAGCTCTTTGCTCCTCTTTGTTCTAGTCTGCTCAACAGTGCCTTTGAGGAGATGGTGGCCTTCCAGCGTGCCCTGAAGGACTTTGTTGCTTCCATTGATGCCACGTATTCCAAGCAGTACGAAGAGTTTTACATTGGACTTGAGGGCAGCTTCGGATCCAAACACGTGACACCCCGGACGTTGACGTCCCAGTTCCTCAGCTGCATTGTCTGCGTGGAGGGCATTGTTACAAAATGTAAGTGGAAAGGGGGGGGGGCGAATGCCAAGTGAAAACTGAAATGGCACTATTGCCACCGGACATATGGGAGCAGGATAGTTACTGAGACAAACAGCAGTCTTCCCTTCAATGGGTTTATACCCTCCATTGTTATTTAACAAACAGATGCATTTCTTTATTTATTTTTATACCGCCCGTCTTCCTAGGGGAACTCCAGGCGGTTTACAAAGGAGACTAAGACAAACAATATAAAATCAATAAAACAATCGAGACACACACACACGCACACACACACACACAGAAAAAAACACACGACAAACTAGTCGGAAGAAACATCAGCAAGATGGCGGCTCTGAGGGAGAGAGAGAAAAAATTAAAATTAAAGTTTGCCAAATGCCTCTCTGAAAAGCAAGGTTTTGAGTACTTTTTTAAAGGCGGGCAGGGACTGTGCAAGGCGCAACTCACTCGGAAGATGGTTCCAGAGCGAGGGGCCGGCCACTGAGAAGGCACAGGTACAAGTTGCCGATTTCCGCGCCTCCCTGGGCGTGGCCACTCGGAGTGAGAGCGCCTGCGGCATTCGAGTGGGCCGGGCCTCAGTTGATCTTTGGAAGATACGCTCTGACAAGTATTCCGGTCCCAAGCCGTGGAGGGTTTTGTAAACCAAAACCAGGACCTTGAGCCTTATCCGGAGCACGATGGGCAACCAGTGCAGTCGAGCCAGAACTGGGGTGATCGTATCGACGTGCACCTACCACCAGCCTGGCTGCTGCATTCTGTACCTGCTGAGGTCTCCGGACAAGGGTCAAGGGCAACCCCACGTAGAGAGCTTTGCAGTAATCAATCCTTAGATGCATCCCTCTAAGGCAGAACATGAGCAAACAAAATTCTTCCTGACCTAGAAGCAGACCTTTTTTCCACCCAACAGGTTTTTTGCTTCTTGCACTTTCTTCGTATCTGAGACCAAGATTAGGCGAACAAGGGAGGGAAGTGACGTAGGCAGGGTTAAGCGTTGCGCATTCAGTGCCAGAATGCTATTTTGTGAGGTAAAGGGTAATTATTTTGACAGGGAGCAAAGAACCATTATACATCTCTGCTTGTCCGATTACAATTTAAATCCGTAGGGTCCAATCATTTGTATGTGTGCTGCTGAGGTATAAACTTAATAAAGCTTAATGGGATTTGGCACTGAGAGAAAACAAACAGAACTGACACATTAATGTGACCACAGAAAGGTTGTACTCTGAAACTGGATTTTGCCGTTCACTTGGTTCCCATTCCCACCCAGGTTCTTTGGTACGCCCTAAAATAGTCCGTAGTGTGCACTACTGCCCTGCTACCAAGAAAACCATTGAACGCCGGTATACCGATATGACTTCCTTGGAAGCTTTTCCGTCGACTGCTGTCTATCCCACCAAGGTGAGTGGAGGGTGTGTGGTTTATGTATTCCAGGCAATAGGAAGGGAATTCTTCAGAGCATCTTGTTAAGCAGTTGTTCTCTTTTCTCACCACTTTCATAGCTCTGTAAGAGAATGCTTTGTTTCTGTATTCCTTTTCAGCTGATAGAAACTAGGGCTGCTCTCCTAATTGCTGGTCCCAACAAGAATTGTCCTGTGGAGCCAGTGGGGTTTACATAAGTGTTGTCTTCCATGTAGCAGTTGATTCAATAACTGGACTCATTTATTGATGTGTGTATTTATTTATTAGAAGTAGGCCGATATACTGTGATATCTAGGCTATTGATTAAAAATCTATTGATCTGGAAAAGTATAATACACATACCTTATTAAGTAACTGGGTAATATATCTAATTTGTAGATGCATGTACTGTATATACTCGAATATAAGCCTAGTTTTTCAGCCCTAATTTTGGGCTGAAAAAAAAGGGGTCCTTATATTCAGGTCAATACTTTTAGCCACTGAGCCAAGTTTGGGTCGGTGGCTAAAAGTCATTTTAAACATTGTGTGCCACTTCTCCTGACCCCCTCCCCATGTTTAAAATGACTTTTTAAAAAGTCATTTTAAAACAATGTTTAAAATGACTTTTAGCCACCAACTCAAGCACTTGCCTCGGTGGCTAAAAGTCATTTTAAACATCACACACACACCCAGCTCACAAAGAAGGAGTTGCCAGGCCCTGCTGCATTTCCCACCCTAGGCTTGTACTTGAGTCAATAAATTTTCCCAGTTTTTTGGGTTTAAATTAGGGGCCCTGACTTATACTCGGGTCGACTTATACTCGAGTATATACGGTAATTGGAATTCCTATGAAGTTCTCATTTACTTCCTCATCCTGACATGAAAGGGACTTTGGGGTCTGAAAGGCTACGCTGGTAGTGCATAAAGCTGAAATATGGTGCCTAGGCTGAAGAGTGGCAGATGAGTAGAATTCTTCCAGACATCTATCTAGTCAATAGTAATTTTTTAAAAACAATAACTTTTAATCTTCATCATGAAACAAGTGTACAGCATATAATCTAGTTTGTTGAAGAATGTCATAATTGAGTGCTATTTATTAATTTTGTTCTGGATTTCTTTAAAAAAATAGGCTATATTTTATTAGCTACTTTGACCACAATTGTAACAGAAAGGGGGATTAAATTCCTCCCAAATTACAATTTGTTATGAAAATTGAGATTATGTGTCTGAGGGTTCAGACACTGCCATTGTTCTGAGTATTGTCTGAATTGGTAGAATAGTACAAATAATACCTGAGAAATGAACTGCCACATTCTGCTGAATATGTTGAGAAGATCTGATGTAGAGTTCTCCAAGATATTTGGAGACTGTATTTTTCCATCTCTAAGATGCTGCCATGTATTAGACGAACCCGAGTTTTCCAGCCCAAAATTAGTTTCACAGTTGGGTGATTCTCTCCTTGGCTTACCTCTGAGTACAAGATGACCCTCAATTTTTAGTCTAACAATTCTAGACATAAATATAGTCTTATACACAGAAAATACTGTATTGTAGGGCGGTACTACTTCGGTTAAATTTTATGTTGATGGGCATGATAATGTAGAAAACTTTCTTAGAAAATGAGGCAAAACTTTTTTTGATCTGAGATTTCTTAGTTCTGTATGTACAATGAAGACTTTTCCTCCCTCTTATCGGGTGAGAAGAATTGAGTTCCTGCTTCCTTAAATCTTTTTGTGAGTTGGTAGTAGTTCTGGTAAGCATTTTAAACAGCAGCCCCTGTTAGAAGGGCTTCGTCATGTACAGAAGAGACACCGTACTGTTCCGGAAGGGGACGATGTGGAGAGGCAGAAGCTGGATGTGATTTGTTTGCAAACAACCAGGCTGAACAGCTATGCAAAGCAATCTGTTCTTAGCAGGAGGGATTCAGGGACCCAATATTTTTCTTCCCAAGATTGCTTACAGCTGCTGATTCCTTCCGTGGCAGGACCCATGCCGTGTGATGAGTAGATATGGGTGAAGCACCGTCTGCACCAGATGCTCTGTGCAGTCTCCAATGATGAGCCCACCATGTCCTCTTTGTCCTTTCTTTAACCGGACCTGTCCAGATTAGCTAAAGCCATGGATGGAGATGCTTTGCACAGAGGGGAAGCAAGGGAACTGTGTGTGTGTGTGTTGGTGAAATAGTATCTGAGTCTGTCTGTGAGAAGATGGGAGGGGATGTATGCTCCCTGTTATTGCCATGGAGGAACTGCTGACCCCTCGCAAACTTCAAGTGATGTACATGGCAAGAGGTGGTGCCAGCAGAACACGACTGCATAGAATGTAAGCCAGTGTTGAGCAATGTGTTTCTGGCTTGTTGGAAATGTTGCATTGTGCCTAAGTCAGGCATGTCCAGACTTCAGCCCTCCCGATGTTTTGGACCACAAATCCCGTTGGCAATCTAAGCTTAGAATTCTGGGAATTGTGGTCCAGAACATCGGGAGGGCTGAAGTTTGGACATGCCTGGACTAAGTAAAGGCAGGTCTAAACATCTGCTTATCCTGTACCCCCTAAAACAGCTATGAGAATGCTGAAAGCTCCTCTGGGCTATCATTTGCCACCTCTTTAAAACTTTATCTGTAGCCCTAAGAGCCCTGCTGTTTTCTTTGTGAAATGTTTTAAATGAGTTTTATATAGCAACCACAAAATTTCGTTGTTCCTGCAAGGGGGCAATGACAATAAAGATTCCTATTTCCTAGATGTCAAGATTCTTTGTCATATTTGATGCACATTTGTCAATTCCTTCCTCCCTTACTTTAGTGCCTGTCTAGTGCTGACTGTAAACATTGCAGCTCAAATAAAGAAGTATGTGCAAGTCACATCCCTTTTTTTTAAAAAAAATGGTTATGTGGCTTGTCTAGGATGAAGAGAACAACCCCCTTGAGACAGAATTTGGCCTGTCTACCTACAAGGACCATCAGACAATCACCATCCAGGAGATGCCAGAGAAAGCTCCCGCTGGGCAGCTCCCTCGCTCCGTGGACATCATTTTGGACGACGACCTGGTGGACGCGGTGAAGCCAGGGGACCGAGTGCAGGTCATTGGGACGTTCCGCTGCCTGCCAGGGAAAAAGGGAGGCTACACTTCAGGGACATTCAGGTAGGCTTTGAGATCCTGGAAGCGTTTTGTTGGCCCATCAAGTTTGAAGGCAGTAACTTTTGTGGATTAGTCCCCTACGGTCCTGCAATCTGTAGGTTGTAGAGATGGGCACGACTAAAAAAAATGGTGTTTCGTTTGTCGTTTAGGGGGTCCGTTTCGGTTCGTTTTCGTTTTTCGTGAATTTTTGCAAAAATTCGTTTTTGTTTCGTTACGCAACAAAACGAGAAAACGAAAATGAAAAATTGCTGTTTCGTTAGCATTCATTACAGTTCAATGTATTTGTCGCAACGAAAACGAAACACACGACAAAATTTCTGGTGTTTCGGTTCATTTTGTTTCATTTTGGAGACAAAATTCGTTTTTCATTTTGTTACATAACGAAACGAGAAAACGAAAAATTGCTCGTTTCGTGCCCATCTCTAGTAGGTTGTCTTCTTCAAGTGCCTTGCCCTCATAACCTGACCTGGTTTTTCTCTAAAGCTCTTCTAGGTGCCCTAAACACATCCAGTCTCGCCTGATTTTGGAAGCTAAGCAGGGTCGGCCCTGGCTAGTAATTGGATGGGAGACCACCAGGGAAGACCAGGTGCTGTAGGCGCCTGGAGTAGGAACTGGCAAACCACTCCAGTATTCCTGCTAAGAAAAACTCCATGGACATGGGGTCACGAAGAGTCGGTCACGACTGTAACGACACTAAACACACACACACACACACACACACACACACACACATTCTGATCCATAGGTCCAGGGCAGCATCTGCCTGGTTCAGGTAGAATTCTTGTGCTATGTTATCTTCTCACTGGTTGCAAAGAATGAAAACAACACTGAAGATTTATTTTCCTCCTTTTGATCCGGACTGCTTTTACCCTAAAGGTTCATGAAAAGCATCATGAAGAGTTGCAAACCGACTCTGATGACGTAATTGAACCGTCAGGGTGAAAAGGGGTGAGAGGATGCCGGGTATGATTCTCCAGCAAGAGAGTTCGTAAGTCAAGTGAACCATACCAGAAAGGTCCTCCTGTCCCAGGTGATCGCCCACCTCCCTCCAGTTGGCAGGGATGCTCGCAACAGATTCAGGCTCATGGAGAAGTTCCACTGTTTGGAGAACGGAGAAAATGGTTTTGTTCACTTGATGGGAATTGTTGACACCTAGAATAATGGAGTTGGAAGGGATACAGTGGCTTAATGGCACTAGCAAATCACTTGTTTTCAAAGTGATTTTAGCTGCTGCTTCTCTCTAGACGTGACTGTTCAGAATGAGTGTCTGCAATTTCTTTTTCTTTTCTTTTTTAATTTCCCCCTTAACAATTAATGTTTTAATTTTTGCAGTTCTTTGTTTTGTTTTATAATTGTCACAGTGTTGTGTTTGATAGTGAGAAAAACAGATGTTCTGCTTTGGGTCAGCCGTATCATTAAAATAAATAAAAGAGATAGAAATTGAAGAAGAAAATTTGAGGTGCAATATTAACAAGAAATGGCTTTTTGAGGTATTCACATTAATAACAATAAAAATAAAAGAAGAGAGTTTAAGAGGTCCAGATGGGGAAAAAATGGAATCTGAACAAGGATACAGTGTTACCTCGACTTAAGAATTTAATCTGTTCCAAATGTATGCTCTTAAGTCGAGGTACCCATCTAAAAATTGAAAAAATAAGTTTAAACAAATAAAAAAATATTGGTAAGTTGAGCAGACCATATCTAAAATTTGTAAGTCGGCAGATAAAATGCCAACAGTTTTCTGCTCTTAAGTCGAATTGCTCTTAAGTTGGTGTACCACTGTACTTTTCCCCTTTATTGATTAAACATGTATTCGGATAAAACTGATGTCAGAAGGACAGAAAGCCTCTTGAGATTGGCGATTATTATCTATAAAGGCTTTTTAAAAAGCTTCTCTGAATCTGCTGTATTTTAGCTGATCCGGCTTCTTAAAAACGTAAATGTTCTTCTCTTAGAGAGCAAAGAGATGTGGAGTCTAGCTTAAATATCTCTCTAGGTTTTTTTCCCTGTCTTTCTCCAGATTCCCATGGAAATGAATGAGAGAAAAGCCTCTGTTCAGGTTTGGGAGGGGTTTGGGGACTTGTCGTTTCTCTCCCTGCGATGGAGCAGAAGGTATAGAATGGTGACAGAAAGGGAGTGACTGTGGTTGCCTTGTCTCCTCCCTCAGGACCATTCTGATTGCTTGCCAAGTGAAGCAAATGAACAAGGAGGTGCGGACTGAATTCTCATCCAGTGATATTAACAAGATCAAGAAATTCAGCAGAAACCACCCAAAGGTAATGGCTTGCGGGGATGCTGGTGACGCCCGAGCCGTTTTCGGCCCACCTCGAGGCAGTGGAGCTGTAACGGGCACATGGCTGTGTCTTGCTTGTACACCAAGAGCTCCACCGCTCCAAGAGGATGAACCCCTGTTCAGGACGGAGGAGTCTTTCACGCACAGGCGTCGACATTCTCACGCGTGCTCCCTAGGGATTCGCCAGCGGGCGAGGGTTGGCCTGGCCAGCCCTGCCCGGGTGGGCCCCTCCGCATATCCTTTCAGTGCTCAAGCGGGGAACGGTGTGGATCCGAAGACTTAAAATGCACAGTGGTGGTCTAATGCAGAGGACTGTCCTGAGGGCTGCTGTTCTTGGTCCAAATGACACCTCTGCCTTCTTTCTCTCTCCGCCCAGTGAGGGGGCCCGGGAGAGCATTTCTCTGCTTCCTCTTTTGGGACCGAGAGCTGTAGAAGTTAGAGATGGGCACGACTTAGCGAAATTTTCGTTTCCGTTTCCGTTTTTTTGTTTTCGTTACGTAACGAAAATGAAAAACGGTTCAAAAATGGAACGGAAACGGAAACGAAATGACTAATTTTGAGCCAGTTTTCGTTTTTTGTTACTGGGAAAGCACTTAATGGAGCTAAATGGGAAGAAACGAAAAAAATTTTGTTTTCGTTACGTAACGAAACGAAAACGAAAAATTTTGAAAATTAGCTCACGGAAACGGAAACGAGCCGAAACGGACCCCTAGACGAAAACGAAAACGAAAAATTTTTCTGAGTCGTGCCCATCTCTAGTAGAAGTACCCCAGTTCACGGGCTGTCTGCAACTACACTGGTACCTTGTATAAAGGAATTAATTTGTTCCAAATGAAATTATGTTAAGCAAATTTTCCTTTATACAAATTTTCCATAGGAATGCATTGAAAACAAAGTAATCCCTAATCATGACCATTTTTATGTTGTATGGAATTCCCCCCCATAGGCAATTGTGTTAAGCAAATTTCCCCTTCTCCGGATTTTTTTATGTTGTACAGATTTTATGTTATACAAACTGTTTGTTCTACAACGGTCTACTGTATGTGCATTGAAAAACTGCACTGTGTGAAGTGGGCCTTGGAAAGCTTACTTGAAAAACTCCTGGTGGTGTTAAAGAGAAATGCCACTCAATGAAAAGAAAAAAACATGTATAATCTTACTGGATTGTATCTTCTGCTTCTGTTTGGGGCTGTAACTATAAATATAGGAGGGGAGGAACCAAAGTGGAATTTGCCACCACTGCTGCCCTCACTCACGATGTAAGCCCTACTGCAGTTTAGAAATGGAGCCAGTGTGCAATTATTAAAACTGCACCAGGGCTTCTGTGGCCAGCTGGCCAGTGTCGGTGGTGGTGGGGATCTTATCGGCTAGTGAGAGGCTCCAGGCAGCAACTGAGAGCCCTCACCTACTTGGCATGCAGCAAAAAAGAGAGCCACAGCGTTGCCACTTTCTGGAAAGTCATGGAAATTGGTCAGGGAGAGTCATGGAAATTGGGATCAAGATAGATTCAAGCAGTGGATTATTTTTGACCTGCTGCTGCAAGGGCACGATCTGTTCTTGTGGCAAGTGGAACAGAGACGTAGAAGAATACAAGTAAAACCTAATGATGCCCTTGTTCTCAGCTCCACCCCTAGCAACCAGCCTAATGTGTGTGTTGAGCTTTATCCCTGCATGATTTCTAAGGTCTGCCTGCAGCCTTTGCAAAGCAAGGCTAGTCTGAAGGTTTAAGGAATATACAAACTTGGAACAGCTAGCTGTTTTAATCCCTACTTGCTAATATTGCTTTTAAGTTGGATATAAAGCAGGCATGTCCAAAGTCTGGCCCAGGGGCCAAATGTGGCCCGATTTAAAATTTTGAGTGGCCCTCAGCCTCTTCTCCCTGCTGGCTCAGCCTGTCACTCATCCCCACTGGCCAGCCCTTCCCGGTGCTGGCTAGAGACATCAGCTTGCAGTTTTTTGGTTTGCCTGTCCTCCCTGCCTCCGTCCATCCCCTCAGCCACCCGCCCTGCCTATCCGCTCCTGGCTCTTTTGCTGCAGCATCTTCCCCACCTCCTTGTGAGGGAGGGAAGCATATGCAAGCAGTGGTGCGTCTTGGGTGTGCGTGGGCCGATTCCCGGGCCGTGCAGCAGCGGCTGGGCAGTTGGGCACTTTGAACCCGGAGCATTTGTGGCTGTTGCAGATGCGCACGGGCCACACCCTTTCTCTTCCCTTCCGGCTGAATGGTCGGCCCCCACCTATTTCCACCTCACCGAATCTGGCCCTCCTTGCAAAAAGTTTGGACAACCCTGATATAAAGAGAATCATGAATCTGGGCCAAGCATTGTGTACGGCATGGGAGTTTTGCCTCCTGCTAAGCACAACACAGAGTCGGGGAAATGGACAAATGTTGGTCGAGGACAGTTGGGAAAATGAAAAATGAAATTTTAGCGGCAACCCTGCTAGGGCTGTCCTCCTTCAAGAACTGTATTGCTTCCTGGCTGTTGCTGGGGGGGGGGCTTCCCAGCTCCCTTGGCACTGGCTAGCTGCTGACAATGTTCTTCTCTATGGGGTGGCTCCAGTGGCCCTGTTTTCACTGCAGGACTTGTGGGGGAGCCTCGTGGCACAGTGGTTAAATCCCTGCACTGCAAGTAAAACTGTGCTCACAACCTGGGTTCAATCCCTGGTAGCAGGCTCAAGGTTCACACAGCCTTCCATCCTTCCGAGGTTGGTAAAATGAGTACCCAGCTTGCTGGGGGGGGGGCAATGTGTAGCCTGCACACTGTAATTAAAAATTGTAAACCGCCCAGAGACGACTTGTAGTGGTATGGGGCGGTATATAAGCAGAACACTTTGGAGGACACTCAGTTGTTGGCCGCTGCATGCCCTGTTTTATCGCCACCAGCACTGGCTGTCTCTATACCAGTGTTGGCGAACCTATGGCACGGATGCCAAAGGTGGCACTCAGAGCCCTTTCTGTGGGCACCCGACATTGCCCCTTCATAACCACCTGTACTCAGGTTAAATTGCTGTATTGACACTTTGTGAAAAATTAGTGGGGTTTGAATCGCAGTTTGGGCACTCGGTCTCTAAAAGGTTTGCCATCACTGCTCTATACTATTTTAGATTTATGTTATTATCTAACGTAAACCTTTATTTCTGTTAGGGAACTGCCTCAAAAATGTTGTTCTACAGCACTCTAGGGAAAAGAAATCTTCTGTACCGTTCTCTTGTAATGAGAATTAGCAGTGCCCTTTACCTGTTCAACGCACGCTTAAATCATGATAGGGTGGCATTTGAATTTGAATTTTAGCGAGACAGGATGTGGCACAACATAACGCTTAAAAGAAACAAACAAACAAATAAATAAATATTATAAACCTTTGCCTCATCTGCACACAAGTGTCAGAGGCTTCTGAAATGCTTTCTGTTGCTAGTTAAAACTCTGCCTAACTCTCTGTGGACACTCCGGCTCATGCTTGTGCCACTTGTTTCCTTCCTAGGATGTCTTTGATCAGCTCTCAAGGTCTCTGGCCCCCAGTATCCATGGCCATGAATACATCAAGAAGGCCATTCTGTGCATGCTTTTGGGGGGAGTGGAGAAGGTCCTGGAGAACAGAAGTCGCATCCGAGGGGATATCAATATTCTGCTGATTGGTATGTTTGGACCGGGTGGGGTAATTGCCCGTTGTTCCACGAGATGTTTGCCTTCTGTCCTAAGGGCGTGCCAAGTGGCAGGCGGATTCTCTCGTTGGGCAGCTCTGGCTCCAGTAATCGGCTCCCTGTTCTGTTTCAGGCGACCCTTCGGTGGCAAAATCTCAATTGCTACGTTACGTATTGTGTACGGCTCCCCGGGCCATTCCCACTACAGGCAGGGGTTCTTCTGGAGTTGGTCTCACTGCCGCTGTCACGACAGATCAAGAAACGGGTAAGGGAGCAGGACGGTTTGCAAGCAGGAGGCTCACTCGGGTTGCAAGAGCAAACAGGTCACCAGCTCTTTTAAAACCCAGAGCATGTGTGTTCATGGGTTGTGGTTGGAAACCTTGTATGGCCATGAGCCCAGAGCTCCTGGGACATAGTGCGGAGGAGAGTTGTCCTGGGCGGCGGCTGAATTGGGTTAGATGTCTTGGTGTGTTGGTGGACTTTTGGTTGAGTGTTGATCGCCTTTGTCTTAATCTTCCCACTCCGCACTCCCCCTACCTTTGGGCTGCCATTGACATTGGTTTTGAGCTTCTTCCTCATTCATGCCAGAAACATGAATGGAAGGAGCAACAAGATGCCTGAATGGTTCATAGTCTTCACATTCTTTGAGGAGGCTCCGTCCGTGTCCTCCTGAAGAGAGTTAAGACACGGGTCAAGTCACGGGGCTTCTTCTTGTCGGTTTCTAACAAACAAACATTCCTTTATGCCAAGGAGCTGCACAGAATCTACATTTTAAAGCCTGGGAACCATTTCTGCCTCCTTTTCACAGGCTCACCTCCTGTACCCTTTGCCCTGCTCTCCTCCAGCAGTCTTTGATTAATATAGGGCTGGATAGTACCTCCGGCGTCCTGACGTGGAGAGCAGTACTCAGGTTGCTGTGGGCGGGGATTTACACGGGCGTATGGAGTAGGAACTGGCAAGCCACTCCAGTACTCCTGCCAAGAAAACTCCATGGACATGGAGTCACGAAGAGTCGGTCACGACTGTAACGACACAACACACACACACACACAAGGGGATGTGACTGTTGTTTTTTTCCTGAGTCAGAGAAATACTATTTTAGATGCCCCCGACTTTTCTGTAGCAGGCACAGTATGGAATGATGAACCAGAGGGGTGTGTGTGTGTGTGTGTGTGTGTGTGCGTGCGAGAGAGAGAGAGAGAGAGAGAGCACACCCCTCCCAAGGCTCATACCTGTTGTCTCCTCCTGTCTGCTTCTCTCTGACTGCAGGAGAGCGTTGCCTGGAAGCGGGTGCCATGGTCTTGGCTGACCGGGGTGTGGTCTGCATTGACGAGTTTGACAAGATGTCCGATATTGACCGCACGGCTATTCACGAGGTCATGGAGCAAGGCCGCGTCACCATTGCCAAAGCCGGCATCCAGGCCCAGCTCAATGCTCGCTGCAGCGTTCTGGCGGCTGCCAATCCCGTGTACGGAAGGGTGAGTCTTCTGCCCGCGGGCTTCTGTTTCAAAGACAAGGCTGCTGGGAGGTTCCTGTTAGGAAAAAAATTATGAAAGGTAAATCAATATAAATTAAGGTATGCAAATGTGTGTTTTCTCTCAAAGAGGCTTTTAAAACCCCATTTTATTTATGTATTCAGCCTATTAATATTTTGCATAGGTTCTGTAAGTATTCCATAGGCAGAACTCAATTTTTAAATGACAATAGCCTTGTCAGCCTTGCCAGGGTGGTCATCAGCATTCTCTCCCCACCCCTCAAACACACACACACACACACACACAACACACACACACACACACAACACAAACACACTTTAGTTTGGATAGTAGAGCAGCGTAGAGAGTGTTGCCTGATTGTCCTCTGTGCTATCAGTACTAAGCATATTTATTTATTTATTTACTCCCTTTCCATAAAAGATAATATCCCAAATTCAGCCACATTTAGCTAAAATTAAATGAACCCATTGGAATTAAATAAAATTAACTCCCCTGAGAGACCATTAAAACCAAGCCTTAATTAAAATTACAGCTCAAAATCAAGCTTTAATTAAAAACAATTAAAATCAAGGGATATGGTTAAAAACTATTACAGGGCAGTAAAACTTAGGAGTAGCAGTGTGTGTGTGTGTGTGTTTCATTGTGTGAGTAGGGCTGTGTGTTGTTCTAGTTCCCATGCAAGGGATAGCCATCACCTCCATGGGTGTGTGTAAGCCCTAATGTGAGGTGGAGGCAGTCTCTGATGTGTGCAATGGCAAGCTACAGGTGATGGGTGTAGGAGATTAGGGCCCTCCTGCCCTGCAAGAGAACTTGAGCCTGAACCTTTAGAAAAAATGCTTCCCACTTCAGGATGTCTTCCCATTTTAGAGGTGGAGGAGGAGGAGGAGGAGTTGTCCTCAGAGTCCCAGATTGACACTGATCCTTTTTCTTTCCAGTATGACCAGTACAAAACGCCCATGGAGAACATTGGCCTTCAGGATTCTTTGCTGTCTCGATTTGATTTGCTCTTCATCGTCTTGGATCAAATGGATCCAGAGCAAGACAGAGAGATCTCAGACCATGTCTTGAGAATGCACCGCTACCGGGGAGCTGGTGAACAGGACGGGGATGGTGAGTGACTC
Source organism: Phrynocephalus versicolor (assembly GCA_023846285.1). NCBI lineage: Eukaryota > Metazoa > Chordata > Lepidosauria > Squamata > Agamidae > Phrynocephalus > Phrynocephalus versicolor. The sequence goes on from JAHTLZ010003542.1 coordinate 24,591,175, forward strand.
CTACCCCCCCACCCGCATTTGTGTAGAGGGCTTTTTGTTTCACGAGGGACCGCCAGACACTCTCCCCCGCCCACCCCTTGTGCCAAAATACACTGCCGTCTCCTAGCACATGCCTGTCAAGGCACAGTCTCCATTCCCTTCTCAGCAAGTAGGCATGCTCTGTGTGTCCCTAATGTCATTGGCTCCACCGGTGCATGAAGATGTCTCTTTAACTCTCTTGAGTAACTCTTGTGCCTTGTCTCCTCAGCCATGCCCTTGGGCAGCACAGTGGAGCTGCTGGCGACAGACGACCCAGCCTTTGCTGTGGAGGAGGATCAGGAGTTGCAGGTGTATGAGAAACACGACAATCTCCTGCATGGGCCCAAGAGGCGGAAGTAAGGGAGTCCCTCCTCTCTTTTTCTCTCTGGGCAGTAGCTAGATAATTAGTCTCCAACATTTCAGGTGGCTGTCAACCGAGTTCTAAAACTGTTCTTTTTTTTAACAAAATAGTAGAAATCCAAGTATAGTGATACCTCGACTTAGGGCATGAATCTGTTCCGAAGGCACATTTGGAAGTCAAATGATTCGTAAGCCAAACAGTGGTTTCCCATAGGAATGCATTGAAAATCATTTAATCCATTCAGGAGGGAAGGGATTAATAGGTTTTCAATGCATTCCTATGGGAAGACTGTCTCAACCCTCCTCAATCAAGGGCAGCCGAAGGCTGCTCTCTGCAGCCCCGCCAGACAGCTGACTTTGACAGGTCTTACCCGGAGGTAAGCGCCTCACTTGGAAGGCGCCTGGGCTGGCTCAAGTTGCATCGGTTCCTGGGAATGATGCAACTTCAGGCAGCCCAGGCAATTTGGAAGGGAGGTGCGACGGCCACCACCTCCTCCTCCTCCTTTTTGGTTGCTTTAGAGATTGAAGCCACCAAGAAGAAGGAGGTGGTGATGGGCAATGAATGCTGCTCTCCTTTCCTCATGACAGCTGACTTTGACAGGTCTGACCTGTTGAAGTCAGCTGTTGTACGGAAAGGAGAGCAGCATTCATAAGTCGAATTATTTGGTTGTCGAAGCAACTGTGAGTCGAGGTGCCACTGTACAGGAAGTCTCGTCCTTATTTTCACATTTTGTCCATTCACAAGGTAAGAAAATTGCATGCACAGAAGACACACACCAGGCCAGCTTTTGGTTTGCAGTGGTGTTACTCCACATCCCTCCTCATGTGAAGGCACTGGCCCTCCCCGGTTTGTCCGCAGTGATGGTTGCACAGCACCTGTTTGATATAGCTGTATATCTCTGGTTCCCAGCTTTGGCTCCCCTGAAATTCCCCTTCTCCTAGGAGTTCAGGCATATTTGTGTCTCATTTGAGTTTAGATGAGGCAGCTCTGAACAACGATGTTGTTGTGATTCCCAACCTGATTCCCAAGATGTTTCAGCCAGCAGAGGGTTCTCCTTCCTAGATGTCCTTTCCTGTTCATCTAATCTTAAAGGATCAGCTGTAGCAGGCTGTTTTTCCATCTCATACTACGGGGACAGAATTACTCTGGCTTTTAGTATGTTATGAGCTTTTACACTTTCTTTGTCTTGAGCCTTTTGTTTTAGTACTTCTTTCGTGACGGCACTCTTGATCCGAGAAACCCTGTGTGTTTTTGTTACTGGAGAGGCATCTGTTGGCGAGGGGACATCAAGTTTAAGTTGATACAGTAGCTTGTTCATTTTAATCACACAGAGAGAAGATCGTCAGCGTGGCATTCATGAGGAAATACATTCATTTTGCCAAGATGCTGAAGCCAGTCTTAACTGAAGAGGCCGCTGCCTTCATAGCACAGGAATATTCTTCCCTGCGCAGTCAAGATGTGATCAGCTCTGACGTTGCGAGGGTAAGTCATGAGCTGGGTTGTTGAGGGTGGTAGCGAGAGGGGGAAAGAAGCAAAGGGAAATGACCCTTGGATCTGTTTTTGTTTGTTTGTTTGTTTTAATGCTATGCACTGCCTCTGACAAAATAATATGCTGTGTTAGTCAACATGCTGGCTAGAGAGCTCAGGGGTTTAGGTCTCTGGCTGCAGAGCGACAGGTCGGAAGTTTGATTCCCCCCCCCCCCGCGCACTGTGCCTCCCGAGAGGAGAGCCAGCCTGTGTGGCCTTGAGCCAGCTGCACAGGCCCAAGAATACACCCCAGGAGAAAAGAATGAGGTAAACCAGTTCAGAGTACTGTCTACCTGGACTGCCGTGAAAAGGCTCGTCATGTCGGAAGAGACTTGATGGCACGCGATTGTTATTTATTCACCTACACCAGCCACCCTGTTCCGCCACCAGATCTACCTCCTGGGATGCTGTGACGTCACCCCTTTCACAGACTGAGTTTTCAGAGGCACAACCGGGTTTATTTCGACATCCCACTGCTGTGCCACTAAATTGTGACGACACCTCCCTTTTACACCCTGAATTGTGTGATGGCAATGGTATTGCTGCCACCTTTTATTCACTTAATAATGCTGCCACCTTTTAAACTCGTCGCCTCATGAATTGGGACAGACTCAGATGAATAAAAATAATAACAAAGTTTATTGAGAAGATAATAAATATAACAATATCTGAGGATGGTGTGCGTTGCCTTTAACATATACTGTAATAGATTTAATCAGCTCTACAAGCCTCCCTGTCTTCAATAACTAGTAAACAGCATAGCCCTCACTGCCTGACAGAACTCTCACAGAGCAGTGCTCTCTCCCAGCACTCTTAGCTCTCAACTTAACTGAACTATACTGAACTGCTTCAACTGACTAGGCTCCACCCTTTTTATATCATACCATTCCCCGCCCTCCTGCTGGGATTGGCTGATGATTTGTATATTCATTACTCCAGTTTCCAGGGTTTTGTCACAGATGCCAAGGTTAACAATACATCTTTTGCACTTGTTGGAAGAAGGGGAGGCATGCAGGTGACCAATAAATATGACATCCCATTGAGAATTGTCTGACCGTGAGAGCAGCTTTGCTTCTGGCGCTGTGAAGGCTATAGCAGTCCTCCCTTGAAATACTAGTTCCCCTCTTAGTGAGGTTCCCCTTTAAATGCTGAGAGGAGGTTTGGCACCTTCCATGCAGCTTGGGGTGAGATAAACAGTCTTTGGGCTAACACCTTTATGAAAATTTGGGGCAGGTGGGGAGGGGGTGGGATCTGCAGTTAATGAAGAGAAGACAGCCGTACTTAATGTACCTTTGTGCTGGCCTTAAATTCCAACGGCAGCCCATGTGCTAGTCTCTGGAAGGGAGACAGACTGTGAAGGGGTCTCTAGAAACAGTTGGTTGCAACTTGTGCCTTTCTGTCTGTGACCTTCTTAAGGCTCATCAGGTTATCTTGTGACATTTGTCGTCTCCGTTATGACAGGGAAAGTATTGTCCAAGGTGTAGAGTTGCCAACTGTTGGTCAGCAATTGCTGCCGCAGCTGGAAGCAACAGGCTAGCTAAGGCTGATGGTCTCTGCTCTTGGTTATAAAAGCAAATGCCTTGTAGCAGTCACCACTTGCTGCGCTCCTATGTTTCTTTAGCCAATGGGCGCCCCAAATTGGAACCACTGTAAGTATCCAGATCTCCTCTTTTAATTCTTCAGCAGCTGAAGAGTCATGTCTTTTCTCCTCCTTCAGACCTCCCCTATCACGGCCCGTACCTTGGAGACATTAATCCGGCTCTCAACGGCACATGCTAAAGCCAGGATGAGTAAAACTGTCGACAGACAAGATGCTGAAGCTGCTTTAGAGCTGGTCCAGTTTGCCTACTTCAAAAAGGTATGGAGACAAGTACTATGCGGTTGCCTTTGTTCAGAACAAAAAAAAATGAGTGTGCGTGTGTGCACATGCATGCACGCGCACACACGCACACACAAAGCACAGAAAATTGATAGCAGCTGGCTTGCGTCTTTGAATGATGTCAATGTCAGCCAACATTCAGAAGGTTCATCAAAATTTCAAGACCAGCCTTTAGCAGCCTGGCAGATGCCCCTTCAGAAGTGCCTGATCACCCTCCAGTTTGTGTCTGCCGGCAGCCCACACTGTCTTTACTGCTGGAGATGATAACAGATAGTTGTGGGTACCTAGCTGCAGAGCCAGGATTTAGGGCTTCAACTCCCCACTGTGCCTTGTAAGACAAAAGCCAGCTCACGTTGTTTTGTGTAAAGCTGTGTTGTAGGACCAGAGCAGTCCCAGAAGAAGGAAGTGGCACTTTGTCCCCAAGTTCTTCCTACCTAGAAAACCCTGGAAAGGGTCTCAATAAGTCAAAATGGACTTGACCGCATCTCTTGTTTTGGACAGAGCCACATTTGGCATTTGATTTCCCCCTTCCTCCAAATTGGATAGTTCTCTTCTATATGTTTTTAATTCTCACAACAACCTTAAATAATTTGATACGGTTGACAAAGTTGAGACTTGTCAGATATTAAAAACAAAATATCCCTAATGCCAGATATTTCATTGAAAAAATTAAAAGCAAACACAGAGATCTTTGTAGATCCTCTTGTTTGCATCTGTCAGTTGTCAGAATTACCACTTAATACTCTGATTTTTGTTGTTCAACCAGTTGATAAGAGGGCCTCTCCTTTTATTTCATGGCTGCTAAGTTTGCTTGATAGTATCTGTGGGAAGGTTATTTTGCAAAGGCGATAAACTTATGTTGATTAAAATACCTTGTTTCAAAGCCCGTCAAGCCTAGTGAGACAAGACTTTGAAGGTGACATTTTGATTCTTTTCCAGGATGTCATGTCCCTCTCTGTGCTTGATAGTTCTATTTTTACTGCTTTTTACCACTTTTCAGAATACAGTAGGACCCCGGTATCCGCTGGGGATTGGTTCCGGGCCTTCCCATGGATAACAAAAACCATGGATAAGAGAGAACGCTCCCCCCCAATCTGCTGTTTTGTGACAGTAGCTTGCTTTATGGCTGCTGAATTGTTTAATTTTTTCCTCTGCCAATCGTCGATAACTGAATCAGTGGTTAATGAATCAGTGGATACTTGGGTCCTACTGTAGACATCAAACTGTCTAGTTGAAGTACCCTGGACTCTTCTGGGTCTTGGTTTGAAAAATAAGTCCCTTTCCTGTGTTCTGCTAGAGAAGACAAGATTCCCAGTGTGCTTTGTAGTTTTGACAGAAGAACAGCCATCTCCCATTTGAGTCCTATAAGAGCTCTTCTGTAAATGACACTCCAGGTCATTGCCAGCAGTTTAAAGCCTGCAGCCAGAGGAGGCTGTGGTCTTCATACATGTTGAAATGGCTGCTTGCTTCTCTGGCAGATGCCCCTTGCTTTTTTTTTTTTGTTTTTTTTGAGATAGTTCAGATTCTACCTTTCCAGGCATAGTTAGAGGGTATAAGTCTGTTCTGAAATAAGAAGTATTTCCTAGATTCTGGTGACCATTCAACTAAGTGGTTTGGGTTTATTGGGTGAGGTCCTCCATCCAGTGGTGCTTCAAGTGTAAGGAGATCTCTCAGTGCAAAAATCTCTGTCTTGCTCCATTTCAGTGTGAATGAAAAGAATGTGTCCACACATTTTTCATCAATTGCGTTATGCTTTTGCCAAGACGTTCATGCTGTTTTGAGACTCCCATCCAAGTTCATGCTGTTTCTGTGCCAGCTGTGTTTTTTTTTGAGGCTTAAGTTATTTCTTCATGTTCTGGGGAAAGGGCTGATGAATACAATTATGGATTGTTGCCTTCCTTTATATCCAAGGTTCTGGAAAAAGAGAAGAAGCGGAAGAAGCAGGCTGAGGATACAGAGGAGGACACGGATGGGGAACTTCCCCAAGAAAATGAAAGAAGGCAGAAAAAGAGGTAGGTGGAGGAAATAGGGGTGCAAGGAGAACCTTCGTTGTGCGCCATAAGCAGAAATGGCAAACCACACACTTACCACCTTTTCAGTTGTTGCCTCTTTGTTATTAGAGATGGGCACGACTCAAAAAAATTGTTTTTCGTTTTTCGTTTCGGGGTCTGTTTCGGTTCGTTTTCATTTTTCGGCGATTTTTTTGAACATTTTTCGTTTCGTTTTCGTAACGAAACGGAAATGAAAACACGAAACGGAAATGGAAAATTTGTGTTTCGTTAGCATTCTTTGCAGTACAGTGTGCAGTAACGGAAACGATAAATACGGCAAAATTTTTCATTTCCGTTTCCGTTTTGATTTTGAAAAAAATTTCGTTTTTGTTTTCGTTGCGAAACGAAACGAAAAAACGAAAATTTCGCTAAGTCGTGCCCATCTCTGTTTGTTATATCTCTTCATGAGAGGGGGTTTCTCACAGTCTGGAACCTATATTTCATTGAGGAACCTGCTCACACAGACCAGGGTCCTGTTGTGTCTTGTAGACTTGACCTCGGTCAGAGTGTACGCATTGGAATGTATTGTGTTGAATGTTCTTGGGCCAGTGGAGCCATTTGGGAGGGACTTGAGTCCATCTTTGAGGCTCCCCCTCTACTTCCTGTGTTTTCAGTCTCGTGTCGAAGAGAGGAACGGAAGAGAGACTTGGAACAGTTAGCTGTTTTCTACCAAGTTACTTCACCGTATTTTTGCTCAAACTTTTTTTTTTAGCACAGAATGAAACATGCATCCATTCTACGCTTTTGTTTTTTTTTCTGTTTACCTTGTGTACTGTGGATTTTTCTCTCTCTCCTGTAGAAGGAGGGCACAGCCCAGTGATCAGGAGCCTGTGGAAGGGGAAGCGTACGATCCTTATGACTTTAGTGACACTGAAGAAGAAATGGCAGACGGTGAGTAGGGTTGCCCTTCCTTCTTAGGCTGGTAGATGAATGAGGGCCTGAACAAATAAATGCAGGCAAGCTCACACAGCTGAGTCTGCCCCCACCGATTTTGTAAGGGACCAAATTACAGCTTCCCATTTGGCAGCACAGTCCTTGAAAGTCTGCGGGAAATGTAATGCTTTTAGAACTGAATGCTAGCAGACATCTCAAGATGACAGAACAGGCAGCACCAGAGGATTGAAAACTTGGTCTTCTGAGAAATACACACACACACACACACACACACACACACACACACACACAGGTACCTTGCATAAAGGAATTAATTTGTTCCAAATGAAATTCTGTTAAGCAAATTTTTCTTTGCAGAAATTTCCCATAGGAATGCATTGAAAGTGGATTAATTCCTAATCACAAACGTCTTTCTGTTGTATGGATTCGCTCCATAGGCAATTCTGTTAAGTGATAATACTTTGTCAGGCGAATGCCCCTGAAGACGAAAACTTCATAAGAAGAATGCAATTTCTGGGAATAGGAAAAGATGTTTCCCCCCCCTCCCGGTTTCCATTCGACTTACGAGGTACCATTGATCTTCGCCCAGCCCGTGGGGCTTGGAAGGGAAGAGGCAGTGGCAGAGGCCTTGCAGGCTGGGCGAAGATCCATGTTAAAATGTGCTGCCACAAACTGGGAAGAGTAGAGTGCGGGTGGAGAGGGGGAAAGAGCGTCGGCCAAGCCTCCCTTTTATTCCCAGTGTTTTTACTTCCTGGTTTCTGCACCCACCCGGTTCACTCACCCACCCGCTCGCCCACCTGCCTGCTCGTTCACCCAGTTGTCCATCCGCCCGCTTGCCTGCTCGCCCGCCCGCTTGCCCACCCACTCGCCCACTTGCAGCCCGTTAAGCAGCTGAAAGGGAGGGAGGGAGGAGGTGAAAGGCAAGATGCCTAGGTTAAATGGTCACAGGCTTCCCATAGGAATGCATTGAAAACCTATTAATCCGGAATGGATTAATAGGTAAGGCTCGTAAGGCTTTTTTCCTAAGACGAGTGGAACCCTAGAACCAATTAAAAACATCTTAAGAGCTATTACTGTATATACGGTATATATAATTGTTATATATAATTCCCCAGATTTACCAATTACAGTGTATTCATATGCCGACTCAGTATCTGTTACATTAGAATTGTTGATAGAGTTTATTGAACCATTATGTGACTGAAGTAAGATACTCCAGGAGGTATCGGAATGCTGTGATAGCAACGGTATTCATAAAGGGCCAATGGAAACTTAAAAGTGAATTCCTATGCATGTCCACTACATGAAGTCAATCCCACTGAATTTGATGGCACTGAGACTCAGATGCAGGAGGCTATAAGTCTTAACTGGAGGTTAAAATTACTGCTTTCATTTGTTAATTATTTGGGAGGGGATGTCCTGGGTACCATACAGTTGGCGTGGACTTATCTTCCTGAAGTATAACTTGCTACTTATTCTATAATTGGTATTGTAGTATCTGTACTTGATGCATGTTGGTTGTTAACTGCGCAGAAACTGTGTGTTGTGCCATTGGGTGGTACACAAGTTAAATAATAACTCTGTATTTTGTGGAAGGAGAGTTTAAGCTAATAGTAATGCCTATTGTGCATTTGAGTGTTAAACCAGAGCCTTCTTACAACACCACACTGGCTGACTGTTTTAATAGATACGTACAAATAGTGTATTGCAAGTTGTATTCTAAATCTGTCTCTTTCTTCGACACTTTGTAGTCCAGGCACACACTCCCAAGCCTTCCGAACCTTCAGGCACTGGCGAGACGGCATCCAAATTGCCCGAATCCAGGTGGGTACATGGAAAGAGCTGTTATAGGACAATGTTTATTTTGACGTCAGCTTTGGTTTCTTGAAGCAATATGGACAATTCTAGTTAAATCCGCTTACACAGTGTATAAGTTGGCTGCATGTGCTTTGGTTCATTGTGAAGGTCCTCATGACTGACTAAATGTGAGATGTTCCTTCTCTTTCCTACACACATGGGCATATATTAAAATATATGTAACCTTGCAGTGACTTTATGGCTAAACCACAGGATCAGAACCATCCATTACAGGTTCATGAAGTTGAGCCACTACAGTTGCATACTGTATTCTGTAACAGGGATCTCCAACCCATGGGCCGTGGCCTGTTACTAACTGGGCCACACCTGCAGCCACCAAGTTTAAGGTGTGTGCCTGAGGAGGTGCACACACTCCTCCCCGCTCTGCATGCTCCCCCAGGCACACACATGTCATGACGGAAATGGTCATGATGGAAACTTATTTATTTATGTATTTATTTACTGCATGAATATACCGCACCATCTAGCAACATGGCTATTCTGGACGGTTTATTTACATGGAGAGGCAGAGCTTCTTGTGTGCTTATGTGCCTCTTGCACAGGGGAGATTCTACATTATGTGCAAAGGAGCAGACAGGTTGTGCCCACACTCCCCGGTTGCATGAATGTGCACTGTTGCTTGTGTGAAGCACGTGCGTGTGCAGTGGGACCCATGACCAGTCCCTAGGCGATGAAACCTTGAAGACCTCTGTTCTGTAAAGAAGCCACATCAACTCAAGAACTGGCTGCTGTGTTCTTGCTGGAAAACCCCAGGGATAGAGTGTGGCTGCCACATGTGTGTGTTCTCACTCTCTGCCAGGCTAAATGAAGCAAAGGGAGAGGGAACTCAAATACAGCAGCCAGGGCATGTTGCTATTTCCCCAGGTGGGGGTGCAGTTGTACCGTTCCTGTACCTCCGCTTCCTGTTTCAGTTCTGAAGAGTTTATCAGCTGTACATGAAAGCTACTTGAACCACAGTCTAATGAAACCACTATGTTTTGGGCCAGGTCTGCCTTAGGCAGAGTCACTCCATTGTGTGATACAGTGGACGCTTGTATAACAAACAGCTTGTATAACATAAAATCTGTACCAAAAAAAAAAAAAAAAATTCCAGAGATAGGGGAAATTTGCTTAACATAATTGCCTATGGGGAGAATCCGTACAACATAAAAATGGGATTACTCCGTTTTCAATGCATTCCTATGGGAATTTGTATAAAGGAAATTTTGCTTAACATAATTTCATTTGGAACGAATTAATTCCTTTTTACAAGGTACCACTGTATATGCAGTTTTAGGGCAAGCATCACTTCCTTCTTGCCGCCCAGGAAAAAAGCAATTGTGTGTACAAAAGCACTTTTCTTTGAGGGCTGCTAATAGAGAAGGGAAATACTTGGTGGTTTGGAGACGAGCTCCTAGTTGGAAGAGATAAGGCTAGAATAGGTATGTAAATAGTAGAGATGGGCACAAAATGAAAAACGACACACAGTTTTGTCATTTCATAGCATTATGAAACAATGATAGAACGTGTATTGTCACGAAACAAAACAAAATGATGTCTTTGGTTCAGAGGAAATCGAACCGGGGAGCTGCCGGCAGATCTCGCTTCAGGCAAGGGTCTACTGTTTCCTGGCTCTCTCACTGCCTCCAGCCAGCTGATTTTGACAGGGCAAGAGAGAATGGAGCGCTGCACCCCCTGCCTGCTCCATTCTCTCTTGCAACCCCTGCTTCCCAGCTGGGTTTTTGGGACTGTTGGGGAGGGGGGCCCTCCCCCTCTCCCCACAGCCCAACCAGTCCCAAAAACCCATCTGGGAAGCAAGGGTCGCAAGAGAGAATGGAGCAGGCAGCGGGAATTTCAAATGGTGTTGCTTGCTCTGTTCTGCCTTGCTGCCCCTGCCTCCCAGCTGCTTTTTTTGACAGATCTGGCCTTGGGGACAGCCTGAACTGCCCCCCCCCCAAAAAAAAACCCCACCTGGGTGGCAACAGCTTCCAAATTGTTTTCTTTCTCATTTTGTTTCGTTACAAAACTTCTATTAACAAGTCGTTTAGTAACTAAACGAAACAGAATGAGTAGTGAAACAAAACGAAACACTGTTTCCGTTTCATGCCCATCTCTCGTCTGACCTGGTGCAATGCAACTTCGGTTTTCTCTCTTTCCCTTTTAGAAAGTCTATCCCCTAAATAAAGTCTTTGTAAAGCCCGTAGATGCCTGTGTGCACGTGCATTTGTAACAGTGCCAAATAATAAAGCTGATGTAACAATGCTGTCAAATTATTACTCAAGAAAATTTTTCTCTGACCCTCGCAGGCTTAAAGCATTCAAGGCTGCCCTTCTGGAGGTCTTCAAAGCGGCTCATGCACAGTCGGTGGGGCTGAAAACTCTGATGGAGTCCATCAACCGGGATAATCCAAGCCCCTTCTCATCTAATGAAGTCAAGGCCGCATTGGAGAAAATGCAAGATGACAACCAGGTCATGGTGTCCGACGACATAATTTTCCTGATCTGAACGGATGCCTTGAGTTTCCTTTGGCTGCTTTGTCGGTGGTGGCCCCCATTCGGCAGCTCTGCATGGAAACCATCCAAAAGGCCAAGTGGGGCTAAACTGGAGACCCTCTAGATCAGCAGAACATTGACTTCAGCTTGGGGCTGTGGTCACTGTGAGACACAACCTAATTTAATACCAAGGTTGTATTTCCTCCCCTCCCCTCCCCATTATTAAGGAACATTTTGCTGCCACGGATTGTGCAACACCCCCCCTCCCCCAGCACACGCACACACACCATTTTGTAATTTCTAATTAATTTTCACCTGGTTTCTCATCAGGAATCCGTCTATATAGACAATGAAAGAAACACAGAACTCCCTGAACGAAAAGGTTTTCATTATGAAATATGACATAGTGGAACAGGGCAGATCTACATTTTAATACTTGGTCCTTTAGCTCTCCTGTGGGTTAAAACCTACATTTCAGATCCATGGTTTGGTGTGCAAATTTCATTACTTGATGATGGCGAGGATATCAGTTGAACTGAGGTAACAAGAGTATATTTACATCTAGAGATGCTGCTGCAAGTATTAGGGGCAGAAACTGCTGACTGTATGTCTGTCTGTATGCATACATGCCTTCCTATCATTTACCTGTGCTACGACTCTTCACCAAACTTTTGTGCAAAACACCTGGATGCTGTAGAACATGGAAAATGGAAAGTTCACCTGCTGCGCAGAGTGAATCAGTTAGGCTTACCAAGGGAAGCGCGTCTCATTGTTATTCTGCCATGTCCTATTCTGCAACAAGATTGTCAAGGCTTTTGAGAAGGAGCATTTGAAGAAATACTAAAAGCTCTTTCCAAGGTAAAAATTAACAAAACTTTTATTTCTTGTTCTCTATACGTTCCACATTTGAATACAGAATAAAAATTGTTTTCACGCACATTGATTGCCGTTGTAAATCCAGATCTCCTGTGAATTGTGCCTCTGTTCCAGCAGCAGGTACTCACCAGTTCTTCAGAAAGGACAGCAGGCTGTTTTAGGATTTTTGAGGATTAATCCCGGATATAATACAATGCCTTTCTGGAAGTTTTGCAGAATTCAGAATGTCATCTTCCAGAATACAATCTTTGAGTCTTGATTGAAATTCCTCTATATGATTAAGAAAATCAGCTGAAATGTGAACTTGAGCAGTGTAACTCTAGTACGTCTAGGAAAACTTGTGAACACACACACACACACACACACACACACACACACACACACACATTGTAAATTTGTGTGCTTACTATTGGTAGGTTCAAATACAAGCAGTACCAAAGCTGGTGTGTTTCTGTAAGGCAGAGTGGGTGACATGTAGGCCATGGCCCACTTGTCCCAGTGCTCACACCTTCCCATTGAAAATAAATATTGTGGTTTTGGGGGAAATGACTCATAGAGGTTCCATGTGTCAATTAGGAACCACAGGGGCACTTTTTCCATATTGAGGCTCACCAGGCATTCTTGAAGCTTTGGTGGATGCCTGTATTTTTTAACTGGAAGGTGCAAAAGGCTTTTCCGTTCTTAAAAAAAAAGTATGTACTTATTTATTGGTTGCAATTGAGCCCTATAGGTAAATGGCTTGTTCATCTTATGAGCCTATTTCACACCAGGGTGTCACGAGATCAAAGTGAACTATAAAACGGAGGAGTCACAACTAGCTTTCCTCAGACTGACAAAGTTGTTTGGATAAGCAGCGAAACATTTCAGTCAAGAAAAGAAAAGGCAATTTTAAAAAAATTAATTAAAGTGATCTAATGCAATGCTGATGGTCTAGCAGAGTAAAACAAAAAGAGATACTTTAACTTTCCCTGCCTCTCTGTTGAGGAGCAGGGTGTCATGGCCTAGGCATGGGTGGCAAACCAGAATAAGCAAGACATGCGGACCAGAGTGTTGGAGCTAGGTCTATGAGGCAAGAGCAACTGGTGCAGGCAGGAGCACACAGAAGCAAGTCAGGGACCACTGGAGCAGACAGGACTCATAGAATCAGAGTTGGAGGAGACCTCAAGGGCCATCCAGTCCAACCCCCTGCCATGCAGGAACCCCCATCACGGTATTTCCGACAGATGGCTATCCAGCCTCTGCTTAAAAACCTCCAAGGAAGGAGACTCCACCACCCTTCGTGGCAGCATATTCCACTGCCGAACAGCTCTAACTGTCATGAAGTTCTTCCTAATGTTCAAATGGAATCTCTTTTCCTGTAGTTTGAAACCATTGCCCCGAGTCCTAGTCTCTGAAGCCATGGAAAACAAACCTCTTCCCTCTTCAATATGACATCCTTTCAAATATTTAAACATAGCTATCATATCCCCCCTCAGCCTTTTAGAGAGGCTAAACATTCCCAGTTCCCTAAGCCGTTCCTCATAAGGCATTTCCTTCAGATCCTCAACCCTCCTGATCGCCCTCTGCACCCGCTCGAGGTTGTCAACATCCTTTTTAAGCTGAGACGCACAGACTCTTCAGGAGCAAGGCAGGAACAAGACTCTTAAGGAGGCAGGAGTGAAGGGCCAAAGCACAAGAGTCAATAGCCAAAGGGCAGCATTGCAGGAAAGAAGTCTGTGTATTCTGATCTACAAGGTCTCCAGCCATTTCGTGCAAGCCTCAACAAGAGGTGTACCTGTTTCTGCAGGTACTTGCATGGTTTCTTGCACCCTGACCCTGACACAGGGGAAGTGTTCTATTTGCCAGTCTCGAACTGGAATTTTGACAGCAAACTAAACAGTCACTTGAGATTTGTATGCCATTTGGATGTGAAGATAGCACCACATAGCATATGGCACCTCCACCTGACCTCAAGGGATCTTATTTAGGCCACACCAGCCCACTCCAAAAAGGTCAGAGTAGATGAGCCAAAGTTACAGACAACCCTGAGGTTTCTCTGCTGTGTCCCATATACATCTTTTGAAACTAAAGAATGACGTGGGACACTTTGACATTTGTGGCACAAGATGGAAGGGGCTAGATCTGTGTTGGGGAACCTATGTCACAGGTGCCAAACGTGGCACTCAGAGCCCTTTCTGTGGGCACCTGACATCTCCCCTTCACAGCCACCTGTATTCAGGTTAAATTGGCACTTTGCGAAAAATCAGTGGGTTTTGAATTGCAGTTTGGGTATTCAGTCTCTAAAAGGTTTGCCATCACTGAGGTAGACAATGAAAGCCATTATCAGAACAATGTGATTCGGATGTTCTTAAATAGAGATGGGCACGACTCAGAAAAAAAGTTTCGTTTTCGTTTTCGTTTTCGGCTAGGGTCTGAGTCGTTTCGTTTCCGTTTTCGTGGGCTAATTTCAAAATTTTTCGTTTTCGTTTCGTTACGTAACGAAAACGAAAAAACGAAAACGAAAACGAAAAATTTTTCGTTTCTCCCCATTTAGCGCAATTGAGTGCTTTTCCAGTAACGAAAAACGAAAATTGGCTCGAAATTAGTCGTTTCGTTTCCGTTTTCGGTCCAGGTTGGTGCCGATTTTCGTTTTCGTTTCGTTTCTGTAACGAAAACGAAAAACGAAAACGAAAACGAAAATACCGCTAAGTCGTGCCCATCTCTATTCTTAAAGCATCTGAGAACATACCAACTGCTTTCCACCCCATCTATCTTTTGCTCCCTACACATAGAAGTTAACCCCCGAATAAGACTTGTGACAAATAATTACTGGCAAAGCAAAGCACAAAAGGTTACAGTGGGCACACTAAACATAAGTAGGCAAACTTGTTTCTTTTCCCAACTGCCACATGAGAGGCCAGAGACTGCATAGGTTCAGAGAGTTTGCCTAAGTCGTGAACCAGATGTTTCAGGGGGGAACACCCTCTCCCAGAGCAGCTCTCATTCCAATTTCGAAATAAGATTTTCTACTGATTGACAGCACCGCCATCTTGCCTGGATTTAACCCAGGGGTATCAAAACTTTTTGCAAGGAGAGCCAGATTTGATGAGGTGAAAAGGTGTGGGGGCCGGCCATTCAGCCCATTTGGACCCCAGGCCGGACTTTGGACAAGCCTAGAACAGTGTTGGCGAACCTATGGCATGGGTGCCAAAGGTGGCACTCAGAGCCCTTTCTGCGGGCACCCGACATCACCCCTTCACAGCCGCCTGTATGCAGGTTAAATGGCTGTATGGGCACTTTGTGGGAAATCAGTGGGTTTTGAATCGCAGTTTGGGCACTCGGTCTCTAAAAGGTTCGCCATCACTGGCCTAGGACATATAAGGAAGTGGGCAGGATGCTGCAGCAACGGAGCCAGGGGACGGTAGGCTGGGCAGGTGGCTGGGGGCGGGGGTGGACAGAGGAGGGGGGTAGGCAAACCATAAAACTAAGCTGACGTCTCTATCTGGTATGGGGAGGGGCCAGCTGGTGGGGATGCGTGACAGGCTGAGCTGGTGGAGAGAAGAGGCTGTGGGCCACTTGAAATTTTAAAACAGGCCGTGTTCATCATCCAGAGACCAAGGATGAGCGAAGGAAGGAGACAAGCATAGTAAGAAGCACACAGGATACCTCGGGAATATCCAGCCAAGGAGAAGGACTCATTTCCCACTAAAGAACTAGGAAGCATGATAAGCCTAGGACAGGGATGTCCAAACTTTTTGCAAGGAGGGCCAGAGTTGGTGAGGTGAAAATGTGTGGAGGCTGATCATTCAGCCTGACATTCTTTGAAACATTAACATTAGCATCTGGAGCAGCAGCAGCGACTGCAGCGGCGGGGGAGCGGCAGCTCCTGCACCATGCCGGCTCTTGGTGCTCTTCTGGGCCGGCTTTCTGGTGCTCCCTGCCAGAGCCTGGACAAGAGTCCTCCTGCCCCACAACTCTGGACTCCTCTCTCAACTCCCACCTGCTCCCCTTGGCCTCCTTAGAAGAGGTGGCCACCATCAGCCATGTGGAAGAGGAGCCAGGAAGTTTTTGCACGCCAGTGATCCCCCTTGTCTTCTTCCTCCTCCTCCACGAGTGATTGCTGGACTCCAAAACCACACCAGCAACACCAGCGAAAGAATAACAGTCAACCCCCCCCCAAAAAAAAACTCCCTCAGCCCATATCTGAAGTTCATATCGCAGGCTGTGAACTGATTGGAGAACCCAGGAAATGAGAATAGCAGGGGCCATGTCTGATCCCCCACTGTGCCTCCCAGGAGAAGCACCAACCAGTTTATCTTTGGCTGGCCATACAGTCCCAGAACACCTCCAGAAGAAGGGACGGGTAGCCCATTTTTTGAGTATTCTATACCCAGGAAACCTTACAAAGAGTTACTGCACATCAGAGTCAAAGTAAGCATGGGCAATACTGTCCCATAGCACTTCAAGCACACTCTGGGCGGTTTAGAATTTAATTATGCAGGCTACACATTGGCCCCCTCCCAACAAGCTAGGTACTCAATTTACTGACCTTGGAAGGCTGGAAGGCTGAGTGAACCTTGAGCCTGCTACCTGGGATTGAACCTCAGGTCGTGAGCACAGTTTTAGCTGTAGTACTGGCATTTAACCACTGTGCCACAAGGCAGTTATGTATAGCCTGTGTGTGTGTGTGTTGTGTCGTTACAGTTGTGACTGACTCTACGTGACTCCATGTCCATGGAGTTTTCTTGGCAGGAGTACTGGAGTGGCTTGCCAGTTCCTACTCCAGGCGCCTACAGCACCTGGTATTCCCTGGTGGTCGCCCATCCAAGTACTAACCAGGGCCGACCCTACCTTTCTTCAAATAAGACCAAAGTGGCATTTGTGATTCTTCTACCCACTTGTGCCACCAACGGAGGCAAAAGATAAAGCGGCAAACAAACAAAATGAACAGAAGATTCAAAGCACAAAGAGGTTAAAACCTTTATATGGAAACCATAAGATAGGGGAGCCTGAGCAAGAAGTTAACATTTCCAAACCTTTTAGCTTTAGGTTTTCAAACTACAAAGCTTTTTTTTCTTCCCATGAAAACCCCACCCTAACAAGAGTGGTTGAGTGAGTTTCTTCCTCTAACATGCTATTTCTTTACATGGTGGTAGAAAATAAAAGAGGAATAAGGATTAAAATGACTCATTCAGGTATGATGCATGCCTACCGGCAGAGGAAAACCCTGGGATTTCTGAAACTAGCTGTTTATGTTATTTATTATTCATCTTACCCTACTTTTCTCTTCCAGTCCCTGTAACAATTTTTCCTAATTTCGTTTTTAGAACCTCTAGCTCTAAACTGATCAGCCTCGCAGATAGCAAATCTTAGCAGGAAGAGTCGCATGCAAATATCCAACATATGAAAATGAAGCAGTCTAAATTAGGTGGCCCTTTTGATGCTTATCATTTTTACAGTGTGAGTCAGCCTTGGGACGGTGGTGGTTTGTTTGTTCAAATCCTGAGCCATCTAGTGGATTTGTCATTATGTAGAGATGGGCACGAAACAATTTTTTTGTTTTGTTGTTTGTTATTTGGTTTGCTACGTAACAAAACGAATAATGACCCTAGGGGCAAATTTAACACAAAATGAATTGAACTGAGAAAAATTGGTTTGGTTTGGTTCAGTTTGGTTCGTTAATGGGAGGGGGCGGAGATGTCTCCTACCTGGTGCTGGTCCAGAAGTCTGGTCTTCGTGACTTCTGGGACAGCAACCAGGAAAAAAAAACCGATGACGGCTGCGCTACAGCTGTAGCGCGGCCATGTGGTCGACACAGTTTAAAAAAAAAGGAGCCCCAACCAGGCCCCAAGGGTGGCTTGGTCAGCACCCTAAAATAAACAAAACAAAACAAAATAAAAACCCAGTGCCGACTGGGCCCAAGGGGCCACACGGTTGGCGCTGAAAGGAAAACAAAAACAAGACAAAAAAGCCTCGCGCTACAGCTGTAGCGTGGGGCCTGAAGCCGAAAGTAGGGGGGGAACTAAAATAAAATAAAAATAAATTTTAAAAAGGGGGAGCTGACCAGGCCCCTGGTCAGCACCCTAAAATAAAATAAAATAATAATAATAATAATAATAATAATAATAATAATAATAATAATAATAATAATAATAATAATAATAATAATAATAATAATAATAATAATAATAATAATAATAATAATAATAAAAACCAGCGCTGACTAGGCCCCAGGGGCCGCACGGTCGGCGCTGAAAGGAAAACAAAAAAGCCCCGCGCTACAGCTGTAGCACGGGGCCTGAAACCGGAAGTGGGGGGAACCCTGCTGCTGCAGTGCCCGCCTCCAGCCTCTCCATAAAGGAAGCCCAAACCCAGCGGCAAGGGGCCACCGCCACCGCCACCTTCGCCTCAGAGCCCTGCCACCGCCGAAGCCACCCCAGCCACCTTGCTGCCTTCGCAGCCCGAGCCAGTGACATCCGAGGCAGCTGGAGGTTGCAGCTTCTCCTCCAAGCCCAACAGATCGGTGATGGCAAAGCCTTTGGAGTGCAGGCTGCTGCTGTGGCCACTGCTGCCAGTGGTGGTGGTGGTGGTAGCGGCGGTGGTGGCGGTGGAGGTGGCAATGGGACCACCTAAGCGTGCTTTCTTGTTGCCGCTGGCTCCAGCCTCCCCAACCAGGCCGCCGCCGCATGTATGTGTATAATGTGTTGCTCGATTCTTACCAAAGCCAATGGCAATCCTTCATTAATTAGGTCCATAGGTATCCCTCTTGAACATATCCTGATGCTAGGGCAGAAACAGGCCCTAAGAATTCTCGCTCAGAGGCTATGTGACATGGAGAGGCAGGAACTTCTTTCGCAGGTGCACAGAACCTGCTCCCCTTTGTCACAAAGTCTTTCCCCATCATATAGGACCCCTGTAGCATACCTAACCTCACCCTGTTCACCACAGGCCTGCAGAGCCTTTATGCTGGCCACAGTGAATATGTTGCCTTCAGCACTTCTCCAGGGGAGGCTCAAAGGAATTCCACCTGAAGAGAGATTTTATCCTTGTGGAAACGAGTCCCCTGAATTTCTTCAGCATGTGCTTCTATTCTGTGCATATTATGAACAAATTAGGAATAACCTAATTTGTCTACTACTGAATAAGCTTCAAGGCCACCCTTTCAGGTGGTTAGTTCAATGCTGTCTAACAGACAAGAACTCATATGTTACAGCACAGGTAGCAAAGTTCTTTCTAGCTGTCATTCACAAGAGGTCAGAGATAATTTCATTAAAGACTTAGGCTGCACAGCAGCTATGCTCGAAAGACAAATCAGAGCAATTTAGCTTTGTGGTGCCTTGATTCACAGCCTATGGATTGTTGCAGTGTCAGCGTCCACAGTAGTCTTTCCATCTGATCCAGTTTGATTTGTGCTACAGCCTACATACCCCTTCCTTTGACCCCAGCATGTTCCAGGCCCCCGCCTTCCTTTTAGTGTTCGTTGTAAAGCTGGCAAGCTGTTTAAAATGTTGCACGGTACTAGGGGAAACATACAAATACCTACACACATATTTTGGAAACACAGCCGTTTGTCATAGTCATTTCTATTTTATATTGATTTGCATCCTTTCTCCCCCCCCCCATGCAGTGCTGATCTAGAGCTGATATCAGTGTTGTGATAAGATTATCTAGCTCTATGCTTGGTAGTTTATTTAATAATAATAATAATAATAATAATAATAATAATAATAATAATAATA
>JAHTLZ010003542.1:24610857-24641413 GCA_023846285.1 Phrynocephalus versicolor
TAATAATAATAATAATAATAATAATAATAATAATAATAATAATAATAGATTTATAATTATTATAAATTATAATTATTATTGTATTTATAATAATAATTATGCGAGCAGATAATAATAATTATCTGCTTGCATAATTTACCAATACATCACGTAATCCTAAATGCTTGGGAAGCGTTCAACTAGTGATTTGTAATACAAAATCCAGCATAGTTATCTTGTCTGCTGTGTAACAACAACAACAACAACAACAACAACAACAACAACAACAACAACAACAACAACAACAACAACAACAACAACAACAACATCAACAACAATCTGGAAAAAGTTGTCTCCTTTTACTTGCATTTGTTATGGGTAATAACATTCATTATCCATAATTTCAAAATTTGCCTTGACTGGTTTCTCTCTCTCCCTTTCTAGCTATCTTTGTCCAAAGATGTACAAAAGTTCTGAAAGCTTTAGCTCTGCTCCCGCAAAGGAATCTGCCTGCTGATGCTTATTCCTTCACTCATGACTCTCCTTCTCTGAATCTGAAATTGTGGGTGCATCGTGAGTATACTGCATATGGAGAATATCAGTTTGATAATCTTTTGGCACAGATCAGCAATGCAGGTATATGCAGAAAGCTTTTCTTTTTGTCTCTTCTGTGATCACAACTCATCTATGTGAGTCACCATTTGATTCTTCCTTTAGAAAGGACATGGATATAAATTTGCGAATTATGTCTGGTTTTCTGCTAGATCATTTTGAAAGCACCGCTCTTTTACACATGAAAACACCAAGGGAGCCAGCTTCAAAGCACCTTTGTTTGTACATCATTGGGAACCACATTTTTATTCAGTACTGCTGAGAAAAATGAATTGTGGGCCCAGACAAGATATCTTGGAATGCCCTTTTGGCCCGAGACTCCCCAGTGAAACACACATATCTGTAGTATAAGCAGATTTATTGGGAGGAAGAATGAATTGTTGGCACAAAAGGCCACTGCTTGGATCGGCCATGACAGGATAACATCGGTACAGCATAACATCTGTAGACTGGATGACCCACCTGCCAACCACTGCTCTGGTACCTAATCAGGATTCTGGCGGTAGGGAACTATCTATGGGGTAATTGCTGGAGAGGACTGTGTTGTAAAGCCTCACCCCGACCTGGGTAGGTATCCCTCTCTGAAGTGCTGCAGTTAATTTATGTGAGTCATTAGAGTCGTCCTCCCAAATAGCAAGTTTTCCCATCAGAAATATAATAGCCTCCTCTCTGGTCCATAAATATTCCGGCATTTCTTAATTGGCCAGGCAAAGTAAAATCTTGAATGTAACTCCTGACCAAAGCAGACAGAATTCCATTTGTGATTTCATTTATAATATTCCAACTCCTTTGATCACTAAGGCTCAGAGGAAATGAAACAACACATGTACCCAGGACTCTGCTCTACGTTACGGTACATAATGTCAGCTCAGTCTATCTCTACTGTCAAAGAAACGAACGGAAGCCTAACAGATAACTTAAATTAGTGTTCCACCTCTCCAATTGAATCCTACCAAACAGTTTTTAACAGATGTTTTCTTATACTCAGCGACACACTCTAGTTTTGCAATGTAAAGCATGGCTTTACTGCATGCTTGGAATCTTTATTTGAATTAATATAGCAAACAATGCCTAGTGCTAACTTTAGGTAAACTTTATGGTACAACCCACAATGCCTAGTGCTAACTTTAGGTAAACTTTATGGTACCACCCCACCAGTTCAAAAGACAGGAACAGAATTCAAACAACGCGTGCTGAAATAAATCTATGGATGCCATATTATTAGGAAGTACGATTGTTTAAACCAGTGGTTCCCAACCTGGGGTCCCCAGATGTTCTTGGACTGCAAATTCCAGAAATCTTGGCCAGCACAGCTTGAAATGAAGGCTTTGGGGTATTTTAGTCCAAGAACATCTGGGATCCCCAGGTTGGGAACAACTGGTAAAAAGTATGCATGAGTATGGGCAGAGAGGGAGAGATATAGGTTGGAGCACAGTGATGATTTTTGGGATGATTCCTGTGCTCCAAGATTGAACTTAACATTGTCACAAGCAGCTAAGGAAAAGTAGTCCTTGAAGCCTGTCCTGATGGTGTATGGATTTATTTTCTAATCAAGCAATATCATAATAACTTTAAGCAAACTTCGACAGTGCTGCCTATTCTTACAGTTTCAAGGACTCTTTACAGTTTCAATCTCTCTCAAAAAAAAGAAGTCCAGTTGCCATGACTGAACTTCCAGATAAACTCACCTGGATGACTGAGAATCTTCACAGACAAGTTTCAAGGGCTGTTTTTCCTTCTGTACTTGTGAGAATTCATGTGACCATTCTCACTGTTTTCAGTTTTGTGTGTGAAAAGTATTTATATTATGTCCTATATTCCACATTTTGAATGCAAACTAATGTTCTTAGGATGGCTAAGAAAGTAGTAATGCATAGCAAAACTGCAATAAGAAGATATACAATAAAGCATGTGCAGTAAGATAAGAAACAGAGGCAGCAACTGCCCATTCTGAGACAGTAAAATCAAAACTGCTTGTATGCAAAATCCCTGAAATAAAAATAAATGTTTTATGTGCTGTCAATAGTAATGAGGTCAGCAGCATACACCCTCTTTTCTGAACCAAGTAAGTGTGACCTTAAACAGCATGAGGTGGGATTGTAGCAGGTGGGGGAGGTTGTTGTATACGCACGCTGTCCCTTTTCTGATAACCATTGGAAGTCCCAATAAGGTGGCCTTCAGGGGATGTTGCTTGACTTTCCCTACTCCTGACCATATCATCTCTGACCTCTTTGCTACTTTCACTCCATGGCATAAATCAATTAATGCCTGCACTAAAAATGGAAATGTTATACTTCGAAGGACCATCTCTGCTGGAATTGCCCTCGAATGAGGAAGGCGTGGTGGAAAATTTGTTAGGCAACCCTTGTGACATCTCTGCTTACCTTAATTCATAATTTCCTTTTGATCTACTCCTTTTCAGGAACATCACAATGAATCTGTAATACTTGCAACTCCTACCCCTCAAAGACTCTGCGAGAAAAATGAAAATTGGTCATTCTCTTGTTCAGTCCCCCCACCCTCCGACCCTAGTTGCTTAGCTGTGGAGGTATAGATCTACGGCACAAAAGGTCTTTGTAGGCAAAGAAATAATGCTTAGCAGCCACAGCTGTCATCTAAATGATCTAACACTGAATCAGGGAAGAGTTACCGTATCTGTGGGTCTTCCACTTTGTACAATGATCACATGTAAGACATATAAATGTCACCACATAATAATGAAGTGGCGTCCCTCTTCCATCTTTCATGCCTTGTCAAGAGTAAACATTATGGGGAAGAGGTGAGATTTGCCTTGGAAGGGTGCCAACAACTTTACCGAGTGCAGCCTCCCCACTAATTGGAAATAATTGCGATGGGGAATACGACTGGTCTAGCAGACAGTGAATGTTCCAAGTCCATGTTATTCTTAAGAGGACTTGTAGTCTTGCATGTTCAACAGTGTCAGGAGGGAAGGGTGCTTGTCTAGTTTCCACCCCTGTTACTTTTATGTAGCTACACGCTTGAATTAAGAAAGTTGGATATAATGGCATTTCAAAGCCATCCATAACAAAGTCACCAGTTGAGGGTGACTCTAACATTTTGCTGTATTTATTCTTCTTAGAATAAAATTTTAAAACTCAGCCTAGTGGACCGCCAAACACTTGACCCCACTCTCTGCTGCCCCATATCATATCATATCATATCATATCATATCATATCATATCATATCATATCATATCATATCATATCATATCATAGGGCTGGGAGAATAACAAAATAGTTGGTCCACCAATTCCTCATTGGGAGACCACAAGAGTTATTTTTTTTCACTGAAGTTCTGGCACAAAAACTAGCTGATATCAATACCACATGTGCCTCCACAATTTTACAGTACTGTTTCCTTTAGAAGGTGTAGACAGGAGGTGGGCAAGCATATTTTCAGAAGAGGCAGCCATGTTAACCTGTGCTAGTATACCAAGCAAAACCAATAGTGAAATAACAAATAATAAATATTTTTCATTTTTATTTTGGTTTCACCTGCAGTGATTTCAGACTGTTTAATGATTGCCTCTCGAGTATGTGGAAAAGGCAGCTTTCAGGGAGGAAATCTGCTGGAGGTAAAAGAAGGAAAGATGATGTATGCCTTTGCTTTTAACAAACGGGGTGTTTCATTCCTGTTGCAGAAAGATTGTGCTGGTCCCAAACAGGTGTGGTAGGGCAGGGTAGTCAATGAAAGGACAGTGAAAATCAACCATAGGTGGGACTACCGCATACTTTTCAATGAAGTAGTCAAGTTAGACTGTCTCAATATGTTCGCAGAATTAAAGCAGGCAAAGAAAAATAGGAGAACAAAAGGCATGATATTGTAAGCACTCTAACAATCTCTTTTGGCGTGAGTGCATATGCATCAACTGGGAGCAGCTACACTCACAAATAACATGCCCACTGCACTGGAGCTGACGTGATTATGTTCTATGAATTTTCCAATTACTACAAGACATTTTTTTCACCATGTTTAGTCACTTTTCATTGTTTCACCAGCAGGAGCTGCCCACCGACTCCCTGCATTTTGCAGTATTTCTGTTTGCACTGGTTTGTGAGAGGTGTGAACACATGACTGGATTCTCTCCAGCAGAATTAAACATTTGTATGCTGAAGGTAAGAGCAATTTAATGGCTATGGAATGCTGCAACTCAATCAAATTCCAAAATGGATCAAACTGGTCCAAGCACCTAGCATAATCATACTGATAATCTACTTCTTCAGACACTTTGAAGAGCTATAATGTTTGACATTTTCCCTTTTCCCTCTTTAATTATTATTTTGTTGCTCTTCCCATGCAATGATATTACAATACAACTCTGGGGCCAAAATGCCAATGGAATCCAAGGAAAGCAAAGCACCCAAACAGTAAAGCACAAGGACATTTAAGTAATGGTTCCCCACTTCTAGTGGGCTTTCCCTGGTGAGGTCAGTCACAGGGTGGGTGCCACATATTGCAGTCAGTACACAAACAAGTGCATGGACGAGAGCTTTCTGAAAGGGCAGCCATTTTTGTGATTGCTCTGGTGCTGCCTATTGACAGATGTGTCCTAAGGCACCGGCCTCCACTGACGGTTTCAAAAAGGCAGAATCAGTGTGGTGCAGTTTCTAACCCCTTCAGTTTCCAAGTAGGCAAGCCAGGTTCACATCCCTGTAGAGATGGGCACGAATTAAAAAAAAAATGGCATTTCGTTTGTTGTTTGTCATTTGGAGGGTCCGTTTCGGTTCGGTTCCATTTTTCGTGAATTTTTGCAAAAAAATTGTTTTCGTTTTCGTTCGTTTAGTTACCATTTCATTACCATTTATTTCATTTTTTCTGTTTTTTTATTTTTTTTATTTTAAGCAACTCACTCATATTGCAGTAATGGAAACGAAACACACGACAAAATTTCCGGTGTTTCTGTTCGTTTCGTTTCATTTTAGAGACAAAATTCGTTTGTCATTTCGTTGCGTAACGAAATGAAAAAACAAAAACGGAAACGAAAAATTGTTCATTTCGTGCTCATCTCTACATCCCTGTTTAGGTGAGTTCTGTGAAGGGAAGCACCCTGCCTAAGTGACCATCTCTCAGCTATGCCCTAGCAAGAGGGCAGCTACAAAATGAAACGGTGCAGTGAGCAATCTAGAGGAATCACAGGATGTAAATTATACCGATACAGGCTCTATGGTGTGCGGGTGGCCACTGAAAAAGTCAATAAATGTGTGAATGGAAGGTGGCACTTGCTCGTCCTCTTTCTTTCTAAGTCCATGTCTATATGCACAGAAATTGTGAATATACACCATACTCCTAGAGTCTGGTCTGGCTATAATGATGACATGGTTTGAACTTGCCATAGATATGTGCCCCAAAAGCTGATCGTGTAGGTTTCTTACGCATGCCATTATCTTGTAGGTCATCTCTATTTCTTTCAAGTAAATATCTTGGTTTAAATCCTCCATGACTAGGTAGGTGATATATCTCATGCATTTCCCTCGTTATCCCCTTCTCTGTGTGTGTGTGTGTGTGACACACAACCCTTGGAGGAAGTCGTACAGAAAGAAGATAGTAAATATCAACCACAGCTGCCCCAGAACCACAAGCATGGGCTGGAAAACCCTCTTGGTGGAAAAAAGAAAGATCTGAAGACAGCATAAAAGGAGGTGCAAGTGCAGTGATGGACATAATTCAAAGTGCTGATACTGGTGGGCAGAGCATCAAACAAGAGACTTTACACGACAGAAAATGACCATCATGGCTTTTGAACAAGTTTCTTCACTGGTGAGTACTCCGATGATGTAGATTTCCAGTTACGTACTACGTACAAACCCTATCTGGTTCATGATCTCTTTGTTATTTCACTGCTTAACATGTCAAGGCTTAAAGCACTTATCCTTGCCACTTCATTTTGACAGATAACTCTGTCTGTATATTTATTTGTCTTATGACTTCTAGGAACAGCTATATTTGTTTTTTCCTCTCTTCTAAGTAATTCATCATGCCTCTCAGACCCACTTCTTTTTCATATGGGTTTCCTGCACCTGCCCATTCAGATTTTTGTGCACTGCTTTATAGCAGTGCCAGAGTAATCCGATTTCTAATGAGTGGGCCAGAAGCTGTAATATTCCCCACTGTACTGTATTTATTGTATTTATTGTTTTTAAATGTTTTTATCTTTTAAATTTTATTGCCATTTTAATGTTTTAATTGTTTTAATTGTTTATTTTGATTGTAAGCCGCCCTGAGACCTTTGGGTAGTGGGCAGCATATAAGCTATATAACTTGAACGAACGAACGAACGAACTAACTAACTAACTAACTAACTAACTAACTAGACAGCTGGATCAAGATAGCAACACAAGCAATGTTAAAACCTCTGGAAATGTAATTGATTAACATACTGCAAACTCCAAAACCTTTCTAAAAAAGCATATTTAAATATTGAAATGCACATACAATTATTCATTCATAGAACTACTTGATTTAATAATTAACATATCTTTATGCTTTATCTTTCTGTCATAAAGGAATACAGTTTCATAGATTTGGACTAATAAACATTTGCTTCACAGTAAATAATTTTTCCACAATGAATTATCCTCCCATAGATCAGCTGACAACAATTGTTGTGAAGCTGTGATTTCACCTATATGGGAACATATTCTACAAATTATTGCATTTTCTAATTTATCAGACATACAAATAATTGTCTTATGTCTTATTGTCAGCAGGGCATTGGGTTTGATGGCCTATTCCAACTTAATTATTCTAAGATTCTGTGACTCTATGTCTGTTACTGATTAAAGCTATTAGAATCACTACCTCTGGAATTGATTAGAACGTCATCAAATATTAAAATCAATTTCTGAATGATTTGTGAAGATGGCAAAGAAATGTTGGCTTTATTTGAGACACATCTAACTATCCAGCACAGATCTGCAGCAATTAAGCAGCCTAAGATCAAGACTTTGTTATGTCAGTCCAGAGGTTTTCTCAGTGAAAATATTTAGTCTTTTTTATGTGAAGTTTAAAAATATCTTCATAATATTAGTTGGAATTATCATCCTCCTGTGAGCAGTTCTAATTATTATAGAACTCAGCCTTATGGGGAAAGTGGCTGATATTTCTCTCTGTGGTTTTCAGTCGAATTAGTTCCACTAATATTTCAAAAGCGATCATTGCCTCTAAACATCTATGTAAGTCTTTGAGTCCTAATGTCCAGAATTGGCATAGGACAAGCCATTTAACACAACACAGGCTGATATGTGTAAGAGATTCATGCCATTTATCCACCCTTATCATGTGTTTCACATTAAAGTTTATCCTAGCCTGAACTGGAGCAAGATATGTCCTTTTGTGAACTCTATCATCTATCCAAAATTTATTAAGTCTCTTTTCTAGGTCAAGATGCTGATGCTAATGCTCGCAGTTCTGAATGTAGTCCAAGGGAAAACCAAGCAGGAACACAGCGACCACACAAGTGACAACTGTCCAACCCAAGAGAACACCCAATTTCCTAAGAGTGTGATGGTTGACATACATGCTGGTCACCTCGAATCGATCAATAGGGTTTATGCTAACATTAGGAACAGATCTCTCTCTCCGTGGAATTACAGGTATTGTACATGTCTTCCCTGACCCTGTTTCTCTAGCAAACACACTGGAAGGAGGGAGAGCTTCATGACTCTTAGGTAATTCGGTGCCTCAGGTCAAGAGGGCTTGAGGTGCCTCAGGAGCACATACACCCATGGCAAATCTGTAGCAACAAGGGTCAGACAACTGCTCCATTTGTGTTTCATTGTGTAGTCTTTACGACTTGCTTATTGCAGTCTCACAGTTTTCCCGTTATACCATCTCCATGGCACCCATAATTTTCTGCATGGGGTGATTTTCTCATCTCACTATATTCTGTGGTAAGGTCCAGCTATGGCACAAATGGCCTTGGTGACAGATTACATTATCACACAGGAGTATCGCACAGGATGAAAAGCAGCTTCTATTCTGTACCTTGGGGGATATCACAAGAGAATCAGAATGTGTGATGCATAGAACCTTTTCACATGTAATACACTGATCACCTCTGATATCAAATGCTAGTAAGCAGGGATTGCCTGGTTGCTACTTGCATGGGAGATTCCCAGAGAATACCAGGGCTGTGATGAAATCCTAGCCCGAAATTCTGGAGAGGAATTAGCTGCTGGGCTAGATGGACTAATGGTCTTAGCTGGTGTAAGACAGCTTCCTATGTTCCCAATATAGGGAAATGTATCACTAGGTGCAAAAACACCAGACTTTCTTCTGAAACATACTAGAGACCAGCCATTTCTGTTCCTCTTGGGGAGATTTAATTTTGGAGCTGAGTAAGAATTGGCTTTTCACAGCTTTCTCTATTTGTATTTGATTCTCTTAGTCCTCTGGGAGAACTGGTATGATTATGCTTTGTCTCCTCAAGTACAAGTACAAGATATTGAACAGCCAGTTATGAGCATCTTACAAACACTGATCCCGTGACAATTTTTTGGCTATTAATGCTTTCCCTGTGTCATATCCTAAGGTTCCCAAGAGCCTCTCTCGTTTGAAAAATTGCCCAAGGGAGTACCAAAATGTAATGTGGGGAAGGACAGGAAGGTTTTAATTGAATGGAATGGAATTGAATTAGATTATTACCACTGTGAGCTGATGACATTATCCTAGTTGTGCAGTGTAAAGATATTTCAATGGGATTTCAGCCACTGATAGCTTTGTTTTTTTAAAACTTTACTTGGCTTGTAGCAGCCTGTCATCCTACCGACAATGTTTGGTTTTCCATGATTTCTTTTAAGGTTCTGCATATTCTGATGCATAACACATCCTATGGACTATCTCTTACTGTCTCTCCCTCGCTCTCGCCCTCCCTTTGTTATTCTGCAGTATTAGCGAGGACCCTAATAGGTTTCCCCACTTGATTGCTGAAGCAAACTGCCGCTACCAAGTCTGTGTGAACCCCAATGGGCGGGGATTCAACTACGGATTGCATTCTGTTCGCATTCAACAGGAGATCTTGGTACTCAAACGTAAGCAAAATGGTTGCAAGCAAAGCTACTGGTTGGAGAAGCAGCTGGTTACTGTTGGCTGCACCTGTGCCTTTCCTAACACCAAAGCTTATACCACTCATGGTATTCGAAAACACCGAGGACTTACTTACCAGAGTAAATGGTGAATGGATGCTGCAAGAATTGACATGGAAATTGCACACAGATAATGCAATGCTAAAAATATCGTATGCGAGATATTTTGCCCCTTCAGATATTTCAACACTTCAATCTAGCCACTTCCATGAAAAAAATGACTTGATTTGGGGCATCAAAAATGTCTCACTTATCTCTGTGTTGTGCCTCTTGTTCCTAATGCCTATAAAATGTGAATTGTAACAATGGGTGATGAAGAATATGCCATCATCTCTTATTTATAATATCTATTTATGTAACTGTATTTATGCATGTGCAAATGCTGAACAACGGCATTTGTATTCTTTGTATTTATTCAATAATTTATGCAATTAATAAAGACAACTGTCTTGAGCTCTCTTGTTTGCACAGTCGTTTATTTAAAAGGCCATCTGTCTTAGGGGTGAAATACAGTATTTTTCTGTGTATAAGACTATATGTTTGTCTAAACATTAAGGGATGTCTTATACATGAAAGTACGTCAAGGAAAGAAACAGACTGTTGAGAAACTGTAATTTTGGGTTAGAAAAGTGTGGGGGGGGCGTCTTATACATGGGGCAACTTAGAGATGGACAAATATGATAGTTAAGACAATTGAGTAAATGTTCTGTCACAAGAGAACTGGCCAGAGTTGTCTTGTTGGGCTATGGGCTACCTGCCTTTCAGTCTTGGTAAGCAAGTGGAGGTACTCCATGTGATATCGTGGAACAGAGAGACAGATCTGGTTTCAAATCCCCACTTGGCCATGAAAACTTATGGGGAGGAGGCAGAAAGAAGCACGAAACATCCTCAAATCCAGGGCCAGGCATCCAGGACCAAGTTCCAAAAGGTGGACTGCAGAATTTGCTCACGGGGGGGGGTAGGTTTCAAGTTTCCCTTTTGGTGAAGCCCTAGACTTGTTAGACAAAAAAGCTGCCAGTCACTAAGTGCATCCCCCGATGTCTTACATTGAAACACATGGTTCCTTTTTGGCTGTTGGTCAGAGGCACGCAGAAACATAGCAAACCCCTATATTAGAGAAACTGGGATAACATTTAGTGTACACAAATAAAAAGTATTACCTAGTGGCTTGCAGTTCTCCTTGGGAGATGTCAGATGTCTTTCCTGTTTTTCCTACTGCACAACACTAGAACTAAGGGACACTCCATGAAACTTTTGGGTGTTAATTTTCAAACAAATAAAAGAAAGTAATTTTTCACCCAGAGGATCACTAGTCTGTAGAACTCCTTGCTTGAAGAAGTGGGGACAGCTGCCAGCCTTGACAGCTTTAAGAAAGAATTGGACAAGTTCATGGAGAACAAGGGTATCAATGGCTATCATTGTGGATGCCTAAGGACAACCTCTGGTTTGGAGAAATAGGCAGGCTATCTCTCAATGCCATTGGCAGGGAATCATAAGCAAGTGAAGACTTCTGCTTGGGAATACCCTGAAGCAAATGGTGAGCGACCGTGTGAAACAGAATGCTGGACTGGATGGGCTGTGGCCTGTTCCAGCAAGGCTGTTCTTATGTTCTTAACTGCAGCCCTGATCAGTGATTTGGGATATCTTCCAAAATCCAACAATAAAGAATGAAGCTATGTGATTCTTGTATGCAATCCAAAGAGAAGGTTGCTTCATACCTACATAAGAACATAAGAACATAAGAAGAGCCATGCTGAATCAGGCCAAAGGCCCATCTAGTCCAGCTTCCTGTATCTCACAGTGGCCCCACCAGATGCGTTTGGGAGCGCATGAGACTAGATATGTCTCCTGATACCACTCCCCTGCATCTGGCCCTTGAAGTACCCGGGTTTTAAACCTGGAGATTACACATCTTCATCATGGTTTGTAACCTGTGATGGACTTTTCCTCCAGGAATCTGTCCAATCCCCTTTTGAAGGCATCCAGGCCAGATGCCACCACCACACCCTGTGGCAGGGAGTTCCACAGACTAACAACGTGCTGGGTGAAAAAATATTTTCTTTTGTCTGTTCTTACTCTCCCAGCCCTCAATTTGAGTGTATGTCCCCTAGTTCTGGTACTTTGTGAGAGGGAGAAGAGCTTCCCTCTATCCACTTTACTCATGTCCTGCATTATTTTGTACGTCTCAATCATATCCCCTTTCCGGCGCCTTTTTTCCAGACTAAAGAGCCCCAAATGTTTTAGCTTTTCCTCATAAGAGAGGTGCCCCAGCCCAGTAATCATTTTAGTCGCTCTCTTCTGCACCTTTTCCAGTTCCACTATGTCTTTCTTGATATGCAGTGACCAGAATTGTACACAATACTCCAGGTGCGGCCTTACTATTGTTTTGTATAATGGCATCATAATGTTGGCTGTTTTATTTTCAATCCCCTTTGGGGATTGCTTCTGTTTGTTGTTTTTTTGGCTCCCGCCCCTTTAAGAGCTACTTAAGAGACTGGAATGTTGCCGCGGCAAGAGCGAGAGGCAGAACGGAGGTGAGCCACGTTCTTTTCTTCCTTTTTTTCTCTCCCTCCCCTCACGCAGACAGGAGCAAGGAAGTGCGGAGGGGTGGGGACACAGGAAGAGCGACATGCCCCTAAGTTCTCTGGTCCGAATTTAAGTGGCCAGCGGATCTTAGGGGTCGTGTGAAAAGTGTCAAAGCTCACTGCTGAAGAGCTCACTGCGCAATATATCAAAACCTCGTGTTTTCTCCCTGTGCATTTTTCCCTCACTATGGTTCAGGCACAATTTCCTTCACTAATTGTGCTCCTGGAAGCATACTAGAAGTTTTTATCAACCTGGTAAACATGGCCCATACCATCCACATGCCTTACTCCCAATGAAGAGTTTAGAAGCAAAATATTTTATCAGAAGCAAGGCATATAGACCACATGCAAAACAGAACTAATTTATAGAGCTAACAGCAATTCTGGGAAATTTCTAGGAGTGAGTTTGCTCTGAGGGGAAAAAAAGAAAAGAAACCACATGCAACCAGAAGAAGGTTTGTTTTTACTGCCACAGAGAAGAGCAACCGTAGCAGTGCTAAATGCAATCCTTTTAACTTTTTTTTGTGATGGTGGGGATTAGAGTGGACCAGACAATGCAGAATAATGTGTGAATGAATGAACAATTGGCAGTTTCACAATAAATCTTCATCGGGGAGCTGATTGGGGCAAAAGGAAAAGGATGGTATGGCTTTACCTTCTGTTCACCTGTGTAAAAACCAGTGAGAGTTTTACTATATAAAAAGTGGTACTTGGCAGTGAAAGGCTGCTGACAGGGCCCTCTCCTCTTAGCCACTGACAAATACAGTCCTATCATGATATGTCTTGGGATAGGCCATAGAGGACAGACAAAATCCAACAGGCCACACTGATGTTAGGCAGCAGATCTTGGGGGTGGGGGGAGAAGGCATGACCCCAACAATTAATTTACTATATATACTCAAATATAAGCCTAGTTTTTCAGCCCTAATTTTGGGCTGAAAAAAGGGGCCCTCGGCTTATATTCGGGTCAATACTTTTAGCCACTGAGGCAAGTTTGGGTCGGTGGCTAAAAGTCATTTTAAACATTGCATGCCACTTCTCATGACCCCCCTCTGCATCACAGGGGAGCAGCACATGATGTTTAAAATGACTTTTAGCCACTGACCCAAGCACTTGCATCAGTGGCTAAATTTAAACATCACACACCACTCCCCCAGCTCACAAAGGAGGAGCTGCCAGGCCCTGCTGCATTTCCCACCCTAGACTTATACTCAAGTCAATACGTTTCTAGAGATGGGCACGACTCGGGAAAATGACGTTTTCGAGTTGTCGTGTGTCGGAGGCAGCCCGTGTCGGCTCGTTTCCGTTTTTCGCGAAAAACCGCAAAAATTAGTCGGTTCGTTTTTTCGTTTTTTCGTTATCGTTATACTGGTTTTTTTGGGGGGGTAGCGGGCTCCTGGAGGCACCTCTGTGGGGTGGGTGCCTCCGCCGGCCCGCTATAAAGGGAAAGTGGGCTCCTGGAAGCACCCGTGGGTGCCTCCTATCCTCACCCACTAGGAAGGGACAGCAGTAGCAGGCTCCAAGAGACCCCTCAACATGGGGGTCTCCCCTCCTCACCTGCTGCTGCTGCAAAATGGCATGCATAACCATATGGCTATGCATACCATTTGCAGGCAGTGAGACCTGCTCAAGTACCTGATCCCCTGGTACGAGCGTGTCGCACCTGCCATGTCCCACAAAGAAGGGAATCGTACTTGCGTGTAGTGCAATGCAAGTACATCTGGCTATGGGCTAAGGTGGGTTTAGTCCAAGGGCTAGGGTTAGGCTAATGACGGGTAAGGTTACGGTGGGCTATTGGGTTGCACCTCTGGGTGCCTCTCTGACCCACTAAGAAGACAGTCTGTGACGTATGGGTAAGGAGTCAAGGATTAGGGTTAGGGGGTTAGGGGGCTAGGGCAGGTTTTAGGGGGCTTTTTGGCACATCCCAGAAGTCTCAGTGGCCAAGTGGCCATGCGATTGGTGGGATGGCTCCAAAAATTTGCATGGTCGTCCACTCCCACATGGCTGGCCAGGCCACTGGGCCAGCCCATCATTGCGCACTGCGCAGGTGTAAATAAAATAAAATAAAATAAAATCAATGGAGGACAGAGGAGGAGAGGAGAGACATTTTGTTGCAAGAAAAAACCCACTGTTACTGTGAAAAATCTGGCAGTTTATAAATTTCCACGTGTTTCTGTTGTGCTTGTGTGTTTTTGGACCACGATTTCAAAAACAATATTGCGTTCGCCGCCCCATTTTGGATCCCCCGCCCGCACCGCATGGCATGGCAACTCGAGTCCGGCTGCCCAGGATGGGGGGGAGGCGGGACCACCCCTCCAGAAACAATCCCTCTGGTAGGTACCCTGCGCCCTTAGTCAAGCAGGCATTTTTCTGCCTGCTTTTTGGCCCGGGAATGGGTGGGGGGGAGACCCGGGAGAGTTTAAAAAAGTTTTTTCCTGTGCCGCCCGTGCCGCATGCTTGCGCTTTGGCGGCCGGCGGCGAGACTGGGCTTTTTGCGGCGGGCGAGCCTGCGGCGAGTCCCACCACACCAGACCAGAGCATCCCAGGACGGAGGGGGGGGGAGGCCGGGACCCCCCCTCCAGACCAGAACCCCCCCCTCCGGTAGGTGCCCTGCGCCCTTAGTCAAGCAGGCATTTTCCGTCTGCTTTTTGGCCCGGCAATGGGTGGGGGGAGAGTTTAAGTTTTTTCCTGTGCCGTCCGTGCCGCTTGAGCCGGCGGCGAGACTCGTGCCGTGCGGGAATGGGTGGGGGGAGAGTTTAAAAGTTTTTTCCTGTGCCGTCCGTGCCGCTTGAGCCTGCGGCGAGACTCGTGCCGTGCGGGAATGGGTGGGGGGAGAGTTTAAAATTTTTTTCCTGTGCCGTCCGTGCCGCTTGAGCCGGCGGCGAGACTCGTGCCATGCGGGAATGGGTGGGGGGAGAGTTTAAAAGTTTTTTCCTGTGCCGTCCGTGCCGCTTGAGCCTGCGGCGAGACTCGTGCCGTGCGGGAATGGGTGGGGGGAGAGTTTAAAAGTTTTTTCCTGTGCCGTCCGTGTCGTGCGGCTTGTTGCTGCTGCTGAGAGCCTGCGGCGAGTCCCACCAGAGCAGCCCAGGAGGGAGGGGGGGAGGCCGGGGACCTCCAGAAACCACCCCTCTGGTAGGTGCCCTGAGGCACGGCAGGCATATTTCCGCCTGCTTTTTGGCCGGGAACCGGGCTTTTTAACTTTTAAAAACTTTTTTTCTGTGCCGCTTGGCATCGCGCGCGATCGCGCGATGCAAGTAACGAGCACGACAAATCAGACCAAATTGTTCGTTCGTCAGTTCGAGCTCGAAGTCTGGCGGAGTAATTCCCGTTACCGTTTCCGTAGAGTAACGGAACCGAGTAACGGAAATGGAAACGGAAATACCGCTAAGTCGTGCCCATCTCTATACGTTTCCCCAGTTTTGGGGGGGTTAAATTAGGGGCCTCGACTTATACTCGGGTTGACTTATACTCGAGGATATATGGTAATTTGATTCACACAGCAGGGTGATTAATCGTGTCTCCACATAAAAAAAAGACAGGGGAAAGGACATTTACAACACATTTCAGAGATGGGAATCCAAAGGGAAAAAAATCTGCTCCGTGTCTCCCAGCCTTTCAACCAGGCCCTGCACACACCCATACATAGCCAGAGTTTTGAACTAGTTGCCTTTTGTTGCATTGTGGCTGCAGCTTTTTATGTTTTGTTTTGGACTCTTCTCAGTCCAGGAGCCTGTGATTCTTGGAAATTCCAATGCAAGGAGAGTCATGCCTTCACCACTAAAACGTTACAAACAAGTGAACCTTTGTATCCAAGAGTGTCCTTGATCAGGCTTGGATCAGAGAGAGAAATGGAGTAGTACAAATATGTATCCCAAATACAATATCTGGTTGAGTTAATTTTCAAATTATTCTGTGTCTTTCCTTCAACTTTCAAGCTCTGCAATGCCCAACATGATGCACAGTCCTGCTAGACTTGAAAGCTCACCTGTTCCTAATGCTTTGGTGACTGCACCTGTATCACCCACCATTGCTTTTGGATCGCATGATGTTCCTGAGTGCAGGTGAATTAATTTGTTCTGTGCATGGGAGTTCTGGTTGCTGACGTTGCTACAAGGTATGCAAATAGAGAAGATATGGGTGCTTTTCTCTTGTTACCAATTGTGCGCAGAATTCTAGTTATTTCACCAATGATGGCGATTGGCGAACAACCGCAGACATCTTCTTAAGCTCCTTCCAGGAATGCCTTCCCACTTACGGCAACCGACATTTCTGAAATCACGTAAAACATTTTAAAATGTTGGCTTTTTTTGTTTTGACACTTTGCTTAATCAAGAAATATTTATTTTTTAAAAGCACGTATCTTGTTTTCTTTCCCCTTTACGTATGTGCCCAACGATGTGGTTCCGAAGTTGAGTCAGCCTGCCCTACATTCAGCACTTCTGAAAAGCATGTCATCATGGTGGGAAGGGCAGCAACATTAGGAAGGCAAGGAGAAGCATGAGAGATAGGTCTTTCCAGAAGCCCCACAACACAAAGTGGATCACCAGGAAGTGAACTCTATCATGGGAAAATAGATCTGATCAAGAAAAGCCCAGGATCGTACTCTCTGATAGAGATAAATCTGTCACATTTTAAATGGCAAGGTTCTCTTCCATACTTATAACAATGAAATCTGCTTCCCCTACCTCTAATAATCAAGTCGGTTCTTAGGTTTTTGCACTCTTGGGGCTCCCCTTTTATTTTCGCGATCTGTGCTTGTTGCTGCTATTTTTCTTATTGCATTGTATTCTACTTGATGCCTTTTGCAATGGTCCTGTGTGCCACACAATAAAATTTACATGTGTGTGCTTTCTTCCCATCAACATTAAGTCACCATCAAGTGTCCTATCTGCATTATGGAGTTTTTTTCTTTTCCACCTATGGGGCCCTCCTGCTTGAGGAGTGGCAGCTGCGTAGTCAGTAGAGATCCAATGGGATGGGATGATGTAAGCTCAAGAAGCCTGGCTTCCCATTAATGGAACTGTTGCTTATTCAAATCAGAAAGCCTCAAAGCATTTGCAAGTTCAGGTTACTGTGAAGTGTCACTGCTTTCTTGCCAATTTGACTTTTGTGCACCTTTTGGTGTTCTGAACAAAATTAGAACTCTCTGGCATTCTTGTGCTCTCCTTTCTTCTCTTTTTGGTCTGGATTAAGTGCAAAAGAAGTCCAGTAGCCATGACTCAACTTCCAGATAAACTCACCTGGATGACTTCGGATCTTCACAGACAAGTGCAATTACATGCTGCTGTGGGGCTTTTACACTCCAAGACCTTTTAAAAATAAAATCCCATTCCCATCCTTTTTTTAAAAGGAAAACTTTGATTCATCTTTGTTTGTTTGTTTCTAGGGTAGATGATTTGAAATAAAAACTGATGGCATACAGATATAAACTCAACTTGTGATGAGCCAAATTTAAAACATGCTTATTTAGATGCAACAAAAATGTGATCCTAAACTGCATGTGTTGTATTTAGTACAGGGAGTACTTCAGCTTTCATCAGATGCTTGGCAACATGGACTGTTGACAACTGATCTGATTTATTAACCCACACAAGCAATTATGTGCACTATTTAATCGATGGACGATAATCTTCATAGAAATTTGCTGTACAAACACAATAAGGAAGACATTACAATTGCATCAAGAAAGAATTAATTGTGGGCACCAAACACTTGCTTACTGTATCACTGCATGAGAGTGTAGTGTAGGGTGTCATTGTGCAACACAGCAAAACAAAATTCTATAAGGCAATTCTGAAAATGGGAGTTTTGGAAAAGGTAGCTGTGTTAGTCTGGGCAAGAATTCCAAGCAAAAAATCAAAGAAGCAAAGCAAAACAAAAGACACAAAACACGTGTCACCTTAAAGACTAATTTTCATATTTTAATGTAACGTTTCGTGAACACATCCACTTCTTTGGACATATAGCAGCAGAATGAGGTGTACAATATAATATGTAATGAATATATGTTTCATTCCAAATATTCATTGGATGTTGTATGTAGGTACATTTGCATGCAAGCTCTGTTGTAAAAAATCCTATAGAGACAGAAAACAGACTGTCTTGTTTGTCCAATGTAGAGTGCAGATGGGCATTGTTGGCAAAAGATGGCATAAATCACATTGGTTGAGGACTAAGTGAAGCTGCCCTGGGTATTATATATGGCATTGTTAGACCCTGTAATTGAAATCTATAATCTGAAGATAGGGGAAGCCCAAACAAAAATTATAAGTCTGAAACCAGTTTTTAAGAACATTTTTGAGTTTGTGCTTGGCTCAGAACCCATGTCCAATAATTAAATTAGAATAAAATAAAATAAGGAAGCACAAATACTGTATTGATGAAGTCTGATTTATTGAAGCCAAGCCAATAGACAACAGTCAGTGCTCTCACCCTGGTTGGTGTGAGTGAGCAAATAACCATTGATCCAGCATCAGTTTTTATAGATACAAACCAGTTCAAGGTTTCCCTCGATCTGCATTGGTGGACGATTGTCCAGTTTGCCCTGATGATCCAATTTTCTGAGCCATTAAGCTCTTGATGGTCCAAATCCTTGACTATATGTTTCCTAGGTTGGTGTCCTATTGTTCAACTGGGTCCAGTTTGGCAGAGACAGGGAACTCTAATCTCCTGTCCTTCAGGTACAGTTGTCACTGCCAAAGATGTTCTATGGCATCAAGTCACTTCTAATGTGCAAGGACTATGTGAGTTAATGACCTCCCTAATGTCATTTCAGTAACAGCTCATATAAACCAACAGCATATCATATTATTTTTTTCTCTCGTCCTAGTGCCACTCTTTCCTAGCAATACAGTGGTACCTCGGATAATGACTGCCCTGGATAATGAATAATTCAGATAATGACTCATAATTTTCCACCCCTCCCACACAGCACACAGCCCCAGCCTCCCTCCACATTTCTATTTCACTGACCTGCAGAGGGAGGCAACATGCAGAGGTGGGGCCTGGGGGGGGGGACCGGAACAGTCTCTCTCTTCCACCGCCCAAATGCCCGGCAGTGGTGGCGGCGGCGGAGGAGGAGGAGGAGGTGGAAGAGGAGGAGGAGGAGGAAAGGTGCGTTTCAGGGGTGGGGGGGAAGCGCCAGCCGCCGCTCGGCCAGAACGCCCAGTGGTGGCGGCGGTGGCGGCAGCGGAGGAGGAGGAGGAGGAGGAAAGGTGGGTTTCTGGGGTGTGGGGGGGAAGTGCCAGCTGCCGCTCGGCTGGAATGCCCGGCGGCGGCGGCGGTGGCGGAGGAGGAGGAGGAGGAGGAGGAGGAGGAGGAAAGGTGCATTTTGGGGGTGGGGGGGAAGCACCAGTGGCAGGGGTGGGCGAGGAGGGAGAGGAGTGCACTTTGAAAGTGCACTTTAAAGAGGTCTGGGGGAAATGGCTTTTTTGGCCTTTTTCCAGACCTCCAGAACGGATTAAAATGGTTTCTCATTCATTTCAATGGGAAACCATGCTTCAGATAAGGAGGAACTTCAGATAACGAGGAACGTCAGAGAACAAATTACCGTCGTTATCCGAGGTACCACTGTATAGTCTTTTCTGGTAAGTTCTGCTCAGGTCTTACAAACTAACACCTGTGGCTTCCTCTATTGAGTCAACCACTAGCATGCTAGTACAAGTCACACTTGTTGAGAAGCAGGCCTGACAGTTGCATTTTGTTTGGGTGTGAAGTGGTGAACGGATGAAATAAAGGAGTCCCCATGCTTGGTGTCTCTTTGTGGATGATAGTGAGCATGAAAAGCTATCCTGTAGACCATTTTGAGTGCTGACATTGGTGTCGTCAACATTCTGGCTGCCCTTTGCTATGTAAAGCTTCACATCAGCATCCTTTTTCCTGCTGGCAAAACGGGCACCATATTGTGAAGTGCTATCTGGCAATTTATTGGCATTTTGAGCAATGGGTACAGAAGCACATTATCCCCCATTCATAAACCAAAGGGTTTTTTTTTTAAAGATTGAATTAGTTTACATGCCAGCATGTGCAACACAAATAATTTAATTTGATCTATTTTTACTCTTTTGAAAAACTTTAACCTGTATCAGGGATGAAGCCATCCTTACTCTTTCAGATGGAAACTCTGACTTACCTCAGCACTATCAAAAATGTGCATAGAGTTACCACATTCAAACAAATAACTAGATTTCCTCTCAGATTTCTGAGCAAAGAGACTAATGGAAACTCTCCCATCAGAGAGAGGGTGCTTTCTCTTCAGTCAGTTACGGAAATATGAAGCCAATGTGGGTCACATAATTCTTTCTGGCTAGATCTTAGTCACATGAAACCTGACACTCACTCTTCCTAAAGGAGATTTTCTCATATCATTTTCTGGACTTGCCTGCATTTCCTCAGACTGTAAATAGAACAGTGGGATTAGTGGAACTGGTGAAACAGATTTGCATCCCTAAATGCACAAGGTGCAACAACCAGAGGTTTAAAAAGCTATTTATTGTGAGGACAGGGGACCACAGCTCTCAGAATTCATGGTTATGCTGCATCTCATTCTGTGGGTTGTAATCCAAAAATCTAACAACATCTCCAACCTCTGGCAATAACACCAAAAGGGAAACAGTGGCTTATGTCGGAAACTTTGTAAATCTGATCTTCCATGATCACAGAGAACCCAACGTTTCCTCTTTTGTATGGCTGAATTCAAAGTCACGTAGGGCGTAGGCTACACTAAGGGGCTGCTGTTGCTGCAGCTGGTTATTACATTGCAATGTAGTGTAGACTGGTGTTCAAATATGTACTTGGATATGGAACGTCGCTGAAGGGGGTTAACACTGAAGCAGACTTAATTGTTTACAGTATTGGGTAGTGACCCACATTTTGAAAGCAGGAATTTCCTAAAATTTATGTCAGAGAGTAGCATGTTCATTCATCTTATATAGATCATACTTTACCCCTTCCGGTGCATGCTTAATTATCGTATTACCTGGCTAGGGAATTGAGCATAGCATGGATGATTGTTTAAAACAATAGTTCCCAACTCTTTTTGAGTCATGATTCTCTTTTATGTAGTAAGTAAGTAACCTGTAACCTCACCACCACATTTGCATAAAAAGTCAGTTGTTGTTATTCCCCGATTATGGTGGCACCAGTGATGCCATTGCTGCTTGCCTCCTCCTGCTCCTGCCACTGATTCTGCCACCACCATTTCAACACTGGGGAGAGAAGATGCTGGGGGAGGTGACCGGTAGGGGAAAAGAAAGGCGAAGTCTTCAAATATGGGCCAGGGTGGAGGGGGGTGAAGAGGACATTGTGGTACCCAGGGAACGGGGCAATATCTTCGTGTAGAGAGGATCCCTCCCAGAAAGTGGCACAAAGCTTTCCTTGTATCTGCTGCAGGAGGAGTGGGCCATTTGTTTTTGTGGCTCCCTCCTGGGGGGGGGTGTTGCCCATTTTTGTGTGTGTTCTCCCCTTCTTTCTCCATTTCTTCTCTTTCTTTAGGCTCCCTGGAAATTATGCATTTTTTATTTTTATTTTTAGTAAAAGATAATCCCAGCTATCCATTCTCAGCTACTGTATACTGCACATTAAAACGTATGATTCAAAAGCAAAAAAGGAAATTTTATGGTGGCTATACAGTAATACCTCATAAGACAAATGCCCCTTAAGACAAAAATATTCGTAAGAAGAATGAAATGTCCGGGAATAAGAAAACCTCGTAAGACAAGTTTTCCTATGGGATGCTTCGCAAGACAAATTCAATGTATTCCTACTGTAATCCGCATTAAACCATGCTTTGTAGGACGAATTGACCCACAGAATGAATTAAATTCATCTTAAAGAGGTACCATTGTAGTTAAAATCCCATGGCAATAAAATAAAAAAGTCACGTGCAAAAGACTGAGTCATCAGTATTAGATAACTGTAAATTAGTTTTGATCCTTTAAGGGACTATAAACATGTGTAAGTAATAATCTTACTGAGTGTAAATAACTGGTGTCTATCTGGTAGTGAAAATGACAGCACTCCCTCTACTACAGTCCCTAAAATCTGTTCAAGAGTGTTGGGGATCTTCTATAGATTAAGGCTTTTGATATTCAAAAGATAAAATCAGAGGAAAAAGCAAGGAAATCCCTTATTGCCTAATTTATTAGACCATTTTGAAATATTCTAGGACGCAATGTTGACCTACAAGGTATCTGTTTCTTCAAGGAATTGCTGAAGTCAGCACTGCCATATTCATGACAGTAGATCTGATGTTATTGATTCTTTTGAATCTGGCTCCTATTTCAAGGATTAACTTTCTCATTTGAGCAGAAATAATTTAGAATGTCCTTGTCACTGCAATGTAGTAATCTCGCTTCCC
Source organism: Phrynocephalus versicolor (assembly GCA_023846285.1). NCBI lineage: Eukaryota > Metazoa > Chordata > Lepidosauria > Squamata > Agamidae > Phrynocephalus > Phrynocephalus versicolor. The sequence continues at coordinate 24,633,496 of JAHTLZ010003542.1, forward strand.
CTAGTGGCGCAGTTTAGAATGCATTCTGCCCTGTTCCTCTTCTCCATTTCAAAGAAGAAAAAAGCAGGGCAACCAGAGCAGATTGGAGTGAAAAAGAGGTGATCTTGCAATGGCTGATTTAAATGCAGAGGGGCCACGGACGATTCCAGCAACTGCTATAGCTGGTTGAAGGGGACCAAACCTGTAGAGAAGACGGCCTTGGTTCCATTTGACCAGCCAGAGCAGCCCTCAGCTTCCATTATGCAGGTGAGCATTCTGAGCCCACTGTACTTGCCTCTGCCTTGCCTCTCTTGCACCTGCAATGTATAAGAACAAAGGTTTACACAGATGTATTGGTTATTTATTTCCTTTTTAAAATATCAATTAATTTATATGTATAGAAACATGATATATATACCACTGTGCCCATAAACATGGCTGCCATTTCAATTGGTACATTTCTTGATGTTTGCATGGTTTCCAAAGACTACACAAGCCATCTCATATAAATGGAATAATTTTCCATCCTGTTTTTGGGTCCCCGTTGCTTTAACATTTTCATCATCATCATCAACAACAAATATAAATGATATATATTAGTAAAGTGACATATATATGCCATTTTTCTGACACTCCCAACTTTCAGCTGATGCAATGGGATATGTCACTAGATAAATACGGAAGTCTTAAAAAGGAACTGAATTGTTCTTGAAAAGCAGGGGAGGGATTAACTATAAGGCACACAAAAATAGGAGTTGCCTAGATGTCCTAAGCACATCCGATCTCGCTTGATTTCGGAAGCTAAGCAGGGTTGGCACTGGTGGTTAGTACTTGGATGGGCGACCACCAGGGAATACCAGGTGCTGTAGGCGCCTGGAGTAGGAACTGGCAAGCCACTCCAGTACTCCTGCAAAGAAAACTGCATGGACATGGGGTCACGAAGAGTTGGTCACGACTGTAACGACACCACACACACACACACAAATAGAGATGACGGTTGCAATATGGAAGATAACTGATACACTGGTAAACTTGTGGAGAAAAAAATACAAAGAAAAAACTAAGCGATTTACTGCTAAGCATTTTAACAACAACAACAACAACAACAACAACAACAAAAATAGTAGTAGTAGTAGTAGTAGTAGTAGTAGTAGTAGTAGCAGCAGCAGCAGCAGCAGCAGCAGCAGCAGCAGCAGCAGCAGTCCTAAATGTTTAAAAGGGAACAAATGTGGTGGCCATGCAATGGTTATAGTGCCCCAAAACACAACTTCAAAAAGTAAATAAACAGAAATGTTTCACATGTGATATACCTGAAATTCTTTTTGTACATGTGACTGCACCCTCAGCCTTATTGATTTAACAAATCTACCCTAGTAGGGCCTATTTGTTTCCATTCATTGAATTCAATCTTAATGTTAAAAAATTAAGATGTGAAGTAACTTTAGGCCATGGGAGGTAGAAAGTCAGGAATTGATAGAGGGCCATAACTTTCTATGAGCCAGTCAAGGATTCAACAAGCTGACTATGACTGGTCATATGTCAGTGAAGGAACATAAGAACATAAGAAGAGCCATGCTGGATCAGGCCAAAGGCCCTTCTAGTCCAGCTTCCTGTATCTCACAGTGGCCCCACCAAATGCGTCTGGGAGCACATGAGACTAGATAGCTGTCTCCTGATACCACTCCCCTGCATCTGGCCCTTGAAGTACCCCGGTTTTAAGCCTGGAGATGACACATCTCCAACATGGTTTGTAACCTGTGATGGACTTTCCCTCCAGGAAGTGAAGCCTTGGGGTTGACCTAGCATGCTTCATGAAAATTGTCACAAGGACCTTGAGGATTTTCCATAGTTAACATCACACAATAACATTTTTATGCTTAAGTAGGATCAAAATACTCTTAGCATATACTAATACTAGAACTTCAGAGCTGGAAGGGACCCGATGGACCACAGAGTCCAGTCCCTGGCCAAGGAGGCATAGCAGGGAATCAAACTCCTAACCTCTGACTCTACAGTCAGATACCTAAACCACTGAGCTACCCAGCAGTGTTACTCAAAGCTGACCCTGAAACATGCTTTCCTCTTTCATAACTGGGAGCTGGTAGCCTCACTTATTTAGCAGCTGGAGAATCGGAGAACACCCAGGACTCTTGAGATTTTGCACCTGTGAAGACACTGGACTCCAGCACATAACAGTGTGTGGCTTGTAGCAGCAGTAGCACAAAATGTTCCCTTTATCCATTGGTGTAACCCGCCCCCCCCCCCCAAGAAGCAGCATTGGAGAAAGAGATCCCTCTTTTGTCAGCTGCCAGTTGTTGCTCAAGCATCAGTTTTCACACGGCAGCCCCAGCTGTACCTGCGAGACAGCTGCTGGGGGCTGCTGAACAACTAGGCACGTGGCAAAATCTCCAAGGGACAAAGGAAGCATTTCTTAAACCAGCAATGAGGGCACATACCGTGGGTTCAAGTGGGCCTTGTCAGGAACCTGACAAAAGTGTCACACATGAATCTTCTAATTAGGCATTTTCACACCCTCCATGCAACTGCAACCCTCTTTCCATCATGAAAGGATTTAAACCATGTGGTAAGTCATGTGAGAACTGTACCTATGTTTGAGGAATTTCTCCTGATTTGAGAAGGAACGTGGTATTGATTGGGCAATCTGTGGGATGTTTCTTGTCCCATCACCTCTTTTAGGTTCCAAGGCTCCCTAGGGCTTTCTTCCCCCTGGGGAAGACTTTTAATTGCTTCTAACCTGCCCCCCCATCATTGCATGTTACTAATCCCAGCAATGATGATTTTTGATGAAAGGAGATTTCTCGATCGACAGCACTATGGGAAATGGGATGTTTGTATTGACCTCTTGGACTCCCCTCAAGTCCATAAGCACATAAGAAGAGCCTTGCTGGATCAGGCCAAAGTGCTCATCTAATCTAGCTTCCTGTATGTCGCAGTGGCCCCACCAGATGCCTCTGGGAGCCCATGAGACAACCCCCACCCCCACCCCCTGTGTCTGTACATAAGAACCCCACTCTATGCACGTAAGTTCAAAAGATAATAAGTCAGGAAGATGGGGTGCCCATGGAGGAAAGCACTATCACCTTAGCCTTACAAGGAAACAGAAAGCCACCATTATGTCTTAAAGTTAGGAAAAGGCACATTTCCTTGATAATGTATTCTTTTGCGTCATTTGTATTAATCCACTTAAATGGAATCATGTTATCCCACATCCTGCTTTGTCTCCATGCTGTGTATTCCTGTCCGCTTCTAACAAGAGGTGAATTAGTATTTTGCTGGTTGTAAGCATACTCAACTTTTCCACTTTTATATTGTTCTTTCTGTGGCTTTCCTATAGAATAAGAAAGAACATGGTAGCAATATAAACTCATTAAGAAAACTTTTAAATATTCTGATATAGTCTTGCTTCTTCTTGCATTTTACATATTAAAACACACACACACGTGGATCACGTTGCCCTTGCACGGAGCTTCCGCCCCAACTTGTTGGCTGATACTTGCAAAATGACTATGTGATTTCAAAAAAAAAAAAAATGTAGAAGCCAGGCCAGCTCAAGAGCCTGACTGCATTGCATTGCATCTCCAAGGCTCTAGACTAGAGAAAAGAACAGATGTGAGACAAGACTGTATGGGGAAAAGGATATTCTTGCGCGGAGGTTCTTCTCCTTGAAACCACACACTTCCTTACATTCCATAGCAATGTACATCATATGGGGATATAAAGAAGCATGTAATCTCAAAAAGCACAATCTGTCCTTCCCTCTTTATAGCAAGACATCTGTACACAAGAAAATATGACTGTCCAAAAGAGTAGTTTGGGAGTAAGTGGGCTTTGTGGCTACATTTGCTCGATCTCATTCATGAATCATTGCTGCTATCTAGTTGCCATCCAACACCCTCTTTCTTTAAGGCACCATCCATATTTATTTTCCTAACACACAAAAACTTGCTTCTGATCTCAAATAGAGTAAATGAACAGACTGCCACTACTACCACTTCAAAAACTATGAATAGAGATGGGCACAAAATGAATTTTTTTATTCGTTTCATTATTCATTATTTGTTTCATTATGTAATGAAATGAATAACGGACCTAGGAGTAAAATGAAATGAAACGAACTGGGAAAAATTGGTTCATTACGTTTTGTTTCGGTAATGGTAGTGCACGAAGAAATGAGCTGTTTTTAAACCCTTTAGACGGATGAGAAACACTTCAAAATATCATATTTTTAATGCCTCATTATAGCTATTAGGTTGATGCCAGTGATGTAAAACATCTAAAAATGTGTTTTTAAAGAGATTTTTTTAAGGGGACAAAATGGCTGCTGTATACTTTTGTTAATGGCAGCAAATCTATGCAGAATGGCACTTTTAAGGTATTAAAATGTCCTGAATATACTTAAAAACCCAGCAAAAAATATTTTTTTCTGCCTGATAATACCTAGCAGGGGAGGGGGTGAGGAGTGATTAAAACATCAATTTATGTGTTTTTTAAGATCACTTTTTAATTTTTTTATTTTAAAAAATGTTTTCCATCTGGTCTGGGGTGTTGGGACGCCCGTGCACAGTCAACTGCATTAAATTGCGCAAAGCGGGTAAAAACAAATAACAAATTAACAAACCAACGAAACAATTGTTTTGAAAATTTTGTTAAAAATGAAATGAAATGAAACAAATCGCCCATATCTAACTATGACTTTAGCCAGGTGGGTCTCTCCATCTGGAAGCATACCTTAGTGCATTGGAGCGTGTCTTTTCCATACTGCAGGAATTATGCTTCTTTAACTCCTGAATGACTGCCACCTGAACAATCGATTAAATACAAATACAGCTTCTCCTAAATAGAAGTACAAGATGAGGGTGCTACAAGAGTATGCTTCTGGAATGATGATTGTAAAACTATTATGAGAGTTCCTAGTCACAGCCATAAACCATTGCCATTCGTTCACTTCATTAACTGTCATCACAACAGACCAGAACTACAAGCCAAGAAAGATGCTGATCTTTGATGTAAAGCATAATATCAAAGATAATGTCAGCTCAAACATACAGCAATGCTTATTTGCTTTCTTGTTGACATAGTCATGGACAGAAATTGCCCATAAGTAATGTTACCAATAGAATTTTATCTGACAGCCATAATGCAACATAAAAACATTAACTTTATTTGATAACATCAGCCATTAACCAGGCAGTGAAAATGGTGGTCATGGAAAGGGATTCATCTTTTCCATTATTCTTTTCATTATAGGATTATTGGATTTTAAGTTATAGCATTGTAATATTTTATGTGACTTGTGTTTTGCTGTTATTGATGCACATATATATGTTTCTGAAAAATATACAGTATTTCCCCATGTATAACACTATATTTTTATCTAAAACCAATAGACTAAAAATCAAGGTATGTCTTATACATAGAAGTGAGCCAAAGAGAAAATTGCATGGTTGCAAAACTGTAATTTTGGGTTGGAAAAGTGAGGGTCATCTTATACATGGAGGTGTCATATAGATAAAAAGAATGGTACAGTACTTTTTAAAATGGCTACCTCAAAGGGCCATTGGAAAGTGAGTGTGTGTCTGTTGGAAATGGACATTGTTAGGCAAATCCGAATGGGTGTGGACTGAGTGATGGTAGGACAAATGAATCTCTGCTGAACAAACACATGTTCTGCTTATATACCACCCCATAGTGCTTAAGCACTCTCTGGGGGGTTTACAAATAACTCCCTCTCTCAAAAGCCATATCTCTTAGACAAAAAAGTATGTTGCCAAACGTGAAAGAGCAGCACTTAGGGCATCTACACATAGTGGTAGGCATGCTGGTACTTTTACAACATTTTCAACGGAACTGTATTTCTTAAAGAAGAAAAGAGAGCGAGAGACAGAAAAGAAGTAGCAAAGAGAAAAAGAGAGAACTGTAGACATGTGATGATTATTTGTTGACAATTCCCCAACCCCATGAATTGGAAGTGATCGAGTTATAGCCACTCAAAAGAAAGAAAGAAAATTAGTTGCCTGGAGGGAACCGCTAAACTGTGGAAAGTGGGTGCACAGTTCTGTGCTTAGTTAATAACTAAACAGCAGTGCTGAGCAATGGAAGCAATAATAAAAGAGGACATAGGTGAGGTTAAAGTCATGAGCCCTTTATTTCCCCTAAAAGAAACAATTTGGGACATGGATCTTTTATGTTTGGACATCACTTGCAAATTCGGTCCACGTCACTGGCCTGTTCACAACAGAAGGAATGGGAGAAAACTGTTTTAACCATTGTACCAAGCTGCCTCTCAGTTTCTGGAACCCTGAACGATTGTATAGAGGTGATGAGGAAAACTGAGTTCATAGACCTGTTTCAAAGTTTAAGAACCTGGGCATTACTGCACAGTGTGCAGTGGGCACCTGTCACTATTAGAGATGGGCACGAAATGAACAATTTTTCGTTTCCGTTTTTGTTTTTTCGTTTCGTTATGCAACGAAATGACAAATGAATTTTGTCTCTAAAATGAAACAAAACGAACAGAAACACCAGAAATTTTGTCGTCCGTTTCGTTTCCGTTACGGCAATACATTGAACTGCTTTAAATGCTAAAAAAATCACAAAAATTGACATAAATGGTAATGAAACTGTAACAAAACAAACAAAAATGAAAATGAATTTTTTGCAAAAATTCACGAAAAACGGAAACGAACCGAAACGGACCCCCTAAATGACAAATGACAAATGAAACACCATTTTTTGATTTGTGCCCATCTCTAGTCACTATCATGTCAGTGCAGGTGTATCAGTCCAAGAATGAAATTAATAAATGACAGAAGTGTATATCATCAACTTCAGTTCTATTGTTGTGTTGCCCATCTCAATCTACGTGCTTTAGTTTTATTTCCTCCTAAGTTAGTCCTCCTTCTGTCATGGCTCATTCAAGAATTCTGAAGATCACTGATTTCTAAGAAGTGAAGAGAAAAGGGAAATTTTGCCCAAACCAAAGATTTATCTTTAAGGTACGTATGTGGTTTAAAATGTAGTAGATGAAGCAGAACACAGATGTAATCCCATTCATCACCTAAAGAACATTCATGATCTACTATTCCAAATCGGTACGTGGACATCTCAGTGCATCCTTTCTATTACTGGGAGACGGATTGGTCGTTTACTGCCACCAAAATACAGGGATGAGGAAGGGCATCAGTGGGGAAGACATGTTTTGTGAGCCTAGGGCAGTGTTGGCAAAACTATGGCATGGGTGCCAAAGGTGGTACTCAGAGTCCTTTCTGTTGGCACCCAACATTGCCCCTTCACAGCCACCTGTATTCAGGTTGAATTGCAGTATTCGCACTTTGCAAAAAATTAGTGGGTTTTGAATCGTAGTTTGGGCACTCGGTCTCTAAAGGGTTCGCCATCACTGGCCTAGGCTATGCAATCTCTGAGCCAAAAACTCCCACAACAGCATGCTTTTAGCAACAAAGGGGATTAGTCTTTAATCACCAAACAAATAATAGTATAGGAAAATTTCCAGAGAGATAGCCCTCCCAGTTTGCCTCAGCATGTTAGCAAAATTAAAGAAGAAAAAATTGTAGGTGGGATGGAGGAATGAAATATTGTGGCTCTCTGAAGACCAACAGTTTTGTTTCAGTATGATCATTTGGGGCTTACCATGGTGTGTCTGAAGAGGTTAATTTTTGTTCTTCAAAAACTCACTCTTAAACAATCTGTTAGTCTTTAAGGGACAGTATTTTTCCCTCTCCTGTTTTCTCTGTTTCCCTTTAATTTTACTAACACAGAATGGGAAATGCACTCCATGAGACCAGAAGAAGAAGAAGAAGAAGAAGAAGAAGAAGAAGAAGAAGAAGAAGAAGAAGAAGAAGAAGAAGAAGAAGAAGAAGAAGAAGAAGAAGAAGAAGAAGAAGAAGAAGAAGAAGAAGAA
>JAHTLZ010003542.1:24643104-24663648 GCA_023846285.1 Phrynocephalus versicolor
GAGAGAGAGAGAGAGAGAGAGAGAGAGAGAGAGAGAGAGAGAGAGAGAGAGAGAGATGGATATATTCTAATAAGGAAATGGCAAAAAGAAGTATCAGAAGCAACTGTTAAATGAAGATGTGTCAAGATGCTGCCAACACCAATGGTGAACTCTAACCCACAAAGACATCTGGGTATGTGATGGGTGAGTGGAGTGAGCCTGATGAGAGGACAGTAACTCAGTCATCTCTGCCCTATGAACATCTGTTCATTCTTGGCATTTTATATACAATGAGAGATAGATAGGTGCAGCTGCTTTACAGGTTCCACAGTGCTAAGCATAGCAGTTTTTCCATTAGTGAAATCTTAGAACTAAGCATTCATTTGAAAACAGGAGCTTATGTTGCTTGACTGCTTGAAAGCTACCTTCTAATCTGGCCAATGGGATGTGCGTGCAATGCATATGTGTATACATTGTATGTACCACACTACTTTTCATTTGAAGGACAGCAACAGTCAAGGGCTTACTCAGTAGAAGAGATGCATAGACACTGCTACCCTAGAGCTTAGAATAGTCAGCTGTTATGCACAGGAATTACACAACTGAAATTCCTGGATGCGCCAGATTTAAATATAGTTTATCCCGTGTATCCTAATCAAGAACCTGTGTTTGTCTATACATTCCATTTTTATGTTGTTAGAGAGTTGAGCAGCAGCCCCGGTTGCCTTATGGGCAATTTATAAGGTTATAACAACCATCCAGCATTTTCAAATTATGCATTGCCAACAGCTGCTGCAATTTTTGGAAAACCAGACTAAGAGCAAAGCAATTTCACAATTTAAAACATCACCCCCTGCAAAACTCCGTGTACACATGAAGCTGGAATTTAAGGAGACACATGTACATTTCTACCTGATATGCTAGTTTGTCATGTGCTATGAATCTGTAAATGGAAGTATGCTGAAACATACAATTCTCCCCTGCATTGTGAAATGGCAACAACCCTGCCATGTGATCACTAATTTGGATGTTTTCCTCTCCTGCAAAACAATGCAGTCAGTCGTCAAGGTTGCTGTGATGCTGCCAACCTGCCTCAGCATCTATTCTTTCCTCACTCATTTTCCATACAGCTCTTGGATGATCTGTCGCAGATGGAAATATCCTCTTCTCTGGAAATTATGACTTCCATAGACAATGACATAAGGAAGTGCTCAACATGATATTTCAGCCAGGAATTTGGATACTTAGAAAGTCAGTGGTACAGTTCTGAAATAACTATGATTTCAGCTATTTGGTGTGGAATGACATGAAAGGTCTCTTCCTTGTAGTCTATGCTGTGCTCTTCTTGTCTCACCACCCCTGGCAAATCGTTGAAGATTCTTGATACAGTGGACCCTTGTATAACAAGTGGTTCGATTAACAGGTAGACATGGGCACGACTTAGCGGAATTCCCGTTTCCGTTTCCGTTACTCGTTTCTGTTACGGAACGGAAACGGTAACGGGAATTACTCTGCCAGAACTCGAACTCGAACTGACTAAAGAATAATTGGGTCTGATTTGTCGTTGTCGTTCCTGGCATCGCGGCGATCCCGCGATGCCAAGCGGCACAGAAAAAAGGTTTGTTTGTTTTTTTTAAAAAAACCCGATTCCCGGCCCTAAAAGCAGGCGAAAACTGTCTGAGGGCACCTACCAGGCCAGAAGGGTGTTCTATTGGGGGAGGGTTCCCCGCTCCCCCTCTCCTTGGCTAGTGCTACTGCTGCGCTGCTGGTACCAGGCGGGGGGGCATTGTCTCGTCTGCCTTTGCCATGCAGTGTGCGGGCGGGGGGATCCAAAATGGCGACCGCAATATTTTTTTTGAAATCGCGGTCCAAAAACCCACCAAAGCACCACAGAAACATGCGAAAATTAGCTATTTTAAACGCTTGAATTTTTACAGTAGCAGCAGTGGGTTTGTCTTGCCAAAATACGTCTCCGTTGATTTTATTTTATTTTTTTCTTAATTTATTTTTTTACACCTGCGCAATGATGGGCTGTCCCATGGGATGGGACCATGCAAATTTTTGGACCCATTCTACCAATCGCATGGCCAGGTTTTGACTGACACTTCTGGATGTGCAAAAGGGTATAAAAAGGCGAGGCAGTCCCAGTCCATCGCAGTCTGGGCTTGGACCTTAGTGGAGGGTGGTGGTCAGGGCTGGATTGCTGCGCTCAGTCTAGTTTTGATTTCGCGGTCGCGGTCGCGTTAGGCAGGGAGGGAATTGATTCAATTGAATTTTTAGGAAAAAATAATAATTTCTTTCATTCCCTGTGGGGAATAGCAACGCAGAGTTTATTCTTTTTTGTGTTCTCCTGCATTTTGGAGGAAGATTTCCTTTTTTTATTTGCTTATATTTGCTTCAAGGGGGAGGGAAGGTTTGAGTGGGAGCGGGAGAGTAGGGTAGGTGCTGCGGATTTATTTTGAAAATATATATTATTTTATACTACCATTTCTTTTCTATCCCAATTTCCAACCAAGTTCATTTACTTGGCCAAGGTCCTTTTACCCTGCCTACAGCTCTGCTGCTGTGACGAGTGGGGTTTGGGAAGGGAATAGCAAGCAAGCAACCCTACCCTAGTAGCAGTTTATAATAACTTTTATCTAAAAATATAATACTACCATTATTTTCTATTTTCTAAAGTTCATTAGCAAGTGGCAACTGGCAGGCAACAGCCAAGGTCCAGTACTAGTGCTTAGAAGGGGAGGTTGGAGGCTGTGGATTAAATTATTTTAAAAATATACAGAGTACAGACTGAGTAGACAGAGTTCCCCATCGCCAACCAGTGCACTCAAAGTTCTCAAACACATTTGTTGGCAACAAGCCAAGGGCACCCTCCTCTATAGAAAATTTTACAATTACATTTTACTTACTTACTCTTTCACTTGTCCAACACCTCATTCATTTATTTGCAGTCAGGCACTCAAACAAACATATTTGTTGAAGGGCACCCACCTCTATAGAATATTTTACAATTACATCTAGAAAAACTTACAGTTCACTTAGTTACTTGCCCTGTGCATTGTGAAAGTTGTGTGCCAGATTTGGCACACCCCTTCTACTGGCTTGGTTGTTGTGCTGTTGTGTGAGACCCTCTGAGAGAGGTGGAGGGGAGATGGGATGGATTCAAAACCAAACAACAAAACAGGCACGTCAGCCAGACCAAGTAGGGTGGCTGGCCGGTTCAGCATCAGCAGATTCAGCAGACCAAGAGAAAAAAAAAAAAAGAAATGCATTCTTTCTGCCCCACTTTGTTTGCTTATATAGGATGCACTAGCCTTGTTGTGCAGCAAGTCCATCACCCAGGCCAGTTTAAACTATTTTTCGCCTGCTCATTTGCGGGACCCGCGCCCGCCTGCCGCCTGCCTGCGCGCCCACCCAACGCGCGCCCGCCTGCCCCTCCCCCCTGCCGCTGCCGCCGCCCACCCGTGGACCCCCGCCACCACCACCCGTCCTGCGCCTGCACCTCCCCGCCCCCGCAAGTCTCGGTCGGACGTCAGATTGCGCGAAATCGCGGTAGAAACGACAAACGAAAAAACGAAAAAATGAAACGACAAATTTTTGCAAATTTTCGCGAAAAACGGAAACGATCCGAAACGGACCTGTCCCGAAAAATGACAACTCGAAAAAATTTTTTTTCCTAGTCGTGCCCATCTCTATTAACAGGGAATCCACTTAAAGGAAAAAATTCCGGAGATAGGGGAAAATCACTTAACAGAATCGCCTATGGGGCGAATCTGTACAACAGAAAAATGATCGCGGTTAGGGATTAATCCGTTTTCAAAGCATTCCTAAAGGAAATTTCTACAAAGGAAAATTTGCTTAATAGAACTTCATTTGGAATGAATTAATTCCTTAATACAAGGTACCACTGTATTTTCAAATTGCAATAGACTTTGACTTTTTCAGATTGCAATGAGATTATTACAACCTCCACTCCCTTTCTAAGCACCTATGCATACCAATTGCACATTCTGTCTATTGTTAGCAGGACTCTCCTTTTTTTCCTAGAAAACCATCAGGAAGAACTCATGTCTCATGCTTGCTAGTGTTTCTAAATATCATTCTAACGTGTGTGTTTCATAGCTCAGTACTAGTCAAATGCCAGTAGCTGTAGCAGCAGTCCAGGAAAGGAAGAGGGAATGGGACAACAATATGCAAAAAAGGTTAAAGGCCCACTCTGGAACAGGTTTGGTATTAAATTGCAGCAATGAGCTCTATTTTACGAGCATTGGTTTTCCAGCTGCTTTTGTAAGACAAACACACAATTTTTTTTAGCACAGTTATCAACACAGATTAGCCAGCCATCTTTAAATAAAGAAAAGCAAGTTCATGTGTGCCCTGTGATTATTACTCAGCTTGACTTAATTTTTAATTATAATTTTAGCTAGTCAATATATAACATCAGGGACTTGGTTACAGGTAAAGATGGCCCTAACAACAGTCTTGGGTCCAGGCTACCTGAAGGACTCTATCTCCCCATATTATCCTTCTCGGCATTTAAAATAATCTGAGGTGGTCCCCTTGTCAACCCCATTGCCAGAACAGACATGATGGATAGGGACACAAGAGAGGGCCTTCTCTGTGTTTGCTTCTGGGTTATGGAATGCTCTCCCTTAGAGGATCAGGCTAGCTTCCTCCCCCCAGCCCCCTTTCCACTAAGAGCTGAATACTCACCTTTTCAGACTGGGTCTTCAGACTTTTCATAATTAAAAAATAATCAATGTTACACCATAACGGTTGACTTTTCAGAGTACTAGTTAGCAGTCAGAATCCTGTTGCTTAGTGTACTAAATCATGCTAAAATAGACCGACTGAATCAATGGTGATTTGATGACTGGCAAACCACTCCAGTATTCCTGCCAAGAATACTCCATGGACATGGACTCACAAAGAGTCGGTCATGACTATAACGAGTCAACACACACATACTGATTCAAATGGGTTACCTTAACGGTGACTTACTTTATCATAGTAACCTACAATTAGAGTAAGCCTATTTGAATCAATGTAATTTACAGAGTCGTTGACTTATTAAAACTTCAGTGATTCATTGGGCCTAAGGTAAGTTTGTACTCTATGTAACAGGATTTTGGCCATCATAAAAGGAAGACTGAAGTAGGTTAAAGAGTAAACTTCCTTGCACAAACTGATTCTCTAGTTCTGTTCAGGCATTTCTATGAATGTGTTCCCCACATGTGATCCTTTGAGTGTGTTAGCCACACATCCTCATTCATTGCTTTTGAAGAACAAACGTGATAGTGTGAAGAGAAAGATGTTGCTGTTTCTGTATAGGCTCTCCAGGTTTAAAAAGATGGGATTCTGGCTCACATGGACAGCCCACAGAGATATAAAAGTGTCTCTGTCTTCAGACTTCCACCTTGCATGTTGGAAGTGGTAATGTAGGGATGAGGAAAACACACTCCCCTCATGACATGTGGGGAATGCACATGTTAACAATTGCCTGAATCGGACTTACATTTGCAGCCATTGTGAATGCCAGCCTTTAGATCAGTGGTTCTCAACATGTGGGGCCCAGATGTTCCTGGACTGCAACTTCCAGAAATCCTTTACAGCACAGTGAGTGATGGAGGCATCTGAGAGTTGCAGTCCAGGAGCATCTGGGGACCCACAGGTTGAGAATCACTGCTTTAGATCCTGATGAACACCACTCCCTGGATAGACAGAACTCCTTTTTTCAACATGTTGCCTGGTTGCTCCTTGCAAGCAGGGAGGTAACCAGTGATGCAAGCAATGTGCTGGTTCCTTGGTCCAAACTTTTCCTGTCGTGAAGTACACATGCTTGCAAAGCTGCAGTAACACATCTTCCTAAGTGCTACACAAAACCCTTGAAAAGGACAGCTGTCAAGCAAAGGGGTCTCTCATTTGGCAGATAGTATCCTATGCATGCCTGTGTTCAATTCAGTCAAGTAGTGCTGGGAGACCATACTAGACTCAGGCTAAAACTCAGATAAATTTCAGCTACATAACAGGCACTGTGCTTAACATCCAGGACATCTTAGATTACAACATGAAAAAACAGGAACCAGAAGTGACACCATAGACTAATTCTATGTCAGCTAAAACAACATTTTAGATGCAGGAAGATATTTCCATTGGTTAGGTACAAGAACTAGGGCTGTACTGCTTAAGTAAGGGCTATACCCCCCCCCCCAAAAAAAAAACCTTCTGTCACAAAACCTGCCTTGCTTTTTAAGGTGCTGCAAGATTTTTTCCTATTTAAAGGAGAGCAATGCCTCGTTTTCCTCACAATTTTTGGTTATGGGATTTAGTGTGGCTTCCTTTTCTCTATAAGAAGCAAACTTTGTTGTAGGCAAATTAATTTTAGTCCTTTATTTTACACACGAGGAGACAGTTTAGCATTTCTGACCATCCCACAACTGATGCTGGATGGAGAGTCTATCTGGCAGCACTGCCTTATCCTGGGCGTTCCACTCACATACAGGTGTGTTTGTTTGCAAGCTCACCATCTCTGTTTTTATTCCCATAAGAATAAGACACACACTATTTGCTTCTGTATGAATTACAATAAATTGCACATTGTATTTTGAGCATACACATAGGAATATCATTCTTCTTGGCACATATACTGCCCCGGCATAGAGAGCCAGAAGTGGCTGGAGCTCTCTGTAGGTAAAGGCTTGATGGCAACACGTTTCCTGCCTTTTAAGATGAGAAGCAACCACTGGTTTTGTTCTCCTATTTAGTCAAGAACCACTTTCATATACCTTGCACCAAATCTAGCATGACTGACATCAACAGTAGATACATAGAAATCAATGGTACTACTATGATCAAGAAATTCCATGCATGTCAATGAGTCCATTCAAGGTAGAACTCACATGGCATTCAGGTTCTTATTAGTACACCACCATCTAAAGAGAGCCATATATACAGCATTATACAAACAACAGATCTTGGACACGAACATTACATTATGTAGTAAAATTTTAGCTTTACCTCATAAGTCGCCAGGGCCTTCCCCTTGAAGCTTGCTTTGTGTATGGGTCAGGATTCCATCATCCAAAATTCAGTGCTAAGGTATTGATATTTTAAAGCAAACAGCTAAACCTGATGAGATGCCTTCCTTCAATTACATTTTTTTCCTGAAGAGGTTTAAACTCTTAGGAATGGCTTTGTTTAGGGTTGTTGGTGACTTTTAAAAAATGATCATAGAAAGGCATCTGTGCTACCTTTACCGTTGTGGTTACCTATACCGTTGTTTATGAAATTCCCCTTTTTCTTGCTTTTTAACTGTCATGTAAATGGTTGTCTCACTTTCTCACAAATTCTCTCCACTCTGCCTTCTGCTTCCTCAGGTTTTGTTTATTTAAATTCCACATCCCCTCCTCTATGCTGTTCTATTCCTTTACCCTCTTGAACTTTTTCTGTCTCCTGATTTTGTTTCAAACTTCACTCCTTTGCAACATCTCTCTCCCCACATCTCTTCAAAGTTTCATCTTGCTTTGCTTTTCTTCTCTCCTTCTCATGCTGCTAAAGCAACCTCCAGTTTCTCCTGTCTTTCTTTGGGTTCTCCTTTAGTCTTCACTGTTGTAGGAAATGCCTACAATAAGGCCAGCATGATCCTTTTTGTACGAGATGGCCCTCCCCACCCCTTTCCTTGGTCTCCCACCTGTCTGCGTCCTTTAGAGGCCATGGCTGTCCCCACACCTCCTGTCCACCTCAATCACTGAATGTGACAGTAGTAACACAGAAGACTGTTGAATTACACCTCTTCAGCTGTCCCACACCAGGAGGGGAGGGACCATCTTTAGGTTTCACCTCACACATGACATTCCTACTCTTCAATGTAAGGCAGCACGCAACTGGGAATACATATTTCTCTTGCAACACAGTTAGCAAGCAGCCCACTAAAAAGATAAGGTCTGAAAAAGGTTTTGTACCGATCTCTTCCTAGAAAATGCCTTGAATAAGCAAAGGTCTCCAAGCGAGGAAAATAAGTCTGGAAAGAAAAATATGTTTGTTTGCACATAGCAAGAAACATGAAGAAACATGTCACCTGTGGAGGAGCATGGATTCCAGCCCTCCCCAAAGGAGGGGCACATGGACCAGTACAAAGTGCAAATATTAATTTCTCATTTTAATGCCCCCACCCCCCATCATGGTGCCCGGGATGCATGCCCCACTTGCTCCCTCTTAGTTGAGGCCGTGCCTGTGGCAGCCCCCTCCCTCTCCCAATTTCTTATGTGTGCGTTCGCTTTTTCCTGGCTAAGATCCAGACAATTGGGTCTTGTATTCAGAATCTCAAGCCTGCTTACCATGAAGGGTTGGAGACTGAGGAGAAGCAGATGCCAAGAGAGGAAGCAGCCAGGGCATATGGCTCCGTTAGAGAAACCCCACACAGTCAGCCAGCCAGCCTTCTCTTTTCTGGAAGGTCATCAGCCTATAGCTCCTCCCCTGGCCCTGTGCCCTGCTACTACCTAGGAGAGGCTATCCAGGTCAGGATAGAGTTTGGCTGTACCTCTTGGAAGGATTATTGCACCATCCTACGGGATGGAGGCTGCAAGGAAGGATTATGGAGGTGTGGCAGGGGAAGGGGCCTTTGCCACTCGTACCCAGGGACAATTGACAGTGTGCATCTAGTACCCTTCTTGAGGCATCCCATGCCTGGCCCACCAGAAAGACCTCATAGAACTTGGAGAGGAACCCGGGCTTCACCCCTGCCAGTAAAAGGACTTCTTAGGTGCATTTCCTCCAAGAGGGTGCAAGTGAAGCTAACACTCCCTAGCACCCACAGTTATTTTACGTTCTGAGCCTTGTTGGTCCTTTAAAAGCACCCCCTCCCCCACCATAAAGAGCCTGTTCCAGCAACTACTCTCTCTGTCATAATGGAAGGCGGTGCAGGAGCCGCTTACACTGATCTTAAACCAGTCACACACACAGAGCGTGATCACGTCTATGGGCTGGTTGGCTGGTGGTGAGGATAAAGTAAGGAAGAAAACAGTAATGGGCCTTTCCTTCAGTTCATTAGAAAACAAATTGGATATAAAAACAACCAATAAATAAATAGGGATAGTGATATCTATAGAAATGGGACAGCAAGAATCGGGGGGGGGGGGGCAAGGCAGGGAGAACCGGAGGAGCAATGAATGAAAGAGACCACACAGAGACTTGAATTGATAGACCAGTATTTTCTACTTAGAACAGCTGCAAAGCTATCCATTTTGCCTTTTGGAATTGCTAAAATCTTCTTGCTTATTAGTCCAGTGTGGAATACTCCATTCTCTGTGTGGTTTCTCTTTTCCTGTTCCTTGTATAAGTGAAAAATGTAGCTGAGAGGTATCCAGTTTGTTTAACTATAAACTAAAGATGGTGTACAATTGTGAGCCCTAACACGAATGGTAGAAGATGCAGCAGCTGCTGAATATATTTTGCCGTCTATCTGACCACAACAGGCCTCTTTTCTTCCTGACTCTAGTTGCCATTTTATTTGGTTCGCCTCAGTTTTGCCCAGATGCCCCTAACACCTGTCCGTCCTCCTAATCAGCTGGCCTGCAAGTTGGTCTGCCCCTCTCCCCTTTTCTGCTTTGTCTGAGTGACATCACAAGGGCCTGTGTCTGGCCTGGAGACTGAAGGAATGAGATGATGCTGACAAATATACAGATTTTCTGTCTCTTTGTTGTCCTGTCTTATTTGGAATTTTCAGTCCATATTCTTGGTGCTTCCAGAATAATGCTCCCACACCAAAGAATGAATAACCCAAAGTTAGAGCTCAGGTACTTCATAAATGTCACAATCTGTGTTGCTCATAGTTCAAATTCTTTGCAGAACAGATGGTCCAGGTCCCGCCACCCCCATGCCACGAGACAGATGCAGAGACAGCAGTAAAGGGTTTAGAAGGAGGTCAAATGAAGGTCTTGGTGCTTCAAATACAGGGACCATCTAGTCTACCTTAAATGTGAGTTTTTATACAAAGAAAACATGTTTGTATGGAACATAGAGTGCAAACTGACCTGCACACTATAATGTGTTAACAGTTACTGTATTTTTTGCTCTATAAGACACACTCCACCCTTAAAAGGGGAAATGTCTGTGCATCTTATAGAGCGAATACAGTAGTCCCCGCTACATATATATCACTAGAGCTGGGCACTAAACAAATGAAAAAATCATTTCATTATTTGTTATTTGTTTCTTTAGGTAATGAAATGAATAACAAACAGCCCCCTCTAAGAAAAATGAAATGAAACGAAACAGAAATTTCCATTCTGTTCTGTTTGTTTTTTGTTTCCCCACCCCACTGACGTCTCTTACCTCACATCCAGGTCAGGGAAGAAGGCGGCGTGGAGGAGCTGCTGGGCCTCCGGAGGCAGCGGTGGGGCGGTCCACCACCACCTGGCACAGCCAGAGCCGGGGCTCTGGTGGTAGCAGTGAGACCTCCTGCTACCTGGCACAGCCACTGCTGGGCCTCTGGAGGCAGAGGCAGGGCAGTCCACCGCTGCCCAGCTTGGCCGAACAGAGGTGAACTGAGGGTGGGCCCAAAACAGAATGAACCGAACCATCGGTGTTCTGTTTCGTGCCCACCTCTATGTATCACACACTTTCAATTAGAGATAACTTACCTGCACAAGCTTCTCCCATCCCTTGCTGCAGCAGGGATTCTGCAGTTCCAATCACCTCATTTGCAAAGAGGTCTCCTCCATGAAGCCTCTTCCCACCCCTTCCCTTCTGCAGCCAGGATTCCCCAGTCCCAATCACCTTGTTTGCAACCTCCCCCTTTTCCAGCCAGGATTCCCCAGTCACAATCACCTCCTTTGCAAAGAGGCTTCTTCCAGGGAGCCTCTCCCAGATCTTAGGCTAAATTTTTTTGTTTTGTTTTCCTCCTCTAAAAACAAGGTGCATCTTATGGTCAGGTGTGTCTTGTAGATCGAAAAATATGATACATATACACCCATCCATTTTGTTTGTATGCACATAGGAGAAAGCTGTTCAGTGGTGGCAATATGGATGCATTTCTGTTCCTATACATACATCATACATCATGGAACTAGGAAGAAGGAATTCAGCCAGCCCAGAACCAAAACCCACTCAATAAACGAACAAACACTGGAAGCAATGCAGAATGTGTTGGCCCACTAAGGGTTGATGGCCACAGAGGCCGGAAGAAAAGGAGACACCATGAGCTTCAGTACATGAAGATTGATAGAACATGCCCTGCTCTTTAATTAATAGGACCTGCTGCCACCCAAACCTTGTCTAATGCTTTTGAAAACCACTGAACTATAAGAAACACTACCACTGTTTTTGCTGGGCAACGTGATACATTTCTAAGCCAACCCAGCTTCTAAGCAGATGGAAAGAGGTGGTTAATAAACAATTAGGCAAGCAAAAACCCATCATATTACGTAAAGGTTGGATAAGCTTGCAAACCTTGGATGAGAGCACTTCATCTTGCACTTTCCAGCTGCTCATTTTTTTATGCAGGAATTAGCAGAATGTTATAAAAGATCATGATGTTATTACATCACAGATTGATTGTAGTTTCTGTAGATTGGATGTCTGATGCTATTTGATTTTTTAATCATGAATATTATCCACTTATAAATACCAGCAAGTATCAAGTATTCACCCTTTATCCTCAAAACAAGAATGGATGAGAAGCTGTTCCTATAGTTTAATCTGATAGTTCATACTGTTGGACATAAAAACCAGAAGTTAGTCCTTTGAAACACTGAATAATAAACCCACTGTACCTTACAATGGGAATGGGGTATATTAACTATAAAATGGATTTTCAGGCCAGATCACACATGGATAACTTAATTGGTTAGCACTTCATAGGTTGTTGAAGTATCTAGAAACAAACTCACCCCACTGGAAAGCACTGTTTTAAACAGATACAGTCATATCTCAAAAGACAAATGCCTCCTAAGACAAAAAACTCATAGGAAGAAAAAGAATTCTGGAAATAGGCATGCTTTGCATAACAAAAAACAACAACAACCCTATGGGAAGCTTTGCAAGACAAAAAAACTGTTCTGCATGTACCCAGGAAAAAAAACCCAGTTATTTTTTCTTTATTCTAGCCTATGGGACAGATTAATCCATTTCTAATGCATTCCTATGGGAAACCGTGTTTTGTAAGATGATTTTTTTTCATAAAACAAAGCAACCCATAGCCTCCAGAATGGAATAATCCATTTTCAATGCATTCCTATGGGAAGCTGCATTTTGTAGGACAAAAATTTCTTAAAACAAATTGACCCAAAGAACAAATTAAATTTGTTTTAAGAGCTACCACTGTATGTACATTCTTATATTTTGTAGTAACTGAGAGATGATATACCACCATGAAGCAATTCTCATGGAGGGAAAGAGGAGGAGGAGGAGGAAGACCTGGAAAGGCTATATTTCATATCATACCTGTATGGAAAATATCCTCATTAGTCATATCTGCATATTCTCCAGAACTGATTATCACAGTAGCTTGTAAGGATGCCGAACTAAGAGCTGACTCCATGGTTGGATTGGGGAATATCAGTGCCCAGTTTGGGAAGAGAGGATATATCCGAGAACATAAAAAGTGTTTTGCTCAAACATAGCACATCTTATAATATTGGAGAGTAGGATACACTGGTACCTCGGTTTACAAATACCTTGGTTTATGAGGATTTCACAAAATGAGTTTGCAATCGTGGCCTGGCTTACCACCTTCTTCGCCTTCTCCTCCTCTTCCTCCTTACTGTTGCTGCTGCCATTTTGGGATGCCACCTGGATGTTGCCAGGAAGGCTTCTAAGATTGTGGTGGCAGTAGTGGAGGAGGAAAAGGTGAGCTGGCAGGAGGGAGGGAAGGAGGAGAGGGATGCCCAGTACCCCTCTGCTAAAGTACTGGGCAGATGCCCCGGCCCATGTGGCTGGCAGCTTTGTTGTTGTGGGCCCAGCGTTACCCCGAACAGGCCTGCGCTCAAGCTTCTGGCCCTCCCTATGGGTCCCTCAGTCGCTGCGGCTGCCAGCTCCCATATATCAAAGCAAATTTCCCCATAGGAAAAGATGGAACCTGGATCCCCAGAACAAATCATTTGAGTTTCTATTATTTCCGATGGGGAAATTTGCCTTGATATACAAGTACAGTGGTAACCTGCAAGACAAATGCCCCAAAGGACGAAAAACCTCATAAGATGAATTTCTGGGAATAGGCATGCTCTACAAGACAAAAATTCCCTATGGAATGCCTTACAAGATGAAAATCTTTTCCGCATTTTGAAACAAGTTACCCAGGATTCACTGCACCCCTGTAGTTTGTGGAGAGGTGGGAGGAGTTTCCCCCCCCCCCATCAAGTTTTGGACCCATTCTGGACATTGTTTTGCAGCAACATTTTGATTTTTAGAACTTGGAAAGGTAGGGAGCTGGGGTTTCCTTGCCTTCTTTTGTGTTTTTGCATTGTTTTTCATTGCACTTTAGGCGGGAATGACCTGGGTTTTTTCTTGGAGCTTGCTTTTGATCATCTTTGCATTGCTTTTCATTGCACTGAGGCAAGTGTGTTCTGGCTCTATATGCCTTTAAAGTGCACTTTATAAAGAGGTCTGAACAACAACAACAAAAAGCTTTTTCTGCCTTTTTTTTTCAGATGTCCAGAATGGATCAATCAATTTCCCATGGGAAATTACATTTCATAGGATGATTTTTTTTCGTAAAACGAATTGACCCAGAGAATGAATTAATTTCATCTTACAAGGTACAACTGTATTTTGGTTTATGAGCGCACTTCCAGAATAGATTATGAGCACAAGCCAAGGTACCACTGTAGATGATTTAGTTGACAAAATCAAAAGAAAAGGGGAGGGGGAGGGAATAAAGAAAGAAAAAAATATTGTGGTACTTTAAAAACTTTTTCTGCCTGCAGATTCACATACTAAAATCTACTTCTTTAGACAACTGGTGCCTCTAAGTAGCCTTATGCATTTAATGTATTTATGAAATGTGTTGCTTATTACCACACAAACACAGACAGGGAGTGTGCATTTGTACTCTGGCTTAAAATGTGGGCAGTGGAACTTGAATCAAAATAGATTTGGGGGACGAAACATGAGGATTTATGGCACAGAGAGCATTTTTAGTGTCATTCAGTGAAGTTTTAATCACAAACTCAATCTTTATTGTCTTGACACACATGTGCAAGTCAGTATAAAAGCAGTTGACGCAGCATCCCTACAGATAAACCCTGAAACCATCAAGCTAGTTCTTTAACTCCATCTTTAACCCTCCACAAAGTCTAAATCTTCAGTCTCCATATTTGGTCGAATTTCAGATCCCATGGCTTTAATACTTGACCAAGGCAATGACTGAACTCTCCTGTTTCTCTACACTGCTGAGATCTATATTTCTCAGGAGAAACATGTCTGGAGAACTAGTACGTGCACACACGCTCCTCTTGCACTTTCACACCTTTTACAGAGCTTATCTTTCTGCAGGAAAAGAAAATCTGTAATATGGACACCTTACCATCCTATCAGAAGGAACATCTGTCTCTGTTCCAACTACTGTACTTTGGTCCCTACAGTAATCAGAGAACATCTGGTTGTAGGTGCTGCAGTTTATGAATTTCTTCTGAGCAGCAACAGAAGGATCGAGCTGCCCAGTGGAAAGGCGATGCTACATTCTGGACGCTTGTTGAAAACACTTTTAAATTCCCTCCCGCTCCCTCACGGGTCTCCCCAGAAAACTTTTTCACAAATTCTCTTTCAAATCATTTTACTAAAATTTACTGAAGTTTTAAACAGCATTTACAAACTGTCTGGAGATTCTTGTCAATACGAAGCGGTGGATAAAGATTTTAAATCAACTACAGATTTTGATAAGCAGCATTAGGTTCAAGTGTGGCAGTCATTTAGAGCAATTGTGGTGTTCCACACCTGCTTGCACATTTGTGAGGGTGGGGAAGCAGTTGTTAATGCAAATTCTACAAGTGCTTGTGGAATGTGAGGCCTAGTGCAGCTGCTTTTTCTTTGACTTTAGACTGCTAATATGTATCTTAGATTTGCCTTAGAAATCAGGAAGATTTCCGGTAGAAAATTAAGCTGCTCTATTTGCACACTTTTTCTTACCATAGCACTAATCAAAATTATAACCATCGCCACTATTTTATTAACCCTCCCTCTGAAAGGATAAAGTTTGTACAATTGGGAATGACATTTGGGTCGAATATGAAGAAAATTATGGAAGAAATCCATGGTCAAGAATTTAAAAGACGCTAGCTTATTTCACAGTCTTTAGAAACTGATTTTCCATTGAAAGGAAATTCTCTGTCAACTGTTATGGAATGGAAGATAATAATCCTTTCACAATCAGTGCCACATCTCTTTTATAATAGTTCCAAATCTGACTTCCTGAAATACACACCTGGTTTTGGGAACATATTAAAGATTAAAACCTGATCCAAAGTCTTTTCTATATTATAGGGGTTCCATTTGCTTTGTTTCGGTACACTGAATACCATCTTTTCCTGTCCTTTGGGGGGGAAAAGCCCTCAGCATTTGACTGTATAATTAAATTAGGAGAGGAAATGAGGAAGCTTTTCTAGGTACTTAAAAATACAGGCACCCAAACAAACAAGTTAAATAGTATGTGTGAAAGGTTTGCACTTTTTTCTGCGTGCCTTAAGATATTGGCACGGTGACCACCACCTGTTCTCCTCGAGGTTTGTACAGCTGCTCTGATGGCAGTGGGCGTGTGTGCCGAGTTACAAAAAATCTTGCACCACTGGGACAGAGAAGGTCAAAGGTGAAAACATTTTGTGTGCCTGAGAAACAGGTGAAGTGGGAAGACAAAAGGGTGACAACTTTTGCAATGCTTTAATGTATATCCTGGCTTTACTGGAGAACAATTGCTCCTGGAAACAATACAGAGGGCAACCAAGGCATCTCATTCATGACCTTTTGTTTTTATATACTGAAACAGGGTTTTCATGGCAGCCCTTCATTTGAAACCAATTTGCAGAAACCAGGCCACGTGGCTTGGTTTAGATCTGTACTAGGCTTCTTGCATGATCCACATGGCAAAAAAAAAAAAAATCACTCAAGTATGCAATTACCATGTAATATGGTATATCATGGGGGCATCATAATTAGAGATGGGCACGAATAGAAAAAATGCAGTTTCGTTTGTCGTTTGTCGTTTAGAGGTACGTTTTGGTTCGTTTCTGTTGTTCGCGATTTTTTTTGCAAAAAAAATCATTTTTATTTCATTACCATTTCGTTACCATTTATTCCAATTTTACATGACATTTTTAGCATTTAAAGCAGCTCACTTCATTGCTGTAACGGAAACGAAACACACGACAAAATCCCCACGTTTCTGTTCGTTTCGTTTCATTTTAGAGACAAATTTTGTTTGTCGTTTTGTTACATAACAAAATAAAAAACGAAAAATGAAAATGAAAAATTGTTCATTCCATGCCCATCTCTACTCATAATCCCTTTCTCTCCCCACCACCAATTCACAAAGAGTATCATGAGGCTGGGAGTTTATAGAAAGAATCCAGCCTTGGTCCTAGATGACTTGGACTGTTTAGGACCTCCTGCACTTAGCTTACAGTGTTCATTACTCATCTTCCTTTTGTGGGTCCTTTTGTTTACTGACCCACAAAAGGAAGATGGGAAAGGCTTAAACTTATTTGTTTGCTATAAAATATATAGGAATATAAAACAAGAACCAAACAATTGTAGAAAGCAAAAAACACAGATCACCGTAACAAAAATAGTTTCATGCGAACTTAACAGAACTAGAACACCAGACTTGTTTGAAGTGTCTATTGGGCTGCCTACACAGTTTTTTTCTGAGTACAAAAATGCACCCTGTAGGCTACAAAGCACCTAGTGCTCTCAACTGGAAGGTGGTACTAAGAAGGATTTTTTTGTTTGGTTTACACATATATGGCACTTGGAACTTCTGCTAAATTCACTAGTATATTTTTGTTGCTCTTATGTCAGGGGGTTTCTAAAAGCTCACAAGTTGAGCCTTTGTAAATGGACAGAATAATTCACTAGGGCTCAGGAAATTTGGGTTCAAATCCGTACTTAGCCATGGAAGCTCTCTGGGAAAAAAGGTGGAACTGGTAAAACCACTCCTTAAATATCTCACTTTGGAAAAAAAACTGTCATGGTCATGATAGGTCAGTTCTAACCTGACGGTTGTCTAACCTGACAAGTTGAGCCTTAGCATCACATTCATGCTTCTTGGGGCTTTTTGAATGCACTGTCTAATTAATACAGTACTTGCAGTTGACTACCCAATTCAGAAAGACCTCATTTAACATTCAATTAGAAAACAAAAAAGAGATTGAGAATTGGGTGAATTCTTCGTCTCCTCTGTTTTATATAATTTCTAATTTTCATTTTTAAGTGCATGAACATGTTTGGTTTACTTTTTGCCAATTTGTAAGCAGTTTTGACAAATATGAAGTTAAAAAGTCATCATTTCTCATGACACCTCCATTTCTGGTAAGAAGGAAAGCATTAGTGTGTTAGCTGGGGAAGACTTTTGCCCTAGTAGAACAATTTCCATTGCTGTCTAAGTGAGTTCTGTTTCAAAATGAAACATTCCACTGCTCTTTTAGGTTTCTATGAAAAATAGCTTCAGGGGTTCTTTTACAGTTGAGTAGAATGAGAGGCTGAAATCCTGCTGCTTAGCCTAATGTAATGTACTATAATAGGCCTGTGGAATCAGTAAGGATTTGGTAAGTCAACTCTTCCATAAGTTATATTGATTCAAATGGGCCTACTCAAGTTGTAAGTTAATGTAGTGTATTGCATTGCATTTAGACTAGGTCCATTTGAATCAATGGAACTTGCAAAAGAAGTGACTCATAAATTTCCATTGATTCAATGGGTCTACTCAAGTGTGACTTACTAAACTGAACTATAGGATTCCAGCCCATGTCTTATATCAAATAAGAAATACAGTATTTGGACAGCTAGGTACAGGAAATATATTAATATAAAGGCGATAGAATGTTGTGGCTTTTGTTCTTTAAACTCCTTAAACTCCCATTGTTCCCTCTCCCCAAATATTCACCTTAATTGTTCTAATTCCACCCACGTCACTGTATTTTGTCCTGCCTTCCTGGCAACCATCATACCTACTTCATTCTATTCTCACCCACCTCAATATGTCCTTGTTAGGTCCAGTACGTTACTTCCTTGGTGGTGCTGTGGATGGGAAGATGACAGGGCAGGATGCCTACATTTACTTCTGGGGCAGGAACGTAGGCACAGGCTGTGGGACAGAGAAGGACAACCTTTCATTCAAAATGCCCAGTGGCCTATTTGGAAATTACTCTGTTCTTTGCAAATCAGGTTCTTTAGTAGAGATGAGCATGAAACGACCATTTTTTTGTTACCGTTGTCTGTTATTCATTCCATTACGTAACGGTACAAATAATGACCATTGTGATGGGGCAGGCTTGAACTGAAGAGAACCAAGAAAATTTTCTTCATTTCTGTTCGTTTCCGTTACTGGCGTCGCGCCGCTCGCACGATGAAAAATGGAGCAGCGGAGGGTGGTGAGAGGGGGCTGGGCCTGGCGGAGCCTCTTTGCCCCCTACCCACTTGAGCCAATGATGCAAGACTTTGTCAATCTAGCAAGAAGAGGCGGGATCTGAGCCCTTATGGCTGGGCTCCGGGATCTCAGCCTCTTTGTCGGCATGCGGCAGGCTTTGGAGGGGAGGATGTTGGAGCTCGGCTGCACCCAGTGCCATCTTGGCCACATGGCGAAGCGGTGACGGGGCAGCCGGCTCAGAAGCAGGAGCGGAGGGCATCGCATCGTTGGAGCACCGGGGGAGGGGGGAAGTGCAGCGGCACCCCACACAGGTTTCCCGGGTCTAATCCGGGGGGGGTGCAGGACAGTGGTCTGCTGGAGTGGCGGCTCCCAGGGTGGAGTGGTTCCCGGGGAGAAGGGCCCCAGTTAGGGTGGCACTGCGTGGGGCTCCGGGGTAGCGACCCGATGAGGGTTGCGGATGGAGCGGCAGATCGCTCTTTGGGGAGGGGGCCCAAGGGAGGGCGGCGCTCGGCGGTGCTCTGGGGGTGGCGGCCTGTTGTGGGTGGTTCCGGAGCAGCACCCAGCTCCAGGAGGGCTCCCCATGGCCATGGGATTGCTCTCCTGGCAGGCTTGCCACCGGCTCCGGCAGTGCCCGGCCCCGGGAGGGCTCCCCATGGCTGCGGGACGGCTCTCCCAGTAGGCTTGCCCCAGCCCTGGGAGGGCTCCCCATGGCTGCGGGAATGCTCTCCCGGCCCGCATACCCCCGGCTCCAGTGGCGCCCAGGCCTGGGAGGGCTCCCTGAGGCCGCAGCTTGCTGCACCCGAAAAACAAAGAAATGGAAACGAAGTGGGCCCCGGGGCCCCCAAAACCAGAAACGAAACGAAGCAGATCCCAGGGCCCAAATAACGAACACGAAACACCATTTTGGCATTTCATGCCCATCTCTATTCTTTAGCTCATGGGGTATTATGTAAGGGTCCATAATGTAAAAACATGAAACCACAAAGGCCCAGATGGAGCAAGAGATGAGTTAAGGTTCTTCTTCCAAATACAATTCCCAGCATTTCCTCGCCAGACAACCAAGGGCCATACTAGATAGAGCATTATGGGAACAGTGATCCACATGAATAACTGTCCCAGTCTCAGGTTGAATTGGACACAGTGTCTGTTGAGGCTGGCCTTCTAACATGGGTCTGGGAAGTTTGCAAGTAGGTTTTAAGGGAACAGTTGCTTCCATCCAGTTCTATATATCCAACAGACCACTTTGACAATTCAACACATCAAGCTCACCATGCTTTATTTATATCCACAATCTGTATACTCTTTGGTAAACAATTAATAGTGTCCTTTGAGCAGTTAAGTAACAAATTAAAAAAACTACAAAATAAAAGCAGCATATCTCTAGCACATACAATCATGAGCCTGCCATTTCCCCCTTTTTGAAGCTGTTTTCTTTGGCTTACAAACCTTCATCAAGGTTTTAAAATGGATACAGATGGTGTTGTGGTCAACATAACAGATGAAAGCAGACTCTTCTATCTTGCATGAAATATGGGATCATCTTAGTTTGCTCACATGCTGAAAATGAGAAAGACAAAATGGATCCCACGTGGGTCAGAAGAAAGGATGGCTTGGATGGGTTAGTGGTCTCCTGGGTCATCTTAATTAGACCTTTGTGCTGGGTGCTGCACTTTAGCCCTCTATCTGTTTGTTTTTGGATGGTCAACATTTACTCTAAGCCATCTCTCTCAACTACCCTGATCTGAGAGTATCAGTAGACCACCGTTGTAGCTGGAGGAATATGGATGCAGAGAGTAGCAAGAAGGACACAGAGGGTCTTCAGCTGACAGCCAAGTCCAGACATTTGAGGAGTATCATTGGAACCTTCAGGCAGCTTCACTCCAAGTTGGAACCTTGCAGCCATAGCAACAGAATGGCCATTGGAATCCAAAGGGACAGTGGCTACTTTTATAAACAAGGCCGTTGTGGTAGCTGTTTCACCCCCCCCCCCC
>JAHTLZ010003542.1:24692420-24714920 GCA_023846285.1 Phrynocephalus versicolor
TTTCACTCTACCTCATGCTATGCACAGAGTGAAAATTAATTTGTGCTTGCATACAAGCACAGCTTTATGCAAATAGACAATAGGTGTACTTCAGAATGAGAGAGTACACCTATTGTTCTTCAATCAAAAGTTTGTCCATTTGAGGAAAATAGCATACAAACAGACATGTATCAGGGGAAGTGTTTGAAAAATGTACCTAGTTGGAAAAATCTCACGTAAGGCTTCAAAAATAAAACACAAGAAAATGCTGAAATGGAAAGGAATGAACTGCTTGGAGAAAATATAAACATTATACAAAGTGAAAGAAACAGATATTTTCATTTCTGCATACAGCTTGTTTTCGGGCAATATGTAGAACAGGCTGAATTTGCATGTTGTGTATTTTAGTTTCATTGGGAAACAAACTGCATGTCCTGGTATGTGTATTTTTGGCCGTTGAAGGCAATGTGTAAATGACCTCCAACTGAACAGGGCTGCTTTCTTTCCTCAGAAGTCACTTTCTTGCAAAGGCAGTGGGCGGGAACCTCTGGCTCCCCAGATGTTGATGGACTTCAGCTTTTGCCAGCCCATCGGCATGGCTGGGTAGGCCAGAGATGATAGGAGTTTGAGAGCAAGAGCAGTTCAGGGGGCACAGGTTCCTCCACCGTGTCTCATACCCCAATCTGGCTAGATAGGCTATGCTACAAATTAGGTACTATTACTATCAGAATACAGTGTATAAAACAAATAGGCAGCTTTATAACCTTAAATGGGAGGTATCTAAGAGCTGTGGTGTGTGTGTGTGTGTGTGTGTGTGTGTTGTGTTGTTATAGTTGTGACCAACGCTTCGTGACCCCATGTCCATGGAGTTTTCTTGGCAGGAATACTGGAGTGGTTTGCCAGTTCCTATTCCAGGTGCCTACAGCACCTGGTATTCCTGGTGGTCTCCCATCCAAGTACTAACCAGGGCTGACCCTGCTTAGCTTCCGAAATCAGGCGAGATTGGATGTGCTCAAGGCATCTATGTGTTGCATAGCTCTATTATTTTCATTATGCACACTTGTAAAACAATGAAACATAGCAGCCAAAGCTACAATTTGGGGGGAAAGAAAGCCTGTTGTCATCATTGCAGTGTTTCCTTTTGAAATATCACCTCCAGCTATTATTATTTTTGTAACAACTTTTTTGAGGGAAGACATACATGGGCCAGTCATAGTAGGACCAATTGAAGTGGTGGTTTTTGATAGATGACACACAGAGAGAAAGGGTTAAGGAGCATTTCTGGCCCTGGATAAATCTCCCCCTCAAATTACTGCTTCAGTGACTGCATTGTATAAAGCAAACAAGGCTACAGAAAATTGTGGAAGAATGCATTGTATGCCTTTCTTTAAAAAAGTGTTAAAATTCAACATTTCCATGATAATCTTCCATCAAAATTGTCCGAACATTAAATGCAACATAAGCATACAAGTGGTACCTTGTATAAAGGAATTAATTCGTTCCAAATGAAATTATGTTAAGCAAATTTTCCTTTATACAAATTTCCCATGCATTGAAAACAGAATGATCCCATTTTTATCTTGTATAGATTTGCCCCATAGGCAATTATGTTAAGCAAATTTCCCCTATCTCTGGAATTTTTTATGTTGTACAAATTTTATGTTATACAATCTGTTTGTTATACAAGGGTCCACTGTACTTTCATCTAGCTATTTCAAGTACTACATCGGTGGCTTTTCAACCTTGCACTTTGAATGGTAAAGTGACACACCTGCTTAGAAAGCAAAGGCTACTATCCTATTGCTTGCCAAGCTAAGAGTAGGCTCATTGGATCCATGGTTGTGCAACAAGTCCACACTTAGCTAAATCCCACTGAGTCTTCTGTAGTTCAGACTAGCAACGCAATCTTGGTCAATATCCATTACTCAAAGGGAGGTTGGATAAGCTGACAGCAGAGCATGCATAAGGTGGTTACCGCTGTGTGAATACGGATCGTTCCCCCCACCTTATTCCAGCTTTTTCTTCATCAGCAGCCATTCCTGTTTCCCGCAGCTTGATATACCCTTTGAGAAAGGATGGAGGATGAGGACTGCAAAGGGCCAGGGCCAGCACTGATTCAGTGTGGCATCCAAAGTGGAGCAAGTGGTCATTTTGTACCAGGCAGCTCCACCCGACCAGTAGGTTTATGCTAATCTGAAGCACTCCTCTTCACAGACAACCATTGCCCCAGTCCACTTATCCCACAGCCCTTTTAGTGGTCTTTTAATCTGATTTGATGTGGTTCTTCTGCCTGACCGCGGTGTGGTTCTGTTCGCTGTTTTCTAAGAACCACCCTAGTTTTGTCCGAAGAGGCTTCAAACTTGGGAGTAGGCATGCCACAGCCCGTCTGTTTCTGAGGCTGGTGATAGCAGAGTGTGTTTTGGCCTGCAGAGAGATCTGCTTGATTGGATGTGAAATCCATTCATTGTAGATATCAAAGCATCTCTTCCCGCTGCCTTTCTAAAGCCTTATTATTTGAATCTGAGAGACATCAGAAGATTCATCTCGTAAACAACCTATTTTCTTCCTCCTTAGATTTTTAAAAAATATATTTATCTTCAGATCCAAACATCTGGCGAATGCCACTGGGGGAAAAGATTAGGGATTATAAAGAACAGAAGTGTGCTTCCCTCCTCTTCGTGACTTTGATTCACAGCCTTAAAAAAAAAGAAAAAAAAAAGAAGAAAAAAGAACCGTAACCAACAGGTCTAGGCAGTGTTTAACTGACACATATTGGGTGGCCAATCTTGTGGTCAGTTAGGAATCCTACTGTGACTAGTAGAGATGGGCACGACTCAAAAAAATGGTGTTTCGTTTGTCGTTTATCATTTAGGGGGTCCGTTTCGGTTCGTTTTTGTTTTCCGCAAATTTTTGCAAAAATTTCATTTTTTGTTTCATTACGTAGCGAAACAAAACAACAAAAATGAAAATGAAAAATTGCGCGTTTCGTTCCCATCTCTACAATTCAATGTACTGCCCGTAACGAAAACAAACGGACGACAAAATTTCTGGTGTTTCTATTCGTTTCGTTTCATTTGGAGGCAAAAAAATCATTTTTCGTTTCATTACGTAGCGAAACGAAACAACAAAAATGAAAATGAAAAATTGTGCGTTTCGTTCCCATCTCTACAATTCAATGTACTGCCCGTAACGAAAACAAACGGACGACAAAATTTCTGGTGTTTCTGTTTCTTTCGTTTCATTTGGAGGCAAAAAATTCATTTTTCATTTCATTACGTAACGAAATGAAAAAACAAAAATGAAAACGAAAAGTTGCTCGTTTCGTGCCCATCTCTAGTGACTAGTGTACTTCAACCATTTAACACCATTTACTCACTGGAGTAGATTTGCCACATAGTTGATCTGGTATTTTATTGCAGTTTATGAGCATAATGGGAATTTGCTTTATTGCAAAACTTCTATGTTTTAAGGAGTCAAACCCATGATAATTAAGCAGGTGGTGGACTTTCCCCTGGCAGTGCATTCTGGGTTTCTAGGTGGCATGGCAGAGATTTATTTATTTATTTATTTATTATTACACTTTTATACCGCACCATTTCCCAAAGGAACTCTGGGCGGTTTACAATTTAAAAAGATCAGATAAAACAGCTAATAAGAACAGCAGCGGGGGAACAACAATAAGGGCACTGGGGGGGGAGCCCTCAACAAGAGGCAACGGGCGCAGCAAAAAAAAAATTAAGTAGAAATAAGGTCGCCATAAGCCTCATTAAAAAGCATAGTTTTAAAAGCCTTTTTGAAGGCGGGCAGGGACAATGCAAGGTGCAACTCACTCAGTAGTTTCATTCCATAATGAAGGGCCGACCACCGCGAAGCTGCGGCTACGTGCTATCGACTTCCGCGCCTCCCTAGGGGTGGCCACCCTGAGTGAGTGCGCCCGTGACATTTGAGTGGGCCTAGCTGCTGCTGATCTCTGAGAGATACGCTCTGCCAGGTAATCAGGTCCCAAGCCGTGGAGGGTTTTGAAAACCAAACCCAGGACCTTGAACCTTATCCGGAGAGCCATGGGCAACCAATGCAGGCAGGCCAGAACTGGGGTGATGTGATCATATTTATGAGCACCCACCACCAGTCTGGCTGCCACATTCTGTACCCTATTACCTTTAAAACTATGGAATAGGTGAGAGATGGGAAGAATTTACAAGTTTAACGTGGGGTTAGATGCAGGAAAAAAACCCTGTATTTTAATCATGGTTATCATGTTTGAAATCAGCTTTTTCTTTTTCTTTTTTAAAATAATTTTTATTATTTTCCAAACCACAGGGCATTCCTACAGGGGATGGGGAAAGGGTAGGGATTTTAGAGGTAAAAACAGGAGAGCTCAGGTGGTACACTTACAATATTTCTCTTATTCTGCCACTAACAGCTATAATGTCTACAAGACTGTTGGAGTTATTTAGTTACAGATTTTTTTTCCATAAAAGTTATAGCGGTTTCTAGCTGTTTCTTGCCTTGAAATCAGCTTTTTAAAAGGTGACTACATAACACATGTGGAAGCTTGAGGGTTTTTTCCCCCTTTAGTTTTCTGATTGGGAAGTGAGGTGTTTCACTCTGCTGTTAGAAGAAAATTTATTTTTAAAAAAAATCACTTTGTGAATTCTATTTATTTTTAATCATTTTGACATACATAATGGTAATATTTCTGAGATTATGGTAAACTTTTAAAAGACAAAGATGGCAGTTGTTAAGCTACAATTTGGCAAACGTAGTCCCCTTACCTTTTTGCATTCTCAGTCTGTTAAAAGCATGGTGGTGGTGTGAGGGGGGAAAGAGGAGAGCAGCCTTAAGCACCAGCATTTTGGTTAGCTACCCTCTCTTTGCTGTCTTCCAGCCTTTAAAGATTGGGGAAAGCACCTTCCCAGATTGCTGCTGTCACCATTAACTACATTGCCTAGTGCTGGTGAAAGTCACACTCGAGAAACATTTGGAGGGCCCAAGTTAAGATGTCTAGGCAAGGAGTGATTCTGGGAATAGTGAAAAATATCTGCCCCTCCCCTTTTTTCATTTCTGGTTTGGAAGTACGACCAGAATAATTGGATAAAATAGGAAATGTTGGCAACGGTCTGTCCTAATTCATGCAAGAAGAGCAACACCTGTGATATTTGGGGTTTCTGTGCAACCCTTAAAATTCATGAGGCCTGTCTGCTTTGCATCGGTCATCTGACCTCATGGGGAATTTTACATACATCTGTTTTGTTGCTTTCCATGCAGCTGGGAACAAGAAAAGTGTAATTGGGATATTAGCCTTTTCTCTGGCAAGGCTCCTGTGTCTGCAACAATCACACTTTAAAAAAAAAACTGAGCAGTTTGCTTTTGGCTCCTTGGGCAGATAACTTAAACCTGAACATTTTGCTGTGGGAAAATTCTGATTGTTTTTTTTAAGTTTTTTTTAAATAAAATCAAACTGTGGTTATTAAACATAGTTTTACGCAGGTTCCACTTAATACAAATTATGGTCTTAGTCTCTACTTCTCTTTTCTAACCATTATTCCACATTAGAAAATGTTCTGAATCTTCCTTCTCTTTAGGAAAATTCTGCTTTTGACCTCCTTTTGCACTGCACATGGTTTTCATTTTCTGCATCGCCAAAAATAGCTGGTTGGCCCCCACACCCATAATCAGACAGCAGGCACACCCAACACCACATTCTATCGTGTTAGTCCTCCCCCCACCCGCACACATACATTTTTTTTCTTTCTGCCTTCCAAACTGTGACGATTGTGGAGTGCATGCATTTATAAGGGTCTCTGGATGGCATCCAGTCCTCAGTCTTGGGAGTGCATAGTCTGAGACACATTTTCAGCCAATGGAGGCCAAGGCACTGCTTGTACAACCAAAGTATTTTCTCTACAAATCCTGCATTGTCAGGGGACCCTGTAATAGCAAAGCCTTTGCTGTCTATAGTAGTCATTTGCTACAGAAGATGGCAGATAGTGTGGCATCCTGCAGACACCCCTCTGCAAATAAATCAGACAGAGCAGGATTTGTTGTTCTAGAGATGGTTAAGGCATAGGAACCCTGCAACGGAAAGAGTGGTGTTTTGCTCTATACTGGTTTCATCACTGTTTTTCCTACCACACATTTAGCATTCTTCTTATCTCAGTTCATCCAGTGGTTTCTTTTCTCCCGCCCTCGTCAAAGACCACTGAAAAACAAATCCAGCAGATGAGTTCAGTTATTAAATATCTCTGCAACGTATCTGAAAGGTTTCTCAAAGATATTCTGTTTTCAAAGGAAACAGAAGTGGGCGTTCATGGACTGAGGTGCTGTGGTAGAAGTGCCAGTTAAACTCACCTACCATGCCAAAACAAACAATATGTTTGTCCAAGTAAGTCATTTTCAGAAGACATATTTAGGGCAATTTGAAAGATTTCTTCAAAAGAAGAGAAATAGTTTAAAAAATTGTTCAGCTGGTAAGCTCTGCGCCCATTTGACCCAAGGGAAGTGATGGAGGTACACATGTGGTGTGTATGTGGGAGCCCAGAACCTGGCAATTGCAGTTAGGAACTATTCTGGTGAGACTGAGGAAGAATCCAAAAAGCTTAGAAAACTGATTCAATCTTTCCCTTTTCTGAGGACAAGTGAAGATAGTGTGTCAAAGTTGATAGGAAAAGATGCAAATTGTTGTTCTAGTTTATAGATGGAAACATTCTAATCTGAGATCTACTATTCATCTATATCTTAATCGGATATCCATTCTATGCTTCATCTGAGATCTCTCTGTCCAAGTGAGCAGCAGTCAGCTGACAAGGCTAATTATGATTACCCCTTTGTTTTCCTCATTCTTGCTACTTCTTCTCAACCCCTCTCCCATTTCCCAGTGTCAGAAAAGGTTGCAGCAAAAAGGGGCCTTGTTATACTAACTGGCACATATATAGAATCTACTTAGCCTGGACTGTTAAGTAAGTTTAATTAATTTACCAAGTTAATGTTCCAGTGCCAGCAAGCAAGAAAGCATCATGGTTATCAGCTGGGGAGCAGGAATTGGAACCCTAAATGAGCTCATTTTTTCACAGTTGGAATTAGGGACCAGTTAGCCAGTTGTGTGGTTTTCCAATTTCTGTGCCTGCCCTAAGGGATTTGCAAGTTATTCATTCCCCAGGATTAAGTGTGAGTAGGAGATGCTAAGGAAACACACACTCCACCTGGGGGTTGTGTCCATCTTTGACTCAAGCCGTATCTATTTTCTCGAATTGCCGACTCTGGCGTTTGTCTGATTCTCGAATGAATGCGCACATAGATTCTGACAGGAAAGCAGAACGGCATCACTACTAAGAAATATTTCCTATGCGTGTTTTTGTTCGGGGTATGTGTGTGTGAGGGGTGCAGATAAAAGTGAGGGGGGCAAAACAAATAAACAATAAAAGAATGGAAACAAAATTACAGAAATTTGCAAAGTTTGACAAATGGTGGCCTGGAGTTGCCACAAGCTAATGGCTTGCAATGATTAATAAGAGTAAAAATAATTGCATTTCATTAAGATTGATGACACCCCATTTAACCTCCCTTCTCGTTCCAGCCCTAAAGTGGAAAGAGATGAAGTTCTCATCTATAATAGCTCCTGTAACATTACCATGGAAACTGAGGCAGAGATGGAGTGTGAGGGAGCTAATCAGCCAATTACCGCCGAGATTACTGAGATATGGAAAAACCGGGGCCAGAACACCCAGGTATAATCAAATCTTTTTTATAGACTGATTCAAACAGCTTAAAATTAAATTTGTAATATTGTGTACATTTAAAGAAAAAAAACAATTTAGGGCAGGCAGCGGCAATATATAATTTTAAATGCTTTCCAACTTTTGGTAGCAGTTTTAATACACAGTGGCAAAACTAATGCTTAACTAAGGTTAATCAAACACTTTATCAACTATGAATGAGACCTGCCATATTTCTTTTAATTGCCCTTATAGCTTTCTGTTATCGGCTTATTTCTACAAACCCTTTTCTTATAAAGGCAAGCCCTCTCCCTAATTCACTCTTTCTTCCTGTCTCTGTTGCTGAAATCAGAGATGCTGATCGCAGGTTTTATTTCTTTGACCCATGGGTGGTAACCTCTCATTCTCTCTGAGCTAATGGACTGTTAACTGGCTGAAGCAGGAAGATGATAAGACTTCTCTTTATTGCTAGATGGACAGGAGACTTTATTGTCTATAAAGTATGGGGGGGTATTTAAAAATCTTCATGTTCCCTCTTCACTTTTGGGGGAAAAATGACAATTGGAGCTTAAAATATTGCACGGTGGTTTCGTGGGTACTGAGGCTGGAAGACATTTTGAAAATCTTCTTGTTTTAACAGCAGAATGCCAGAAAGACAGGTGGGGTCTTCTCCCTACATTCCGTGGGAGTTTACAGGAAGCGGAAGATGAAATCTCTCTCCACCTCTCTTGTGTCATCTGCTGCTACTTGTACGGTGTGTGTTCCTGCCTGAGTTTGTGTGTGCTTGCATGTGCATGCATAACATGTAGGCAAGACAATTTTGGTTCAAAAATCCACGTGGGGTTTTTGGTGGGGGTTTTCAAGCCAACGTGGTGAAAATGGTAATAATGACAGACCTCCCCACCTTTCTCATGTTTCAAAGGTTAATGACAAGCCATTGCAGACTTCCCAATTAAGCTCTTGTTTACCTTCCAATAACAAAACACAAACTGAAGCAGACCAGGATGGAAAACATGGGATGCACCAAAGCACATGTTAGAACAAAAAGGTGTTTTTTCACTCTTTGAGGGAACATCATTTTAAACCGCCCAGAGTGACTGTTGGTCAGACGGTGCAGTATAAAAATCAAATCAATCAATAAATCACCATCTAGTTTGATTCTTGGAGACTATCATGGGGAAGAAGAAGAAGAAGAGGAGGAGGAGGAGGAGGAGGAGGAGGAGGAGGAGGAGGAGTGGACTGGGGGAGCAGTGGTGGACTGGGGTTGTTAGTCTCACTGACTTGCTGCTGTGTTGCTTCTGCTTCAGCCACTTCACATTT
Source organism: Phrynocephalus versicolor (assembly GCA_023846285.1). NCBI lineage: Eukaryota > Metazoa > Chordata > Lepidosauria > Squamata > Agamidae > Phrynocephalus > Phrynocephalus versicolor. The sequence goes on from JAHTLZ010003542.1 coordinate 24,701,435, forward strand.
GCACCAGCGATTTGTGCTGGATTTTTGTCCTAACATGTGCTTTGGTGCATTCCATGTTTTCCATTCTGGTCTGCTTTAGTTTGTGTTTTGTTACTGGAAGGTAAACAAGAGCTTAATTAGGAAGTCTGCTTGTTCAGGCATGGAGCTCTGAGGAAAACACACACAGCACAGGTAGCTGGAGGCAAAATACATTAGTAGTCACACATGTACAGTACCTGTTATCATTAAGACAGAAGTGGGGAAACTTCAGGCCTCCAGATGTTTTGGACCATAACTCCTGGCATTCTGAACCTATATTGCCAATGATAAAGGACTGTGGGAGTTGTGGTCCAAAACATCTGGAGGGCTGAAGGTTCCCCAGCCCCTACATTAAGAGAATGTGCAGATTTTGCTTGTCACCCATGGACTGCTTGTTGTCTGTGAGACCAAGTACATGTATGAGAGAGCTGTCATAAGTGAACCCACATGGAATGTTAAGTTACCATGTTTAGTTATCATTTTTAGTGTTTAGTCCCCCTGAATATTATGTTGACACTAGTCACTAAATATCCAGTAAATGCAATAAATGAAATAAAATGCAAATGAGTGAATGAAAGAATGAAGGAATGTACGTTTCAGGTTCTACATGTGTAAGAGCATGTTGTCTCAGATGTGAGGTGACGGATTTTACTGCAAATGAAAGATGCTCATGCTCACAGACAGATTTTGAAAACTTTAGAAAACATTGCATCTATAACAATTAGAGATGGGCACGACCAGAAAAAATTACGTTTTGAGTTGTCGTTTGTCGGGACGGGCCCGTTTCGGGTCGTTTCCATTTGTCGTGAAATTTTTCAAAAATTTGTCATTTCCGTTTGTCATCTGTCATTTGTACAGTGGTTTAGGGGGAGGGGTGGGCTCTGGGAGGCACCTCTCTGGGTGTCTCCCTCTGAGTTGACCCAGAAGGGAAGGGAAGCGTAACGCGTAGCCGCTGCGTACCAATTATGTTGGGTTGTTAGTGTAACAGGAAACCGCATCGGCACTTTGCTGTCTCACTAAGAACATTATAGCCATTAGCCATATTAGCCAGGGTTGGGGGTTAGTGTGTCAGAGGCACCTCTCCCGGTGCTTCTCTGACTCACTACGAAGGAAAGCATACTGGCATACTGGTGTACAGGTTACGCTTAGGGAGGGAGTGGGTCTGGAGTTGGAGGCACCTTTCGATGCACCACTCTGACCCACTAAGAAGGGAAGTGTACTTGCGTACGAATCTGGCTTAGGGTTGGGGTTAGGGTAAGGGCTAGGGTTAGGGTAATGGTTAAGGTTAGGGTGGGTTAGTGGGCTGCACCTCTGGCTGCCTCTGACCCACTAAGAAGACAGTGTACTGGCGTATGGGTTAGGGTTAGGCTTAGGGTTAGGCTTAGGCTTAGGGTTGGTGGGCTTTTTATGCCCTCTCTGGCACATCCAGAAGTCTCAGCAAAACCTGGCCATACGATTGGTGGAATGGCTCCAAAAATTTGCATGGTCCCATCCCATGGCCAGCCCATCATTGCGCGTGCGCAGGTGGAAAAAAATAAAAATAAAAATAAAATCAAATAAAATCAATGGAGACGTTTTGTTGCAAGAAAAACCCACTGCTGCTACTATAAAAAATCAGGCATTTAAAATACCTTATTTGCAAATGTTTCTGTGGTGCTTTGGTGGGTTTTTGGACCACGATTTAAAAAATATATATTGCGGTTGCCATTTTGGATCCCCCCACCACATCGCAAATGGAGACGACAAGGATGCCCCCCCCCCAGCCTGGTACCAGCAGCCCAGGACAGAAGGGGGGGAGGCCGGGGACCCCCCCCCAGAAACCACCCCTCTCTGGTAGGTGCCCTCACTGAGGCAGGCATATTCCCGCCTGCTTTTATGGCCGGCGGGAATCATTTTTTTTTTTTAATTTTTAAAACTTTTTTTCTGTGCTTCTTGGCATCACGCGATCGCCACAATGCCATGAATGACAACGACAAATCAGACCCAATTTATCTTTATCGGGTCGGGTTCAAGCTGGAGTGGAGTAATTGTCATTACCGTTCCTCGTTACGTAAAGGAAACGACGAACGAAAACGGAAACGAGGATTTCGCCGAGTCGTGCCCATGTCTAATAACAATATGAAAAGAGAAACTATAGCTGCATAATGTTTCCTGGAAGGAAAGAGGACCTGGGTGGGTCCTACCCTGGAGGCCTGCTTCCTCTTACCAAAAAACAAAAAACAAAAACAAAAAACAAAACAAAAAAAACAAAACAAAACAAAAAAAGGATACTGCCCTGTTGCCTCATTGTAACTCTTGCAGCCCCTATAGCGGCCACCTGTTGAGGAAATACAATTCACAGAAAACCTTCTGGCCACTGGCTTTTTCCCACCTTCACAACACAAACCAAGGCCTGTAACCAAATGAGGCATCTGAGATAAGCCCTGTTCCAGGGAGTGAAGATAAATGGCTGTAGGTCTGTGTCAGAGTCAGGGGTGCAGGAACCTTGTTAAGTATTGGCAGTAGAGATGGGCATGACTTAGCGGTATTTTCATTTTCGTTTTCGTTTTTTCATTTTTGTTATGTAACGAAATGAAAACAAAAAACGGTTCAAAAATGGACCGAAAACGGAAACGAAACGACTAATTTTGAGCCAATTTTCGTTTTTCGTTACTGGAAAAACACATAATGGAGCTAAATGGGGAGAAACGAAAAAATTTTCATTTTCGTTTTTGTTTTTTCATTTTTGTTACGTAACGAAACGAAAACGAAAAATTTTGAAATTAGCTCATGAAAACAGAAACGAAACGAAACGGACCCTAGCCGAAAACGAAAACGAAAACGAAAAAATTTTTCTGAGTCGTGCCCATCTCTAATTGGCAGAAGCAGGGATGGGCTGCTTCTGGCGAAGGGCTGGTGTGGTGAAGGGCTTGTGGGGTGCAGCTGGAGGCCCTGGAAGAGCTGTATAGAGTCAGGCTTCCCAGGCTGCTGCCCTTTGCCTCAGCAGCACCACAAGGGTCCTGGTGATTTTTGAGCTCTGACCCTACACTCTTCCGTCCCTGTTGCTCGTTGTTTGTTCCTGCCTTGCTTTCAAAGACTCCTGTGTGTCCCACAAGTTCCTGCCTTGCCTTTTGTTTGTTCTCTCCTTACTCCTGAGGAGTCTTGCATTCTACAGTTGCTCTTGCCTGACAGACCCTGCCAGAACACTCTGGTTCAGACATCTTCTCTGTTTTCATCTTGCCACTCACGCCTTGGCTACTCCCAGATTTCTGATTGAGGGATTCCTTGGGAAATTTGGGAGTTAAAAGCCCTCATCCCTTCAAATAATGGCTCATCCCTAGAAAACTCTTCACTGAAATATCAGCAAGTGGCTGTCAGTCGGAGCAGACAGCACACTATGAATCATACAGGTGAGTGGATAGATCTCTCTCACTCAGAGCTGGCATACTGAATACTCGAGCATTAGAGAGACAAATAACCGTAGTTCCCTGGTAAAGTTACTATCAACAATAAGCAAATGAATGTGGCACAGAGCGCGCTGCCGTTACGTGTAGATAAAGTGATAGTAGTGATATAAAGTACAGCAGAACTTAGTAAACGGAGAGACAAAGCATGGATTAGAGTAAAAACTCATATATTCCATATATACATCATAATATACAAACAGCATGACACCAAGCAATATATACAATACAACCAACAGAGTGTGGGGTACTGTCTCTCACCATAAACAGTCCCATCTAACATTAGTCAAGCTAGTGCTTATATACAGTTTAGCCCCCATCAGATATGACTCATCACTAATCACAATTCTGATGCAACCATGATGTTATAAACTATTCCACCTGTGCTTCATCACGTAACATGCTGGTGATTACTAATCCCTTGCACTTGTGGATAACATCATGAGACTGCAGAATCTAACTGCCTCCATTTTACAATTCTGTTTCCCTATCTGTTAAATATACATTACATATATTTTGTCAACTTTTACATATTGTGAGTGACAGTTACAAACACAGGCATACATCAGGGTTCCTTTCCCAAGGGCAGAAAAAAGCAAGAGTGTTCTGCTTATATACTGCCCCACACCACTTCAAGTAGTCTCTGGGTGGTTTACAGCTTTTAATTACAGTATGCAGGCTACACATTGCCCCCCCCCGCAAGCTGGGTACTCATTTTACCGACCTCGGAAGGATGGAAGGCTGAGTCAACCTTGAGCCTGCTACTTGGGATTGAACCCCAGGTCCTGAGCACAGTTTTACCTGCAGTAAAGGCATTTTACCACTGCGCCACAGGGTCTCAAGACCAGGTTGCAGGTAGATGGGGGTGTGGCACCCATTTGAGAGTAAGTGTTATACCATGGGGACGTCGGAACTCACTGGGGGCTGGCACTGCTATGCCAGCCCTTGAACATGCCACGTACCTTAAACAACCCAGTAAGCTCCTCATAGTGCAAGGTAAATTTGACTGAGCCCAAAGTTTTAAGAACTGTGCTTGAATACCACATAGCAGTTTTGGCAACATTTTTAATGTGGCAGCCATGTCTATTTTAAAAAAAAAATAACCATTTTTTGAAGAAGCTGTTGTTTCGTAGTTTAAATGTCCATATTATTGGCTGAGGTAAGTTTCTTTTATTTTACCCGCAAGGAAAAATGTTTCCTATTTAAGAGTGTCTGTGCCTTTCATGTCTTTATCTTTTTCCATTTTTGCAGCAACATATATAATTTGGAGATCATTTTGTACCTTTCAGGATTGATTCCGTATCTCGAAATGGTTTGGGGACTCGTCATCTGTCAGAACGGCTCCTGTCACAGAAACTTCCTGTAACATTCGTTTTTCTCAGGCGGGTCATCTGAGGGTGCTGACCCCAAAGGGAGCCCAGAATTGGGCTTTCTCAGTGGCCGCTCAGTGTTTATGGAATCAGCTGCCCCCTGAGATTTGTCATGGCCTCCAACTCTGAAAGCCTTTAAAAACAACTCAAGACCTGGCTGTCCATACTCGCTTTCCACGATTATTGCTCACCATCCCGCTGATCTGGTTCTTACATCTTAATCCACCTTTGTCTGTTATTTGTACCATGGTAGTGTAGATGTACAGTATTATTTGTTTTTGTTTGCTTTAAATATGATTGATTTGTTGATTTTTATTTAGTTATATTGTGTATATTGTATATTGTATTGCTTATTGTATTGTCTTTGTTTAAATCTTTGTAAACTGCCCAGGGCAGATGGGGCGGCATATAAATCAAATAAATAAATGTTATCCTCTATGCCACCTGACCCACAATAGAGACCTAACTCAGTGATAAAAACTCACACTTTTTAAAGACTGGCTGTTGGGTGCTCTCACAGACCATGTTCACCTCATATGACCCCCACTCTTTTAGAACTCTGTGCTTCATGATGCCACCTGATGTCTGGTCCCAGACTGGAATCAATAGATGCCTTTGTGCCTTACAAAATTTTGTGTTTGGAAACAGAAGCCCAAATAGTATATGTTATGGGGAGGGGGCTGGGTCAGATAAGTGGTTTCAATTTTAGTTGACAGTCCTCTGCTAAGATTTATGGCACCATGCAGTGTACGCATGCTTCTCTGTAGAGGCTTAAATCATGTCATGCAAACTGGTCTTACCTTTCCACTGGAAATAATGGTCCCAGTCAGAGAAATGCATTAATGGCATCTTGTACACTGGGTTACAGTAATGGTGCTATTAGCAGGAAGTGCAAAATGTCAGAGAAGTAATGGGACATCATTTTCCCACCCTACCCCCCACCCCCACCCCCACTGGACTCTAAGGATTTAATGCAGTTCCACATCTACTTTGAATGTGAAGATCTATGTTACCAATTGACACTTAACCTTCTTGGCTTCAGACAAAATTACCTGTATTACATAAACTGAAAGTTTGACCCACATTTGACTGTTTTGATACTGCTAGAGTAGAGCGAATGCTCTCTGAAGTTCCAACATTATATTTTCTCTCTTTATAAAAAGCATCTAAGAACCGTCCTTTTGTTTGTTCCCAAGTAATGTTGATTCCTGTTCAATATGCACATCTGTTTAAAATAGATATGCTCATGAATGCTTGTAAGTAGAGAGGATGCTGCGTGTGCTTTACCATCATTTTTAAAGTACCTGAAATGCTAGCTGCTGAGTGCTGTATATCTGCATAGACTGTACATAACAGGTAGTATTATGATGACCAATGCTGGAACTTGTCTCCCCATACTCTCTGGCAAGCACTGGGGCATGAAGAGTTCATGATATACATAGTGGGTTCTGCCCCAGGTTATGTTACAAAGCAATGTTGGTGAAAGCTGAATTGGGCTTGGGTGGTATGGAATTTGGATGTTAAAGGAATAGAGTTGTGAGAAAAGAATGAATGTGGTAGAGTTTTGAATTTCTGGTAGAATTCTGTTTTTGCTACACTTAGAAGTACAGATATTCAGAAAGGAGATTAGCTAAAACATTCCCAAGAGTCTATCCCTTTTTCATTAAGCAGCATATAATGTCTCGGTAGCTAACTGAGACAATTGTAGGAGGAAGAATAAAAATGCTTATTTATTTACAGTTGTTTGAAATTACAGGCTTGTATTTACCACTTTCTTTACTGCAGATTAACTAGCAATCAACCAAACCGATCAACAGCAACTAACAACTGACAGTAGCCAATGAAAGAGAGGGACGCTCAGGAGAGAGTGGAGCTCTCTTTGAATCTAAAATGTGGAGTAGAATGATTGGTTAGTGCTGGGTAGACAATCACCCCAGCCCAGAAAATGCCCTCCCAGTCACTCAAATTACAAACCACATTTGCAGTTGCAAATAAACCTCCAAAATAGAAATACCATATATACTCAAGTATAAGTCGACCCGAGTATAAGTCGAAGCCCCTAATTTAACCCCCCCCCAAAAAAACTGGGGAAACGTATTGACTCAAGCATAAGTCTAGGATGGGAAATGCAGCAGGGCGTGGCAGCTCTTCCTTTGTGAGCTGGGGGAGCGGTGTGTGATGTTTAAAATAACTTTTAGCCACTGATGCAAGTGCTTGGGGTCAGTGGCTAAAAGTCATTTTAAGCATTGTGTGCCACTCCTCTGTGATGCAGAGGGGGTCATGAGAAGTGACATGCAATGTTTAAAATGACTTTTAGCCACAGATGACTTGCCTCAGTGGCTAAAAGTATTGACCCGAATATAAGCCGAGGGCCCCTTTTTTCAGCCCAAATTTAGGGCTGAAAAATTAGGCTTATATTTGAGTATATACAGTATATAAGGGACGGCTTTGGGGGAGATCCACAAATAGATCAAAGCACTAGAATAAAGGTGTTCTGATCTACTACTGGCTGGCAGTAGGGAAGATGTGAAATATTAAATAATATTAAAACCCAGACACAGTACAAATAATAATTTTACTAAAATATTCATGATCAAATTGGATGAGGAAAATAATACTAAGGTACAGTTTTAAATAGCCAACTGAGAAGAAATCCAGAATAACACATAGAGAGAAGTCTATTACTCAGTGAAAAAAGTGGTGGGGGGGGAGAAAGGTTTAACGTGCTTTTAGAAGTGGAACCCATTTGTGGAACATTCACTACATGAGCTTTTCCAGTTAACAGCTTGCAGACTTCTTGTGACTCACCCTTGATGAGAGCCAGTTTATTAGGATCAATTTACCATTGATTTTGGCTCTGGGGCATGCATTTCCCAGATCCAACAGATTTCCAAAATCCAGCTCTTAATGCATCCTTCTTGAGTGCACCTAGAAATATTTTTTCATAGTTGTTAGTTTGGGAAAGTGATCTTTTGTGAACGGAGAACAAGTGAATAAGTGCTTTTAGACATGTGAGAATGCCATATATTCCTTTCCAGTATCATGTACACCTTCTGCTTGTAGGTACATCTTTGCACATCTTTCTGTGAAAAGGAAATAAAACACAGAAGCAGAAAAATTGGGTTCATTTATTTGATTACATTTATTTCTGACTTTTCTGCCAGAATCAGCCCACCAGGAAGGAAGCCTTCCTCATTCTTTCATACTACCTTCATGTTTTATTTTATGCTGCTTTGCCATTTTTGGTAAATCACAGGAGGTGGTGGTAGGGAATTGGTGTAGTACATTTTGGAATCTCTACAGCAAGGGTATCCAAACTTTTTGCAAGCAGGGCCAGATTTGGTGAGGTGAAAATGTGTGTGGGCCGACAATTCAGCTGCATTTGGCCCCAGGGCCGGACTTTGGACAAGTCTCTATAATATGCAAGGAGGCGGGGAGGATGCTGCAGCAACGGAGCTGGGGGTGGATAGGTTGGGCAGGTAGCTGGGGGGATGGACAGAGGCAGAGAAGGCAGGCAAACCATAAAACTGCAAGCTGACACCTCCATCCAGTATGGGGAGGGGCCAGCTGGTGGGGATACGTGACAGGCTGAGCCGGTGGGGAGAAGAAGCCGTGGGCCTCTCAGAATTTGAAAATGAGCTGCATTTGGCCCCCGGGCCTGACTTTGGACATGCCTGCTCTACAGACTGCCACTTCTATTTGGAAGGATTTTATAATGACATGTGTCCATCCCCCCCCCCCCAGCAGACCATGCTGGAACATTTACAAATCCTAGTAATGATGGCAGAAAAGCAAGCATTGTGGTTTTGCTGTGTAAAAACTGTCGGATGGATTTGCCTTCAAGCCTCTTGCACTCCAAGGCAGCTGCGACGCAGGCCTATGGGAAACATGTGTGAGCCAAAATTGCAGCTGTAATTGCAGTGGCAGCTATATAAGCTACCTCTTTCATAAAATATTGTGGGGTTTCAAGCTGCAGATTAATTAGGCATGGACTCTGAGTTGAAAAAAATAAAGAAGAGGAGTTTTTAAAAAATATCAAACTTATAGCTATCATGCTCAACAAATGACTTGAAGACAAGGCAGATTATATTAATAGCACAAAAGGTAAATCAACTTGCATCCTGTTGCCTAAATGTGCAATGGAAGTGCAATGGTGGAAAGATTCCTTTGCTTCCCTCCTCTCTGGAAGTCTCCCAGCCCTGCACCTGTTCTTTTACTGGTTGTGAAATAGACCACCCAAATGGTTGCAGGATGGGGAGTTTGCTAGAGCAGTAAGGAGTTTACACAACTGCCCATCTGCTGGTCCTTTAGGGCAATAGTGCACTGACTGAGGACTTTACAAGGCTCAAACCTATTTAAGACCAAGATGTTTTATATCAGAAACAAATCCTCGTATTTTTTTGGTCTGGAGAAGGCTTAGTCAGACGTTCAGATGCAAAAGGAGAATGAAGCATAGCACTTCACTCAAAATAAAGTAAAATAAAATAAAATAAAATAAAATAAAATAAAATAAAAGACAGATGTGGCCGTAGGTAGCTACCTTACACCCATTCAACTGAGAGTAAGTCCTGTTGAATTCAATGAGACTTACCTCCCAGTGGACATGTATAGGCCTCTGATATTGGTAGAACTATAGCATATATGTCACAAAGACATCACAACTATCTTATTTTCTATAAACAATCTGATATTTTCCCTCCACTCTGCCACTTTTAAAAAACTTTTGGTCAGCTGAAATATGTGTTCTGTTTTTGTGCTGAATGCTTTTTTTCTGACGAAGAACAATGAAGTCTAAATAGCTAGTCTACTGATTGTTTGAAAGCCTAACAAACATAGAGCAGCTGAAATCCTGTTGCCGTACATTGCAAAATGAAAGGATGAAGTTGTCAGTTTTTTGGAAAGAAAATACTTCCAACCTGCAAAGGTCCTGTGGTTTGGTTACAATAATAGGATCATAGAGTTGGAAGAGACCTCAAGGGCCATCCAGTCCAACCCCCTGCCATGCAGGAACCCCCATCACAGGATGCTCAATAGATGGCCATCCGGCCTCTGCTTAAAAACCTCCAAAGAAGGAGACTCCAACACCCTCCATGACAGCATATTCCACTGCCAAACAGCTCTAACCACCAGCTTTTAGACTTGCGAAGGAAGGAACACTTTTCCACACCCAAACTGACACTGTTTTTAGGTTGGACTCGCATGGACAGACACAGCAGGGACATTCACACATGCCAAAACAAATCAAAATAAATCTATTTCACAAGCAGTTTAAAATGTAAAAAATCCCTTTTGTATCTAAGAAAAATGCAGTACCTGGTTTCCAACAACAACAACAACAAAACTCACTTTGTAGTAAAAAATATTCCATGCTTCCTTGTGTGACATATAGTTTCAATTTTTGAAATTGATTTCAAACATGCTAAAGCCAATTAAAAACAGTCCCCTCCCTCAGGTTTAACTAAGGTCTGAGTTAATTCTCTGTTTCATGTACAGACACAAACTTGCCTGATGGATTGGCGCTATAATGTTCACTCTTTGTGGCTCTGTTGTTACCTTTTAATGTTCTAAGAAGCCTCTTCTAATTCCCTGTTCTTAACTTGACTATGTCTTATGTGTTCTGGGCTGTATATTATCCCTCATTACTGTAAGCTTCCTTGGGTCCTTTTCCAAGGAGAAAAGTGGGGTAAAAATATTCAAAATAAATAAATAAAATAAATTTTCATTCTGACAATTCAATCTTTGTCTCCCTCTCACATTTCACTTGTACCTTTCTTCCATGGAGCCCAATTGGAGCACCCTATTTTCCATTTACAGCAAGATTGTGAGGAAAATGTGACTAAGAATTACTTAAATTCTTATCTTCACTATCAGTCAAGCCATTTCTGGTGGCCTCCCTCTGGTACTGTGCAGATGACTCAAGGCTGCACATGCTGGCTCTTCTGCAATGGGGAATCAAGTGCCACTGCCAGGTACTCCAACCCACTGAGCTCTCCAGGCAGCTGGATACAAGAGGATGATATATTTAAGATAATGATGCCTAAATGTTAGGATCTGTGACTTTACCAGTGTAGGACTCTTTTAAGTATTCTTTTTAGAACGGTGTACCATTTAGAAATGGAGGCAATGACAGAGTTTATTTTCTTGGGCTCCTTGATCACTGCAGATGGTGACTGCAGCAATGAAATTAAAAGATGCCTGCTTCTTGGGAGGAAAGCAATGGCAAACCTAGGGTATTTGTACACGACCCCTAAACTCTGCAGCAAATGGCTGCCAGCTCCGGAGCTTACAATTGTTTCCCCACCAGCTCCGGAGTTTGTATGAAATTAAGTGCGACCACGCCCACCTAAGCGTGTCCCAGCGCACTTTTCATGTACCTGCTCTTGGAGGGTGAAAATCCCCAGATCCGGATGTAATCTGGTGAGTGCCCAGCTCTTCTCGCTTCTGTTTTTTTTTTTTTTTGCCTCCCGCCCCTTTAAGAGAAGGAATCAGGATGACGGGGCTACCGGGCAGCTTCAGAGGTGAGCCTGCATTTTTTCCTCTCTTTTTTTCTCCCTCCCCTCACGCAGATAGGAGCAAGGAAGTGCAGAGGGGTGGGGACGCAGGAAGAGCAACAAACCCCCAAGATCTCTGGTCCGAATTTAAGTGGCCAGCGGATCTTAGGGGTCGTGTGAAAAGGCCCCTAGATAGCATCCTAAAGAGCAGAGACATCACTTTGCCAACTAAGGTCAGGATAGTCAAAGCTATGTTTTTTCCAGTAGTGATGTATAGAAGTGAGAGCTGGACTATAAAGAAGGCTGATCGCCGCAGAATTAATGCTTTTGAGCTGTGGTGCTGGAGGAGAGTCTTGAGAGTCCCCTGGACTGCAAGAAGATCAAACCTATCCGCCCTGAAAGAAATCAACCCCGAATGTTCACTGGAAGGACAGATTTTGAAGCTGAGGCTCCAGTACTTTGGCCACCTCATGAGGAGAGAGGACTCCTTGGAAAAGTCCCTGATGCTGGGAAAGATTGAAGGCAAAAGGAAAAGGGGACAGCAGAGAATGAGATGGTTGGACGGTGTCATCAATGCAACCAATATGGATTTGACAAAACTCCAGGAGGTGGTGGAAGATAGGAAGGCCTGGCGAGCTCTGGTCCATGGGGTCACGAAGAGTTGGACACGACTGAATGACTGAACAACAACAACAACAACCATTTAGTTTTGGAATTAATCTGAGGAGCCCATGCTTGCAATGCATTGTAACAGCCAAGAAAGAAAGCTTTAACAACAAGGCCGATTCTCTATCCCACAGGACTTAATTAGCTCATGACTACATGCTGGGCTTAGTTCCAAGGAAGAAAAGAGGAACAGCTCTCTTCTGATTTCCGTGCTCAGTACATGGAGTTGTCCACTACATCTTCTGTTATCTAATGACACCTCAACTGAGACACTGCTGTGATGTATAAACCATGCTAATCATATGGGAGAATGATGCTCTGTGCTGGGCTTGTGGGAGGTCTGGGCATGGTGTAGATATCTCTGTGCCTATTATACACAGTGAAACTTCAAGTTATTATTCCAGATCACTAGACCAGACCTAATCATCATGCAAGCATGCTGTTTTAACAATGTTTCCCTTGTAGAGATTCCCTTTCCTTTCCTGGCCCAGTGGGGTGTATGAATGCATGTTTCAGGGCACATGCCATGTTGATGAACCCAATGGAAGGAAAACCTATCTGGTGCATTACTGTATCACTGATGCTCTGCATGCTTGGTGGTATCTAGAGTGGAATTTCATAGGCTAATACAACTGATGATCACAGGGCCTTAGTAAATGGGGAAATGATTCCATATTTAAAACTACTGCTCCTGTAATAAGAAAATCTGTTTATTCCAATATCAGCTTGCCTCAATAAGCCTGCTGTTGTTTTCTTATGACTGGTGCTTTGGGAAATAGCTTGGTTTCATTTATATATTTGATATCCCAGGCATAGAGCACCGAAACCCTTGCCTATCCAGAGGGATAACAGCAGAAAAGGGAGAAATAAACATTTGCTTTAATGTGTAATCTAACTCACACATAACAAGACATCAGAATGGATGGGCTTGTGCTTTAGTTTGCTTTTACAAATGCCATTAAAGCTACAACTAAACAACCCCTGAGATAACTGGGGCCCTGTTCACAAGATGGAAATGTTACTTAATTATCCAGCTATTATACTAGGTCAGTGGTGGCAAACCTTCAGCACTCCAGATGTTTTGGACCACAGCTCCCACAGTCCTTTGTAATTGGAATTCTGGGAGTTGTGGTCCAAAACATATGGAGTGCTGAAGGTTCAACTCTAATGTACTAGGTCCCCCCCACCCCAGTCACATGATTCAGAGTCAAAATCATGACAATTTCCTGGCCAGCAGGGTGACTGCTATGTAATATTTCTCCACTGCTGTGAGGGGTTTGTGTTTATTTGTATATCTGTTGTGCCAAAACATTCCTTAATGGTTTTGTATGTGTGCATGACCCGACCTGCTTCTTTTCTGAATTGGAGGGTAGAGATGGGCACGACTTAGCGGTATTTTCATTTTCGTTTTCGTTTTTTCGTTTTTGTTACGTAACGAAATGAAAACAAAAAACGGTTCAAAAATGGACCGAAAACGGAAACAAAACGACTAATTTTG
>JAHTLZ010003542.1:24723016-24747878 GCA_023846285.1 Phrynocephalus versicolor
CTCTCTCTCTCTCTCTCTCTCTCTCTCTCTCTCTCTCTCTCTCTCTCATTCTTACCCACACACACAAAATCCAAGATGAGCCCTGGGCAAAAACAGGAAATCTGGTGGTACAAGTAGTGACATTGCTTGACACAGAGAGATAATATTGTATTTACTTAAGTCCCCTTACAATCACAGTATCCTTGTATCTGTTGTTAAGTAAACTATGCTCAGGTTTAGAAATGATTTTTGTGCTCTTTTTAATACATACCAATTATAGGCCTCTTGGCTAAACTCATCCATGTACCTTAGCTTATAAAGCTATGAGCTCCTATTTTCATTGCATATAGGAATCTCAAATCAGCGCAAGCATTCCCATAAAAAAGAAAAATGTTAACAAAAGCTAGAGCAACAGCAGATTAAAACTAGTTAATCATAGTTACAAATAGACATGGGCACGACTCGGTGAAATTTCCGTTTCCGTTTCCGTTTGTCGTTTCCGTTACGTAACGAAACAACAAACAAAAATTGAGCTGGAAATTGAACGAAACGAAACGACCCATGAAAATTGTGGTCGTTAGTTTCGTTTCCGTTACTGGTGGCGCACAATGTGAAATGAGCTGTTTTAAATGTTAAAAAATGCCCTGGACATCCATAAAAATGCAGCAATAATTATTTATACTGTCTGATAATACCTACCAGGGGGGTGGGGGTCCTTAAAACGTGCATTTATGTCTTTTCTCAGATCGCTGTATTTTTTTTTCCTTTAAGGGGAGTTGGGGACATTGACCCAAAATGGCTCCCAGATGCCTAATATTGATTTCTTGGGTATTAAAACGCCCTGGACATCCATTAAAATGCAGCGATAATGTGAGAATTATTTGAAATTATTACCTACCAGGGGGTTGGGGTCCTTAAAACGTTTGGTTTTGTCTTCTCCCATTGCGATGTATTTTTCTTTTCACTTTAAGGATGACAAAATGGATGTCGCCACGCCAGCCACTCCAGCCACAACATGGAGGCAAGCCATGTGATTGGATCATGTAAATTCTTGGAAAACTTCAACCAATAGCATGCCCAGGTTGCAGACTGGGCAGGTCTGGCAGCCACAGAGGGCATAAAAAGCTCTAGCAGCCCAGGAAATGCTTTAAAATCGCGCAAAAAGCGGGTAGAAACGACAAACGAAAAAATGAAAAATGAAACAACAAATTTTTGAAAAATTTCGCGAAAAATGGAAACGACCCGAAACGGACCCATCCCGAAAAACGACAACTCGAAAAAAATTTTTTTCTGGTCGTGCCCATCTCTAGTTACAAATTGTTGGCCAGTGGGTAAGTATGTGAACTGGTGTGCATTGAAAGTACAAGTTATTTCAGGGGAAATAACATAACCTCCTTCTTTTATTGTCTTTTTTCTGGTGTAAGTAATTCATAGCAGAATTGGTTAAAAATGCTATTTTAACAATGATGAAGAAAAGTGCAAGTCTTCATGAATTACATTATTTTTTACACATGAGTTGAAAAAAATTGTTCTTGATCGTGGGTGCTCCTCCTGTAGCTCCCAAGCCAATTTTTGCTCTCTGGAATGTCCAAAATATTCTAGAGATGTAAGTAAAGATAGATGGAATATGGATGGGATAAAAAGGAAATTACGTATGAAAATATGTTTTCTTTAGTTGGGAAAGGAGATATGAATTATATTGGTCTGAAATGTTGGGAAAAATGTGTTTGACTTAGTAACATGAGAACACAAGCAACATATTTGCTTTATTTTGTTTAGTGTTGAAAACAAATAGAAATGTAAAAAATACAGAGCACATAAACACAGTGGACCCAAATATCAAGTCCATCAGGGATGACACAAAAGACGAGCTGCTGACTTTCCTGGATGGCGCAGAACTCAAACATAGCCTGGAAATAGAGAAAGCCCACTATGCAAGCCAGCACCTACTATCTGACTCCCATCATCCTTTACAACAAAAATTAGGAGTCATTAGGACTCTAAATATTAGAGCAGAGAGCATCCCCACCTCCACAGAAGTCAAGAAGAAAGAAGACAGGCATCTAAAGGCAGCACTTAAGGTCTGTGGATATCCAAAGTGGGCCTTCAACAAAGCAATGTCCTGACCCAGAAGAACAAGGGATCAGCCTGAGACCCAGAACTGATGGAAGAACCTGGTCATTCCCTACATGGCTGGTGTTTCTGAAAAGCTGAAAAGGATTTTGGCAAATACCACATACCCATTCACTTCGAATCCACAAACTAAGGCAGAGACTCATCCACCCAAAAGACCAAACACCAAAACACAAGAGGAGTAATATAGTATATGTGGTCCAATGCACTGATGAATTTGCAGAGGTCTAAGTTGGAGAAACCAAACAGCCACTAAAAAGGAGGATGGTCCAGCATAGGAAGGTCAAGAGATCAGGAATAGAACCAGCAGTATGCCTTTATTTGAAGGACAAAGGACACTCATTCAAAAATGAAGATGTACACATATTAGACAGAGAAAATATGTGGTTTGAGAGAGGAGTCAGGGAAGTCACTCACAGATGTGGCTTTCACACATCCCCAGGCAGTTGTCCATCTAAGGAGCCTATTCAGACCAGGGTGGTGTGGAACCAAGGTGAACTATAAATTGCAAGCCTTCCACCAACCTTCCTCAGACTGAAGAAGTTACTTGGATGCGTAGTGAAACATTTTGATTCTACAAGAAAAGAAGTGCAGTTGCCATGACTAGAGATGGGCACGACTCAGAAAAATTGTTCGTTTTCATTTTCGTTTTCATCTAGGGGTCCGTTTCGGCTCGTTTCCGTTTTCGTGAGCTAATATTCAAAATTTTTCATTTTTGTTTTGTTGCGTAATGAAAACGAAAAACAAAAACGAAAACGAAAATTTTTTCGTTTCTTCCCATTTAGCTCCATTAAGTGCTTTTCCAGTAACGAAAAACAAAAAATGGCTCGAAATTAGTCGTTTCATTTCCGTTTCCGTTCCAGTTTTGAGCCGTTTTTCGTTTTTCATTTCGTTACGTAACGGAAACGGAAACGAAAATTCCGCTAAGTCGTGCCCATCTCTAGCCATGACTCAGCTCCTGGATAACCTCACCTGGATGACTGAGAATCTCCACAGACATACATATGTATCAAATCAAGATGTATTTGCTTGAACATTTAAAGGACTGGAAAAGAGCACTTGAAAAATTAATAGGGTTTCATAAACCTACTACAGTGGTACTTTGTATAAAGGAATTAATTCATTCCAAATAAAATTATGTTAAGCAAATTTTCCTTTATACAAATTTCCCATAGGAATGCATTGAAAATGGAGTAATCCCATTTTTATATTGTATGGATTCACCCCATAGGCAATTATGTTAAGCAAATTTCACCTATCTCTGGAATTTTTCATGTTGTACAGATTTTATGTTATACAAACTGTTTGTTATACAAGGGTCCACTGTACATATATCTTCCATATATCAACCATATCTAAATGACAATACAAAGACAGACCAGTCTCAGCTGCTATCTTTGCTTCCACTTTACTGAATATTACCCTTTGTGAAGGCATAGATATTGTCTCTGAAATCCTGTTGGCACAACTACTCCAGTAAAAGGATGATGATGTCATTAACAGGGGCGGTTTTTCTGTAATTAAAGACTTCCTTCTTCACTCCTACAGCTTGTTTGACTTGTGATTAATCTGTTTCCTCAGATGGAATCATTGGAGCTGTATGGTATTTCTTAGGAGGATGTCTTTAAGTCTCCCCCTGCAAGTAACATTATCCAGCAGTTATTTTTGGCAATGAAAGACTTCCTTCTTCTGACCCATGGCTCCCACAGCTTTCATCTAATGGAACAGATCATTCATAAGTCAGATGAGCTGCAGGAGAGAAGGGGGAAGTCTTTAATTGGTGAAAATTTCCTCCTGCTGATGGGGCCATCACCTTTTCACAGCTATACTTATGCCAATAAGATTTCAGCCATTATTTAAAATCAGATGTTGAGGTTCTGCGGGGTTGTTTTTTTTAAAGTTACCAATGAGCTACCTACTCAGGGAACACATTACATTTAAAGGAAAGAAGACACAATTTATTTAGATGTATCTGAATATACTCTCACAAGATCTAAAGCAATCAGTAAAAACATTCAGGAAATGCAAGTTTTCCATCTCCAGAAATGCCCAATGAAATCAGATACATCATTTTACAAGTTATAATTCTTCTAAACATAAATATTGTGATGTGTCTTACACAGAACACTCCTTGAAGCTTCTACTGGAAACAAAGCAATTGTGATAGTGTGGTGATAGGAATATAGTTATGCTGATGTGGTTAGCTAGAGGTATGTCCCTTTTCTCCTTCACTGCTCTATCTATGGGCGCTTTTACACGACCCCTAAAATCCGGGGCAAAGGGCTCCCAGATCTGGAGCTTAAAAATGTTTTCCCACCAGCTCCGAACTTTAAACAAAATAAAGTATGACCACGCCCACCTAAGCACATCCCAGTGTATTTTCCAAGTACCTGGTCTCCGAAGGTGAAAAATTTCTGATGCAGATGTAAAGCAGTGAGTGCCGGGCTCTCCTCGCCTTGTGTGTGTTTTTTTTTGCCCCTGCCCCTTTAAGAGACTGAAAGAGACTGGAATGGTTCCCGGAGCAGCTCAACGGCAGAGTGGAGGTGAGCCTGCATTCTTTTCTCCCTTTTTTTCTCCCTCCCCTCACGCAGACAGGAGCAAGGAAGTGCAGAGGGGTGGGAACACAGGAAGAGCAGCAAACCCCCAAGATCTCTGGTCTGAATTTAAGTTGCCAGTGGATCTTAGGGGTCGTGTAAAAGCGCCCTATAGCTCTCCTTGAAGCTGCAAGATGATATTTTAATGTTTTTGAAAATTATTTCAAAAGTGACACAGAAAGGGAGCAAGTGGAAAGGAAAAATATCTTTTGAAGTCATTCACTGGAAAGGAATAGATTTTTTTTAAATGAATTAGTAGCATTTAGCAAATTTGGTTTCTCTTGTACTTAAAAAGGGGGGACTAACTGTAACTGCCCTTTATCTTGATAAATTGTCATATCACCTCAATTTAAGATAGGGCAAGCGGGGAAGAAAGCTGGAACTATCCAATCATACAATGGTGAGGGGTTATGCATTATGCATTTTTTTCCTGCCCAAAGTCATATACTGTGGATCACCCAATAAGGAAATCTAATGCAGCCAATCATGTTCCTGATTGCACAACTGAGAGATGTATCAGCACCCCAACAATTAGCCACAGTTGGCCATGGTGTTACATAAACCTCATACCAAAGTTTTGGGTAAAATAATAACTACCTGGAAATAGGTTCATGTGTTTTATTTGTAAACACAGTATGCTGGAAATTCTTCTTAAGGTATTTTACCAGTTTTGTTACTGAGTGATGTGTGCTATCCCAATTTTCTCGTAGCTCCGATGGTAATTTCCATATTTATGTAATTTATTTGTTGGGAGATATATCTTTCAACAAAATATTGAAAATTATTTTTCTTTGCTTTTGGAGATGAAGAGCAGCTCTGTTGTGCTTGATCCAGATACTGGAGAGTTTATGAACTTGTACTATCAGATGGAAGTAGATCTGTTTCCTGCATTTATTCTTCTGGACTTGAGAGCATTATGCAATTATGCCTGCTTTTAAACCTGAGTATTTTACATGAGATGATGCTTTAATCAGTCCATGATGCACTATGACAGTGATAATGTAAACAGATAGGCCAAAGGAACATGTGTTAGAAGCGAAACAAGGTATTGTTCTGGAAATTGAATGTTTGCTGATTAGTCAATTATGCTTTTCATATTGAAGGAAAAAAAGCAGATGAAACAATAGCCCTTGAAAGCCCAGTCTTAAATCTGACTATAGAAGAGGCACTGTAGATTCAAATGCTATTTTGTTTGATACTGCTTAGCCTAAGCGTCTAGTGGATTATCTTGAAAAATGACAGTGTTTTCTGGTATTTTTCAGGAGCGTTTTGGTGATTTCCATGTTGAGCTTTTGCATCTCTAGTTTCTTCCAACTGTACTAAAACTGGAGACACAATGGCTTCCTAACTGTTCTGAAGAACTCCAGGCAAGTTTAAGAGAAATGAGACAGAGTAGAGATACTTGTTATTAGAGATCGGCCGACTTCTCTGACAGACAGCTTATTCATCACTACCTTTTCTCTCCCATTTGTGTTCTCGGGGGAAATATGGGATGTATTGATGGTTATACCCTCATGTTGGAGGAAGAGGTGGTGGTGTGGTCTGTTGTGGCAGATGCCCATTATAGTTGGTGGGACACAGATGCTAAGGGCAAGAGGCAGCATGGAGGAAGGTGGAGCTAACTGTCCATGCTTGCAATAACCAGAGCTCATGTCAAGACATAAAATTTGCCAAACCAGGTGGCAAAAACCTGGTGCATTGCACTGGAATGTGAGTAGGGATGGCACGGAACAGAAAAATAATGTTTCATTTTATTTCGTTTCATGCTCGCCCTGTTTTGTTTCATTTTGTTTCTTATTTTTTTTAAAAAAATCCATGCGTAATGAAACAAAATGAAACAAAACAGCTCCTTGGGACCTAGAGGCACTAGATTTGGTGCCTAGGACTCCGGGAGCCGTTTTTAAAGGGCTCCTGCTGAGCTGCCAATGGCTGGATCCCTTTAAAACTGGCCCAGTTGGCACCAGGGAGACCCCCTTGTACCGACTAGGCCAGGTTTAAAGTGGTCCAGCCATTGACAGCTCAGCAGGAGCCCTCAAAAGATAGTGGGGAGGGCAGCGTGATCACTGGAACGGCCCTGGCCACCATATTCTGAGGGCTCCTGCCGAGCTGTCAATGGCTGGACCACTTTAAACCTGACCCAGTCAGCACCAGGGGAACCTCCTAGTGCCAACTGGGCCAGGTTTAAGGGGTCCAGCCATTGACAGCTCGGGAACAGCCCTCTGAAAATGGTCGAGTAGGCAGTTCTGTGCTATTGCGCTGCTTACCCAACCATATTTTGAAGGCTCCTGCTGAGCTGTCAGTGGCTGGACCCCTTTAATCCTGGCCCAGTCAGTACCAGAGGGTCTGCCTGCTGCTGACTGTGCCAGGTTTAAAGGGGGTCCAGCCATTGACCGCTCAGCAGGAACCCTCCGAAAACAATGGAACGAAACAGTTTGTTTCAATGCAACAATGACCTTTTCATTTCATCTATAACGAAATGCTGCTTCCTCGTTTCATTTCACCTCATTATGTTTTGTTACATAATGAAATGACAAAATAACATTTCATTTTTCATTTCCTGTCCATCCCTAAATGTGAGTGGTGATAGAGAGGAGACCAGATAGGTAAGCTTTAAAATGCTGCATAGGAAGGAGGACTACAATAAGCATGCCTCCAACAAAATTGTTCTCAAAAGCCATTTCAGAGAAATCAAATTGGGTGGTTAGTCTATTTGTAAACCACCCAGAGCTCCCTTTGGGAAAATTGGTGCAGTATATAAATTTAAAAATAAATAAATAAATAAATAAATAAAGTAATTATTTCCCCCCATCTTCACCTTCTGAAGGTTGCTCTCTCTCTCTCTCTCTCTCTCTCTCTCTCTCTCTCTCTCTGGTTCCCAAGAGTAAAGGATGGGACACTTCAACTTCTTTTTTATACAGACGCCTCCAGGAAATATTTAGCAAAAGGAACTGTCCTAGCAATTAAAGTTTCCTTCATCAGTGCACTTGCATGAAACTTCAGAGATTGGGAGCCACCTGCAGGCAGAGATAAGCAATTGCATTTAAAACCATGACAGCATTTGAACCATCACAGCCGTGGTTCTCAACCTTCCTAAATGCCACAACCCTTTAATACAGTTCCTCATGTTGTGTGACCCCCAACCATAAAATTATTTTAGAATTAAAATTAGAATTGTTCTACACACTTACATACACAGGTGTGCACCCACAGGCACACACCTTTCCCCAAATGTTATTCTCTCTCTCTCTCCCTCTCCCTCTCCCTCTCCCCCACTTCGCTTTCCATTTCTGTTAATTTCTATGGATGCCGTGCAGAAAGCCAACCTCTTCCTTCATTTTACTTGCAAGACACATCTGACAGTGAAGCAGCCATTAGAGGAAAACATGGGAGGAGGCTTCTTGTGCCCTCCACTACATGTAAACACACACACACACACACACACACACACACACACACACACACACAAACACACACACACACACACACACACACACAGAGTGCGGGGAGGTGAATCATTTCTATGCAGCTTGAGGAGCAATGGGGAGGGTGATTGCGAAGGGAAGAGGGCAAGGAGTCTGCAACCCAATGTAACTTCCAAAACAAAAGCACATGGGTTTCCCTGGTTTAATGGACTAACCGTAAACGGGGCTGCCTCTTCTCCTCTCCACCCAACCTCGCCGTCTTTGGCAACAATCTGACAAGTAGAACTTTATGTTGATAGTACTGCACATCCACAAGAGGCCGGCCACCAATCTTTCTAGATGTAAAAAGGCACACACCCAATAGACAGGAGGCAGCAAACTGAAAGGGAGAAAAAGCTAATTTCTGTGGCAGTTTAAAGGCTAACAGGGGCAGTATTATCCCAACGTGAGCTTTTGTGCTGCCCAAATCCATGAAATAAATGTGTTTGTCTTGAAAGAGACCCCCACTATTTCACCTCTCCCCCTGCTCTTGCCTCCCTTGAATTGTGCCTTGAGTAAGTGAACACGGCTACAGAACTCCTTTGGAGAGTCACAGAAGCGCCACCGCCACTTTGCCCACCAGTACCAGCCACTTCTGCCTCTGCCTCTGCTCAAGCTTGTTCAGAGAGGAACCAGCGAGAGAGGCCAAGCGCTGGAAAGAACGCCTCACGGAACTTGTGGAAGGGAGGCTCTGCATTGCCCTCTGGAGATGGATAGAGTGGTGGCGTCTCGGTTCCTAAGATCATCAGAAATATGTTTTCCGATGGTCTTAGGTGACCCCTGTGAAAGGTCATTCAACCCCCAAAGGGGTTGTGACAGACTGGTTGAGAACCACTGCATTACAGGGTTATAAATGCAACATGGGCTGATGTCTGTGAAGATTCTCAGTCATCCAGGTGAGTTTATCTGGAAGTTGAGCCATGGCCACTGGACTTCTTTTTCCTGAAAGATAGAAACATGTCACTGCTCATCCAAACAGCTTCATCAGTCTGAATAAAGCTAGTGCAAGTCCTCCATCTTATAGTCAGCTTTGACCTCTTGTCCCCCTGGTCTGAAATAGGCTAGCTGTATTCAGACTGATGAAGCTGTTGGGATGAACAGTGAAACATTTCTATCTCTCAGGAAAAAGAAGTCTAGTAGCCATGACTCAACTTCCAAACATGGGCTGATATTGAGGAGAGGAAACACTTGATATGCCCTAAATATAATGAGGCTTCACTTCTTATGGGCCTGGGTGATGTTTGGTGAGCCATGGAACATGCTCAACTATTGGATTCTAGGTATTTCAGTTTCTAGTGCATTACATCATTACTCTGGCCTGTATCGTCAACTGTGCTTGATAGCAGCCCTCCAATGGCTGTCTTTGTCATCCAGGATCAGATACCAGGGAATGAACCTGGGCTCTTCCACCATGCAGATTTTCCTCTTTGGTCTATTCTTCCCCGCAAGACATCCCTTTATAAAGGAACTATTAGTTAATGTTTTTGATAATGTTATTTTGCTTTTCTGTTTGAATTGTTTCCTGCAGTGGACTTTCAAAGAAAGAAGGAATGCAATCTTAATTGGTGTTTTTTTTTTAAATGGTTAGTTGTTCTGTCCCTTTAGAACAGACTACAGTATATAGAATATACAGTCTATAATTACAGGTGGTATCCCAGATTTGAGAAGACTGCTCAGGGGAGCCAAAGGGCAGGATGATGTGTGATTCAATAAAAGCTTGTAACGTAGGCTAAAGAAAGAGGTGTGGCAAAGGGATATCTTGGGGAGAAGAAAAAGCAAAAGAGGACTATTAAGGTGGTGGTGGGGAATGTAGGTTGAGGGGGAAAAAAGATGGAGTGGGCTGGGGACTATAGAATATGTGTTCTGTATGCTATTGGCGGGAGGGGCGTGGTGGCACAGTGGACTAAGGGCTCGGTCCCACGTCCCTTTAAAAGCAGTTTAAATTACTAAATAAACCGAGTCCAAAAATGCCATCCCCAAAGCCACCGGGCTTTTGGAAAAAAAGAAAAAAGAAAACCCGGTAATGATCCCTTAAGCGGGGTTTCTGTGACTCACCTATGAGGAAGAGAATTTTTTGCCTTGCTTTGAAAATCCAGCTTTTAAGGAGGCAGATGCCGTGGGACCACACTGATGATCCGGGTTTCTTTTTCTTTCTTTTTTTTGGCTATTCCTGGGGCCGATGGGCTGTGTTTTTTAAAATTTATTTTCACCTTCGGAAAAACAGGAAGCTCTATCTGGTCCTACAAGCATTAATTTCCCCCAGCAAAGTGGTCTGTTTTTTTCAAATACTAGCGCCGCCTGCTGGCCAAGGGGGGGGGAACTGCACTTTAAAATAAAAATAAAAAAACCCAGCTTTTTACGTGAGAACTCTTGTTCCACATTTAAATCATGTGATGGGATGAAGAGGAAAAGCCTGACCTTCAGAAGATCAGGATTGAAACCCAGGTGTGACCACAGCCTAAGGCATCCGAAAACTGTTGGCTGCAAAGTTAGCAGCTCGGTGTTGGAATCCCGGGTGCCATGCAGAGGAGCAAGCTCCTGCTGATATCCCCATCTCCTGCCAACCTAGCAATTCAAAAGCATGCAAATGCAAGTAGATAAATAGGTACCACCCAAAAAAGTGGGAGGGTAAAACAGTGTTTCCTTCAGACATGCCGGCCACGTGACCATGAACTTGTACAACACAACTAGCATGCATGTGTGGGGGAAACCTTTAACTTTATGCTATTGGCATGAGGAAGGGAGGAAATGGATAAGGGGGTCTCTAAGAAGTAAAGCTGTTATGATTTGGGGAGCTGTCCAGAATAGAACTTTTCTCCAATGGTTATTTTCATGATTTTTATTTTTATTTTTATTTTTTGCATATATGCATGGTGTTTAGTCTTCAAAGTCTGTCTTGACCTTCCATTTAAAAATGCTACTTGGTAAAACCAATATTCCTTTCCACTTCCTTAATCAGTTACCAGAGGAGCAAAAATGCATGCTTTCTATGTTTGGAAATTGCAGAGAGAATTTCTGCCTTCTCATTCAGGACTGGTATTTTGCTATGTATTTTGGTATTTTCTCATCATGTGGAAATCAGCTTCTTCAGCCTGTGAGCTAGCTTACAGTATGGGTGGAGACCTAAAACTGCTGGCTTCCATCCCTACAGCTCATCAGCTAGAGGAACTATTTCCAGTAGCTTTCTGAGTCTTCTTGCTGTATTTGTGGCTGCCCCTGTCTGAGTAATTAATGACAGTGCTGTTGTTTATGGGCTTGAGTTGCTAACACTCTTGGCTGGAAATGCACTTCTACCTTTGGGGCCTGCTAGTTTCCTGTTTCCAGTCCCACTTCACTGGTCCAGGTCAATATTTTCTGTGTAAATAGATTTATCCAATAATGGCTGGTGGGAAGAGTATGTCATTCATCAGTCCCGTAGCAAACCTGCCACACCAACTTTCACTACAGCCCAAGAGGCTATACTGGTACAGCTTTAAAGAGAATTTTCCTTCTGCCCTTATTACAGGTACAATCCTGGGATGTGCTGAGCACCTTAAAATTGTGATACAGTACAAGTGAGGGCTTTCAAGCATCAACCCCTCTTCCCTATACAACCACCTCCAACTCCCACCCATATATGCTTAGACTAAAGTCTAAGCCAGAGCTGAGTGAATTGTATCATTGACCACCAAGCAACTCTTTGGCCCAGCCTTTCCCCATCAGCACCCTGTCAGCTGTTTGGGCCTATTGTTCCTGTCAGGCCTGGCTAGGGATGGCCAATCATGAGGGAAGTGGTTCTCAACCTGTGGGGCCCCAGATGTTCCTGGACTGCAACTCCCAGAGGCCTCCACCGCTCGCTGTGCTGGAAGGGATTACTGGGAGTTGCAGTCCAGGAACATCTGGGGACCCACCGTTTGAGAACCACTGAGAGAAACCTAAGCAGTCAGAGGCTGATTTCCCCCATAAATGATAGTTCTATAACTAATTACTCCTCTTAGCCATGATTGAAATGCTAGTCTGACTAGTCACTCACCAAAAACCAAACAGCCTCTGTAAAATAATTTCCTCCATAACAACCTCAGGCACAGTTAGGCCTCCAGGTCAGCAGCCAGTTTTCCCTGCTTTCTCCCTGATTACCACTGCCATCACCAACAGTTCTGCTGGCCATGGCTGAAAGGAATTCTCTTCTGAGACTGATAGATCCAATGGCTCTCACAGGTTGAACTTTTCCCCTTTAAAGGTCAAAATGGAAATGGGATGGGGCAAATCCTTTGCCTCCTGTGGAATCCACATTGGTAGAAAAAAAGGGTCAGGGAAGGTAGCATCCTCGTGCCCATATGGCCATCCGCTCATGCAAAATGACAGCAACAGTGTGGTGTTAATCTCCGCTGGAAAATGGCCTTCTGTCATGGAGATCCCACAAGCATGACACAGACCTGTGAGTCCATAAAGGGCAGTGGTTGGCAAACTTTGGCACCTCAGATGTTTTGGACCACAACTCCCAGAATTCCAAGCCTGTATTGTCAATGACAAAGGATTGTGGTCCGAAACATCTGGAGTGCTGAAGGTTTGCCACCACCCATATAGGGTATATATACACCAGGGCTGTTCAACTTTGAACAGGACAAGGTATACTTTTTCCCGCCCAAAGTGCCTGAGGGCTACTACTCTAAAATCTCTACTTACGAATTAATCCATTCTGAACACATGCTCATAAGTAAAAAAAAAAATGTAAGCAGAGCAGTGGTTTTCCATAGGAATGCATTGAAAACCAATTAATCCATTCCAGAGGAACAGATTTCAATGCGCCATGGCCCTTGAACTGCCCCACTCAGCTGAGACAGTGGGCTGGCAGACCCAGAACTTTGCTGAGGCAGTGGTGGTCCTTGGGGTGGGGGAGAAAGGGGTGGAGAACTTATCCCCTCAGTTTTTTTTATTGATGACCTGTGGGCTACTTTTGAACCCTTCATGGGCTACTGGTAGCCCACGGTCTACCTATTGTGCAGGCCTGATATACACTATGTAATTATAATAACAAAAGAAAGGGAAAATAAAATAAAATTTGTATGGCTTTAAAAATTAATAATTGTGTTTCAGTATGAGCTTTCATAGATCAAAGTCAACTTACTGAGGCAAACACAGTTATTTAATTTTTTTAAAAAAACACCTTTTATGTATATAGTATCCAGTACTACAGTATGTACCTACCATTCAAAACATTGGGAAATGGCCTGATATTACTGCAAAGTATCATTCCTGAATTGCCAGGAATAGCAAAGGACACCCTGGATGTTGAAAACACCAGTGGCAGAAGTCAAGATGTGACACAGTAGTTGTTCCCAACCTTGGGTAACCCAGGTGTTCAACTCCCAGATACTCTGGCCAGCAGGGCGGTGAAGGCTTCTGGGAATTGCTGTCCAAGAATACCTGGGTTACTAAAGATCTGGAACCACTGGTCTCCAGGATACCCTTTTGTGATCACTACAAGTAGATGCTATGTAGTGTAGAATACACTTTGTTGTGTCAGTACTTTTAAAAACCATTAGTAACTATATTCTTCTCATGTCTCTGTGTTATCTCCTATGATTGCATGGGGTAGTTCTTCTTCTTCCTAGCATTGTCCCTCAGGGGCAGAGTCTGCTTTTTTGGATCCTGAAATGTCACAGTAAAATAGTAACATTATATATAGAGCATATACAAAACATTTTTAACAGAACATAATTAGCCAAAAACAATCAAATAACTAACAAAGCATAAACATTATCATAGCAAAAAATAAGAATATAGCCAGTAGCAGGAAACCAAATCAGATAAAATTCAAACCAGAGGCAGAGAGAGAGAGAGAGAGAGATTTTCAGGCATATTTGTTTATTATGAACTTACTGAATGGTCCGGGAAAGATAATCTTTAAAGTCAAGTTTTTAATTAGTGCTTAAAACATTGAAGCAATGGAGCTAAACCTATTTCTATTGGCAGTTTGTTCCATAAGTTAGGAGTGACTACCTGATTCCTCATTTGAGACTCTTTGGGCCTCCCTCAGAGTCGGAACCCTCAAATACTCTGTTTGTGAGGAATGAGTGGTCTGGACAGTTCTCTATGGGAGAAGCCTCTCTGAAGATACTGAGGTCCTAAAGCCATTTAAGGCTTTGTATGTTATTAAAATCTTGAAGTCAGTGTAGTAGCCTATTGGCAGCCAGTGCAGTGCAGCCAGAACAGGGGTAATACGATGGTGTTTTCTCATCCCAGTTAATAATCTAGCTGCAGCTTCCGCATTAGAACACATAGGCATCCCCACACTGGGTGTACTACAGTAGTCTAATCTTGAGGTTATGACTGCATGAGTCAACATGGTGAGGGCCCCAATGTCAAGTGTACCGTTGGGCAATCCACCACAGCTGGAAGTGTGCAGAGTGGATCACCAACGCCACCTGGAATTCCATGGTGAGCACCAGGTCCAATAGGACACCCAAGTTATGGACCTCATCCTTTGTGGAGAGAGCCACTCTTCAAATGAGAGGGAGTTCCTCAAACTGCAGATGTCCAGGGGCCCCACCCAGGGGACCTCCATTTTGTCCAGATTCAACTCCCATTCTGTACAGTACAGCAGACAGGCAGTGCTCAAGGGACAGAATGGCATCCACTGCAGATGGAGTAAAGGAAACATAGAGCTGGGTGTCATCCCCATATTGGTGACACAAAGCTCCATAAACCCTCACAACAACCCTCCCCAGTGGTCTCATATAGATGATAACAAGCACGGGGGAGATTATCTCAATCCCTGTGGCACCCTGCACTTAGAAGACCAAGGAGTGGAAGTCATCTCACCCAGGTGTACTCGCTGGAGATGGTCCTCCAAGAAGGATTGGAACCATGCCAAAGCAGTGCCCCAGATCCCCAACTCAGAGAGCCCCCCCCCCCGGGAGGATACCATGGTTTCCTTTTGGTGTCTCTGTATGAGCTGACAAGTTACAAAGATGCCGCCAAACATTCTGCATCCTTGGATGAAGCCACTTTGGTCGGTGATTATTGGCACCAACATGACAGAGTTTGGCAATTTATTCTGCTAAGGTTCAGGGAGACAAAATCCACACGAAACAGCCAGAGTTTCTTAAAATCAGCTGTATTACATATGTAAAAGCATAACAGAGTTTCAACATCATATCACAGAATACATAAAGACAAAGCATATCAGCATAACATAGTACAGACATAAACGTGTGGCAACAGGGGTACCTTCTCACCAAAAGTCCAAAGTCTACTGATTTCTGGAGCTGTTTTATAGGCATGATAACCCATCAGAAATCTGGTTACATCATGCTCTTGCTTCTACATTGCATCAACTTTGTCTGTTATATCTTATTCTGGCAGTAATTAGGAAACTTATACACCTGTGTTACAATGACTCAGTATTACATACTGGACTCCATTTTACAAATAAATTAAATTTACAAATGAAACACCTGTAGACAAACCTATTATGCCTAATGCAACATATTTTTCTTCAGTTATATCTGGCAGTTGCAAATGCACTGGCCCAAAATTTTCTCAAAGAGCTTCATCGTGTGGGACAGGAGGCAGATTGGATGGGTCACCTTTGTTTTTGAATATGCAGACTGTTAATGCTTATTAATCAATCAATTGGTACACAGCCACTATTCATTATGGCTTTGGATAACTTATCCCTGTGTCTTGGAGGTCCTGTTGCTGACCTCAGACTAAGCAGGCTGAAAAATCTTGGATATAAAACTAAGTGGAACAACAACTGCACAAATTGTACAAATTTCAAGTCAATTCAAAGAAAGAATGAGAAGGGCGGTGTTTATTCCATGCTGCCCACTATGTGTTTGGTTGATTAAGCATCACCCTGGATTGAATCCATTTTTGGACTAGTGTACTGAGAGGTAGCGGATTATTAGTGTATTGGGGAGGGCTTGCAGACATTACTTTGTCTTTTTAAATTATGGTTCTAGTCACCTTCCTAATTGCTCCTTTACAAGGAAATAGCTTTGTGAAAAACATTTCCCTAACAGCTAAAAACCATCAGCTTCTGTTTGCTTCTGTAAATATTTTTGTGTCCTTAAGGAGATAATTATTTCTATTGTGGAAGGAACACAGTGGCCAACGTCTCTAGAATTAGTCACAGCAGATGGCTCTTAATCCATTAATACTTTTTTATGGCAATGTGGCAACAAAAAGGAATCTGAAAACCTCCCCCCCATTCATTCTTTTGTAATATCTGAAAATGTAGGTTTTGCTTCCCTTCAGGTGGATAAGGGGTGGGTGAAGGGAAAGCAGATCTCTCCAGTGTATTAATCTGAGAAGCTGTCAAGAGTTCACAGTCTGGAAAGTACGCACCATGTATTCAATCACGGAAATTAAGTGTTCTGAAAGGTGGTGTTGGAGTCCTGGGTCTCTGGCACTGTATTCCATCACTTAAAATGTTAACCTTGTCCCTCACTGGTGACTGGAAACAGGAACACTTGCTCCATGCTTGCTAGTTAAATGGCAATCTGTCAGTACAGGAAGGGGAGGGAGAGACTTGGGTTATGTCAGCTCCTGTGCTTTGGCTCCGGCCTCTCTTGCTTGCTCTTGCAAGGCTGGGCAGGCTGTGGCAATACATTACTTAAAGATTTCCCATTGCCCCAGCACTCTGTGGGCCTCCTGCTGCTGACCTCAAGTTAATAATAGGAATGATTTCCCAGTTACAGGAAAAAGTGCAAAGAGAGTGTTTTTTCACTTGCCTGGCTGCTAGAAATGTAACAATCGTCCCTCCGCTATAACAGTTGCTTGAGAAGCTTTCCGTGCATGTGTTCATATTGCAACTGCATCGCTCTGTCAAGTTACTAGTTCCCATTGGTATCTGAAAGTAGCATGTGTGGGCATTTGCCTCTTGTATATGTTTGAGGGCAGATTTTAAACTTTGTAATAGAGATGGGCACGACCAGAAAAAATGACATTTTGATTTTTCATTTGTCGGAAGGGTCTGTTTCATTACGTTTCCGTTTGTCACAATTTTTTTTTGAAAATTTGTCATTTCGACGTTTTGTTCATCGTTTGTCGTTTCTACCACGATTTAGTGTGATTTGACTTCCCAGAGCATGGGGGCGTCCCGCAATGACCCAGAACAGGCGGAAAATACTTTAAACTGGGTGATGAATAATATATTTAATAAATATATCATAGCATAAGACTGCATCCTATGCAATAAAGCAAACAAAGTGGGCAGAATGCAATATTCTTTTTTTCTCTTGGTCAACGCTGACTGAACCGGCCACCCTACTTGGTCTGGCTGCCTGTTATACTTTGTTTTGTTTTGTTTTGAATTGAAGCCTTTATGCATCCCATTTCCCCTCCACCTATCAGAGGCAGCAGGAGACACTATTCCGTTCCTCCCCCAAATCTGGATGAGGGTCTACTCTACTCCTCTCAATGTCCCCTCCCCATGACACTCCTTGTAAAGCTTTCAAGCAAATGCCACCCTGGTCAACTAGTGGTCAGAGATTCAGATGATTCCCCCCCCCACTCCTCTGAATGAGTTCCCCTCAGTCTCTCGGGGAATCATCGCCAGTTGGAGTGTTCCGAGGAGCCCGGTTCGCTCATGGAAGTGGTCTCGGTGTTGTCTCAGATGACCGTGGGAGGAGGCTTCCCTCCCGCTCAGCATGATCTGGAGGACATGTGGGCCCACCTTCTGCTGCTCTTGTCTGCTTACAGCAAAGCCACGAAGCCAGAATGGCGGGGAACAACGGGGAGGGATTATTTCAGCCCCTACTTTGGAGGCCAGTTTTCACTACCCAGGAGACCACTTCCACCAACCCAGTGTAGACACAGAGTCCACGCATGCAGCAAAGAAGCCAAGAAGCCAAGAAGCCAGAATGGCGGGGAACAACGGGGAGGGATTCTTTCCGGCCTGGTACTTTTATCTCTCAGCGAAGTTTCCAGGGAGGAGAAAGAGAAATAGAAAGTTGGAGGATACTAGGGTACTATAGGATAGATAGGGTACTAGAGGATAGGGTACTTGTTGAAATAGAAATAGAAATGGAAATAGATATACAAATAGAAAGATAAATAGAAATATGGAACTAGAAAGAGAAATAGAAGGCTCCAGGAAGGAGACCACTTCCACTAACCCAGTGGAGACACAAAGTCCACACACGCAGCAAAGAAACCAGAGAACAGCGGGGAACAACGGGGAGGGATTCTTTCCGGCCTGGTACTTTTATCTCAGCGAAGCTTTCAGGGAGGAGACCACTTCCACCAACCCAGTGGAGACACAGAGTCCACACATGTGGCAAAGAAGCCACTAGAGTAGACCTTCTCTCTCCTTGACCACAACCAGATTGCACATCTCGAGGCCCGTCTCCAGGGCCGGGACACTCCGCTGCTCTCCACCCCGTCCGGCTTCCCTGCTGTGTCGCCGGAAGTGGCCTAACCCTAACACTAACCCTATTCCCTAACCCTGTAATTTTTTTCATTTGGACCCTAATTGCAAGAAGGGCCGGCTGGGAAGAAAAGGACCCCCCCCCCCATGGGACTGCCAGCTAAAAAGGGACCACTGCTTTTTCAAGAACTGATTGGCAAAGGCAGCCATTCAGAGAGCAGGAAGGACGGGTGGTGGCAGGGTTGGACCTACTGCCTTGAACGGTTGGGGGGTACAGGCAGCTGAGCCCGATTCATGACAGTCCACCCAGGAAAGCCACGAAGCCAGAGTTTTGGAGGGCACGAAGCCAGCGTTTGGGAGGCCACAAGGCCAGAGTTTTGCCTGCCCAGTGGAGACATAGTCCACCCAGGAAAGCCATGAAGCCAGAGTGCAAATGTTAGGGAGGGATTGTTTCTTCCGCCTTTGGAAGCCAGAATGCTAGTTGGAAGGAATCTCCACTCCTTCTGCAAAGGAATTTCCCAACCTGGACTGTAACTGGTGGGAGTGAACCCCCCATGTTGGAGGACAGAGTACCCTAAATCTAAACAAAGTAGTTGATGATGACTGTGCCTGTTAAAGTTGGTCTCCTCAAATGATTTTCTGGCTAGAGGTGGGGGCAGCCGGGTTTGCTGCCTGGGGAAGTCGAGGAGAGTAGCCGACAGGGCGCATGTCGGCTCGGAGGCTGAACTTGAAGCACTGAACCGCTGAAGGAGAAGCACCTGGAAGGCCTCCTGCAAGCCGGGAGTCCCAGGAGCCTGGCAGGCAGGCAGGTAGGCAGAGGGGCGGGCAGGCAGGCAGGCAGGCACGGAAGCAGGCAGCCTGGCTTACAGTTAGGAAGGCAGGCTTGCAGGGTACCCACCCAGGCTAGGGAAGGCCCAAAGCCAAAGTGCCAGAAGGGAGGATTGTTTCTGTCTTTGGAGGCAGAGTTTCTCCACCCCAGGAGACTGAGTTTCGTCAACCCAGGAGACAGAGTGGATGCAGGAGAACAGGGCTATTTCTTTAAGGCTGTAAGGAGAGCTAGGCCCCTGCTAATCAGTCTTTGAGGTAGGTTGTTGTAAAGTGCATCCTGACCACTTTGTAAGCAGAGTGGCTCCAAAACCCCAGGGAAGGGAGGAACGCATCGAGGAAGGCAGGTATTGGGGTGTACTACACTCAGACCAGCCATGGTCAACGGGGAAATATTGGGCCAACACTGACCCTAGAACAAAATATTCCTGGGCTGCTACAAAGAGCAGGGAAGCCCTATAAAAACTGGGCTAATTATGTAGCCCTTATTACTCCATACATGCAGCGGAATTAAAGGCATTCAGGCAGACAAAGGTGGAAGGCAGACAGGCAGGTGAAGCATTCAGGCACAGCAGGCAGTCATATAGACAGAGCAGACAGCCAGGCATAACTGCGTTGCACTGTTGGAATGTTAGGATGGGAGACATACAGGCATTGTTTAGATGGGGTTAGGGTTAGGGTTAAGGGAAGTTGCACAGCTGCAACCCCAAAAGTCTTGTCCGGTTCAAAATTTTAAACATTGAGTGGTCCTCCCTGGTTCGGAGCCAGGCAAGGGCTACACAAATTGGGCCTACACAGACCCTTCCAAATGACACATTGAGTGGCCCTCCCTGGTTTGGAGCCAGGCAAGGGGTAGAAAAATTGGGCCTACAGATAGAGTATGATTCCCTTCAAATGACACATTGAGTGGTCCTCGCTGGTTTGGAGCCAGGCAAGGGCTAGAAAAATTGGGCCTACAGATAGAGTATGATTCCCTTCAAATCTCACATTGAGTGGTCCTCCCTGTTTTGGAGCCAGGCAAGGGCTAGAAAAATTGGGCAGTAATCGAACCCTTCAAATTGAGTGGAAATGCAGGAAGGCAGGCAGGCAGGCAGGCAGGCAGGCAAGCAGGCAGTTAGGCAGGTAGGCACAGGGCCAGGCAGGCAGGCAGGCTGGTGGGCAAGCAGGAAGGCAGGAAGGCAGGCAGGCTGACAGGAAGTTGGGCTTGCAGGGAGGAAGCCAAGCTGGGAAGCAGGCATAATTGCAGGCAGGCAGGTATAAGTGTTGCTCTGGTAGTGCATGTTAGAGCAAGGGAGGCCTGTTTGGAAGGAACCGGTGGAAGAACGACTGTGGGCCTAGGTCTTGGAGTGTTGAGGTAATCCCAACGTGGAAAGGTTGAAGTGGTTGAAAGTCAACCTTTCCACGGTCTCCGGGTCCAGACGAGAGCGGCAGGGCCTCAGGACATCTCCCATGTAGGAGAAGACACGCTCACTCTGGACACTGGTGGGTGGGATGGACAAGAGGTCCAACGCCAGAGTCGAAAGAGCGGGCCAAATGTCTTCCTTTCTGGCCCAGTAGTGGAGTGGGTCCAAGGTGAGAGGTTGGAGGAGTTCGGCCACGTACTCCCTCACCATAGTCAGAGCGGGGTCCGGTTCTTCTTCCTCCCTTGCCTCCACTGAGGAGGAGACTGCCATGGCTGGGGCAGAGGCCAGGTAGTTGGCTACTGGTATGGAACCTGGTCTCAGGGTGTATGCTCCTGCAGTAGAGGAGGAAGAGGACCCTTGCAAGGATTCCTCTTCTGCATCGCTCTGGCTTCCGTGTGCCCTCGGGAACGCCTGGGCCTGATTTGAGGCAGCCCTGCAGACTTGACGGCATAGCTCGGTCTTCCAGGAGTTTAGGTCGGCAGCGCTGCCCGCCAGGGAACCCTTGACGCGAGGGTCGCACAGGCATGCCATCTGGTACACCTTTTCCCTCCTCATTGGGCTAAGGCGGGTATCCACGCCGGTCAACAGCCTGTCTGCCAAGGCCCTGCACTTTGGGAGAAGATCGGCTTCTTCCTGGATACTGGCCTCTAGGCGTTGTCAAAGGGCATTTACCGGGGGAGTATGTGGCCCAGGCTGGTGTTGTAGTTGCTGAGGACGTGGGTAGTCTCCTCAAAAGGCTGCAGGATACCCACCATCTGGGAGAGGGCGACCCACTCAGTAGCACCAATGTCCAACACCCTTCCCTCAGGCAGGACGGGGGTGGTTGACATGACGTATTCCACCACTTGCCTCTGCTCCACCAGGCACTTGACCATTTTGTAGGTTGAGTTCCACCGGGTGGTCACATCCTGGATCAGGACATGCTCTGGTCGGCCCATCTCCACCTTCTTCTCACGCATCATCCTGGATGCCTTGATGCTGCGAGAGAAGTGCCCGACGATTTTCCGGCACTTGTCCAGCAAGGCCTTGGTCTCCAAGGTCCCCTCATCCCAGGAGTCCTTTGGTGTTCCCAGCCCAATGGGATAGCCCACCACTAGGTGCAGTTTGTGTGCTGTGCACACGATGCAATGTAGCCCTGCCCTATCAACCGCGTTGATCATGTTACAGCCTGCGTCAGTAACCATGAATCCGCGATTGACCTCCCCCTCAAGTGCCCACTCTCGCAGTGCTGTCTTGAGGACCTCAGCAATGTGGATGCATTTGGCACTGTCCTCCATGCTTTGTGCCTGGAGAAGCACCACCCTGTACCCTCTTGGGGTGCTCCCTTGTGGCTCCCCCTGCAGCTGTTCATGGGATGCCCTGGTGTCAAGGACCTCCTTGGGTTGCCACCAATGAGCCGTCAGAGAGAGGTGTCCATGGTGCCCACTGGTCCAGAGGTCGGAAGTGAAGTGGATCTTCCTTCCTCTGGCCGCCTGCAGCAGGGCCCGGACCATGTCCCTGATGGACTCAAAAAGGGAGGGAATCACCCGCCTGCTGAAGGTACGCCGGGATGGAGGCTCGTACCATGGAGCCACGTGCTTCATCAGGTGCCTGAAGCCTGATGACTCCACAAAGGAGAGGGGCAACCCGTTCATGGCCACCATTTCACCAACCAGGCGAATGGTGGTCTCCTGTGCCTTGGCCCTATTTCGCTAGCTGACAAAA
Source organism: Phrynocephalus versicolor (assembly GCA_023846285.1). Taxonomy (NCBI): domain Eukaryota; kingdom Metazoa; phylum Chordata; class Lepidosauria; order Squamata; family Agamidae; genus Phrynocephalus; species Phrynocephalus versicolor. The sequence goes on from JAHTLZ010003542.1 coordinate 24,745,473, forward strand.
CTCCCACACAGCGGCACCTCTTCATGCAGAGTGGCCTGCCTCTTCCCACTCTCAGTGGAGCTGTCTCTGGAGTCCTTCCCCATGCCTGCTTCCCCTCTCTTCCTCCCTGAGGAACCAGAGCCTAACACTGTTCCAGGCAGAGTCCCAGGGTGCCTTCGCATGAGGTGGCTACGCAAGGCACTTGAGGAGAGGTGTTTGGGGTCATTCCCCCTGCGCACGACCACCCCACATTTCTTGCACACCGCAAGCCTCGAGTCTTCCATGCTGTTATCAAAATGCTCCCAGAGAGAGCCGCGAGGCTTATGGAAAGTACTGCCCCCTCTGGTACTGCCTGCTGCTGCTGTGCTGGTGGTGGTGTGGCTTGTACCCTGCTGGGACAATTGACTGCTGCTGTCACTGTTAGTACTCTGGGTGGAAAGAGGGCTGCTCCTTCCATCACTGCCTGAAGCCTGCCTTTCGTCTGTTCCTGCCAACAGGTCCTCAGAATCCGGGATACGTAGATGCAAAGAGCCCGTTTCTGATTCCAAGTCCTTGTCTTCCTCCTGATAAACGGGGGGGGGGGGGTGTCCATGTCAAAGCCTGGTGGCATTGGGGCTTGCATGCAGTCATCCATGCTTCCCTCACTGACAGAAGATGGTACGGTCATGCTGGTTGTGCAGCTGCTGCTTGGAGAGGGAGTGGCAGCAATATCACTATCTGCACTACTACTTCCTGTGCCTTCCTTCAGAAATGTGCCCCTATTTAATTTAGCACTGAAATGGAATGTCCCTGCCTGTGTGTTCCACTGCACCCACCCACCCACCCACAAGACAACAAGTGTATGTATGTAAACAAACAAATACTGGAGTAATTAATCAATATAATATTGTAAGGCTGATATAAGCTGCAGCAGCAGCCTCCCACAGAAAGATATTGGGGTGTAAATAAAAACAATATAGTTTAGTAGTAGTTGGAGTAGGAGAATAAAATGAAAATAATTCTCTGAATTCTTCTGTTCCACTTATATGGAATGTGTCTGTGTGTGTTCAAGGGCACACACACAGCACAACAAGTTCAAAAACAAACAATGAAGTAAGTAATTAGTAAACTAAATAATATTGTGAAATATTCTCCAATCTCCACTTAGGAGGATAGAGGTTCTGTTCTTGGCTTGCACCCCAAATGTGTGTGTGTGTGTGTGCAAGCAAATTGAAGTTGGGAAAAATAGAAAATAAATGGTAGTATATATAATATATTTTAAATAAATCCACACCTCTCACTCCCAGTTGATCCTCCCCCTTTATCCAATATCAGATTCTGAAATATCCTCCTCTCCCCACAAGCAGCCAGAGAAGAGGACAAATAAAAAACCCTAACTGCTTCCCTTCACCAGACAAAGCTGCAGGGAATCAAAGAATTTTTTCTAATAAAAAATCAATTCCCTCCCTGCCTGCCTAAAGCCTAAAGCCTCCAGGACTTCCTCCTTGAATCCAGTCTCCAGTCTCCACTAGCACAGCACAGTCCTCCCTCAACCACATACAAGATCCGACTGCGACTTCTGGAAGGTGCCTCGGCTTTTTATGCCCTCTGGCACATCCAGAAGTGTCAGTCAAAACCTGGCCATGGAATTGGTGGAATTGTTCAAAAAATTTGCATGGTCCCATCCCACGCCAAGCCCACATGGGCAGGCCGGAAAAAAAAGAAATAAAATAAAATAAAATAAAATCACTGCTATGTTTTATTGCTATAAAAAACCCACTGCTGCTACTATAAAAATTCAGGCATTTAAAATAGATAATTTCCACATGTTTCTGTTGTGCTTTGGTGGGTTTTTGGACCACAATTTAAAAATAAAAATTGTGGTCGCCATTTTGGATCCCCACCACCACATGGCATGGCAAGACGATGAGGATGACGCCCCCCCCCAGCCTGGTGCTAGCAGCCCAGGACAGGAGAGGAGGGGGGTGAGGGAAGGCCGTGGACAACCCCCCAGAAACCACCCCTCTGGTAGGTGGCAAAGCCTCAGGCAGGCATATTTTCGCCTGCTTTTTCAGCCGGGAGGGAGTCATTTTTTTAAAAAAAACTTTTAAAAACTTTTTCTGTGCTTGCTTGGCATCGCACGATCGCCGCGATGCCACAAACGGAAACAAAAAACTCGACCTAATTATTCTTTTTTCGGTTCGAGTTCGAGTGGTAACGGCTTAACCATCCTAAAATGCACATATTCTTTATGTGATAATGGCTCCAACACCTCTCTTAAAGCTACCTATAGCTACATTACAAAGTAGACATGGGCACGGAGCGGTGAAATTTTCGTTTCCGTTACCGTTTTTTTTCTGTTCCGTAGGTAACGGAAACGGTAATTTCACCACTCCGTGCTCATGTCTACTTTGTAATGTAGCTATAGGTAGCTTTAAGAGAGGTGTT
>JAHTLZ010003542.1:24747888-24761829 GCA_023846285.1 Phrynocephalus versicolor
CATGTCTACTTTGTAATGTAGCTATAGGTAGCTTTAAGAGAGGTGTTGGAGCCATTATCACGTAAAGAATATGTGCATTTTAGGATGGTCAAGAATTCCCAGGCAGGAGAGTTTGCACAGTTTGGGGATTCCTGCATGGCAGGGGGTTGCACTAGATGACCCTTGAGGTATCTTCCAACTCAATGATTCTATGATTCTGTGAATTAAAGGGGAAGTGAAATGAAAGTGAATGTTTTGGTAGCATGAGATATGGGAAGCTAAAGGACAGGTGTGAGTGGGTTTACAGTTGGATATAGATGTGCTACTGGGAAATAAGGAGCATCTGTGAGATACAGTTAAGCCTGAAGATCTCTCCATCATGAAACGAACAAATCTACACTGCATGTGAGGAAGGACTTAACAGTTAATATTCAGTCGCAAAAATCCTTCTGTTTACAATTACATTTCCCTGTTTTTAGCTGATCATTTTTTCAAACACAAGCAGACCAAGCACTGCCTTGCTTAGAATGGTGGCTGGAGGGAATGACGTTGATCAGTAAAATGTGTTGGCTTTGGGAGAGCACAAAGCATTGTGAAACAAAAAATAAACACCAGAACAGTTTTGATTGCATGTAAGATAAACACAAGTGTCTCTTTGACCATTTCTAGTTAGCAGTAATATAGTACTACGACATGCAACTGTAGTTTTCCTTAGTCTTATGCTGAGCCCTCAAACGGGGTGGGTGGGAGGGAGACAGGTTCAAATCCCATTACAAAATTAGTGGACGTTGACACCTTACCCCATGAGATAATCGTGAAAATAATGTTGCAAACAGGGCGGCTACTTGATGCCCCTCCTCCTAACTGAGCTTGATTGCACTTAGCATCCTTTGTAGCTTTCCTAAAAGGAAAGTTTCCATATTTGACTGCCAGCATTAGACTGCCTCCCACTAATTTCCCCTTAAGAAATTTCCCTTTAGTTTATGCTGGAGTAAGTGTTTTTTTCTTTGTTTGTGATTGTAAAAAGCAATGATCCATAGTTAACTTACCATGTGGTGACTGAAGCTAGCTGTTTTACAAGGTAGGTAATAAAATGGGCTCACATCTTCTACCTTGTTGTGTGAACTTTCCCCTGATTATTCTTGAGATGTCTTAGCAACTCAGCTTATTTCTTTTGGTATAATAAAAGCCAGAAAGCCTATTATGGCTGTAAATATATTAAAGCAATTTAATATTTCTGAAAGAACGATGTACTTCCTACAAAACAGAGGCGGCTGTGGTAACATTAGCACTAAGTGCTTCTTGATTTGAAAAGAAAATGAGTATACAGTACAGTACTTTCTTCATTATGCTGTTCTCCCTCCTTCCCTCACTCCCACCTCTAGTGTCTGCTTTTGCACTTAGCACCCTGCACACCCAAAGTGCTCTGGAGAGGGTAAAGGATCCCACCCAAGTGGGACATTATTTTTCATCAAGAGAGTCACCACCTGAGAGATAGGGTCAATGAATTCACACTACAGAACATTAATATTTATGAGAAAGGTTATGGGACTTCAAAATCTAAATGAGTTGCAATTTCAATCTCTGCGCATTGTGAATTTGTGGTAAAAGAAGTACTAAAGGATGACAATGGTAGATATTTAATAATGCAGCGTTTATTGGGTGAAGAAGATTATACCCTAGTAAATGTTTATGCACCTAATGTACAGCAAGGAGTTTTTATGATTCTGTTTTTAAAGAATTGGAAAAGGTGAAAAAGGGGTATGTTATTATGGCAGGAGATTTTAATATGGTTTTGGATAAAGTGAAAAATAAATCTGTTATTAAAAAGATGATATGAGTAATAGAAGTACTGTTTAAAGGATATTTGGAGATAATCAAAGGGGGCAAAAAGGAGATATACATATTATTCTTCTGTTTATAAGAGCTTTTCTAGAATAGATTTTATATTTGTATCTCATAATTTGCTTTCTAAAGTAGTTGAAACAGATATTAATTTGAACATTAGGAAGAACTTCCTGACAGTTAGAACTGTCCAGCAGTGGAATATGCTGCCGCGGAGGTTGGTGGACCCTCCTCCTTTGGAGGTTTTTAAACAGAGGCTGGATGGCCATCTGTTGGGAGTACTGTGATGGGAATTCCTTCATAGGAGGGGGTTGGACTGGATGGCCCTCGAGGTCTCTTCCAACTCTATGGTTCTATGATTCTAATATAAAAGAGACGAGAATATGGAGAATGAATTCGAGTATTTTTCAAAATGTAGGTGTAATGGAAAGGGTAAAAAGGAATGTTTGGTAATAGAAGCAGCTGGGAGTAGAGCAGGAGTGGTAGGGGATGCCATGAAGGTAGTCTTGAGAGGATTACTTATAAAGGACACATGTAGATTAAAAAGATTGAAAGAAGAGAATATAAAAACAGTAGAAGAAACGATAGTCATAGAATAAATATTTTATAAATAGAGATAATAAAATATTGTTAGAACTTCAAGCTAAAAGAAGAGAACTAGATAGTACAGAATTAGACAAAGTTCAGAGAGATTTGATGATGTGAAGAGGACTTATTTTGAATTTAATAATTAAAAACTCCAAGTTTTTAGCACGGTTATCTCAAGTCAGAAGAGCAAAAACATGATAGGTGTGATTAAAGATAAATCAGGAAATAAATACAACTTGATGAAAGAAAAAATACAAGTATTTCAAGTGTTTTATAAAGAATTATATAAAGGAGGCAATATCTCGAAAGAGGAAATGGAAGGTTATTTTAAGGAAACTGTCAAGGGAAATAGATAGATAAAAGGGAATTTGATAAACCAATTCAGGATGAAGAGATTGTAGCAATTATCGACAAGCTAAAAATGGTAAAAACGCAGGTTTTGATGGATTCGAGTCAGATTTTTATAAATTGTTTAAACCAGTTTTAGTCCCAAAATTAAAAATACTTTTAATGGACTTCTAGAAGGAGATAAAATGCCACTATATTGGAAACATTCATTTACAATTCTTATTCCAAAACCCAATAAGGATTTGATGGACCCTAGCTCATATAGACCTATGTCATTAATAAATCAAGATGCTAAGATTTTTGCTGCAATATTAAAGAATAGAATGAATCAGTTTATTATGAAATATGTTAAGGAAGATCAAAATGGGTTTTTAAAGGGAAGACAAATGTCTAATTTAACCAAGAGAGTGATGGATCTTATATATACAGAAATGAATAAACAGAACGCTGGTATTTTGTCATTAGATATAGTTAAAGCTTTTGTTGTGTGTAATGGTCAACACTAAAAATTGTGATAAAAACTGGGGGTTTGGAATGAAATTTAGAGGTGTGGTAGACTAGCTATACTCTGGAAATACCTCTTAGATAATAATTAATGATGGGATTTCTATTTCGTGCCCATCTCTAATGTTTTTAATTACTTAATGGATTTGTCCAGCTCTCTTGATATTTGAATCAGTTACTTAAATAACCTATAGTTTATGAATCTGGGATACTGTGATTCTCTATCCATTATTCAAAACATTACAAAATGGCACACTATTACAGAAGTTCCACGTCTATCACAGGGGTTAAGTTTTCTAGCCACCCACAATAAATGAAAATCCGTGATATGGGGATGCCAACACCACAAGGGCTGGAGGCCTTTGCTGGGGCCATGGCTGGGTCAGGAGGGCTTTGCTGGGGCCGCGGCTGGGTCAGGAGGCCTCCACGCCAGGACTTCCAGTGATTCTGGAGCCCTCCATGACTGGGTCAGGAGGCCTTTCCTAGGGTTGCAGATGGGTCTGGAGTAGGGATGGGCACCATGTGAAAAATGACATACTGATTTGTTATTTTGTAAGCTCACAAAACCTTACAAAATGAAACAAAACAGCAAACAGTGTGTTGTCAAGAAATGAAATGAAACACATTTTTGTTTCAGAAATGAAACAATTTGTCCTAGTCTCTTGATCCAACTATCTTGAGAACAGGAGGTTGATTTTTAAAGTGATTGATTTGTTTTCCTCTCTTCCTGTGCCCCAGCTGTTCTGATCTTGAGGTGTTCCCTTCACTGGTTTAAACTGATTCTTTTCCTTTCCTTTTTAAGTAGGACTGTGGAGGTTATTTTTAAAAATATTTTTTTCCTTCTCTTACCATGCCAATAAGCTGTTGAGTTTGTCTCCCTGATCTCTCCGTGCAGCAGCTAGCTATTAGGTTTCTAGCTTGTTTACAGAGGGTTCTTTGCTTGAAAGCAAATTGATTGGAAGGTTTGAGGGTCTTTGATTTAGGACAGTGGGCTCCCTGTTAAAAAAAGGGATGCTCCCCATTATGTATAGACTAACCAAGCTTTTCGTTTGATGAGGAAAATTATTTTTTTAAAGTCTGTTATTAACAAAATGGAATGAAATGAAGATTGAAAATAAACAAAAAGAAACTCTATAGTTCCGTTTCATACCCATCTCTAGTTTGGAGTCCTCCACTGGGGCCACCATCACAGTGGCAGTGGGGGTGGCAGATCCTGTGATATAGGGAACTGCGAAATTTACAGCACAAATATACTGCACAATATTGTGCCTACATTATTAACAGGAAAAAAATAACTTTTCCCCCAAAGTGAATTAATTTCACAGTTTATATCAATTAGCTTCTAAATATTTGTTCACTGTGCTTTTTAAAATGTCCATGCCAACAGTGTTATAATCAGATACATTATTCCCAGTAAGTAAGAAGTTTAAAACTTTTCCTCCTGAGAGACAGCTGCCTGGATCTGTATCAATAGGGTCAAAAGTTTTTATTGCCCCAGACAGGGAGCCAATTAGGTATAATGTACCCATTACCATGCTGGCCACATGGCCACGGACTTGCACAACACTGGCTCTTTCGTTTGAAAATGGAGATGAGCACTGCCCCTAGAGTCAGACACAACTAGCACGCATGTGCAGGGGGAATCTTTACCTTTACCTTACCCATTCCTAAAGCTCTTCTTCCTGGAAAACCTGTACCCTGCATGCTCAGCATTTTAAGACACTACTTTTTCTCCCATTTGAAAAGTTTGTTATAAGTGCCAATTATTTCAGCCTCTAAAGCCTAGATTCTTTCTAAATAAAAATGCAGTAAGTGGATGGGACAAATAATTTTATTTCAGGATGAGTAGGATTACTCTATTCAATTTACGTGAACTATTTTAAACCGAAAGCTTGGGCAGCCAATTTCTGAAAAGGAAGGTCATCTAGTAATGTGTTTAGAAAAATATAACTCAAAAACTTTTTGTCCAAATTTTCCTAAGTTTGGTAAACAGCAAGGACAGATTGTCTCATAAAATTGTGCCAGGTTTGGTGTTGACCTGAAGCCCAGTTAAGAAGTTAGTTTTTTATTTGGGTTGTCCCTGTTTTCAAAATTGCCTTCTTTAAATATATTGCCTTCCTTAAATTTGTGACCTACCCAGAAAATCTTATTCATGTCACCATGAATCACATATGATGCAACGGGTTGTGAGCAGGAATTTTCAGTGGTAGCTTCCCAAATGAGGCATGTCATTCATAGGCAGGTTCATCTGATACTTTCCTTGCCAATAGTTTTGGCTCTAGGGTAACCATAACTTTTTTCTCCTTATTTTTCTTGATGCTGCCTCAGCTGCTCACATGCATCTTATCTAGATTTAGATAAGATATTAGAGCTGTTTTCCTCTGATGTTATTTTTATATTTTAGTAGTTGTCTTTTATAATGTTTTAGTCTCTACTATTTTTAAGCTGTTAGCTGCTCTTATTTTTATCACATATAAGTGGGTTTAATGTGTTTCCTGTTACGCACATTGCTTGGTGAGATTTAGCTGTCGAATGACTTGCAAGTTAAGGAAAGGAAGGAAATTAAAATATTTCCAAACTAAGAAATGTGTCATCTGAGAATTTCAGTGTCTACTTAGTTCAACCCCACACGTATCTCTGTTGCTGAACTTTTTGTTTTAAAGGACTTTGGAGAGAGTGGTTTAAAAACTGATCAAGGGTGTTGTTGGATTTCATCAAGGATGTTGTTCACCACAAGATGGCAATAATGTCAAAGCAGAAAAAGACCTGACTCTTCTTAACTCTTCTTGGATGCCAACACAAGCATTCTTAATCCCTCAAAGTTCTGAGTTCATTTCTCTCTCTTTCTTCCCACAGATCTTCTTGTGAAGTTTGTGTGTGTTTGTGTGTGTGTGTGTGTGTGTGTGTGTGTGTGTGTGTGTGTGTGTGTGAGAGAGAGAGAGAGAGAGAGAGAGAGAGAGAGAGAGAGAGAGAGAGGTTAGGGGACATTTGTGGTTCTTACGAAGCAACAAGGTTTATACCCTTGTTTTACTACTAGTACTAATATTTTATTTTATTTAGGGGGATATAATGGATTCCATCTGAGGGCAAGATACTTTCCAGATATTATGCTAAAAGCTCTAGTTTTGATTGTCACTTTTAGTCAATTCTGTAATGAATGAAATAGTCTGGGGCATGAACCTCAGAAGTTCAGAGAAGCAAATTTTCCTCTTCCTCCTACCACCACTCTAAAATATCCCTTCTGAAAGCTGTGAGTGCTCCGGAAAAAAGGTAGGACAGAGTAAGGGGGGGTCTGCTTGTGAAATGGAAAATTCCTTTGGTAAACTTCTGTCAGTTACTATTTTGGAATCTAAAATACTTGTAAGATCCTAGAGCTGAAGGGGTTTCCCATTCCTGTCCACCCTTAAAACAAAGGGGAGTCCACGGGAAATTAGTTCTACTTTTTGACTGTTCTCTTACCATTACAAAATCTTTCCTAATGGTAAACTAGGAGGTCTACTTCTGTAGCTCTAACCTGTTAGATCATACCTGCTGTCTGGAATAACTAAGGATGATTTTTTCCTGGTTTGTGTGATAGCAGCTGAGGCACCAAGAAGACGGATATTCCTCGTATTTTCTTGCCACTCCTTAGTCTTTTATCCAGACCAAGTACATCCAGTTTCTCCAAACTGAGTTACAGAACTGTAATGCACTATCAATCTTCTCTACCAAGTTATTCTTTTTCAGGTTGTTTGCACTTTTTATTTTTATTTTTACTGTGGCTCAACGTAGCTACTGTGCAGCTGAAAGATTTGCACCCGAAAGGGTTCTTCGCTTCTTTATCCCCTCCACAGTATAAAAGGGTAAAGGTCCCCCCCCCCCCCCCGCACATGCATGCTAGTCGTGTCCAACTCTGGGGGCAGTGCTCATCTATGTATTCAAGCCGAAGAGCCAGTGTTGTGCAAGCCGATGGCCACGTGGCCTGCATGGCTGCAAGGAAACACTGCTTCTTTAATAAAGCATTGAAGTAAAAAGCGGTGAACTGTGAGGCCATTACAAAATACAAACGCAAAACTAGGTCCTAGGTGATAATAATCACATCACTCAAGCTTTTCTTTTTCTCTTCTAAATTATTAAATGATAAGATTTGACTCTTTGCTTATATGACCACTGAAAAATAATTAAGTTAAAAATGAGTGTTATGAAGGCTCCCGTCCCCGGGCAAAGGTCCCAGATGCCCCTGTGTTTGGCACCAAAAGTCTGGGACTGGCGGGCAAATGCGCCACCCCAGACAAGCCAGGGATTGGAGCTTCCCTTCCTTCCGGTAATTTATTCTTCATGGTTCTAAAAAAATCACTCCTTTATGCCTTTCTCTAATTGTTATTTTGTCCTTAATGAGGTAAACAATTGAGCATATTGAAAGACCAAAACATTTGCATATGAAAATGACGGAATGTGGATAAACTGATAAAAGGTTGTGGCTGTATTTTTTTGTGTAAATCAACTCCAGAAAGCATAAAAAAGCATTTTACTCTCTCTCTCTCTCTCTCCCCCTCTCTCCAAAGAAGTAGAAATATCACACACACACACACACACACACACACACACACACACACAGTGTGGGATTTCTACTTCTTTGTTGGTTGAAAAATGCAGTATATGCCAACTATATTTAGGCAGGGAAAAACAATCATTAGTTGATGTCAGGCTGATAAAGTTGATGTCAGGCTGATAAAATAAGCTTGAGTCAAACAGCACTGCTGTAGTTTGATTCTAGTTGTAGACTCGTTCCCCTACAATTAGATTCCACTTTATACTGGAAATATAAAAATTAGAGAAAGGTAAGAAAATAACAGTTTCCAGTTAGCTGTGACCTTCAACCATTAGTACCTCCCAGAAATGAAAGCAGACTCCAAAATGTATAATTCAAAAAATGCACATAAGAGAAGAATCTATGCTTTTGAAAAGTGTGCACTGACATGTTTTAGACCTAGGTGGCTAGTCACCCAACCTCTAAAGCCTGACCATCGACCTAGCCATGCTTTTCATGGTAGCATTAGGACACTGCTCCTATTGTGCTTTTAAAAATGCACACCAAGTACCATAAAAATGAGTGCAAAATTCCAAGTGGGGGGAGGCACCCCCCGGGTTGGAACCAGTATTAGGACAAGATTAGGGGTAGAAATTGGATAATAATCTCCTAAATTTCAGATTTGAGATATCCATGCTAAGAGTAGTGCCCGTATATAATGAGGTATCTGAGTCACACCAACAAGTCAGCCCTGCACGTCACCACCATTAAGGAAAACGAAACGTAACAAACCTATTTTTCGTGGTTCTGTTCGGTTCGTTCCAATTTCATCACAATTTTCGTTATTCATTTCATTACATAATGAAACGAATAACGAATAATGGAATGATTTTTTTTTTTAGTTTCGTGCCCATCTCTAGCCCTGAGTGTGGTTTGCTATCCAGCTCATTTGACACATGCCACCCTAGAACATGATTCTTGTGGGTAGCTTTCTGTCTTAAAGCCATGTTAAAATATTGTACAGTGTTGTTCCACTGTACAGTATTTTAACATGGCTGATTCCATTAGCTACTGACTGGCAGGGACTGTTGAGTATTTCTTCAGTAGTGGAAGAAGGGACAGCTGTGGGAAGAAGGAGGAGCTTGCAATGATTTTGTAGAGTATGTTAGATATTTTCTTCATTATGCCATTCAGATTTTTTTTTTTTTAGCATACTCATTCTTCAAGTGATAATGGTGGAGCTCACTTGAAGGACTTGTTTTTCATGTACCCAGAAGCATTCTGCAAATAAAAATGAGAACAATCTTCTGTCTTTTATGCAGCTGTGTCGTCATGCTAGTGTATTTCATCCTGGTGCTTACTGAAAGAGCACATGCATTGAGACATGCAAAAGAAGCATGGGGGCAACAGAGAGGCAAGGAAGAGGCCCTTGGAGCTAGCTTCCCAATTGTTCTATAACCAGTTACCCTCATGCTGTTCAGAATGAGCATCACCAATGGCACTGTGTCAAGTGGCTGGCTGTGCACCAAATGATGCATCACTGAAGTCACAGCGAATCCACCCCTGCCTCCCACTGAGAGATTTAACATCTGAAAAGGGAAGGGAGGGTGCTGCAGCCACAAGAATGGCAGCATGACTGCAGGCACCATGCATGTACTAACTGTGTTAGAAGGAAAACTGCAATTGTTCACTTTACAAATGCTACTTCATTTAGATTTATGTAAAAGCAATACTTTCCTCAGTTGTGCTGTAGGATTTCAACTGACCTTTAAAGAATTGCAGAACTGCTCAGAGTCTTTTGTTTAGAAGTTGCCAAACAGCAATGCGGGCAACAATCGGGAAAGACTGAGTATAATTTATGGTTTTCTTCCTCTCTCTATAGGAATATGCACACGGGCAATGCCTTCAGGTTATTAGGTCTAAATCCAGTTGTGTGCCCTAATTAGAGTAGCGTGGCCGGTTGGCTTCCCCCCCCCTGGACACCCCCTCCCTGCAGCCAGGAGGACCCACCAGATCAGGAAGGACTGTCCAGGACCACCACCAGCACCAGGTAGGAGACACTGGCAAATGAAACAAACCGAAGTAGAAATTTCCATTTTGTTTCATTTCGTTTCTCTTAGAGGGGGCAGTTCGTTTTTCATTTCATTACACAACAAAATGAATAATGAAATGAACCAAAAGTTTGTTTCATGCCCATCTCTAATTAAAAGTGATATTAAGAAGTATAATAGTCCCCCTTATTTGTTCAGGACTTTTCAGTACAAAGTTTCCTTTTTAATAGTGATGCTCTGTAGGCAAACCAAGCTACTTTTTCAGTTATACATGGAACATTAACCCCCCCCAATTATCAACTAAGCATCTGATCTATGGGTTACAGAACCTATCCATCTAAGCAAGACTGCTCTTAGATCATTGTATAAAGGACATTTTATTAGGTATTGGGCTAGACGGTCTATGTCTTTATTGCCACATGGGCAAATCCTCTCTTCCCATGGAATCTGTTGGTATCGTCCCTCAACCACTGCCAAGGCTAGAGATGGGCATGACTTAGCGGTATTTTCGTTTTCATTTTCGTTTTTCGTTTCCGTTACGTAACAAAAGGAAAAATGAAAAACAGCTCAGAACTGGAACGAAAATGGAAACGAAACGACTAATTTCGAGCCAATTTTCGTTTTTCGTTACTGGAAAAACACATAATGGAGCTAAATTGGAAGAAACGAAAAATTTTTCGTTTTTGTTTTCATTTTTTCATTTTTGTTACGTAACGAAACGAAAACGAAAAATTTTGAAATTAGCTCACGAAAACAGAAACGAGCCGAAACGGACCCCTAGCCGAAAACGAAAACGAAAACGAACAATTTTTCTGAGTCGTGCCCATCTCTAGCCAAGGCCATAGAGTGGCATCTTAAAGCTGTAAGGGCATTTCTCCAATATGGATTTGTTATACAGTTGTCCCCCGCTATATTGCATTTCGTATACTGGTATATCACAGGGCTGCAGTGTATGAAAAAAGGGCTCCTGGAGCAAGCTGTGTCGGCCTGTTTGGGGCCACCTGCACTTAGCCCAGACCTGGCGCTGCCTGGAGTGGGCCTCTGATGGGCTTAACAGGCTTGTTGTAGGCCCCAGAAGTGGTCTCTGGTGACCTGGAAGTGACTTCTGAAAAACCATAAGTGACTGCCGGTTCGACGGAAACCAGTGACTTGGTCTATAGAGTGCCCATCAATTTGCCAAGTATGTTTTTAAAATCTATTAGAAAATACTAAAATGTTAGTCTTTTGGTAATTAATATTCAATTTTGTAGAAAAAAAGCTTAGGGATTGGTTAGAGGAAGTAAATGATCATAGAATCATAGAATCATAGAGTTGGAAGAGACCTCAAGGGCCATCCAGTCAATCGCCCTGCCATCAGTCATAATCCTCATATATCTGCTTGCCATTAGTACTAATGTGTATTCTACATCATGCAGTAATTGATTAGTGTTTGTTGGCATAATGCTTAATGGAACACTAGCTATAACCTGGTCTCTGTTATGTCACAACTAGACAAGGCCTGTTAAATCAGTAGGGATTGGGTCAGATAGTTTCTTTGCAAGCTCCTTGTATTTTGTGGGCCTACTCCAGTTGCTGCTTACTATACTAAATAGCAGGATCTCAGCTCATATATTGTAAACAACATAAGTTGTGACTGCTTAGTTCTTATTTACAGCATTCAGGATTTTTCTCTCCAATCTTTCTTAATAGATGTCATCTGTTTGCTGATTTGATCAATGCTTTATACCTAGTGATGGAAAGAACACTAGCTTTTCATGATTTCATTTATTCAGGTAAGTCTCAGGCTAATGAGACACCTTGGTGAAGAATTTTATAGCCCCAAAAGATTGTCTGTCAGATGGAATTCAATTGGTAGGACATGCAAATTTGTAATGTTTTTCCAATTTGTATCAATTTCATGCTTTCCTGCTTTTTTGGTATTGTAAATTACGATTTGAGCAGGACTGAAACGTCTCTTTCCAGACCTGTTTACGGCATGATCACAGCCTGTATGTCATTGTTATAGCTCTTCACATCTAACAGAGTTGAAAATGTGCCGCCTTGACAGCAGCTAAGTTAGTGCCAATGAAAAGTAACCTTAGCATTACCAACAATGGAGGTTTATGCCCCACATTTCCAATGGAACTTGACCAAGGTACTTGGACAGTACAATGAATGGGCTGGTCTTAAGGACAGCAAGCAGAAGCACCCCAGGAATACAGCCACAGGAATCTAAATGTGCATTGTTTGATTTCTCTTGGGTTGGTAATGCACATTGAATTAACATACATATGTGAATCAGCTCTGTTCATTCTCAGAACAGCTGAAGCTCTTACACACTCGAGGAAACCCTAAATCCTAAAAATAATTACAGTGGTGTTTCATGCATTCTGTGACAGTCTTTTCCCCAAGGGAACTATCCTGGCTTTCAGCCTCAGCAGGTAAGGCAATCCATACGTGAAAGGAAGAGAAAAATGAAGGTTTTCCATAGCATCTCTTGTTCTTTAACCAACAATAAAACCAAGCATTTTCTTTTTCCTTCTAGTCTTTTAGAAGTGGTTTGGTTTTCCTGTTTTGCTCTACTCTATAAGCTTTCCAGGCCTGAAAAATGATTGCTTATTTACATCCCCCCTTAACCCCCCCCCCACAAATGTTGGAGAGCCAGAGCATGTTCCATAGATCATTACAGGACTGGTGGCTTTAAGCAGCATCAGGACATCATCAGATAGGGTACATTGGAAACAATCTTTGAAATTTCCTGGTCACGTATCTGCTTCATACCAGTACCTATCTGATGGCACTGAGTGGTAAGAATATATAGGTCTTCTTGGAGGTCTCCTCTAAGACTGTATAGGACAGTGATGGCGAATCTTTTGGAGGCCGAGTGCCCAAATTGAGATTCAAAACCCACTATTTTTTCACAAAGTGCCAATACAGCAATTTAAACTGAATACAGGTGGCTGTGAAGGGGTGATGTCAGGTGCCCACAGAAAGGGCTCCAAGTGCCACCTTTGGCACCCATGGCATAAATTCGCCAACACTGGTATAGGATATCTGAACTATTGCTATTGATGGCTCAGTCAGTTTTCAGGCAGATGAGGAATATTTATGTAAGTTAGGACCACAAAACATTACAACCTTTTCGCTTTTCCATGTTTCTATGTGTTTTGCAGGATAGTGTACATACATTTGACTATGCTTAGAAAACTTTCCACAAGAGAAAGCCTATGCTTTTAGTTTCCCAATCATGGGAAGGCTTCTAAGCACTCAGGGGTCTGCTTCAAGTCTTTGTGTTAAGCTGTCCTTTGTCTAAAGTAGAACCAGCATAGCAAGGGCATAGGGTTAGGGTGATGTTGGCATCTTGTTGGGTTCTCCAATTTAAGCTCACATGCATTTTCTGGAGCACCTGGAAATGAGAAATTGGCCTGGCCCCTGAAAGGAAGCTTCCTTTCACATATGGCTCACCAGACTGTATGAAGAACCTGTATATTATACAGAGTTTTAAAAAATAGGTTTACAAAGCACCTGCTGTCACAGATACTCTTCCTTCCGAGCCATCCGCAAATGCCTGTATGCTGCGGTCATAATCTTTCTTCCATTCTGGCATTTGCTTTCTTTGGCAAGCGTAGCCGCCATCGGTGAAGGGTGTCAAATGTGATGCCATTTCAGTTTGGTTCACGTGGAGCAGTTTGACTCCAGAAGAGATGCAGTATTCAAGCTGCTGATTAAATCACCATTGCCTTGGCACGGGTACTGTCAGGAAAGAGTCCAAGCAGCTTGCAAGGGAGCACATGCCATCTGAACAGATGGGCACACATGCAGATGGCCAAGAAACATGGCCATCAGTTTGGGGAGTTGCTTTCTGACTGAGAAAGCTTGAGCAGCTGCCTGGGTATAACTTAGAATAGGAGGAAGGCTTTGATCCAGAGAAGTACTTTCATACACTGCTTGACTTTAAGTACACATTGAGTTCCATTAATTCTTATGACAGTACTTCTGAATTGGAAAATCAGGCACTGGCTTAAATGCCTTGTTGAACTGGGACTGGGTTTAGGCAACTGGTATTGGGGGTATGTAGGCAATATAAAGATTCTTTCTTTCTTTCTTTCTTTCTTTCTTTCTTTCTTTCTTTCTTTC
>JAHTLZ010003542.1:24770189-24791717 GCA_023846285.1 Phrynocephalus versicolor
TAAATAAATAAATAAATAAATAAATAAATAAATAAATAAATAAATAAATAAATAATCATATGGTATTATACCCATGTATACTGCTGGTCCAATGTTATGCAGTGTCAGAAAAGTAAAAATGAAACAAAACAAAATTTTATTTTACCTACTACAATCCTATTTCTAAAGGGTGACATGAAGTTGGCCCTTTGCTGTGGCAGAGTATTCCTGTCAGACACCGACTATCTGTCTGGGTTAGTGATAGGAATAATTCAAGAGAAGGAGTCCCCATTCCTAGGTTTAATAGTGATCCCCAAACTTAAGAGTATGAATGCCATAGTAATAATCTGTTCAGGATATGTCCCAAGGACAGTAGTTTCTGTTTAGTCATTTCAGCATCACGCTTAAACCTACATACAGCATTTGTTTTTCCAGTTGTCTATGGTGTCCATGTGCTATCTCTTCCAACATCACATTTCAAATGAATCACTTCTGCCTCCCAGTATTCTTCATTGCCCAGCTTGTCACACCCTTACACTTTACATTTTGAGTATTGGTCTTCATTTTGATAAATGATTGAACTGAGGTATTGAACACTTTTAACAATTCCAGTGTGTCCATTATGCAGTGAGATCTCTCAATGCTTTACTCAGCACTAAAAAGGGTTGTTGGTGATTGGTTTTATAAGAAAATATAAAATTTAAAAAAAAAACCCAAATTCCAAATATTTCCAACAAACGATGGATGCACTCGTGCACCTTTCTTGAATTTTAACTTCTGTCTCAAGTAAATGCTACAGGGTAATCTCATCAGGTATTCCACTCCCTTCATAGTGCCTAGCTAGTGGTGTTGAAAGGGAACACAGGCTTTGGCAACATCAGGATCTAGTAACTGATTTGCAGCAGCACCTTGCTCATAGCGATGCAGTCATTCTAAGTGGGAGAAGGGAGTCTCACTTGGGACTGAGATACGTGAGCCAAAAGAAGCATGTCATTTTCATGTCTTTTTGCCATCAATACATTTTAAAGCAGGCGGGTACGTTCACATTGTAAAAAGAATTGTTTCTTTTCCAGCTATTTGAAACCTTTCCGCAGACTACACTTGGCAAGTTTTAAAAATCGTTTCTTTTATTATTGTGATGATTCTGGGGCAATGCCAACCCTTCCTTTTTTGGACCTGAAAAAACAACAACCCCACACCTTTGCTAATATATTGAAAAAGTGTTATAAGGATGATGGCCACCCAGGGCAGGGAGGTGGGAGAAGGCTGAGTTTTCTTATCAATGTATAACGGTGTTGCTATTTTTCTTCCAAGAGTCTTTCTTTTTCCCTTGAAATAATCCCAAGCAGATGTTTCTTTCTCTCTTTCCCCACCTGCAAGGGCCCTTCTGAGGAATGTATTCCTTTTGTGTGTGTTTGTGTGTGACGGCTACTTTGATGTATCAATATGCCTTTAAAAAGTTTTTAAATAAAAAGGGGGGTACACGCAGGGCCAGCGCTTCCATTAAGGCAAACTAGGCAGTTGCCTAGGGCGCCAAAATGGAGAGAGGGCGCTGGACAGCCTGCCGCCACCCCCACCACTGGCCACTGCCGTCCTTCCCCCCACCGCCCGACAGCTGCCCGTCGCTGTCTGCCCATCGCCGCCCTGCCATCTGCTGCCACCCACCGCTCCGCCCCCGCCACCTAAAAACCTGACATTTTCTCCAAGTTAGCAAATTGAGAGCAGCAGTCACAGGTGGAGAATCAAATTGAATCGAACCAATGCTTCATCAATACAATTTAAAATGACTCCACTTGTGAAGACAAAATAGAATGAATGCTAGGGCAAATAAGTCAGTGTTACCCATGCATCATGTGAATGGAAAAAATTGAAACTATCATTTAAAAAGCAGCAGAACGGGTATAACTGGAGTTCTTTTGGCATGTGTGATTGACCACTTAGTTTAATGGGAGCAATCCTAGCAAAGTAGAGGTGTTCTTTCTTAATGTCTCTTTATGGAATCAAAGAAAAGTTCAGCTTCTGTCTAAGTTCATAAGAGTATATCGCTGTGCCCATTATGTGAACAAGGATGGGAAAAAAGTGAGTTGTGGTCTGGATTTTGTGTGTCAGAGTTAGAACTTTATCCCTAACATTTGCTCTTGAAACTGTCTCTTTTTGGGGGTGGAGATTTCTCTTTTTTGAAACATAAGAACAAGTAGACATAAGTATTGGGAAAGGTCAATCTCTCTCTACCTAACAACCCAAAGTAAATGTGTGTGTGTGTGTGTGTGTGTGTGTGTGTGTGTGTGTGTGTGTGTGTGTGTGTATCTACATAAATCAAACAGTCATCTCTGGGATGGCTCATGAGGGGTCTGAGTATCATTTGAGGGTGATGTAGTCTCCATAAGCTGTAGAGATGGGCACAACTCAGTGAAATTTCCGTTTCCGTTTTCGTTTTTTTGTTTTCGTTAGGTAACAAAACAAAAATGAAAATTTTTCAAAAACAAAACGAAAACGAAAACGAAACAAAAAATTTTGCTGTGTTTTTCATTTTCGTTGCGGCAAACACATTGAACTGAAAAGAATGCTAACGAAACAGAAATCTTTCGTTTTCATTTTCGTTTTTCGTTTTCATTAGGTAACGAAACGAAAACAAAAAATTTGCGGAAAAACCCAACGAAAACGAAAACGAACTGAAACGGACCCCTAAACGACCAAATGAAAAACGAAAAACAATTTTTTTGAGTCGTGCCCATCTCTAATAAGCTGCATGCAGCACTTTGGCATGTTGTACACAGCAAATCAACCAGGTCTAGCAGGATGTCTAAGGAAACTATGCCCACTTGTAAAAAGAGAGGGTGCTGTGATTTCAGCTTGTCTCTAAAAGAGACAGGATCTGTATACTACAAGATGTTGCCCATAAATTTGTTTTCCATAGGATATTGGTGTGCTGTCCACTGGGGAGGACAGTGTGCAATCAGACATGTTCTATCAAATCCCAGTACTATCTGAAGAAGAAAGGCGCTAGATCCACAACATTCACCCCATATATGCTCCTCACTCAGTATTGTCACTTCAAAGTTTCAGAATTATATCACCAGTGAATACAAAGTATAAAAAAAAAGGTTGCCAGAAAAGGCAGTGGCGGCGGCGGCGGCGGTGGGGGGTGGTGTTCTCCACTATTTGTTTCCATAGGGGAGATAATGTGTAAGCCATAACTATACTGCAGCTACAGCCAGCAAATAATAAAATATACTAGTTTCAGGTTGACTGTCATAAACCCAAGCCCACTAGCATTAATTTAGTACAGCTGGGGGTGACTTTGAAAGAGGAAAATAAAAGGGTTTTTTTTCTTCTGTCCCCTGAAATTTCTCCCACTATGAAGCCCAGACAGCACAGACTGGGACCTTAGAGAGGAGAGAATTCTTTGTAACATTGGACATTTTTGCAATAGGTCTCACTTCTCGTTGCTTTCGGCTTATGAGTTTCAGTGTCTAGCTACTTAAAATGATTTCCTTCTTGCATTGATGAGGAAGGGTGTTGGCAAGATGAAAATCCAGAGCTTGTGTGCTCCCCACCCCCCAATTTCATTACTTTCATTAACATGACTTCGAAAAATTAATTTTCCAAGCTTTAGGAAAATTTCCATAAAAGAGCCATTTCTGTTGCTTGTATAGCTGTAGTTCAGTCTACATTGTAGACCAGAGGGTGGGGAATTAAAATAAATCATGTAGAGAGTGGAAGAACAGAGAGCTGGGTGGCCTCCACATACTATTGGAAACACATCTTGGTTTCAATTCTTCAGCAGTGATGTAAGAAATCTTGAGTTTGTCATGGAGTTTCATCTGATCTATCTTCTGAGGCACAGCCCCAACTCATTGGTGCAATTAAGGTTCATTCAAAGCATGTAATTGGCAATTTAGTGGTAAAGCAATGGAACCCCCCCCTCAAAATAATATGGGAATGAAAACATTCTTTTTGTGCCATCATGCTGCTTCCATCAAAAACCAGCTTACTTTGCTGGTTCCAATTTAGTATCAACCTGACTTATAGCATAAAACAAATTGGAGCGCTCGTCAGCGTTTTTATTTATTCAAAATAAATATGTATACCTAGCCGAGATCTAAATCATTAAGGAAACACTTCTAAAACATTTTCAGCTGTCTCTGAGAGTAGACAGCATCAAAAGTAATTTAATTTCTTACCTTTTTAAAATATAGGAAATGTTGGAGGAAATGTTCCATAGCTGAATCCTGATTGTTTAGTAAGTGCCTGTCAGCTTCTTCCTTTGATATGTTAATATGACTAAGGGTTTTCCCAGAATTCCCTCTGAGTGGCAGTCCTGTGCTTGGGTGGCCAGAGTGGATGGGGAAATTTCACTGTTGCCTTTGGCTTTACCTGGCTCTCCTGCCAGTCAGTGCACACTGCCCCATAAGCTGGCTGCCAATCACATGTCGGTTTTAAAGGAGGCCTCAGCCAGCGAGATAACTTGAATTTTTGACAATGTAATTATGGCCCTTGTGTCCAGAGTAGGAACCGGAATAGGATGGAGGGATTTTTATTGATTGTTCAGAAGGGAAATTTATCAATGTCTTTGCCTCCATTACTGCGCTTTCCCTGAGAAACTCTCCTGACAAGTTCCCAAAGTGAACTCTAGCTAGGTGGCCTTGGCTGTATTGCATCTTTGTCCTTTCCATTAAAAATCGATCTAGACTGGCCAGGGTCTCTGAGGCAACAACAACATTTCTGGCTTTGTTCAATGCGCAGAATGCAGAAGACATCACAAATCAAGCAAAACAGCCCCATTTTGTTTCTTGTACGTAGATGAAAAGTCTGACTAGTGTCTAGTGCAGGGTTAGATGCTGGTTTTGGAAATGAGATGAAAGCCTGACCTTAGAGATTTGAGACGTTACATAGTGCCTTGATACTGTTCCCCCGATGTTCTGTCCATCCTTACCATCTCATAACCCTTCTGCGCCTTGCACTCCATTATTTATTTATTTATTAGACTTATACCCTGCCCATCTGGCCACTCTGGGTGACTTACAACAGAGCTAAACAAAAGCACATCTCAAACAGAGCAAGCCTATAATGTAATAAACTAAAATAACAAACAAATAATTACACTACTTGAGCACAACATCGACCATAAAGTGCATTATAAAATCATATTCATAACTTCAACAAAACTTACATAACATTTCAATTGAACTTACTTACAGGTAAACTAAAAAAGTCTAAAAAGTAAAACAAGGAGTTTAAGACAGAGCCACGACTAGGATGGTATACCTAGCTCAGGTAGGCCTGCAGTAAGAGCCAGGGTGTTTTAAATGAGACCAGGGAAGGAGCCAGTCAAATCTCAGGCAGGAGCTCATTCTACAATGTGGGGGCTACTATTGAGAAGGCATGAGCTCTTTTCCTCTTTTCGTGCCTCTCTCAGGGTCACAGACCTTAATCACCTGGTCAGAGAAGAACATGTGTCATGGGCAGAACTTGGTGGATGAAGGCATTCTGCCAGGTAACAAGGTCCCAACCCATTAAGGGCTCTTTTGGTGAGAGTCATCACCTTGAACCTGATGTGGAAACATACAGGCAGCCAATGCAGCCCAGCCACAGTGGGCGAGACATGATCATTATGTCTCAACCCCATTAGGAGTCTGGCTGCTGTATTCTGCACCTGCGGAAGTCTCCACATCAGCCTCAAGGGCTGCCCCACGTAGAGGCCACTCTTGCCTTTCTTGCTCTGTACTTAATTCCAAAGTCTTGGAGAACTGGAATTCTTGGATGTAGAACGAATGATGCCAAAAGAAATCAAACTATTTGATTTTTCTAAGTGTCTGGAGTTGTTATGTCACTGCTTTAACTGACGTTACGTTGTACTGTACAGCAAAGTGTGTGTTATTCAAGGGTGCTGTTTTAATAGGTGGTTCAGTTTCCTGAAGTCCTGAAGTTCAATAGTGCTCCTGAGGAACTTGTAGATATACGGGTATCTCAAACTAAATTGATTTTTGACCGATACAGAGGGTTGTTGGAGGTGTCTGCATTCCAGATTCAAGGCTTGTCTATTCATTCTCTTCTTTAATCTGCTTTGCAACTACCAATTCCCCTTCATAATGGCTGATGTCTAGCACCTGGAGATGTAGGCAACAGATCTTAACGTTTTGATGAACATCTTGCACTACATTCAACTTCTGAAAAGTCCTCATTTGGTCTCATTTACTAGACTGCTCAGGAGATGAACTGGTAATAATGGAACATTTGAAAAGCTACTAATGAGTCTATGCAGTACTTACCAGTAGAGATGGGCACAAAACGAATAAAAATTCATTTTGTTATTTGTTATTCATTTCATTATATAATGAAACAAAAAACAAACAGCCCCCTCAAAGAAAAATGAAACAAGACAAAGTGGAAATTTCCATTTTGTTCTGTTCATTTTTTCATCCCCCCCCCAATCCATCGGCATCTCTTACCTCCCAGATGTCTGGGTCAAGGAGGCCTCCTGGCCACCCAGCATCGCTCCTGAAGCTGACTAGCCCCTGTGGAGGCAGCTTCGGAGGCCTCCTGCCACCTGACGTGGCCACTGCTGGGGCTCTGAAGGTGGCAGTGAGGCCTCCCACTGCCTGGCGAGGCCTCCCACTGCTGCGGCTCCAGAGGCGGTGGCGGTGAGGTCTACTGCCGCCCA
Organism: Phrynocephalus versicolor; assembly: GCA_023846285.1. Taxonomy (NCBI): domain Eukaryota; kingdom Metazoa; phylum Chordata; class Lepidosauria; order Squamata; family Agamidae; genus Phrynocephalus; species Phrynocephalus versicolor. Next base: position 24,776,833 of record JAHTLZ010003542.1, read on the forward strand.
GCGTGGCCGCTGCTGGGACTCCAGAGGCGCTAGTGAGGCCTACCTCTGCCTGATGAAGCCTCCCGTGACCCTGCAGAGCCGCTACCAGGGCCCCCTGAAACAAAATGAACTGAACCATGGTTTTTTTGTTGTGTGCCAACCTCTACTTACCAGCCACTTAGCTGTTGTTCCACCTTCCTCCTTTTCAGAGCAGTACCATTTGACTAATAGGTTCACAGCACTGTAAATTGCCTCTTGTCAGGCCAGTTCTCTGATTCCCCCCATTTACTGGTAATCCTCCTGTTTACTGGTAATGCCAGTAACACCTGTTGAGACTCTTTCTTGCAGTGTTGTAGACAAAATGTTGTCTCACTCATCCATAAACTCTCCATTAGCCCATTATGTGATTCAGTCTTAACAGGGAATTTTTATTTTATTGTGCTTTGGAAATGGCAAGCTTATTGAAAAATTATCAAACAACAAAACCACAGTGAATAGTAACTTTACCATGAGATCTATCTGAAAAGCAGTAATTTTCATAATGAACATTACCACCATATCATATGTATCAATTTATCACAATTTCTCATCTTATCTTGGCAATATAGAAACTGGTCTTGGATTGTCTTCCCTGCTACTTTTTTATTAGATCAAAATTTCTATGGTTCCAGGAGGGAAAGAAGTTATGTCATGAGATGGGCACGAAACGAGCAATTTTTCATTTTTGTTTTTTCGTTTCGTTACGCAACAAAAATGGAAACGAAAATGACAAATTTTGCCGTGTTTTTTGTTTTAGTTGTGGCAAATGCACTGAACTGAAAAGAATGCTAACGAAACAGCAATTTTTCATTTCCGTTTTTTCATTTTGTTACGTAACAAAAACGAAAATGAAAAATTTGCAAAAAAACCCAACAAAAACAAAAATGAACCGAAACTGACCCCTAAACGACCAAACGACAAACGAAACACCATTTTTTTGAGTCGTGCCCATCTCTAGTCATGAGCTCCTTTCACATTGTCCATAGTGTATATTATTGGAAAATATTGATTATTATTCCATTTTGTTAGAATAGTATGAGATCAAGAAGAAGAAGAAGAGGAGGAGGAGGAGGAGGAGGAGGAGTCCTTATCCACCCCTTTGGGGTTTTTTATGCAGAGATAAGCACTTTGCTATGACAAAAGTTCTCTAGAATGGTGTGAAGTGTATATTTACTTACAACTACCATTTGTGGTTATATCAGTAGAATAAAAAAGAAGGGGTGGAGTCTCCAGTAGATAATTGCCAATTTGGCAAATTGTACTTGTTTGTACTTAGGCTGAACAGGTGTTTTATGATTCCCAGCCCTGTCTCCTTTGTCAGGTGCCCATTTCTATGCTTGTTGCTTGATTGAAGGTCAAAGGAAGAAGAAAAAGTAACAAACACAAAAATGGAAACAAACACACAAGAAGGTGTGTGTGTGTTGGGGGGAGGGAAAATTGCCTTCAATCCCAGAAGTGGGATGCTAAATCTACGAATCAAAATTGTGGTAAAAGTCAATCATATTAGGCTGTAAAGTTCCCTCCCACTGAAACCCATTGTTACTGCATTCAAGATTGCTATTATTCCAACACATATTTTTGTATAATGATGTCTGAATAACTGAATCCTTCCTAACTGAAATTTATCCCAAGTACAAGGGAAATAGTACAGGACTTACAAAATCACTTACAAAACATGGTTATCAGTGGATTGAAAGCAATTTAGGAAAAACTTCACCTCTGATGATCTGGGTCCTTTTAAGGAGAAAAGGGTAAATGATTTTTTAAAAAATAAAAAATAAAAACTATACACATTTATTTTGTCTCACAGCTATGCTGAAGATTCCATCCCCAAATAATACAAATCCCTACAAAACCTCTTTATTAGTGAGTGACACAGGGTGAACACTGTAAACTGTGAATCTGATCCCTTTTTCAAACCACTTTCAACTGCCTGGAGAAATTACCAGTGAAAGCGTGATGTCATGTTCCCCAGAACAAAAAGAATGATGAAGATATTTTTCATGGGCATGAATAAGTGATAAAATGTATCAGCCAGTCATGAGCTCCTTTCACATTTTAAAAGATGAAGCCTACATTCGTTTTGGTTATGTGGTTCTCTCTCCCTCCCTCCCTCTCTCTAAGCTATTGAAATACTATTGATAACTTTTAAGAATATCTCTTTACACTTCTCACAGCTCCCCACTCCCAAAATTACAAGTTAAGTGGAACAGTGTCCTTGGAAATCCTTGTGACTCTAAGGGTGCAACTACAGTGCCAAATGATATAGGAATTGCTCTGGGATTAGAATAGCCAGATACATATTCTTTACTAGTCAATATGAATTAGCCAAGAATCACCTCTCTCATCTGTAGTTTTTTCCTCTACCACTGGGACTTCTAGTTTGTTTGTTTGTTTGTTTGTACTTAATGCATTTGTATCAGTTCAGGTGACATGATTGCTTTGGTTGATGTGGAGGGGGTTGTTGCTATTCTAGATTAAAGCATTCAACCTGACTACAGCAGCAGTAAGAGAGGCAAGGCAGTAGGGAAGCTGGCTGCCATTTGAGTCCTTTTTTCTCCAAACTTGCTACCTGAGTCAGCTTGTTTTCCTTTTCCATTTCCATTTTGCTTTCTTTGTTCTTTTATTTTTGAAGGATTGCTGCCTTAACACTAGGGCATCCAGGAAACTAAGGGGGATGGAGGTGTCAGCTGATAGTCAAGAAAAAAGTATCAACCAGCTTTGTTTGCAGCTTTTAAAAGGTAGCCATACTAGGCGTGGGCACCAAATGAAATATGAAATGCTCTTTCGTCATTTTTTTTAGGTAACAAAACAAATTGAAATGGGGAAGCAGCATTTTGTTGGTAACAAAACGAAATGGCATTTTCCCCCGTTTAAAACAATCTGATTTGTTTCACTGTAAAACGACTCCCCAGAGTCCCAGAGGCACCAAATTTGGTGCCTCTAGGACTCAGGGGACCCATTTTATAGAGTAACAAATCAGTTTGTTATTGTTTAATGTTGTACAATTTCTTAAAAAAAATTCATTTCTAACGAAGTGCAAAATTGTGGGGGAAAACGAAATTAAATTAAATGAAACACATATTTTCCATTTCGTGCCCATCCCTAAACCCTACTGTAACCATGCCTCGTGCAAATTTGGGCTGCAAACAAGGCTGTTTACCAGTCTCCTCCTTTCTCTCAACTTCTGTGTGGTCAACTAAAGTGAATTTCCCCCTGGGAAAACCCAGTTAACTGGGAGTAACTTCACAGTAAATTCATTCAGATTTTTATCACTGCATAGTTACACCCCAAGTCTCACTGCATTGTTACACCCCAAGTCTCAGAATGCTGTGCTTAATTTATTATCTGAGTATCCCATTTGCAGAAATGTATGTATTGAGCTGGGGTGGGGTGGGGAGAGAAAAGAAAAGAAAGTTGACTGTTGTGAGATGATATGGAGTTGCAATAGTGAAAAATAAAAAAAGTTCCAAATTCTTCCTCGTGATGCACTTGGGAATCCAGCAGACACCCTGTTCTTCTTCTGAAGAACTTTCCTCTTTGATACTAGCAAGCTTCAGGGGATTTCACTTAGGGAGCTCTCAAGTAACTCAGGACAGCAAAGGTTCTTTAGTTGCAAGCGGCGATGAGGAATAGATTCATTTTCTGTGGCCAGAGGACTTAGTCATTATAAATAAGCAAAGGCCTCCTGTTTTACCTCAGGGAACATATGAGAAGCTTGCACACAGTGTCAGCCACCATAGAAGTTGATAGAGAGAAGTCTGCTTTGCATCTGTAAGCTGCCCACACAGAGAATTTGGCCTGAAGAAGGAGATGGGGGTGGATCTACATGCTCACTTTCTGGATGAGAACATTTCCTTCTCTATCAGAATTTGTGGAGCGATAAAAAAAAAGCTCCTGCATACTTGAGTCATACCACTTACATTTGGATTCAAACTATGGGTGAAACGTAAATTAGGGAAAGTGCACTTTAGTTTTGGAGAGGTGCTACTCACCCAGGTTAAATTTAGAAAGACTTGCATGCAAACTGTAAAAAAAGGACCACAGGCTAGCTTAGTGGCAGAGTGTGTACTTTTGTTTGTTGAATGTTCCAATGTAAAATACATTGCTTTGCTTTGCTTTGCAGCCACAGCTCATATTCAGCTCATGACCCACAATTCCAAAATCCTTCTTGCTCATAGTATTATTATTCAGCCAAACATCCATTGTCAAGAATTACAAGAAATAATTTCTGTTCTGGGCTAGTGTTGAACAGTAATCATGTGCCATCAAACCAGGCCTGGCTTGTGAGTTTCCCAGATAAGACTACTCCCAGAAGTGCTTTGCCATTTCTTTCTTCTGGGGGGGGGGGGCATCCTAGGATTGTCAGCCCACACAAGCTAACTCTTATGGGATGTATAGGGTGGAATTGAATTCCCAGCCTCTGGCCCTGGGGCTAGATACTTAACTCACTGAGATATGCAGTCATCCAGGAAAGTGCTTATGGTGTCTTTGGGCCTTTTCACATGACCCCTAAAGTCCGTGGCAAATGGCTCCCAGATCAGGAGCTTAAAATTGTTTCCCCACCAGCTCCGGAGTTTACAAAAAATTAAGTGCGACCACGCCCACCTAAGCGTGTCCCAGTGCACTTTTCAAGTACCTGCTTTCTGGGGGTGAAAAATAACTGATGCGGATGTAACGTAGTGAGTGCCGGGCTCTCCTCGCTTCTGTTTGTTGTTGTTTTGCCCCCCGCCCCTTTAAGAGATACTAATGCTGCTGGGAACAGAGCGAGATGGCAGAACGGAGGTGAGCCGGCATTCTTTTCTCCTTTTTTTCTCCCTCCCCTCACGCAGACAGCAGCCAGGAGTGTGGAGGGGGTGGGAACACAGGAACAGCAACAAACCCCCAAGATCTCTGGTCCAAATTTAAGTGGCCAGCGGATCTTAGGGGTCATGTGCAAAGGCTCTTTATTTACTCGGGAATCAGCACTATTGAGCTAAATAGGACTTGCTTCCTAGTCAATATGTACAGGATTGCACTATGATGATGTAAAAAGCATAGAACCACCCGTAGTTCCATTGGAAGACAGACAGCATAGAAATAAATAAATAAATAAATAAATAAATAAATAAATAAATAAATAAATAAATAAATAAATAGTTTTTGAAACTGTTGAGTGAAGTGTAACTGGACTTCTTTTCTTGAGAGATTGAAATGTTTCACTACTCATCCAAGTAGCCTCATCTGAGGAATGTTGGTGCAAGTTTTCCAATTTCCCTAACCCTAACCCTAACCCTGGTATGAATAGCCCAAGGTGAACTATAAATGGAAAGACTCACACCAACTTTCCTCGAACTGATGAAGCTACTTGGATGAGCAGTGAGTACGTTTCGTTCTCTCAATAAAAGAAGTCCAGTTGTCATGACTGAACCTCTGGATAGTGTCACCTGGATGACAGAGAATCTTCACAGAACTATCCCACTCCCTGCTGAGTTTCCATGATCAAGGGTAAGATTTGAACCCAGAACTCCTGACTCCTAATCTGTCACTGTATCTACTATACAACTCTTTGGTCTCTTTAATGTTGCCATTTCCAAAAAAAAAAAAAAAAAAAGTGCAACTGCATTTACCTGATGTGGTGGTGGGGATGCCTATATACACGCCACACAAGCAACAATCCCTCTTTTCAATTGTTTCCAACTTGTGTGATGGGGAAGGAAAAATAATGAAATCCTCTAGCTTAATTGTGTAATTAAAAACTATCAGAAAATGTGGATTGTGAGTTCAACTACACAGCAGCAATGAATTATTTATAGCAATGGAGAATAAAATTAGTTGAGTAATATGGATCAAAGAATCTGAAAACAAAATTTAAAAAGATCTTGATAGGCTCAAGCACTGGGCTGAGATGAAATTTAACAGGGATATCCACAAAGTTTACATGGGGGAATAAAATAGAGCTACAAGACAAGGGAAGTTTGGCTAAATAATACTATGAGCAAGGAGGATCTTGGAATTGTGGATCATGAACTGAATCTGAGCCAACAGTGCGTTGTGGCTGCAAAGCAAAGCAAAACAAACATCCAGTGTTATTTTAGGCTGCATTAACAAAAAGTCTCCAAACCCTGTGAAGCACTAGTTCTTCTCTATTATTCAGCACTGATTATTAGGCCTCGTCTCAAGTATTATGTCCAGTTCTTGACACCCTACTTCCAACCGGAAGAAGTTCAGAGGAGGACAATAAGAATGATCAGGGGACCGGAAGCCAAACCTTTTGAATAACGACTGAAAGAAATGAACACGTTTGGCCCTGAGAAAAGAAGACTGAGGTTTGCTATGATAGAATTCTGTAAATATTGGAAAGGTCGTCGTAGAGGATGTTGTCATTGGAAAGGTTGTTGTCATACAGGATCTGTTCTTGATTATCCAAGAGACAGGACACATAATAATGGGTTCAGATTAAAGAATGTCAGATTTCATTTGAATATCAGGAAAATCATACTAATTGTTAGATTAGGACAACAATGGAACCAATTAACTTGGGAATAGGTGAGCTCTCCAACACTGAAGGGGTCCAAAAGAAAATTAGACAACATCTGTCAGATGTACTTTGATTTGGATTCCCAATTATTCTATGATTCTATGACCATGCCATCTGAATAATTAGATATCCTTAAAAGTACTGGTGTCATGGACCCCTTTCACTGATTGGAATGAATTTTGGAAAATAGAATTTCCGTTTTAATTCACGAAATCAAAAATTATACATGGACTGAAACTAGCTTCTCTAGTCCTTTCACAGTTATTTCCCCCTTAATTTTATATGTCTATTTTCCAACACATGCCAACTTCTTTCACATGCTGTGAAAGAGAGAAGAATCCAGAACAGACAAGAAATATCTGCAATCCCCTTTGTTCTAATTTTCAGAAAGAAGCCAATTTCATGGGGAACATGTCTGCTACTATTGCAATTCTTCATACATTTACAGTAATACATGTGTTTACAAGCATAATCCATGCTGGAAACATGTTTGTGAACCAAAACACTCTTATATCAAAGCAAATTTCCCCATAAGAAATAATGGAAACTCAGATGATTTGTTATGGGGTACCATAGATTACATACTGTACACACAAAATGCCAAAACTCACAAAAGAAGTTGGTTAGAATACCACATCCACACCATGGTTAATGTATCTAGCTATGGAATCTGCTCTATTTGGGACTAACAACTGGATTTGACTCTGTATTTTAATGTAACAATAATAAAGTCAATTTGTAGCTCTATACACACTTGACTAGCTGCCCCATGACTAGAAATGGTTTGAAAAAAATAAGAAAGAATGTTGAAAACAAGTTACATCAAAGTATAAATATAAAGAAAAATAAAACCGTACCCTGCATGTTCCTGGATGGTGCAAGGGATACCTTTGTTCCTCTCTCCTCCTTCTACCTTGGAGGCAGCCTGAAACGCAACATTCCAGACAATCACCCACAATCCTGTGGGGTGGGAGAGCTACCATTGGCTCACTTGTGATCATGTGACTTGCTCCAGTGCTTGTACGTCAAGACATTGCTTGTTGATCAACACAAATTTTAGAAGAAATGTTTTCTTATCTTGCAAAACACTCTTAAAGCAAGTTACTCTTAAGTCAAGGTATTACAGTATCAGGAGGATATCTGTCACGTTCAGAGGGCTTTAGTACCAGGAAAAAGGGAGAGTAAATGAGTGGCAGTGTGGTTCAGTGGATAAAATGTTGGACCAAGACTCAGGGGGGTTCATATCCTTGCTTTGGCCATGGAAACCCACTGGGGACTGGCAGTGGTCAAGCCACTCTAAGATGCCTCTTCTAAGATGCCTCTTCAAACTCCCTGTTCTTAACTTGAATATGTTTTAAATGTTCCAGACTTTATATAGTCCCTCATTATTGTAAGCCACCTTGGGTCCTTTCCCAAGGAGAAAGGTGGGGTTAAAATATTCAAAATAAATACATAAATAGTCAATTCTTTCCCAAACTTCCTGTGTCTCTGTTGGAAAAAATGGGGATGAATGAGAAGATGACTCTTATTCCTCCTCACAAGTTGTGCAAGATTCTGCAAACATCCACAATTGTCATATCTTCATCTACAGCACCATATTTTATGAGTGCACTAATGGATCCTTCATGCTTTCAGGAGCCCATGCCTCCTAGGACACAGTTGTAAGCCTACTTGGGTACTCCTGTGAGTGTGTTCAGGTACCCTCTACTCCCATTTGTGTCAAAATTGTTGACCCTGCTTGAGACCTAATTCTAGGAAAAGTTGTATATTTTATTTTACTGCTTATGGTTTGATTTTTGTTTAGCTTGTAAACCGCCCAGAGTAGCCATGTAGCTAGATGGAGCAGTATATGAATTTAATAAATAAATAAATAAATAAATAAATAAGATCTGAATTTTGTTTTTCTGCAAGTAAGAGAAAGCATTTTTTTTTAAAAAGAACCAGAACAGCACCAATTAAAATATATAATTAATGAAAAACCACCAGAAGACTGATGAAGGTGGTCAACAGACCAATGTCCTATCTGAACCCAAAAGCTTTCATTGATCGACTCAAGGTCCATACGCCTATTAGCAAGAAACTCAAAACAAAAGCAAAAAAGGACATCTCCTTGAAGACTGAGATATTTTAAGCTTTCATGAAACTAGCCCTCTTTTTCAGACATAAGAGTGAAAATGCAGATAAATGGGCCTTTTGAGAAAGAAAACCCCAAAGCACAAATACTTTCTTGTGTCTTTCTCAAACACATCTCTGATGACACAGAGAAGACTCTCTTCCAAAGTTCTTTGAGTCTGGGCTTGTTCTTGCAGATGAAAGTGTGTAGAATTATCTGAGCCCAGGCTGTCCAGGGCTTTAATGTCATTACTAAGAATTCAAATGTGCACCCAGAAATTTACACTGCTAACCTGTGACCTCACATGCTCTTGGTAACTGCCCCACTCATTAGCCTGGTCTCAGCATTCTTGACCTGCTGAAGTTTCTGAGAAGTTTTCTAAAAGTAGTTCATGTTCTATTGCACACATGTCTATTATCCCCAAGTAATTAAACCAACAGTTCCTGCTTGCTAGTGTGTTAAAGGGTAACGCCTCACTTTGGGTATCAGAAGTCCTAGCTTCAGGTTCTTAACAATGACATTGGGAGAAAATGGCTGAACCTTTAACAATTATTCATGCTGCTCTTGGCGATATTCCGTACCTTCCTTCACTGGAAAGTAAAGACTGCTGAAGAGCCATTCATGATGAAGAGCAATGCAACATCCCTCTTTCTTGCCTGCTGAGAACTGGGCAGAAAAATTTGGCTTGGGATCAGTGTTACAGATCAGAGGAGGAGATGGCTGATAAATAAATGATAGGAAGGAACATAAGGCTGTTACTCTGCTCCTTCACAGCTTTTTAAAAATCCAAGTACAATGTATATATATTTCTGCAAGTAAGTCCCTGAATATATCTATCTATCTATCTATCTATCTATCTATCTATCTATCTATCTATATATATATATATATATATATATGATATATATGATATATATATGATAAGATGGGTTGAGAAGCTTAACTAGCTGTGCTTGATTTGGAAAGCTTAGTAACCCGTTTGCATGGTCTTGCATAAGGAGGAAATAATTCTTGCACCTTTAGATCAAACTAGATGATAACGGAAATGTATGATCCCTACAATTTACCCATTTTCCTTCTCACAATAGCAGTACTTTAGAGACCTGTCTCTAAGCCATCAGACAGCACAGAAAGCTGGTGTATCCCTTCCAATAACTAAACAACGCATACTAAATGTAGGACAGTCAGGTTTTCTTGAAGGAGTAACCATTCATAGAAATGCTTAAACAATACATTTCATCTTTTTGGACTGGCAGATGTGACAATCAATCCCCTGAGAACCTCAGACAGCAACTTTGTGTCATTGGACCATGCCATTGTTTTCATGTGAGGTCTACTATTAAACCTCTGTACTTGCAAAGTCAAGGCCAATTTTTTTTCCTCCTAAGTAGAGATGGGCACGACTCAGCAAAATTTTCATTTTCGTTTTCGTTTTTTGTTTTCGTTACGCAACAAAATGAAAATGAAAACGAAATGAAAAATTTTGCCGTGTTTTTCGTTTTCGTTACGGCAGACACATCACAATGAAAAGAATGCTAACAAAAATTAAAATTTTTCATTTTCATTTTGTTTTTTTCATTTCGTTTTGTAACAAAAACGAAAACAAAAAATGCAAAAAAACCCCAAAAAATGAAAACGAACCGAAATGGACCCCTTAACAAAAAACAAAAAACGAAAAATTATTTTTTTGAGTCGTGCCCATCTCTACTCCTAAGTATTTTTCAGAAAGAAATTGTTAACTTAATTACACAATTTTCTTTTGTTGGAATCTTGGGAGTAGAAATCTGGAGTAAGTTGTTGTATTTGTGTTGGGGGTGTTCAGAAGGAGCATATAAAGTCCAAAATTGTATGTTACCTATTAACTCAGCAGACATGTGGACATGCTGGTTGCAAATGTCTGTCTCTCTGTGATGTTGGTTTTAAACTTATTCATTTTTTAAAAAAAGCTTTTATACGCAACACTTTAGACTTCAGTCCCAAATATAGTTGCTAGAGAGCAAGTAGGAAGCACAGTGGGATGTGTTGCTGATAAATATGGTTAGGACAGCTCTGCTAGTATATGAAGAGCAGGGCCGGCACGTCCATTAAGGTGAACTAGGCAGTTGCCTAGGGTGACAAAATGGAGAAAGGGCGGTGGCCAGCCTGCTGCCCCCCTGCCGCTGGCCACCGTCATCCGTCCCCCCACCGCCCGCCAGCCGCCTGTTGCCGCCTGCCCATCGCTACCCGTCACCGTCCGCCCGCCGCGCCCATCGCCGCCCACCCCCGTGCCCATTGCCACCTCCCTGCTGCCCCGCCCCACCTGCCGCCACCCTCCCGCCCTCCCTCCCTCCCTCCCGACACCGCCCCCGCCCTATGCTGCATCTCCAAACAAATGAACACATTTGTAGTGTTCCACTCTGAAAACTATTCCTGGTTCAAAGCACACATTCTGCATTTTCTGACTGGAAACATATAAATTAAGAACAATTAATCCTGTCTGGCAAATTCAGAACATACTTCTTTTTTCACTATTTCAGTTACATTCATTTTACCGATTTACTGCTCTACAGTTTTTTAGTAGCAGAGGCACCTTTCTGATAGTAAAGATGTTCTCCCAGTGGCTTACCTGACATGAGAGGGATCCTAAAGGAACTGGGGCGGTGGTGGTGGTGGGGAGAAAATAAGGAAGAACAAATCATGATTAGCCTTATATGGTCTAAGCGAGAATGACAGGATTTCACTCATTTACAAATAATAAAGTGGCTGAATGATCCTACTGTTGTTTTAATCTACTTATAGCACTGATTTATAATATTTTCATCTGATTAATTGTTTCTGTATTGGTTTAAAATATGTCATAACTTTCTTTGTGATATATGGTTGAAAGAAAAGAGATGAATATTTAAAACCTAGAAATAAATAATACGGACATGACAGCATAGAGTTATAGTCCCGTCTAGTGTTACATTGCATTATACCCATTTCCATTTCCGTTCTAGATTCTTATTTTTAAAAAGTGGTCTATTGGTTTCTTTTGCTCATGGCTTTTCTCAGTTACGAGAACACAAAATATTGAAATATAAAAAATATATTAAGTTATAGATAATGGAAGCAGAGTGAGTTAATGGCCTTAAATTATATCAACAACTTATAAAACAAAGAAATTAAAGCACATTGAACAATTTTATTTCCAAACATTTTCCTCCTTTAAGATGAAAGCAGGCATTTCCACTAGCCGTGGAAAATATTTATCAAGTCCAAGAAAAATAATTATTCCAAATGATGGGAAGCAGAAAAAGTTATCAAAAGTTGTCATCATTTTTTTTAAAAAAGTGTTGTGTATGTAATGTCACGGCTTGAATACAAATGGGCATTTGAGTAAAAAATTCAGTAATAATATGTATCAAATGTTGTTCCTTCTCTATTTAGAACAGCTTTGGATTAAAACAAAACAAAACAGATTATGCTACTGACCACCAATGTTCTACAAGGACCTGGCTAGAGGTTGGTATGAATCAGAAAACCGATGGTTCAGTTGGTTCTGTTTCGGGCCCACCCTTGGTTTGGTTCAGGTTCGGGTTCGTACAAATAAAAAAAATTGTATGCACCCAAACTGAGCCAAACTTGGCCAGACGGCAGTGGACTATCCTGCCCCCATTTCTGGAGCCCAAGCCATGGACGGGCCAGGCGGTGGTAGACAGTCCCGCTGCTGCCTCTGGAGCCCTGTCTGCAGCTGGGCCAGGTGGCGGTAGACAGTCCCGCTGTTGCAGCCAGGCCGGGTGGTGGTAGACAGTCCCACCACTGCTTTCTTCTCCCAGCGCTGACCATGTGGCTCCAGGGGCTGAGTTGGCACTTTTTAATTGTCTTTATTATTTTTAAAACATTTTTTACAGTACCGAACATGCAGCTCCCCAGCCAGGTCAGCACATTTATTTATTTATTTATTTATTTATTTATTTATTTATTTATTTATTTATTTACAGCTGAGAGGCAGTGGCTTGGTGTCAGCACCTCTCAAGGTTGCTTCCCCATAGCAGGGCTGCACCATTTTTTTTTAGTTTTGTATAATTTTGACATAATCACAGAGTGCTGCATAACAAGATTTCGCCCAGTGTTGAAGAAGGAATATGTATTGATCCTGAGGTATGTTTCAAACTTCATCTAACTCTCAGCTGGGAAGGAGAGGAGGAATCAAGTAGAATGGACAGCTTAGATTTAAACTCTGCTTTAACAAGGGATGGACATTATCCATAACATAAATAGTGACCAAATATCTTGAATTGTCCTCTGGCTTTATTCCATTGCTGGGAATTGGCTGCAGATAAAGCCATATGTTACAATACCTTAAATAATGGATTTCCACATGAAGTTGCCTCTGTTTAAAATGGCTGTTGTCAAGCCACTGGCCATCTGCATAAATATGGAGGTCTTCCCCCACCCTGGACTCCTAGACCGTTTGTAAAAGGCACTATTGGAATCCTAGGCAAATACCAACTGAAGTAATGTGAATTGACTACGGAAGCGGTGCATTAACTGTGCTGGGGGCAATGCAGTCTGAAAAGGCTACGTTTTTGGAACAAGGTGCCTGTGTTTGTGCTTTAGGCACTACTTCTATCTCTTTGTTTTGTGACCCTTGTGACAAATGTCAGACACCATGACAGTGGGAAAAGTGGATAGGTCAGGAGAATGGAAATGGGATACGGAGGCTTTCTCTCCTAGGTCACAGCCTCCAGTTTGATCTGGGTCACAAGAAATGAACAGTCATTACCATCTTAAAGCTGTCCTGTGACCTCTGGGAAGTGGGTTGGTGGTCTTCCATCTAACCCCTGTGAGCACATATCCACCCAACAAACAGTTCAAGTGATGCCAATGGCCACCTATGGGCAACTACACATCTGGATCAAATTTCTGCTACTGTTTTTGCTGAGTATTTGGGTAGTGTTCTTATTTTTTCCTACTCTAATTTATTACCAACCCTGCCCTGATTTTAATTTTGCATCTTCAGTTTTTGAAGTGAGATAGTTTTATTAGATGATCATTAGTAGGATGTCCACTAAAATATGGAGTTGCAACTGTAGCCATAAGGTTGACTGGAAGCTGGAACTAGAGCCGATCAAGAGTGTTGTGAAAAGAGTTCTGAGTAGGGTAAAGTATTTATTTTATTTATTTCATAAGGAATAATAGAATACAGCATTACTGACTAAGTTGTTTTTAACGTTGGCATTCATTCTGATTTTTCTACATTCTTCCAGAATATATAGACTGGTTAGCTATGACAAATCACATTGCCCATGGTGCACCAAGGGTGATATACTGGCAAGCATATATAAGACCTCTGGTGAAATGATTGTTCTACCAGCCTATTTGCTACTAATCCATGTTTAGGTTTTATTTATAAAAATAAATAAATAAATGCCACCATTCTGGGCATTGCTGGGCCCAAAGGCCACTTCTGATCCACTGGATGTCACTTCTGGTCCATGTGAAGGCCCAGGAAGCCCGGTGTGCAGCCCAGAGGAGGCCTGTTCTGGGAAGCGCCAGGCCTGGGGCAAGTTCTGGAGACCCCACATAGGCCTACCACATGCCCTGGAATGAGCTCCAGAGGTCCATTCTCAGCAGCACAGGGCCTGCAATGAGGTCAGCCTTGCTTGCAAATTGGTGCAAGGTGCAAAACTGAGGCAAAATTTTACTAAAAATGTTGCTCAGTTTGCAAAATATTTGCAATCCAAGGTACTGTTCCTGTAAACTGAGGTACCATTGTATGTTATTTTGGAAAGCAGCTTATTCCAATCTTAAGCTCAATTTTTACCAAACTTGGTGGGAGTTGTAGAGGAGAGTCAGAAGAAGCTTCATTGCAATTGTGGTGTCTTTAGGATGCAGAGGGAACTGGGGGGGTAACTGGGGGGGGTGTTACTCGGACACCAAAAATCCAATCTTTCCCAAACAAGGAGGTACTCTAGAAAAGAAGAAGGGGAAGCTAACCTGAAAATGTGATGCCTCTAGGTACTGTGGAGGACATTTTATAGCCCAATCAATCAACAAATAAAAAAATCACTAAAACTGTCCATTTGTATTCCTCGGGAGTATAAATTTCTACAACTGTAAATCAATGAATTAATGATTTTTTAAATGAATGTTGCAATTCGTTTTTTAATTTGTGCCCATCTCTTATGTGAACCTTTGTGAATTTCAGAAGAATACCTTAACATAGATCTTATAGAAGTCTGGTGATTGAATATTTTTACCTTAAAACTT
>JAHTLZ010003542.1:24797046-24811167 GCA_023846285.1 Phrynocephalus versicolor
AGAAGAAGAAGAAGAAGAAGAAGAAGCGGGATGAGCTCTCCTCCGTTCCCTTTGTCAACAGGATCCTCTGAGCTGCCACCATCACCCCCATCTGCAAAGCCATTTTGGAGGGCAATGATGGCAGCAAGAAACCCCGCAGAAGAGGGAATGGCAGTGGTGTCGAGAAGCCCTGGAATGAATCATTTGAGTATCCATTATTTCCTATGGGAAAATTTGCTTTGATTTATGAGTATTTTAGTTTACAAGCATGCTTCCAGAATGGATTATTCTCGTAAACCAAGGTACCACTGTATGTAGATAGCACCATCTTACTGGCAGAAAGCAACAAACACTTGAAACAACTTTTAGGTAAAGTGAAAGATGCAAATGCCAAAGCAAGGCTGCAATTTAACGTTAAGAAGATAAAAATCAAGACTAAAGAACTACAGAACATTACCATTGGCAATGAAGAAACCAAAATCATCAGAGGCTTTATATACCTTGGTTCAATCCTCAGTCAAATGAGACTATAGCCCAAGAATTCAGAAAAATGCCAATACTTGGAAGGGCAGCAATGAAGGAAGTAGAAAAGATCATGTGAAAGGATGTGCCATTGGACATTTGAACCAAGAATGAAATAAATGAAAATGAGCTGTTTCCTCTAAGAACCGCTGCAGTGCAGTTCTGGATACATGGAGGGTTTTTTCCAAGAGTGGTTGAAAAGTTGCCTTTTTAAAAGCAGACTGTGTACTATCCAGTCACACAAACTGGGTTTGGCCACTCCCTGTTTTTACCCAGTTACTCTGTGATTTGTCTTCATAAGCCACAGGGCTAAAAATGTAAGGGTCAAGAGGATAGTTGCATGGTCTTATTGCCTTAGATGCCTTGCCCATAATTGCAGCAATTGAAACATTACAAAAAAATTGGAGAGGATTGTGCATTGGGCAATTCGTGTATTTTTATTTTAGCCTTGTTGTCAAAGCCAGCCGTGAAGACAGGTGATGTTTCTTTGCAAAATGCTTTTGGAAAAGCAACTAGAGTGGAGACCATTCTTGGCTATGTGAAGAGTATGCCTCACAGTTTGGGAATGGCATAGCAGAAAGTCCTCTCAAAGAAAGCTGTGAAGCAGGCTTCTCTTTTGGTGGCATTTTCAAAAGATCTTGCCTGTAGATCTCAGTAACTAGAAAGGAACAAAGTGATATAGTTACTGAGGTAAAATCAGTAATGGCTAATTAGCAATTGCATTCAAAATAACATTCGAGATGCAAAGACATTTTTTGAGTAATGTTAACAAGTCTATTTTTAAGGTTTTGTGCCATTCTGCTAAAAGCCTAAGTGGTAATGGGAGCATTATTTGTTTTCATTTTTGTAATTTTGTGAAGAAGGAAACAGTATGGAATTGTATTTTTCTGGTACCAGTGTGAGGACAGCACAAAGATGTTACGAATAACTCACATACACAGTTGAAGTAATAACCTGGATGCAAAGCTCAGTGAGCTGTGTGCCTGCTGAAGGAACCAAACACTGGCCTTTTAATTCCCTACTGTACCTCCCAAAAAGCCAGCCTCACCTGGCTTTGAGAAGCTCCAAAGTCCCAGCACATCCCCAGGAAGAAAGGAATAGTAAATTATTTTTGAGTGTTCTATACCTGGAATACTCTGGAAATGATTTGCATGGGTTGTAATTGACTTTTGATGGTGCATAATGTTTATATTAAAATGCAAAAAGTAACACAACCAGTTTCTTTGAAAACATAACATTCTGAGCTCTGTCTTGACTGGTTAGTAAGAAAGCTGCCACATTTTTATGCTGAGTGAGGCTTCTGGGTGTTCATAGATGGTACCTCTATGTTAAGCACATTACTGCAGTCCAAAAGCGATGCAACCAAGTGTGTTGTGTCATTGCAGTCGTGACTGACTGTTCGTGACCCCATGTCCATGGAGTTTTCTTGGCAGGTATACTGGAGTGGTTTGCCAGTTCCTATTCCAGGCACCTACAGCACCTGGTATTCCCTGGTGGTCTCCCATCCAAATACTAACTAGGGCCAATCCTGCTTAGCTTCTGAAATCAGGTGAGAGCGGATGTGCTTAGGGCATCTAGGTGGGATCATGTACTGTATAGCATTTACCAAATCAGACCAGTTCAGGAAAAGAGGCTCCAGGCTCCTGAAATGTAATTGTACATATACACTACCACTTAAAGATCAAGGGACAACACACAATTTAGCAGGACTCCCTTGAGATGCATTTGTTATAGTAGATTATTTCACAAACATACCAAGCACAAAGCATTTAGAGCTAGACACAATGTTTGCCTTAATACAGAGATGCAGAGCGAACAAGCAAGCAAGCAAGAGTGCCTTAGGATAAGTGAGCTAATGGTAAACATAAACAGGAGGGTTAATATTTATTCTTCCCAGAGCTGTTGATAAGCTTAGCAAATCCTTTGTGAGCCATTTATGTTCAACAGTTCTGCACACTACACTTGAGCTAAATTACATAACAGTGTATACAACCATGATGGTAAATTGTCACTCAGAGTGTAAAGTCCCATCATGCCATATTTCAGTATCAAATTGCTTCTTAACTTAAACTGATTTGGATCTAAAAACACACCATTGCTGATAAATCAGCTAGGGTTAACCCCCTTTCATCTCTATATCTGTTTCAAGCAAATGTTAAAAGGCTCATGGCAGTTTGAGGCAAGGGTTAACATCCCATGATGAGGGTTGCCTCTGCTGGGTTCCTTTTCCATAAAGGCAACAAGAAGAGATCCTACAGAGACCATCTCCTCCCTGGGTAATGAAAGCTCTTCTGCCTTAATGATCCATGCAGACTCCCTCAGTTGCTCTGAATTACAAATACTCATGCCCTACTCTGCTCCATTAACATTAAAGAGAGGTAGATTGGTGGCTATTTAGGGCACAGTGAAAACCAATGGCTATTTAGGGCAAATTAAAATGGTGCTAATTGTTGTGGCAGGAATGCTCAGCCGTGTTAGCAGTATAGTAGGGAGTTCTATTTTGGGGTCGCTTGCCAGTGTATGAAAACAGGACCATTGATCTGAACAACAAACAAACAAGAAAACAAACAAAGCCTAGCTCATGATGAACCAGGACCGCTGCAACAATGTCTGCCCTTCAACAACAATCCACACATCCTTTCCTGCAAGAGCTAGAGTGGAGTTACTCTTTGTTACTTCTTCTACATCTGAACTCCTGATTGACCTTTAACTCCATGGATCAAGAGAAGAAGCTTGATTCTACTGAGCCAGTTGATTTTAGCAAGGGTTGGGGTTGGGAGTCCTCTTGCTGTCTTTTCAGCTCTTAAAGCAATATATTCACCCTGCCTAACCATTCATGCAGTGGCTGCATCCAAATGATATATGGGCTTCAAGCAATCCTATTGGGTGTGGCATCTTTAAGAAGGCTAAAGGAAAAGGAAAAGGAAACTCCATCCTTGCTCCCCCACTCTTCCTCCTCCTCCTCCTCCTCCTCCTTCTCCTCCAAGAAAGATTTCATTTTTTAAAAAATCAGTAAGTGATGCAGTTTATCAGTGCTGCCCTAATTGATTAATTTTTTTTTTTTTGCCATACCTAAGAAACTGAGGGAAGGGCCTCCTGGGAGATGTTAAAGATCAGCCCTTGAGTGATTACCAGCCGATGAGTGATACCAATCCACAAACGTTTGGACAGACTCTTTCAGGTTTTCCATGTATACAACAGTATATGATAAAAGTATGGAAAATCATGGAACCCCGAGAGCCCTCTGTAGGCTAATGGTGAAAGTGTTGAAAAGGAGTCCCCCAGCACCACTACCATTCACAAAGTGACACTACGCAAGGGGGAAAAATCCAAGAAGTTGACTTCCTTTTTCATCAGTTCACTACTCCGTCCTCCCAAAACACAAAACAGGGGTGTTTTTCAAGCAGTGTGGATGGCAGTAAGCAGAACAGGGTATCCTGTAGACCACCTACAGAATACTTTTTGCTTTGCTGATGCTTTGGGTGCCCCATCACTGGAGGTTTTCAAGAAACGATTGGACAGCCACCCATCGGGGATATTATGAGGTCTCTTTCCTTGAGCAGTGGGTTGGACTAGAAGACCTCCAAGGTCCCTTCCAACCATACAATAATTCTATGATTCTATGATAATCAGACCTATGTTTTGTAGCATTGGAAAACCATGGCTGAGAGACCAATGATTTCCGTGGTGTGATCTGGGGACACAAATGAACCCGGCGTTTGGAAAGTGGTTTGAGGATAAAAATAAAAGTTAAAAAAATCTCGTGGGTGCAAGAATTGCTGGATGGCTCTGTGGTTTAGGTCTCTGGCTGTGATGCCAAGTGTTGGGAGTTCAATTCCACACTATGCCTCCTTGTCAGAAAACTGGACTTGATGATTCATAGGCTTCCTTCCAGCTCTGCAGTCTAAAGTTGTTACTGTTACTGTTGTTGTTATTGGTATTGTCCATGCTTTGAGTTGGTCTCTTTGCATGGCTGCAAAACCACACACTCAGAAACCAGGGTTTCTGTGTTTTTAATCTATGGGCACAAATGAGGTCAATGTATGGACAGTGGTTTGGAAATGATCCTATCCTATGTCAAAAGCATGTGGTCTGTGAGAATCTGTGGTTTTGCACCACTGCAAAGTGATCCACTTGGAGACCCATGAGATCTGTGGTGTAGTGTGGGGGTGCAAATAAGATCTATGATCTAACAATGGTTTAGGGAAGGTAACATCTAAAAAAACTGAAATCATGGGGAACCATAAACTTATGAGTAAACTGAGTAAATGTCTCTTCATGAGTATACTGGGCAAAATGTGCTTTGAAATCACTCAAAGACAACAAAGGGAAAAATAGTAATTTCACAGCTTAAATCAGTGAGCTGCGGTATATTATTTTCTATTTTTTTAAAGCCTTTAAAATATTTTCACAGCTGGGAGCTAAGAATTTGTGGCCAGGAAGGAGTTAAATGCTTTCGTTCATTCTGAGGAACATGGCAGCATTAAAAGTGACACACTTACACCTGCTCTGAGGGCTTACTGGGAATATATTCTGACTGGGAGGATGCTATGCTACGCAAATAGTTCCTTCTGAATTCTCAGAAGTTATTTAAAAAGGAGCGATTTTAGAGTGCTTAAAATGTAATAGTTAAAGGGGTTTGTGTTAGAGCCTTATTGCCCCAATTCTTGTGGATGAAAAAAAAAATGGTTAAAAAGCAATTTTTCTCCTCAGATTCGCCAATTCTGTCTTATCCACATTTTTCATTTCTTTTCTGTTAGCTGTGAAAATTGTGGTGCGTTTATGGGTGTAAAACACTATTACTGTACTTTTTAAAAATATCTTAACTCAAAAAGCCTTTTCCCAAACACCCCAAATATGGCCCATTACAAGAAGGAACTTCCTGCTACATCTCTACCAAATGTAGAGCTGACCTGGGGTCCAGTTTCGCAGTTATAATTTTTTAATTGGGGCACCCGTGTCTTTTGATTTTGCTTGTAGAATCTGTTTTCTTTCTATAAGCCAAATATATGGCACGACTATCATCCTGCCATAATAATGTTGAGGCTGAGTGGTGGCATTTTTGATAGATTATGGATATATGTGACGTCTTTTCTTTCTTCTGTCCTATCCCTGCCTTAATATATATTATAAGACAAAATTGTGAAAAAAAACACATTTTAAGAAGGTGAATGTTTGTCTTTTAACTTCACTGCTGGGAATTCTCTACTGGTGCAACATGACGTCCTCTTGTCTCATATCAGTGTTGGAGTGACCTGTGGGATAAAGCAAGGATCACTACTCCAGTCATTTTCTTCAACAGGCTTATCAAAAGTTGTGACTGATTTTTCAGTAAGGAAAACAAGGAATTATCCTACTTAGATAAATGTGCATTTCCTAGCATTTTTTAGTGGGAATGCCTTGGAAACTGCAGCAATTTCAACAAACATGTCTGCTGAAATAGAGCTCAAACTCAACAGTGGTAGGAAATGTAGCTCAGTCCAATTTCGACCTTATGACTCCAAAGAAATCATTCTGGTATTTCTCATCCTTATCTCATTTCCTGGATGAAGGCTTTTTCTGGGAACCTAGTGCTGGTCTACTGGATTTGTTGTCTTTCTGTAGGAGTATGTGCTTGCTTCTAATTAGAGATGGGCACAACCCACAAAAAATGGTTTTTCGTTTTTTGTTTTTCATTGAGGGGTCCGTTTCGGTTCGTTTTCATTTTTGTTGGCTTTTTTTGCAAATTTTTCATTTTCGTTTTCGTTGCATAATGAAAATGAAAACCGGAAACGGAAACGGAAAATTTCTGTTTCGGTAGCATTCTTTTCAGTTCAATGTACTTGCCGCAACGAAAACGAAAAACACAGCAAAGTTTTTCGTTTCGTTTCCATTTCCGTTTTGTTTTTTGGAAAATTTTCGTTTTCGTTTTCGTTGCGTAATGAAAATGAAAAACGAAAATGGAAACAAAAATTTCGCTGAGACGTGCCCATCTCTACTTCTACTATGATCTATAGGTGTACTCTTAAATGTGCTGCATATGTACTTACAAAGGACATCTACATGAAGCTTATTAATGCTTGGAGAAATTAAGGGCATATAAAAGTATACGAAGTTGGTGCTCTTATGCATAAGAAATTGTTATGAGAGAAAACCTGGTACTGTATCTCAGCCTGATTTTGGCCGGCAGTAAAACACTTTCGAGAAGGCATGGTGGCATGGAGAAAAATTGGAACCAACAGTGTGGGAAGCATGTTCACATAAAAAGACTCACCACATAGCGAGTTGGCTGTTCCAGTACCTCCTTCCAATTTATTTGGATAATGAGGTGGGCAGGACTTCTCTGGGAAAAATCATAGACGTTGATGGGAGGCAAACTAGGTTATCAAACCAATAGTCATCATAGCAAGTACAGAAGAGTTCCTTTTATAGAAATGCTGAAGGTACAACAGTGTAGGAGGGAGCAGATGTGATGCAAAGTGGTTATTATAATGCTCAGTCATCAAGGTGTTAGTCCAAGATTTGTAAGCTTTAAGAACTTTGGAGTAAACAATTGAGCCTGTTAGAAATGGAGTAAACATGCCATGCCTTGGCTACCTTTTATGTCTTTTGACATCTGTCTGAGAACACACCAGTATCTGAGCTCCACACAGCTCTTTTGGGCCAGAAAGGCTGGAGAAGGTTTGATAGTCTGGTGGGACCTGGCCTTATAGATTCCCTGGTGCATCCTGGCCATAATCAGAGGTTCCTGAAAGATACAAAACCATTTGCCTCTCTTTCAGTGTTTTGGAACTCCTTGCTCTAATATTAGAAATTGGCTTTATTTTAAAGTTGCATTAATGGTCTGAAATAATTAGTCAACTAATTAATCCCGTTTACAAGCTTTGTAGGATTCTTCAGCTGTCACTCATTTCTAAGCCCGAGGCTTCCAGTTTAGCGTCTGCTCTCATGTTCATGTGACTCGGTCTCCATGGCTACAGGCTGCATCTGCTGACACCCCATACACTATTTACTGCTTAATTAAGAATTTCACGCTCAGCCCTTATCTGCCACAAAGAACAAGAACATGCTGTTAAGAAATTCCAAATTTAGGCCACTGCATAAGGAAAGCCTTTATTGTAGGCCTGACTCGGTGGAGCCTCTTCAACGATCCTCTTGGCAACTGAGTTGCCACCTTTCAATCAAAAATCATTAAATGGGGCAGAGATAATGAGCATGTAGCATATCAAAAGAAGGATGTTTGCTTGGGCTGAAGAGGAAAAGCTGTAAGAGCCTATAAGCAGCCGCCACTTCAAAGGAAGAGGAGGTTGCTCTGTCAGCAGGACCGATAAAGCATCATTTGTTCCTGTTTGACTTATGTAAAAGGTCTGGCATGTTAGAGCCCCGTCTTGCAGACATGGGTCCCCCCTCCCATCCTTTCGGTGCTCGTGTGTCAGCAGTTAGGCAGCTGGGCCCAAACCGTATCAGCCAGAGAGCATATAATCACTTGACTCTGTCTCAACAATGGACACTTGTAGGGGGTGTTCAGGAGGAGGTCCGCACAACAATGGGAACACAATTATTGCAGCTGCTAGGGAGGGCCATAATTCTTCTTAGGGAAGCTAAAGGGACCTTGTTGAGATGGTGAGGAGGGAGGAGGATAGGGGGAACCTGAGCATATTATTAATAACCAGACTTTTGGAAGTACTTTGCTGAGCCAGTGGGGTTCCAGCAGCTGCTCTTGTCCTGGCCCCCTCTAATAATTGTACATTCTGTCAGGGGTCAACTTACTTTTGACCCTCTTCTTTTGTGCCAGTTAAAAGGCTTTTAGGGTGAATTGTGAGATAGTGGCAAGAGTGCATTAAACCCAAAATTTAATGTCTATAAATACATATCACATGCCAGATCACTCACAAACATGCTTCTAAATTCACACAGCCAGTCTGCTTCAGCCTGAATGGCATAGTTACAGAAAATACATTGTTATTCAGAAGCCTGAACATCTGAAGGAAGCCATCCTGGGGAGCAGCAGGAACCATTCCCGCTTAACTCAGATGGTCTGTATTCTTTTGCTCTTATTTGCTCTAGGAGGTATCATAAATACTTGCAGCTCTCAAGAGCGACCCTGTTTTTACACACTAAATGAAAACAAGATCAAACTGATACAGCACACAAGATCAAGTTTTGCTCTTTTCACTAAATTATTTTGTAAACTCTTCTCGGAATTGTGTGTAATTTACATGAATGCTTTCTGGAGGTTTGCATGAAATCCTCAAATTAATCAAGGGGAACAATTCTTGATGTTACATGCTGACACGCCATTCTGACTCATGGTAACCCGAGCAGACCCTGCGTTATGTGAGATATTTAAGGAATAGTTTTACCAATGCTGTCCCTCCCACAAAGAGCTTCCATCACTAAGTGGAGAATCCTCATCAGACTGTCTTGTTTCTTGAGCTGTAGTTTTAGAACTAGCCATGATAGTCTGTGAATCTCAGGCAAAATCAAAACCAAAATAAAAAAAATAAAGAAGACAAAAATATTGTGGCATGTTAATGACCAACTGGTATATTTTAATGTCAGCTTTCATGGGGTATTCCACTTCTTTGTACATGAGAGTGGGACTGCATGGCAATCGTTTATATAGTTGCATTCCTCCCCCCCACCCGGACAAAAACGTATGTCCAGGACAATCAGTTCTTTGTTTTGGGCTATGTGTACTGTATATCAGTATTTGCAGTGAAGTTCCACTCTCAAGTCTGAAGAAATAGACTTGTCCATGAAAGCTCATATTTGAATATACAGTGGCAACTAAAAGTCTTTGTCTTCAAGGTACTTCCAAAGATACAATTAAAGAATTCATTGTTTATATTTAAACCCGTTCATGAATTCAAAAGCTAAGCAGAATTTATTATGAGGGATCATGATAGAACATAGTCATCCCTCCCGTTCCCACCATGTTCCCACAACTTTCTAAACTTAATTATGGAGTGCAAATAGATCCCCAGAGTGATATAGTGGACACAGTGATGGACTAGGACTCAAGAGGCATGGATTCAAATCGCTGCTCAGCCATGGAAGCTCACTAGGAACATGGGACTGGTAAACTATCTCACTGTAAGTTCCATTGTAAATCAGTTACAACTCAGTGGCAAATAACAGATCTCCAGCAAGCCAAATCCTAGAGATGAGATCTTGGTCATCTAAGGCCCAAGACCAATGAAGTCCAAAATGGGAGATAAGGCAATGTGAATGGATTGTGTTGGATAAAGAGGCTGGCAAATCAGGGAGATGCAAAGCCAGGCTCCAGCAACAGCCCAAAGGGCCAATCCAAGTCAGTGTCCACTGCAGAGGAATAAAGAGCATAGTAAATGAGTATAAAGATCACACACAGTTCAGCAGTCAGTGACCAGGATCTAGGTGAACAGGATAGAAGAGCAGGAGCTAATGGAGACATTGTCTCCACTTACTCACTTTAGGAGAGTGAAGCGCTAGATAAACAGCTCCTGGAGGCTCCCAACACTTAGTTGAAGTCGTTTGGCTAGCTGGGGGCAAAAACTCTGCTGGAGGCTGTCTCCCTCAGAGGAAGAGCTTTCCCACATGGATACTGCCTTGTTCTAGGGAGGCTGTTTTCTCCAAGAAGTCATCCCCTAATCAATTTCTCCATCTGCAATCTCCTATTCGGGTCTGTGTCATCAGCCTGCATAATTCTCATGAGCTGGACATGGGTCCAGCCTCCTCCTCTAGCTCAGCTAGTGTGATATCAGCATCAACTGTGTCTTCAAGCCCCTTAAGCACTCAACAGCTCTGATAGTTCTTCCTTAGTGTTGGGTTCTGGGACCTCTGGCTCATACCCATTGGGGCAAAGCTTAGACACTCAACGCTATTGAAAGTAGAAGTCACACTCTTCTTACCATTGTTAGGTATGTGACTTTGGCTAAAGGCAAATCTTCTGACACAAGAATGGTGCTAAATGTACAGAGGCAAATTCTGTGGATGTATTAGAATGAATGAATAACTTGATTGTCATTGTATTTCTGTATATAACGAAATTAAATGCCATCTCCAGTGCACCTTGTAAAACACATGAAACATAAAACACATTCCTCTGCCAAACATGCTTCTCTCCTATATAGGATCAGGATCCCACATATACCACTGTGACATATGCCTTATTATTATCAAATGCCTGCAACTGAAGTAATGCTTGGAAGTTGTGAGACCTCCTTATGTCATGCCGGCTGCACACTATGGACAAGACCATGAAAGTGTTTGGTGAACTAAGGGCAGAACAAATACTCAACAATGTTCTTGGTCTCAATTAAGTGTCACTGGAATGCTTTTGCATTAATTTACAGATTTTAAATAGTTTTAAATGGTTTTTAATCTTGTTTTTTAAATTTTAATACATACAGTATTTGCTTGTTTTAATATGGTATTTATAAAGTATTTTAGAGTTATTGATTTATTGATTTAAAACAATTTTTAAAAATTATCCTCCATTTCAAAAGGATCCAAGATGGCTTACCACATCAAAAGACAATGTTTAAAAGCTAAAACCAGGAAAAATGCAAACTGTATTACACTTCTTTTTCTTAGCATCTGCCCCACTTGGTGGCAGGCTCTGCTATTCCTATTTTTGTCTTCCACTTTGCAAGGTCATGGGCTTGGTCTGGGTGAAAGGAAAATGACACTAAAGGAATCAGGCTGATAGTAAAAGAATCAAATAAACTCCTAGATTAGGTTTAGAAGTTGACACTGCACCACTGCACACAGAGATATGTCCTTTGTTCCTACCTGGTCCCATTCTGATTCATGAAAGAGGACAATGGTAGAATAAAAACATGTTATCATCTGGAGATGCAATCATTTTGCCAGGTAAATATGTTGTTGATAAATAACCTTTGTGCCTGATGGAAGACTTATTTAGGTATACAGTATCTGAATCTCATGCTTGGGAAAACAGTTTCGAGGGAAGATTCTGATGTTACCCTTTTTCTTTGCAAAGCCCAGTTATAAAAAGATGATTTACTGTAATGGTTTTGTATGTCTTTAAAGAGCAGTCATAAGGTGAGAGCTGACACGTAGCACATCTGGACACCCTAGTTTTTCAATAAAAAACGATTGCCATTCATTCCCGTTGAGCTCAAATGTAGAAATATTTCACTTGTTTTTAATCTATTTTGCATTTAACAAAGTGTGCCCCCCCCCGCGTTCCCTGGCATTTGAGGACACATTTCTTAAATATCTATTGAAACTCTTTTCCACTTTCAGCTAAGGCAGAAGTCAGAAGCTTGGTCAGAGTGGCACTTGCCACACAGGGGGGAACCCCCTTTACAGTTTTTATACAGTATTTGCATGGCTTCTTCTCCAGATCAATCTGAAAGATTTTTTCCCCCTACTCAAACTTGTGTTGGAGGCAGGGTGCTTTTTTGTGCATCTTGTTAGTGTTTTGTCTGATCCATGCAGGGGCACATTTTGTCTAGATTTAATGACTAGGCCAGGATAGTTAGAGAGTGTGTGTATACATGTGTGTATTGTCCTAAGTTGCTTTAGAATTCTTTTCTGGCTGCATGAAACAAGGCATGACATAAAATGAGCTCCCTAACTGTATCCAGTGCTCTTGAACAAGGGCATTTCTGGTTTGGAAAATGATATCTACCGAGGGGTTTAAAATATCCTTTTCCAGAATCACAGCCCTGATCTGTGACTCATCCCTCTTCTTCCTGCTCTTGCTTTTGAAAAACAAGGCAACCCAGACATATTATGTCCTAATAACATGCTAACGTTTAGTTACTGTAGTTACACTGGATGATGGGTGTCCAGGCGTTAAACGCTCAAGTACCATGCTTTCCATGCATATTATTGTCTGTAAGTAGAGATGAACAAAAATGATTTTTTTTTAAATTTTGTTTTTCATTTCATTTCAGAACAAAATGAAAAATGAACCGATTTTTAAAAGAAAGACGAAACTAAACAAACTGGAAATTTTCCATTTGTTTCCTTTTTTAAAAAAAATCCCCCCTGATCAGGGGTCCCTAATTGAGGCCTCCAGGCACTGCCGCCAGGAGACTGCCAACACTGAGACCCTGCGGGATGGCCTCACAAGGCCCGGGGGAGGCCTCTCAGCACCCGCTACCACCACTGCCGATGATCCGTTCAGTGGGGGGGGGGGAAGCAAAGCAAAGTGTTCTGCTTATATACCGCCCCATACTACTACAAGTAGTCTCTGTGCGGTTTACAATTTTTAATTACAGTGTACAGGCTACACATTGCCCCCCCCCAGCAAGCTGGGTACTCATTTTACCGACCTCGGAAGGATGGAAGGCTGAGTGAACCTTGAGCCTGCTACCAGGGATCGAACCCCAGGTCGTGAGCACAGTTTTACCTGCAGTACAGGCATTTAACCCCTGCGCCACGAGGCTTTAAAACCCCGCACTCCCCCCCCTCATTGGGCGCTTTAAAAATGAACAATGAAAAATGAAAAAAAAATTGAAATGAATTTGTTTCTCAACAAAATGAAACAAGGGGGGAAGGGAGTGAAAAAGAAATGAAAGAGGATTTTCCTGTTTTGTGCCCATCTCCATCTGTAAGGTTTTCTTGGTGCACAGCTTCGTATGTCCCATAAAAACATCCACCATAGCTAGTCTTAGTAGGTTGGCACACCTAACAAATCTAATATATATTTCTCAATGCATTGGAAAAATGCATCCTCATCTGTATTTTGGTGATTTGATACAGATGATACTGTCAGATGAGTGCAAATGTGTTTGGAAGGACTTTTGGCATAGATATAAATCCTTTTCTGGATTATTCATTTTTTTCCAACAGTGCTAGAAAAAAGAGATGGAAGAGAATATGTTTGTGCCACACACAAGCAGATCAAGGCAGATTCAGTCTCTACCTGCAAAATGCAGAGAATCTCTCCATGCTCGTTTTTCATTTCACAGAGTTTAGCTATACCATATTCCTCGCCCAATGTGTGAATGACAGAGGCAAGAGCGTGTTATAATTCCTGGCAGTGGTATGTTGTTTTGAAGGGTATAACTGTGATATCATGTAGCCTCTGGCTATTTTTTTTAAGTGGTGGAATCCATTCTGTATGGGTTCTTTCCTTCTCTCTTGCTTTTCTCTCTCTCCCCCCCCCCCCCCCGTTTCTGACTTGCTTTGAACTCTTTCTGTTTGAAGAGATGAATGCTGGAGCCCAGTGTCTCATATAATAATGCTTCTGTTGTTCCTGATTACCATTTTGTGGTATATTTATGCCATTTTATAGAGCAAGAGTATTGATCAAAGGGATCCCATGTCATTGCCTGAGCAATTAGTAAGCTCTGTTTTCTGCCAGAGCATTAAGAGTGGGCCAAATTATTTCTGAACTTTTATCTGGACAAAGAACATGTAGTCATAAGTGGTATCTTAACATGTCCATATTTGAGCATTTGCTGAATGTAAGGCACACCATAAATGAAGGGAACAGAGATGCCTTAAAACCTCACATTACTTGACCTTTCTCCTGAGGCCTTTGTGATTTAAAGCATGTGATGCTTGGCCATGACTTAGCATTTGACTGCAGAAGAAGCAAAAGAGGTGCAGGCTTCAAGAAGCGTACAGACACTCTTCTTCTTCTTCTTCTTCTTCTTCTTCTTCTTCTTCTTCTTCTTC
>JAHTLZ010003542.1:24811177-24829208 GCA_023846285.1 Phrynocephalus versicolor
TCTTCTTCTTCTTCTTCTTCTTCTTCTTCTTCTTCTTCTTCTTCTTCAAGTGTGAAAAGAGCTTAGGTCTAGAATGGAGCCCTCTGCTGTTCCATTGAATACACACAACCACACAAAGGATCGAGTGAGGTTTCCCATTGGCCATACCTGTGACTGCCAGAGTGAAGCTGTGTTTGTGTTCAGCAGGATTAACCATGACTAAACTTAAGTTGCTAATATGGGAATCACATTAACAAAACTGTGACTATATAGGAAATCATTACTTTTTAAAAGGGCTTGTTAATTCTGACAATCTTTAAACAAGCATAATGACTAGAAATAAGTAAAATATATACCAGAGACTGAATCACAGAATATACAGCATATAGGAATGCATTTATTGGCTTAGATACAATCGTTTTATTTCATAAACATAAATTCCTTCCATTCACAGGGCGAAACCTCTGGAACCAACTCATTGCTCTTTAGAAAAATGTTTCAGTCTGCCTTGGCTGGCTATAGTAATAATATTTGCTCATTGTGTGGCTTGGACCACATTTTTTAATTAATGATTTCTACAATCTAGACCAGTGATGGTGAACCTTTTAGAGACCGAGTGTCCAAACTGTGATTCAAAACCCACTTATTTTTTGCAAACTGCCAATATGGCAATTTAACCTGAATACAGTGGTGCCCTGGGTTACAAATGCTTTGGGTGCTACCCTCTGGGAAAGGAAGGATTGAAGAACAGGCTTTTGAATTTCCCACAGCCACAGCACCCTCACTGTGGCCGTGGGAAATTTTAAAAACTGCTCTTTGATTCTATACGCCTCTCTGCCCTGGGGTGCTACACCATAGGGAAAGCCAGGGGAAGTAGTGGCTCCAGACACACTGTTCTGGACATCCTAAAAGCAGCGTGGCTGGAGAGGAAACTGGGGCTATGAAGGAGCCCACAAACTGCTGCCTCCCCTTCACCTGGCTCTCTTCACAGAGCTGTTTAGAGACTGCCAAAATGGCTCCGTACAGAGAGCCGGGCAAAAGAGAGGCAGCAGTTTGTGGGATCCTTCAAAGTTTCCTCTCCAGCCTTGCTTCTTTTGGGCTGCCCAGAGTGGCATGGTTGGAGAGTAAACAGGGGCTACGAACGAGTCCAGAAGCCACTGCCTCCCCTTCGCCCGGCTCTCTGCGTGGAGCACATTGACGTGCTCCACGCAGAGGGGGAAGTGCCGTGGCTGTGAGGAGGCGATGTCACGTGCCCACAGAAAGGGCTCCGCGTGTCACTTTTGGCACCCCTGACAGAGATTCACCAACACTGATCTAAACGATCCCTCTCCCTCCAAGCTAATTAGCTCCATTATTTTTCCTTCTGGCTTCTGTTGAGTTCCTGATGTCTCCTTCTCATTTTAAACACAAGAACTGCAAGTTATCATCTACTGATTCTAAGGATATAACAAATGCTGTTGTCCTCAGTGAAAAAGGTTGTTTCAACAGGCTGTGACATTCCATTGAAAAAACACTGACAACTCCAGTAAGATATTTTTGTTCCTGCAAGGGAGCAAAAACCCTAGAATCTTGAATGTTTGTAACACACAGCATTAGCAAAACAAAAGAAACGCAAAATCGGATGTTGCATCACTGCAGGTGCCAGTTTGGTGTTTTTTTTGGGGGGGGTAAGTAAGATGTACCATCTACTCCAACCTGTTTCCAGCTATAGTTATATGAATGATTTTTGTGTGTGTGTGGGGGGGGGGGCAATCAATACTGGGAACAGAAAGTTTAAAGTGTGTCTACCTTTATTCTCCCAGACTTCTCAGTGGTTTTTGATTCCTATGACCATGAGTCTTCTGGAACGGATGGGGAATTTTGGGGGCACAAGGGATTCATGGAATGCTAGGCTCTGAATGTTATCCTCACTGGTATGACTGTTGGTCTGTTGTGTCACTTGGGGTTCTATTTTGTCCTCGATCCTATTTCATCACAATTTTTTAAAAAATATGCAATGGAAAAATTACTGATGCCAGTCATGAGAACAGCAGGGGTACCTTCTGTAAGCAATTTTAGGGAACTCCTTGACATTTGAAAAGGTTTGGGGTTTAGGTATTGGCATTATTAAGCTCCGAAGGAGCTGCGGGAGGTGCTTAATTGAAGTAGTGTGTCTGGTGTGCTTTACCAATTATAGGGTTAATTTACAGCTTCCCCTCTCTGTGGTAAAGCTCTAATCCACACTCCTTCAATTAAGCACCCCCACACCTCTTTTGGAGCTTAATAACTCCATTCCCTGAAAACCAAACCTTTCCAAATTTCAAAGGGTTACAGGGGAGAGCTTGAGGAAGCTGCCGTGCCATTTCCTCTAGAATGAATTGTTTCATTTTAGAGGGGGGAAATGGTGTTTCGTTTCATGGCAGAGGGACCTGATATAATTTTTGTTTTGTTTTTGACCTATTTTCACAAAATTCAAAGACCGAAAAAGGCAACTATTTAAAGAAGGAAGAGTGGGAAAATGAACACGTGTGATTGTGGCCATATCTGGTTATTGACAGAAAGCATGCATTTATCATTTATCCCCCTTTGGTAACTTAAATATGTTGTAGATAGTTCTTTAAAATAATTATTTATATCTGTAGTCTGAGGTAGGGCTTTGATAAATATTGCTGTATACGCCTATGACTGTTATATGAGCAGAAGTCATTTACACACTGTGCTTTAATTTGCCTTTAGCTAACTAAAGTTATGGGTCATTTTTTTCTGCCCCAACTTTTTGCCCAACTCCATTGGCCATGATTTCATTGCTAAAAGCTTTTCAGTATTCCATCATCCACCTCTGTGGTCCTAAGCTTCTCCTCCTCCTCCTCCTCCTTATTGCTTAGCAGGCAAGGACTTTTCCCATTAAGACAGGTCTTTCGTAATAGACGTTACTTGTGGAAGGAGCTTTTAATTCAACAGATGCAATCTTTTACTCTCACAGATGTATACAGTATTTAAGTTGTGTTTAAATTTACTATTCTTTTACTTCTTTCATGCATCTTGACTGTTTCATTGTGAGTTGATCAGAGTTCCATTTATGAGGGAAAGGTGGCCTATAAATCAAGTGGAAAAAAAGTATCAATGACTTACCAACAGCAAAGTGAATTAATATATTTTCCTCCCCCCCCCAGATGATCAAGAGAGCCAATGACACTCGGCTATGTACAATCTGATGTGCAATGTCTTCTAATTTTCATACCTGCACAGACATGTACAGAATGGTAGCACAACAGGGCATGATTGCCATATATGGATGCATAACCTTTAACACTTACAATTTTCCAAACTATTTTTGGAATTTGTACTTGTGAGATGCATTGGCAAAATACACCATGGGTGTAACAATGCTAAGAAACTCTGCCTGAGGGTTAGTAATACAGTTTTTTGATTGCACCAGCCATAATTTATTCTCTATGTTTTGCCCTATTTTTATCTCATGATCAGCTTCTCATGTTCTTTTCAGTGTATCTGACAATGCAGATGAGATGATTGTTAATGTCTTTGTGGTTTGGCTAACAGCCAAAGTTATTAAGATTTTTTTCTCTAAGGTTTTAAAATCATTTCTAAAATGTTTGAATACTCATATGAGGAGGAACATAAAATTCATAATCAATTAACAGCTGATAAGCTTCTGGAGGGCTACCAATTTTCATTTAGTAAATAATGTGAAAATCACTGCTGTTGGACTCATATACAGATACTTTTGAATAGATTAAAATAGGGTTTGAACATATTTTAAAAAATCCTAATTCAATTTTCGGGACAAAACTAAAAAGATCTTTGCTTTAAAAACATTAAGGACCATAAAGAACATAAAATTTGCTAATAAAGCAGATGACACAGATGGAGTTCACACCCATGACCTTGCTGTCATTCAAACTGCATGTATGGACACAGGGCAATTCTTCCTCCATTCATAATCTACTTGACCTCTGTTTCTTTTGTTTATTTATAGCACAAGGAGTGAAAAGAAGCCTTCTATTCACTTTTGAGCCATCTGTTTTCCACTGATTGTTTGAATAGTAACTTGACCTGATGATAATGTGGTATGTGAATGACAAAACAGATTGATTTGTTTTGTAACATTTTCATCTCTGCAGTTTAGTGACTGGCAGGGCAGGAGAAGCACAGGCAGTTCATCTAAAGCAGGGACATCATCCCTTGGTGTGTGTGTGTGTGTGTGTGTGTGTGTGTGTGTGTGTGTGTGCACGTGCACGCATTTCAAATGGGTTGATTTCACAAAGCCACAGTCACAAACAGCAAACTGAATTTCTTTGCTGAATGGGAGATGGAAACAAAGGAGATTTTCCATGAGTTTATTGGAAGACAAATTTGTACTGGCAGTAGTTACACTGGCAGCCGCAGCTAGTCTTACAGCACTCCACCATCATTCAGAATGTTATCTGATATAACACATTGTTTCGTCAATGGCTGTTAATCCCAATTCAGATGCATGCCACCAATATGGGTGCATGGATTATCCCTTAAAAATGTAAACAATCACTTGCTGGGAGAATGATGAAGGTGGAAACGGGTGTGTAGCTGACTGGGGTGGTGGTATGAGTGTCGCAGGTTATGATATCACTTTTGTTTTCGCTCTGTTATGACCCAGTCATAGGAAGGGGGGAGCACAGTCATTAATTGGGCTGATCGCTTCATGATTTTTTTCTTCACATCTCTTTGCTTTTCTGAAGTTCTCAACCTAGTGGCCCTTAACTGTCCTTCATTTGTTCGACATTATTAAGTTAGAGAAGTCTTTTGTCTGCAGGCAGAAGAGCCTAATTAAAGTATTTCATTCCCAGGAGAGTTTTGTCACCAGGCTATTGGCACCTTTTATAATTGCCTGAGGGCAGCTGAAAGACCTGTTCAGCCTGGAATACAGGAAAACACTTTCCTTGAAGCACTGGGAAATCCAGAAATATATATTTATTATCATTAGCAACATTCCTCACAGATTAGACATTTTCTGTAGCCTGGAAATAGAGACGTCTGCTTTAGCACAAGATGCAGTGGATAAGATGGCCTGCCTGTCCATTTATGAGCGTCTACAATTTATCTTTTGGACCCATGATAATAAGCTTTCAATTCTGTTCCCTAACCAACTATCATAGGACACTTGGACTAAATGAACTGTACAAGAAGCAAAAATTCAGCACATAAAACCTCCCAGCCATTAATTCTTCATATTGGTAAAGTTTTGTATTGTCTGCATTTGTCCAGGAACTTTCAAAGTCACTGGGTTCTTAAGAAAGATCTGTTGCTCATATCTATATACGGTCATTCTTGATTTAGAAGGTTGGTCCCATTTGTTGAAAAGAGGAACAAGCATTAAGGGATCAACTATGAAGACTGTAGTTATTTTAATGACTTATTGGTATTAAAAGGTCACTGTGATTCTGATGTGATGGGGGAAAGGGGCCACAGCATATTGTGAAATGTATACCTCTTTAACATTATTTCACATTATATTTCATAAAATGTAACCTAGAAGACAGGGATGAGATACCCATGATACTGTTAAAATACATACAACTTACAATGATTACTTCTAATTCATAATGATAAGATCACCAATTAGACTGTTGTGCCCTGCTGACATAGTTACAACAAATTCTGCCCCAAGCTCTATGGTGAGATACGTTTTTTTTTCTCTTCCTCTTTTTCTCTCTGAGTGAGACTGAAAACCATCTCCTCACTTTTCAGTCTAGAGAGGTTTCTCATCCCACAATGGAAGGACAGTCATCATACTCAGGAAAACAGCAGTTTTCAAAGAAAAGATTTCACTGATGTGCATTGCAAAGAGAAACTGAAAGTGAGAGAGTACACACAGGGCTGACGCTAGGTTTTTTTGCGCCCTAGGTGAGTGGTGGGGTGGAGTGGGGCAGGGGGTGGTGGGCGGGGCAGCGGGTGGGCGGCGGCGGCAGGGGGCGGGGTGGCACGGGGGCGGCGGATGGCGGGGGATGGTGACGGGCACAGGGGTGGGCGGCAATGGGCACGGGGGTGGCGGGCGGACGGCAACGGGCAGCAGGGGGACAGATGGTGGTGGTGCCCCCTCTCCATTTTGGCACCCTAGGCAACTGCCTAGTTCGCCTTAATGGACGTGCCGGCCCTGAGTACACATTGAATCGATGGGCAGAGAAAGGTGGGGAAGAATATGTAGGATTTGTGCTTTTATGTAGGATTTTGGCAGAGAAGATCTTTCACCATTCATGAGGAATGTCATGTGCTTGAGCAGAATCCATTGGCAGGAGAACATCCATGGATTTTCAAAAGAAGAAAGCTGTGCTTAAGCAGTATACATTTTCTTCCCATCCCTTACTCACCCAAACTCAGGAATCTAAACAGAGAAAAGGACCATTGTAGATATTCTGCCATTAGAATTGAAAGTATCTTAATGTTGGGGAGGGGTGAGCAAACTTTAAAGGAAACACATTTACATCCATAGTGGCTAATGTGATAGACTAGAAATCAGGAGATCAGATTTCAAGTCCCTGCTTGGCCCGAGAAACCCACAGGAGGGAGGCACTGGCAATATTCTTTTCTTATACATCCCACTTACCTTGAAAATCCTAATTAGATGGTTATAAGTTGGATGGAACTTGATGGCACATCACATGCACACATGCTTAAATTCTGAAAAATTAACCATCCAACAAAGGAAGCCAATTTGTGCACTCCTTGAGGCAAAATAATCTCCTTCTGTGACACTCCTGTGACACTTGGAAGGGTTAAAAAAATCACTCAGGAGCCAGCTGCTAAAAAGCACTTTCGGGTTTGGGGTGGGCTACAGCTTGGATATCCCAGCCCCAATAGTTTCCCGACTTAAAGGGGTTGGGAGCAAGATTCACACAGTACAAGTATGACATCTCTAACCCACCTGGGGACAGGTAAACAATTTCTGGAAGTCTTGAATCACATGAACCACAAAACAGTTGGTTTCCATTGGAAAATTTGTGAACGTTCATAGTTCATGTTCCTGGAATACTGACAAACAAGCCACCATTTTCCTGGTTTGTGGCCATATCTAATTGTCGCCTCATAGATAACAGCATTTTTGTTGTTAATATCAATCAGGAAATATCCAGATGGACACTTCTAGTTTCTTGTTACCAAAAAATCTTGTGGGACCCCTCTCCCCCAAGGCCATAAGCAGAATCTGCTACTTCTAGAGGCCATTTTGAACATTTTTTTTGAACATTATTTTTCAGGAATGGTCCTTTGAGCCACAAACATTCCCCTGAGAGAAATGAAGCCCACAGGCACCACTTTTACACCAGTCCTGTTCTCTGCGCAGTTTCCTGTTCTCTGATGTTCTCTTACAGCTCTAAAAGCACATGCTGAGAACATGATTCCTGAAAACTCCTATGGCCCCGGTCCCACGTCCCTTTAAAAGCAGTTTAAATTACCAGATGAACTGTGTCTAAAAATGCCGCCCCACAGCCACCGGGCTTTTTGAAAAAAAGAAAGAAAAAGAAAACCCGGTAATACTCCCTTAAGCGAGGTTTCTATGACTTACCCAGGAGGTGGGGAATTTATTGCCTTGCTTTGAAAAACCACCTTTTAAGGAGGCAGATGCCATGGGACCACGCAGATGACCTGGGTTTCTTTTTCTTTCTTTTTTTATAGCACCAACCGGCTGTTCCTGGGGCCGATTGGCGCTGTTTTTTTAAAAAAAAAATTCCCTGCATATCGGAGCAACAGGAAGTTCAAGCAGGTTCTCTAAGCATTAATTTTCCCCAGCCAAGTGGTCAGTTTTTTTCAAATGCTAGCACCAGCTGCTGGCCAAGGAGGCTGAACTGCACTTTAAAATAAAATAAAAACAGCTTTGGACATGGAAACTCTTGTCCCACATATTAAATCACGTGATGGGATGGAAAAGCTGGATCTTCAGAAGATCAGGATCAAAACCCAGGTGTGATCACGCCCTATGAGGTACACTTTTGTAAGCAAAAGAACAGCCCCTCTACCCAGGTGAAATGGACTGCCTGCAGCTCACTGGCGTAACTAGGGAGGGGTGGAAGAGTGCATTTGCCCCAACGTGCACAGCAATCTGGGGGTGTCTGGAGGGGGGAGCAGGAGGAAGAAGCCATGCGGCATCCTGCCAGCAGTCCTCCTTTTGCCCTGCTAAGGCTTGGCTATCCTTAATCGGGGAAAAGGAGGAGAGAAAAGCAGGTAATTTCCCCCCCAAGCATCACCTCTGTTGATTGCTACCTCTCCCCTCTCCTCCTTCCCCCCACCCCTGCTAAGGCTTGGCAATCATTAGTTCAGGGAAAGGAGGAAAGGGAAGTGTGCCATGGAGGTGCTGCTTGAGAAAAAATCCCATCACCTGCTTCCCTCTCCTCCTTTCCCCAGGCTAAGTATCACCAAGCCTTAGCCGGAGGGAAAGGAAGAGGGGGAAGCATGCAAGAGAGGTGATGCTTGAAAAACAATGCCTGCTTGGCACTTTCCACATGCTGTGCAGTTTGCACAGGAGAGCCTTAATTGAAAAGGAGACCCACAAAGAAGGCATGAGGAGAGACTCTTACCCCCTTACCCTGCTGTTCCCCCAGGATCTGCCCCCCTTGCTGGGAGGGTCAGACATGACTGGGGGGAAAGAGAGGGTGCAAAAACTGACTTTGTCCCTGGGCACTCCAAACTGTAGCTACATCACTGCTGCAGCTCTAATAATCAGAGCCTGAGGAAGCAATTCATGGTGTTGCTCATGATGGATTTTTTACTGTTATGTGCTGCGTTTGTGCAACTGGAAAGTGCTGTTTGGTTCCCCAAAAAATCTCTCAAGCTCTATCTGCATCTCCAGCAGTAACCACCACTGGTTTTTGTAACAGAGCAATCAATTGTTAACTAGGTTGGGCCCATGGGCTTGATTAATCAACTTATGTGTAACTTACATTGATTCAATGGTCCTACTCTAATTGTGAGTTACGGCACTATGCAACAGGCCATTGTTAAACTGAGTTATTTCAGAAATTTTGCTGACTTAGTCACCAGTTAGAAAAACATGTGTTCTGTTGGCAGTGACAACACGACATTCTCCAAGAAAGACTGGGAGAATTCCCCCCCCCAAAAAAAAAAATCAAAGGAAAAAACCCCTGAAGAAACTTGCTAGGACAATGCAAATGTGCCATAAGTGTGCCTTCTAGGTTGCACAAAAATTCCAGCACATGTTGGTATCTGCTTTCTATGAACTGGGCAAGCTTGCTGCGCTGCCATGTTTCCTGGTGTGAGAGAAGACTCTCTCTTTGTTGCCTACAAAAGGTGCATCTACCCTGAACGATATGCCCACAAAATCCTAGCTGCACTTCCTAGTAGCTCCAGGTTAGTCTGGGAAGCACCCCTTCCAGAAAGCCTGGAGACTCACTGCCAGGCAATGTCAGCCATGTTTAACTAACTGAGTCAGTGACCTGACTTAACAGAAGGCATCTTCCTCTATTCCTGTTATTTTCGGTCCTCTGGTGTCCTTAGTTGGTTGCCATTCTCATGGATCTCTTTGGTGCCTTAATGCATCTGTGGGGAGTGTGGTGGGCAGCATAAGGCCGATGGGCCAGATGCCTAGCTTGAAGACTATCTCCTCCCCCCACTAGTGTCTTGCATCCAGGGAGAAATTAATATAAGGCATGCTTTATTTTTAACTCCTCCAACATATTATTAAGTGTTATTGATCTCCCACTATTGTTCTGGCTATAAGACAAAGCCATCTTTGGATCTTATGGTGCCTTGTATCCAGTGTATGCACCGATAACTGATGGTTCTGTCAAGAAATGCCAGTTGCCTGTGGTTTGTTGAAAAATTTACACTATAGGAATACAGATGTAAGAGCTACTAATCTGTGTGATGTGTAAGAATTGAGTTCTTAAGTGGCACCCCCTGTCCCCAGCATCCCCCCATGTCTTTTGAGGAAAAACATTTAAGCAGGAAGGAAAACAGGCCTGGGTATTTGACTCTGTTTCCTCGTTGGCATCCGCAGCACTTTCAGATCTCTTCCTTGAAACCACCCATGGAATTCTGTTGGATAGGGGAGATTCTTCCATTCTGTCAACAGAGTCCTGCACACAAAGTATTATTACGTTATTCCATGTATGAACTGTTTCTATATGCCATTTGCCCCATGCTGTTTCAGAATTGGTTTTGCTTATATTTTAGGCCCTTGGTGATAGCTTCATAAATTCCTTTTTTTAAAAAAAACTTTTGTTAAACTAGTGTTTCTTAAAGATACAGGGATGGCTTTCTTCCTCTTCCTAAGCAGATAAATAGTTTTTAAATATTAAAAGATCATAGAAAGATGGATAATTTCACACAGATTTATTTGCTTAATTCTACATCTGCTGCAGTTTTGTGCATTATAATTGATTTAATCTCTAATTTTAGAGGAATGCCAAACTCTTTTACTGGACTTTGCTTACATTTCTCTAGGGTAAAAATTGCCCTACTTTCCCCTCCAACTATCTGTTTAGTCCTAGGACTTTTTTCTTCTGAGAATAGAAATTATTTGTGGTGAAATAAACAGATTCCCAGTGATAATGAATCTTACTGTAGATCAG
The DNA here is from genome assembly GCA_023846285.1 of Phrynocephalus versicolor. Taxonomy (NCBI): domain Eukaryota; kingdom Metazoa; phylum Chordata; class Lepidosauria; order Squamata; family Agamidae; genus Phrynocephalus; species Phrynocephalus versicolor. The sequence goes on from JAHTLZ010003542.1 coordinate 24,821,716, forward strand.
GCATGTCCAAACTTCAGCCCTCCAGATGTTTTGGACCACAACTCCCACAATCTTTTGCAACTGGCAATTTAAAATTAGAATTCTAGGAGTTGTGTGGTAGAAAAACATCAAGAGGGGCGAAGTTTGGACATGCCTGCTGTAGATGTGATGGCTGTAGAATGGTGATGTAGTATTTTTACCTATCATGTTTGAAAAAAGATTATTCAGTGTGATCTCCTGGCAAAGCACATCTTTTACCCTGTCTGAACTTCTGGGACCTGCTTTGAAGAAGGGTGTTTTACACTCAAAAGTTTGCAATGTTCTTTGTTTTCTTTTTTATTAGCGGCCTATATAAGTATTGCCTGTAACCTATTTTTGCAATTGTGTTTTATGATGGCCGTGTGGCTCAAACCCTCTTTTGCTTTGAAAGATATGGAAAGTGAGCCATTAATAAAATTTAGAACACTGTTGGAGAATTCCTCCTTTCTGTCTGTGCAGGGAAACAGGTCATAGAATCATGGAATTGTAGAATCATAGAATCATAGAGTTGGAAAAGACCTCAAGGTCCATCAAATCTAACCCCCTGCCATGAAACCCCCATCACAGTGTAAAGGTTTATTTCACTCTTCTAAAAAAAAAAAGGAGAAAAGCATGTGAAGTCTGTTCATGTAGAGAAGGACTTATATAGTCTTTCCTCCACCTTTCATCAAAGAAAAAGACACTGCCACTGTGAGTACTTCAAGCCCACCACAAGGTTGTCACCTCTCTTCAGCTTGCCATGGTATTTGAGAATGTAGGATATTTCCATCTGAATGCCCAGTGTTGAAATGTAAACATCGGAGAAAAGTATAACTATAAGGAGGCAAGAGGTACGTGCATATACTTCAGAACTCCATGCTGCACATACTAAATACCAACAACGATACATGTAAGAACAACAGTATTATTAGATTCGAACTGGTTTGGCTGGGTGAGCACTTAAAAAGTTTTGTGTCAAGATATTTGAAAGTCTTTTAATTTTTAAATAATGTGTTTTAGGGACATTTTTTCTGCTTTTTATTATACCTTTAAATTAAGGATATAAGTTCTTTTATTTCAAAAAATTTAATTAAAAAGTTGGCTCCTGAAGGCTTGTCGGAACCGGGGATGTGTTGCAACCCCAATCCACAAAATTGGTGTGAAAAAGATGCCCAGGTGATGGGGTTGTTGATCCAGGATCAGCAGCCTTTAAAAGAGCAAGCCACGGTTTCCCCTTCCTTTCAGCGGTGTCTGCAAAGCACTAAGGAGCTTCGCTGTTGCCAAAACTTGGTTTCATTCCCCCTCAACCACAACCATCAGAGCAGTGATAGCCTGGCTGGGCTAATTGTTTTCTTTACACTTTTAAAATTTTGATTGATTATTTTTATTTCTTCGTACTTAGCATTTGCATTAAGGCTTCCTTTGAAATCTGGGTTAATTGCATTGCTTTTGTTTCCCCCATGAAGGTTTTGTTGCTTTCAGTTACAGTTAGTTAATATTGTATATATTGTTTGATCTGTCAGTACCCGAAACAGTTGAATCATTGAGTTGATAGTGGGTGGAATTCATTGTATGGGGTGAGAGTATTTGGGCCAATTCATTGATTGTGCACCCAGATTAAGCAACAGGACCCAAATTCATTAAATTCATTAGTTATCAGTGCTTTAGTAAAACCATAAGTCATGCTACATAAGGGAATTGATAAAGGCTGCCTTCTTGAAACATAATAATAGTAATAATAATAACTAAATTATTGTAGGCTTATTTGAATTCATATACAGTGGACCCTTGAATAACAAACGGTCTGTATAACATAACATTTGTACAACATAACAAATTCCAGAGATAGGGGAAATTTGCTTAACAGCATCTTCTATGGGGCAAATCTGTACAACATAAAAATGGGGTCAGTCTGTTTTCAATGCATTCCTATGGGAAATTTGTATAAAGGAAAATTTGCTTAAAATAATTTCATTTGGAATGAATTAATCCCTTTATGCAAGGTACCACTATGTATTTTAACTGGCATCTTCATCTCGGATTCAGAGGAATTAACACACCCCTTTAAAATTGGAGATAGTGAGCTGTTTATTTGGGGGATATATTTCCTAATTGGCTGAACTGCATTGTAAATTAGCTGTTAATTTGGCTAAATTAGGTTTAAAATTTTTTGAATACTGACTGGGTGAGGCAAGTGCAGGTGGACTTGTCGTGCCACCTACTGGTGACCACAAAAATTTAAATAAAATTAAATTAAAATTTAAAAATTAAAATTAAAATTTAAAAAAGTTAAAGAGCAATAACTGGGGATTAAATAAGAGGAGAGCAGGCTAGTGAACCCTGTAATTATCTGATATATTGGCACTTTTCAATTACTTACTGTTAGTGCTTACTTGGTGGTGATGTTTATCATGCCATCCAAAAAGGGACATAGTGGGCAGAAAGGCAAGCAACCTATGAAACAAAACCCTGAATAGACCCCACCACCACCACCATTGATCTCATGAACAATGGCCTGATTTTGGTTTAATTATGGACAAACTGAGTTAATTAGAGATAAGTAGAACCCAGGCTGTGGGAATGGAGGAATCTTTTGAACCCCGCAGGTCACTGAGGCCTTCTAAACCACAAAGGAGGGAGGAATACAAATGCTTTAGTGAAATGATTTTGTCATGAGTTGCTGTTCTAGAGGGAGAGTGACCAGGTTCATTGTCTGAGACCATCCAGACCACATTGCCTGATGCCCAGTGATGTGAATCCAGTCAGCCTATGTGCCCTCCTGCTACCATTGGGGTTATGCCTGTCATAGAGCCTGTAGTACAACAGGCAAGCTTGGCTGCATCCAATGAGTCTCAAGTCCTTGACTTATCTACGGACAGATGAGATAGGCCAGTGATGCGTACATCAATGCTGCAAACAGGTGAGCTAATGCACTCAACACCATACACAGGGTGGGTTTGTCCTTGGGGTACTCGGAGCTATCAGGTGCCAGTTCCTAGTACCTTACCCATTCCATGTGCACCTCCCAGAGCACATTCAGTATTAACCCACACTGACAGCATCATGTACACAACATTGAAACAGCTGTGCAAGCAGTAAATCCAGTGTTGGGTGTGCCACCGCCTGTTAGAACCAACCAACAAAATGTGGTAACTTCTGCTCCTGAAGTTAGTCTTAGAGCAGCTGTAGCTCCACCTAATCCACCAGTTGCTACACCTGCTATTACTTGGTATCTAAGTGCCACTTCAGGAGCTAGTGTGGTTCCTCCATAGCACTTTCCTGATTGTGACCAATTACTGCCACTGGGGGACCACCTGCTCCCAGCAACTGATATGGAAAGCAGAATACAGGTATGTTGACATTTTTGTTTTGTTAAACCAATTTGAAAAGATGGAAGAGAGGGACATTATGTTCATTTCTGCAACTTCCAGGCAGTTTTTAAAATCAGTTCTTCTGGTTTCAGTATCTCTGCCTTTTTCCAGTACATAGCATATAAAATTCTAGCTGTAGAATCTGTTCCTCTTTCTAGAGTGATAAAGCAATGTGTTTTGTTGCCTTTGTTATTACACATGGTACATGAACAATTCTGTAAACACTATAACAAAACTTGGGGCTGGAAAAAATAAATCTGAATCCAGTTGATATTTCCAACTAGAGTAGACCCATTGAATCAATTGTTAAATGGTATGTGAACACTTATGTAAAAGCCACTCTAGTTGAGACTGCTAACTTGTGAATTGTCAGTGTTCACCAATCAAGAAATTTGCAGTGACAAATCACTGATTTGATGAATCATTTCATCTCCCCTTTAAAAAGCTTTTTAAAAACCCACCTTCCCCAGCATCTAAAGGCCACAAAATGATTCCTTTGCCTCTCCTTTACAAGCCCTGCAGGTTTGGTGAAGACTGGGGTTCGTACCTCTGAGCTATGTACCCCCAAAGAGGGCCCCCTGGGAATGTGCCCCCCAGGTACCTAGGGACAACAAAATTGCAGGGAGGTTTCTCCCAAGTGTACTTTAAAATCCCTCTGCATTTGGTGATAATGGTGTTTCAGACTTATACAACAACAAAGCCCTTTAACAACTGGGTTGAGGAAACCCAATCTTCACCAAACCTAGAAAGATTGTAGAAGAGAGTTGGGGGACCCTTCCCTCCACTTTTGGTGTCTCTGGGTGCCTTGGGGGCCATTTTATAGCCCACAAATTAACAAATCAAAATTGTTAAATTTCATCAATTCATATTTGTCAGGGTGGATCCATTTATGATGAATGCAAATCAACAAATTTTGATAAATCAGCCAAGTTTGTGATTCATTTTTCAATTCATTCCCATCTCTACTCCTGAGTAACCCATCTGATTTTGAGTATTCTGTTCAATTATACAGACCAGTAAATCCATAGTAAGACCATAAATTCAAGGCCGTGGTATGTCTCCTGTGATGGAGAATTTAAAAATATGTGAACAAGGTGCAGGACATGTTATGTACCTTTAGTTCCCCACCCCTTAACATTTAAATAAACTGAATAAAACTTTTCCTGTTATGATAGTTGCACTAAACATCTAATAATGGCACTGAAAGTATGTGAGGGCCACCTAGGCTGGTAGAAATAGATTCAAGGTAGTGTGAACATGATTAAGTTAGTAAACCAAAAAAAGAGAGAAATAGCACCAAAATAGTCTGTGAGGAATAGTAAAAAAAAATCCTATTCTAATATCCCAATAAACACTACTGAGGGGGAGAACACACACACACACACACACACACACAGAGAGAGAGAGAGAGAGAGAGAGAGAGAGAGAGAGAACACTGCCTGGGAAAATAACTAAAACTAAGATGCACCTGCCTAAGAAGGAAGGAAGGAAGGGAGGGAGGGAGGGAGAGAGGGTCTTTTAAACATTTTTTCACTGTAGAAGCAAGTGCTGATGGCCACCATCAGTGCTTGCTTCTGCAGAAAAATGAACTTTTAAAAGACCCAGCGCTCCTCCTCCTTTCCAATGGAGAGCATACTGAGAAGTGGTGGCTCGCGAACAGGCAGGGAGGCTTCTTGGCACCCACTGCTGCTGCCGCTGCCACCAGCCCGCCACTGATCTGGCGCAGGGCTGCCTCGTGAGGTGGCGGGGAGACTTCTTGGCACCCACTGCCCCTGATGCCACTGATGATCTAGTGTGGGGTAGCGACACCACTGGAGCCCCGCCGGAGCCCAGAAGCCCCCGGAGCCCGGAAGGTACCTGCATTTATTTTTCCCTAGAAATATGTCTCACTGCACATAATAGGCTCTATGCATTAGGTCTTTCATGAAAGAAGGGATACACTACATTCTGTTAAAAGCACCAAGACCTCTATTAGGCTTTAAGTCATATGTCTAATTGTAAATGGGTCAAAAGTAGTAATGACTTGGACTGAACTGAAACAGATGCTATTTGCCATCTCTAAAATAAAGCACGTGTATGAATTTTCACACAGCAAAAAAGAACACACTCTCTCACAATGTGCTACCGAAGAAGCATGGGAGATGGGGTTTGGAAGATGACAACAAAATCAAGACTGAGAGATTGTCCCCTCCTGCCTTCTTGTTGCTTAATGCAACAGTTTCAGACTAGAGATGGGCATGACTCAGCAAAATTTTTGTTTTTGTTTTCGTTTTTTCATTTCATTTCGCAATGAAAACGAAAACGAAAAATTTTTCAGAAGCAAAACGACAACGGAAACGAAACGAAAAATTTTGCCGTGTTTTTCGTTTTCGTTACGGCGGACGCATTGCATTGAAAAGAATGCTAACGAAATGAAAAATTTTCATTTTTGTTTTTGTTTTTTATTTTGTTTCATAACGAAAACAAAAACGAAAAATGTGCAAAACCCCCCCGAAAAATGAAAACGAACCGAAATGGACCCCTTAAGCGACAAACGAAAAACGAAAAATTATTTTTTTGAGTTGTGCCCATCTCTATTTCAGACTGATGCTAATTAGAACCACTGCTGAGCTGCAGGTGAACTTTCAATCAAAAGACCAATGTGATTCCCTGTAAAAATTATGGAGAAGAAATATGCACATTGGAAGAGATTATCTGTATTGCCCCCAGTTGCCCCCAATTGTTAAGTGTGTGTGTTCATCAGTAGTAGAAAACCTCTCAGAGTCAAATTCAAGATGGTTTCTTCCAATTTTCATTCATTCATTCATTCCAAGAAAACTGAATCAGGCCATAGCTCTTGTGTCTCAGTTTGATCCCCGGTGGCTCAAGAAATAAATGTCCAGAGGCTGGATTCATTTGTGTCTGCCTGCCCAAAGTCAGTCTCTGAATGAAAACAGCCATCCTTGGATGCTGGAAAAATTGCACAAAGGAATCTTCCAGTAATGGTGAATACAAAATCTCTAAACAGCACAGTCGAGTTCTATTGGATTCATCAGAAGACAAATACTTCTGGATACATGTTTTGAGAAACAGTATGTCGGGGGTATTATTTCCAATTGTATATGTCCCTGCTTGCTTCAGAGCAGGTAACTTAATTCGGCATAACCTTGATGTGCATTAATAGCAGTGTGGTCCACAGTTATTCTGCAGCAGAACAGGATAATTTTATCCACTTTTCACAAGCGCCTTGAGATCCCTTAATGAGAGATGCTTTCTAAACAATTGACCTAATAAGATTTCACTTGAATCCCACAGAGGAGAGAATGTTAGGCCCTCCGGCATAAAACCCTGCTCGAGCCTTTTAAAGCAAACTGCTTGTTTCCAAAGAGCCCATTTTGTTATACAGCCATGTGCTGAAAGCGCATGCAGAGAGGCTCCGTTCTCCTCCTGATTAAGACTCTGCTCTGCGATTCCAAATAAACTCTTTAATTACAATTAGCATCTCTTGAGCATGCTGCTCCTGATGGCGGCCATTTTGCAGGAAAGTTGCATCATTGATGACTTTCTCCAGTACGGGAGCTTGATGTAAGGGACTGTAATTAATCCCATTTTCCATCCTGCCCAAGAAACTGATTAAGCACAAAGAGAACTTTAATCTTTAAACAAAATGTCTAATCTTTAAACAAAATGCCTAATGTCTTATCCGGTGAAAGGCATTTCTCTAAGGATCCCTCTCTCTGGCTGCTTAGAGGGCTGATTAATTCATTGTTGTGGCAGAGGCATGCTCCTTTCCCCTTGCTTTCTCTGACCTCTTTATGAATCACAAGCCACTGTCAGCCCTGCACTGCTCACCGTGCACCAAATTGCCCTTTAAAAATGGGTTAATTGTTCAGTGTGTTTATGCACATAGCTCTGGCTAAAGGCTCCTGGATTTGTGGCATTTTAAAAGATCATCTGATAAGCAGCAGCTCAACAATCAGAAAAAAGTCTGTATCACCTGCATGAAAATGTACATGAAAAATGCAACATAAATAACAAAGCATGGTGGGTGAATACCCGCTCGCTTTCTTAGCAAATGGAGCAATGTTTATTTGGAGAAACACACACACACACACACACACACACACACACACACACACACACACA
>JAHTLZ010003542.1:24830803-24851082 GCA_023846285.1 Phrynocephalus versicolor
GTTGTTGTTGTTGTTGTTGTTGTTGTTGTTGTTGTTGTTGTTGTTGTTGTGTTCTGTTTTTGCTTCTCCGGAGGGTAGGACCTGAACCAATGTGTTTAAATGACAAGAAAGGAAGCCTTAGACAGAACCTCCTAGCAGTAAGAAGTGTTTGACAGTGGAAAGTGGATCTCTTTGGGAGATGGTAGAAGCCTACTTCATTGGGTTTATTTTCAAGAGATGTGGCACAGCCATGTGCCAGCCGTGCTTTAGCTGTGAATTTCCTGCATTGGCAGGGCATTGGACTAGTTGACCATTGGTCTGACTTTGGGAACATGACTCTCTCTAAATCGAAAGATAGGACATGGGACTGTTAATGCTTTATGGTCCACATCTAAAAATCATGTAAGCTGTATCAGGGTTCTGCTCAGCCATTGTACTAGTGCACTGAAGGGAGGTTCTAGGCCCTTGCTGATACAGTTTATAGGTAGGCTTATTGAAAGACTGGATTTCCTTAAAGGTCCTCCCAAGCCTATTGATAACCCAAGCAAACTGCTGAGTGTTAAGTGTGCAGTGCTTTACACACAGAAGTGCTGTGTTTTGCAACAATTAATTTTGCAAAGGAAGCAGGCTGTTGAAAGGTGCCTGCAGCGCTCCCTAGAATGTGTGTTCTTTTTCAAGGCCACCAGACACACAGTTGGCGAGGCTGGCTAATAAACAGAACAGCAGTGCAAAACCCTGAGCCTCGTGGGGTTTGTGGGAAAAGTGGAGGGGGGGGAGAGAATGAGAGGTAAAATGAATAATGCTTACCTGCCAGGGGTGGGTGAATATAGTAATTGTTTAGCCTGAAGCTGATCTCTGCAAGGGTTAAAAATGACAGAGACATTAGTTGAAGAGGGCTAAGATGGTTCGGTTTGATGCTTTCAGCAATACGCAGAGTGTTATTTACCGGACTTGGTCGATTTACTTCTTAATGCAATAATGACCTGTGAAATGAAACGTGAGTGAGACAATTGTTCCTCATTGTTTGTAGTAAAACATTCTTTCATACCCCATTAAACCACCATTAATTCCATATGAAAGAGTAGCAGACACAAACACAGAGATTTTCTCTCTCTCTCCCCTCCCTTTTCTGTCGGGAGAGTCCTTTTCTTTGCCCCTTTCTCTAGGGTTAGGGAAATTGCAACGTGTATAACAGAAGTTTTTAAAAAAATCACTTTCAAGCCATATTAACATTGATGTGAGTTTTTTAGAGTTGAACCCACTATTGCATGGTGGATGTATACCTGCTACAGCAGAATCATGGTCCATGAGAACCAATCTGTGTTAGAGAGACCTTGGGGACTGATGCGTAATAGTTATTACTGCTAAATTGTTACCTCTGACCCAAACAAGCTAGGTAGATTTTCCACTCATCCAGCCTGACTGGTGGCTTATGTTTGAGAATGCAGGACTCAGGTGTCTCGTATGCATTTCCCCCAATTTTGTATTAGGCAAATTGGAGCCTTGTGGTGCAGTGGTTAAATACCTGTACTGCAGGTAAAATTGTGCTCACGACCTGGGGTTCAATCCCAGGTAGCAGGCTCATGGGTGACTCAGCCTTCCATCCTTCTGAGGTCGGTATAATGAGTACCCAGCTTGCTGAGGGCGGGGGACAATGTGTAGCCTGCATACTGTAATTAAACTGTAAACTGCCCAGAGACAACCTGAAGTGGTATGGGGCGGTATATAAACAGAACATCAGGAAGCACAGACTAGATCTTGCAAGCAGTCCATAACAGTGAAACCCGAACTGCTGAACATGATCATGATCATGGGGTGCTATGTGGGGGCCAGTATTGAGTGCTGAAGTCTTGCAAAATGGCAGAGCAGGACAGCCATTGCAGCATCTGGAAATGCTCACAATAAGCAACAGGCTCTTACTGTAAATAAGACCCTCTGTTCTTCCTGGGTTAGAGTACTCCTCCTGGGTTTTGCCACTTCCCAGAAAGTAAAAAAAAAAACATTAAAGGGATGTGTCTTCACTTAGGAAATTAACAGTGCTGCGTCTGAGGAGGCTTTGGAGAAGGTGGTGCTGTCCAAGTGCGAAGCTATGGAGTGCTGGTTTGAAGTGAAGGCCTCTGTTCTTTCAGGATGGTTGCTCGGTTCAGGATTCACTGGCGATTTAGTGGTGTTTGTGCCTGATGTCTCTTCTATTGATAGTACTAGTTTCTCAGCCTCTCAAGATTTGTAGGTTATTATTAATTATTAATTGGGCTGCAGTTCATACCCTGACCAGTTGGTATGTTCGGGTGATCAGGGAGGCTAAAAGACCTCATGCCACCTTGAGAATTGGTGCAGCCACAAACCACCAGGCTGAATTGTTCTGGGTGGTTTGGGACCTCACCAATACTGGTCAGCCGGGGCCTCCTCCTAGTGATTTCAGTAGTGAGTCTTTTGTAGCCTTTTTTAGATGAGTCCATCCAAGCCAATCTGGACTCTGGTTGTACTGATCTACCCCCAACTACCCCGAGTGACACACCCCACCCGGTCTCCTTGTTTGGTTGAGTTTCGGCCTGTGTCGTCAGCTAAAACCTCCAAGGCACTGGCTTACTGCAGGCCGGCGGCTTCTCCCTTTGATCCATGCCAACCCTGGCTTATTCAAAATGCCAGAGGGAGCATGCCAGAGTGGGCTTCTATTATTGCCACAGCCTTCTTTAGGGATGGGATTTTTCCCACTCACCTGAAGGAGACTGTGGTAAAGCCTACCTAAAGATACCTGGCTTGGCAGTGGACAATTTGTCCAGCTTTCATCTGATAGTCAATGTTCCTTTTTGGGCAATGTGATCAAGTGGGTTACTGCCAAGCAGCTCCAGTAATTCCTAGAGGATGATAACCAGGATCCATTCCAGGTTCAGGCCACATCATGGGACTGAGACTGCCTTGGTTGCATTGCAAGATGACCTCCTAAAGGAGTGGGTTGACGAGGGTTGCTCTACCATGTTGGTCCTCCTTGATTTCTCTGCAGCTTTGGATACCATCAACCAGAGTATCCTGCTGGGTCAGCTTCCCGAGATGGGGATTGGAGACCTAGCCTTGAGCTGGCTCTGGTCTTTCCTTGGGGCCATCCACAGCATGTTAAGCTGGGGAAAGAGTTGTTGGACCCTTGGACACTTTCTTGTGGGGTGCCCCAGGGTCGGCAATGTCCTCCATGCTATTTAACATCTATATGAGGCCACTGGCTGAGGTCATTAGGGCATTTGGGGCTAGCTGTCACCAGTACACTGATGACATGCAGCTCAATCTCTCCTTCCCCACCTCTGCAGCGGAGGTGGTTCAGACCCTTTACTGCTGCCTGGATGCTTTCATGGAATGGAATAGGACAAACAGGCTCAGACTCAACCCAGAGAAGACCAAGGTTCTGTTCTTTGGTGCTTCTTCTGCTGTGTATAATGGACCTCTTCCCAATCTGGGTAGTTCTCCCCTTGCACTGGTGGAGTGAGAGAGAAGTCTGGGTATGATCTTGGATCTGGTTTTGTCCCTGGAAGCTCAGGTGGCAGCCATTTCCAAGTTGACCTTTTTCCACCTCTGGCTTATCTCCCAGATTAGCCCATATCTGGACAGGCCTCCGTAAGGACAGTTGTGCATGTGCTGGCGATCTCAAGGATAGATTACTGCAACACTCTTTATGTGGGGCTTCCCCTTACCCTTATTCAGAAACTGCACTGGGTACAAAATGTGGCAGCCAGATTGGTGGTTGGTGCGGGCAGGTATGACCACATCACCCCAATTTTGGCCTGTTTGCACTGGTTACCCATTGCCTCTAGAATAAGGTTCAACGTATTGATTTTGACTTACAAAACCATCTACCTAGCAGAGCGAATCTCCCTAAGGTCAGCTGCGGCTCAGCCCACCGGAGCATTGCAGGTATTCTCGCTTCAGGCAGCCACCTTTAGGGAGGTCCGGAAAATGATCACTCAAAATTGGGCCTTCTCAGTGGCTGCTGCTACTTTATGGAACAAACTTCCCAGCGAGATATGTGTGGCACAGTCCTGGCCTGCTTTCAAGAGAAGAATTAAGACCTTGGTCTCTCAAGAGGCATATGGAGACAACTAATGTTTATAGTTCTTTGTCCTGTTTTTTTCTTATTTGCCCTTGTCGGTCAGCTTTAGCTTTGTTTAGTGGAGCTTATTGACCATTTTACTATTTAATGCTTTATTTATTTTTCTTCACCTTTTTGCTACTATTATTTCGTTGATTACTGTAAAATGTTTGGAGATCCTTTAGGAAGAGTGGTGAGATACAAGTGTCTAAATAAATAAATAAATAAATAAATAAATAAATAAATAAATAAATAAATACTGCTGGACTGCTTGATCTGTTGATTGATTGACTTGGCCTGCTACTTTCAGTATGACCTGGTTGGTGTGTTAATAAAATGAGGAGGAGGAGAACCCCATAGGGATGAACATTTTATTTCAGTTTAGTGTTTTTTTACCCAGATTTATCAAAATATAAAATATTCAAATGTGGAAGAAAACCAAATGGATAGATCTGCTCAATGCTAGGGAAGTTTTTTTTTACTGGCTGCATCCTTAGGATAAATATCTAGAAGTCCTCATTCATGATAATTGGCCTGTCAATCATCATATCAGGCAAAGTCAGTGAATGCAGTGTGTGTGTGTGTGTGTGTGTGTGTTATACAGGTGTTTCTAAACATAATCCAGCTGTGTCAATTAAGCCTGAAATAATCCATTTAGAGTAGAATCAACAGCTTTTGACTGGAGGTTTATTCTCTGTCTCTGTTAATCACTACTGCCTATAATGTGCTAGAGGCTAGAAAATAAAATGCAAGGATAAAGAAAGAGGAAGGGTTTTTATGGTTCTTGTGAGATTTTAAAGAAACATGGCACGGGTGGGATGGGGTGGGGGAGTCAGCAAAAATCATGACCCAAATCTCTTTATAAAAGAAATGAGTTCATAAAAAGTACAAAAAAATGGAATTGCCTGCCAGCTATTACATGAAGATGGTGGGTTTCCTAGTAATTAAAATACACACAAGGCCACTAGTAAGCAAGTATATATTTGAAGGGGTTGTGCAAAGAGCAGCTTATTTTCAAGGGTGTGAACATTTTCTTAGTGAGTTTTCTGATCCACGAAGCCATGAAAGTGTCGCTTAGAAGAAGTTATGTGATTATGTCTTTTAAATAAGGACTCAGTTTTTGAACTCTCCAGTTTTATAATTATGGCCCCACCAAAGTCACCGAAACAGCACAGTTTATTACTTTTTGTCACTTGGGTGATTTCTACTCTTGAAAGTTGTTCATGGTTAAAAAGCCTTGTGCTCCATTCTGAGGACCATTCCCAAAGCCAATTTTCTTGATTATATATCAAGTTATTTTTCAGGGGGATTTCTGATATATGTAAACACTTGGGGGTAAAAAAAACCCTCATCTGCCCCACATCTTTTGTGAGAAGGAAAGAATTTTTGGATAAAGGTGGAAGTAGAATCTGCCAGGGAAAACACCAGATGCATCAGATGAATGGGCCTGTATTACAAGGGGCTTTAATGCCAAAATACATGTGCTAATTTTTAAGGTGCTGTGTGATTTTGATGAGACTATCGCTATAACTACCAATAGTTCTAGTTATTGCCTCAATGACAGAACAGCTGGTGAGGGTACAGGAAAGGAAACAAAAATGAATTCAAGTTTTGGAGAAAATTTCCTAGGCAGAAATGTGCGATTTAGCTCATTTTATTAGAAAAGGTTATTCAAAACATGGTTATATTGACGCACCTTTCTGCCTTGACTTCTGTCCAAGTAACTACAAGAAATGAGTTCCACTCCCTAGTAAAAATTAAATAGAAAAGGCCTTTGATGACCTATCCATTACCTTACAATTTTTCTGCGCATCTTAATTTGATGCATAGTTTTTTTGGGGGGGGGGCGGTCACGTGGTGTTTGATGCGCAGTTAGTGTCCTGTCGACAGTAGAGATGGGTACGACTCAAAAAGATGGTGTTTTGTTTGTCGTTTGGTCGTTTAGGGGTCCGTTTTGATTCGTTTTCGTTTTCGTTGGTTTTTTTGCAAATTTTTCATTTTTGTTTTCGTTACGTAACGAAATGAAAAAATGAAAACGAAAATGAAAAATTGCTGTTTCATTTGCATTCTTTTCAGTTCAATGCATTTGCTGCAACGAAAATGAAAAACACGGCAAAATTGGTCGTTTTCGTTTTCGTTTTCATTTTCGTTTTCATTTTCGTTTTCATTTTCATTTTGTTTTGAAAATTTTTTCGTTTCATTTTTGTTGCGTAATGAAACAAAAAAACAAAAACAAAAATGAAAAATCACTCGTTTCGTGCCCATCTCTAGTCGACAGGGTAGTATTTTACTGCTCTGTGCCCATCTCTACTTGCTTCCTCTGCATCTTTTCCCTTTTTTTTTCCTGGGTCGATTTTCAAAATCTCTGTTGCAGGAAGTGGCAGGAAAAGGGGCACGAAGCTAATTACTGCGTATTTTCTGGGGTCGCACCTCGCTAGAGTAGCAAAGAACTGCACATCTTTAAGGGAAGTTTTTTTAATCCAACCTCTAGCAGTGGTTTAAAAAACTTTGGTGAAGGTGCGCTTCGGGGTCGTGGTCAACCTGGACTCCGATTTACTTCCCTTCGCTGTTAGGACGTGATCTTTTACTGCGCAGTTCGCCGCAGCAAAAATGCACAGAAAACACTAGTGAGACCGCGGCCTAAGTTAAACATCATAACAAACTGTTACAAGAAATAAAACCAAAACCGTCTTGAAATCTAAAATCATATATAAGGGTTCTCTCTCCTCTCTTTATGACACAACCCATTCAATATACAGTAATACCTCTTAAGACGAATGCCCTGTAAGACCCCTATGGGATGCCTCACAAGATGAAAAACCATTCTGCATTATGAAAAAAGTGTACCCTGGATGCATTGAGCCCCCATAGTTTGTGGTGGGCTTGGAGGAGTTTTTTTCATCAAGTTTTGGAGCCATTCTGGACATTTTATTGCAGCTGCTTTTGGACTTTTAGAACTTGGAAAGGTAAGGAGCTGGGGATGCCTTGCTGTCTTTTATGGTTTTTGGCATTGGTTTTGATTGCACTTTTGGTGGGGACAACTTTCTTATTTGGTGCTTTTTTTTTTTTTTGGCTTTTGCATTGGTTTCAATTGTACTTTTGACAGGAATGACCCGGGGCTTCTTGTTTACTGTCTTATATTTTTATTTATTTATTTATTTTGCCTTTGCATTGGTTTAAATTGCTATGCTGGTGGGAATGACCTGGGTGTTTCTGCCCTTCTTGTTTGGTGTTTTATTTTTTGCTTTTTACTTGGTTTCCATTGCACTTTTGGTTGGGCACTGAAAACTGCAGACAGTTTGCAGCTCCCTCTTTGTTTTGGTGCTTGCTTTTGCGCTACAGGGGTCTGACCAGAGCAGAATAGAGTGGTACTATCACTTCCCTTGATCTAAACACTATGCTTCTGTTGATACAACCAAGAATCACATTGGCTTTTGTCAGCCACCATGTCCATGAGGAAATGAGCACCATAAGGAAAGGGTAGGGAGATGCTTCTGCTAAAGAGATGCTGCATATATTTGCAACAGTACATGTTGGAATGTATGAGGTTGGCATTGGGAGATACCTCTTCAGAGAAAACTCCTAATGTCCCCCTCCTTTCCCCCCTCCAGCGGTACTAGTAAAAGTCACATGAGTGCTCCTGATAAGGATAGCACAGATTTCTTCATTGCTTTACCAGTGGTGGTGAACTTTCAGCATTCCAGATGCTTTTGTCCACAACTCCCACAGTCCGTTGTAATTGGCAATCTAAACTTAGAATTCTGGGAGTTGTGGTCCAAAACATTTGGAATGCTGAAGGTTTGCCACTACTGCAGTCAATTTTAGGAGCAGTATGTATTTGGGCAGATGATGTTCTGCTCTTCTGTGCCTGTCTCAATCTGAACTACAAAGCACTCCAGAGCCGTGTTTTGTGTTGGTTAGCAGTGCTGAAGGGTTTCTGATATCTGGCTAAGATGCAGCACTACCAAACATATATCAAGAACTCTAAGACCCTCAGCTATTTGTGACTTTTTGCTATAGGGAGATGGTGGCCATGGTTTGACAAACTATCATTTTCAGTGATGAATGTCTCAGCAGGTTGACACCAAGACTGGGAGAAATTGTGAGAAGGAAACTTTCAGTGCATAGTTCCCTGGAATATCTGCATTTCAAAACCTTTCATTTATTGTTTTCTCCGTTGTCTTCCAAATATTAGCCTTTAATGAAATACACATTTCCTTCATTTATTTTGAAACTATTCCAAGACCAGCAAATACCAGAGTTGCAAATGTTATGACAGGATAGGTTCTTTATTGGTTTGTTTTCCTTTCATTCCCTCTGTTTTCACTGTGTCCTTTTATTTTATTATAAATCCTTATATTTTCAAATCAAGGAGTCTGACTAATCAGAAAAGCTTCCAACTGAGGTAGACAGCAACTCTTCAGAAATGTGCCCAAATCCTTCCCTTGCAGCTAGCTGTTCTGCAAACAGGAAATTGAGGAAGCTAGGTTCATCAGAAAGATGTGAAGCTTGAGATAAAGCATTGGGGGAAATGCTTCTTACACAGAGATAATATAGCAGAAAAATGATACAAAGAAAATGAGACAAGGAAAAGATAGATACTAAATGTAGCATGTCTGAACCATAGGCAATTGTCTCCACACAGTGGAGGATGATCCCATGAGAAGCTCTTAGTTTGATCCCACATTGGGGAAGAATGATAAAATGTGCAAAAGTGGTCGTGAAGTACTGTGCGTGCAGCAGACTAGATCAACATTCTACAAAGAAATATTAAAAATGGAGGCAGCATACATAAAATAAAAAAATAAAAAGCATAACTTTGAATTGGGACTTCGGGTAATCACCAAATTAGGCACAGGTATAACAGAGAGGCTGCTTTTTCTTTGTGCCAGATTTGGGGATGTTCAGGCAAAAGGGTTTTCAAGTAATTTTTTAAAGTAAAGGTGTATAATTCCAGTACAGAAGTAGGCATTCCTAAACACCCCTAGATTTTTAAAAAGATCAAATAAATTGAAAATACCAAACTTGTTTAGATAATAATTTGCCCCATCTGTTTTTTTTTCATATGGAGGGAATCCAGGCTGCAGGGGCTGAAATATTGATCCTAAAACTAAGCCTTCCAAATGAGAAAAATGGTGATATTGTTGTAAATATATGGTACAGGCTTGCCAGACAGATATAATATATAATATGGGCAAGTGAGAAAT
Source organism: Phrynocephalus versicolor (assembly GCA_023846285.1). NCBI lineage: Eukaryota > Metazoa > Chordata > Lepidosauria > Squamata > Agamidae > Phrynocephalus > Phrynocephalus versicolor. The sequence continues at coordinate 24,840,068 of JAHTLZ010003542.1, forward strand.
GCACATTAGTAGAAGTTCATGGCTAGTATGGAAGGAGTCAAAAAGGGCTTTGGTTTAAGGAAAGTTATGGAGTTGGTCTTCAAGAAAGAGAGGCATTTTGCCATGTATCTTCAGGGAATTAACATACAGTTTTGAAAGACATATTCAAAGTATTTCTGCATTGCGAAAGCACAGAACAGCTGCGTTTGCCCCAGACCTGAGTGCTTTCAGTAAATACTCAGAGCTTATGTGACTAGGCCTCTGATTACAAATTTTTAAAGGAGAAGTCATTTACATACTGAAAACAACTTTCCAAAGGGGAAGTGGTTAATACTTGCAAAAAAATACACCACACAATTGCTTTTTGTTGGAGTAGAAATGGTTCATTGATGGGGGGGAAAAGACAGCTTATGTGATTTTCACTTGTTTAGTGAGCACAAGAGGGTATCCTGTAGACCACCTTGACTGCGGATATTGCCATCATCAACAAGCAGCCTGCCCTTTGTAAAATCAGGTTTGACACCCCTTTTCCTGCTAGCAATGTAGATATGATCTTGTATAATAATATCACACTATGCACTCACTTGATCTTAGCCAAAAGGCTGAGAAGCGATAGCGCACCATTTCCTGATGGGTTTTGAATCATGAATATAAAAGCAGTAATATCCCACATTTATAAACTGGAAGAATTTTGAAGAAATGAATTATAGTTTTACTCCTGTTATTGTGGCATTTTCTGCACTTATGCTAGGAAATTTAATTCTTTTTGGAACTGAGAGCCCTATGATTGCCTTCATACTTTATTATTTATTTAATGTAGGAGGAAATGTCATGGGCTGTCTTTCAGTGCCATGATCATGCAAGGTGGTTCCATTTTATGAAATACACTCATGGTGGACAAAGGCCAGATCACTCTCACCCCTTTCTCCCCTACTTGCCACCACGCTCGGAAAACCCTCCTAAACAGAATGGAATGCAGTATCATAGACTTGATGAAATGGAGAAATCATGAAAAAAGCCCTTTTTTGGTGAGCTTTCCTATTTATAACCCATGGAAAAGTAGGGGAGAAGGAAATATATGGAAATTGTTTGAAGTAAATAGCAGTTCAACGCTGCGACTTGGAATCAGGAATGCCTCAACAAAATGCTTGTATAATTTGTATCTCATATTAATGAATTATTCTAATCTAGATTAATCTTTCATATATGCTTGGATTGGCACCTTGGTGGACACTTCTTCAGCCTCTTCACCTTTTTAGCACTCCCTTTCCCCTCTCAGTTCTGAGTATATCATTCTTAACTGGGTGCTGCTTGACAAGGGCAGGTTGTATCCGTGTTCTGAGAGAGACTTTTTCCCCAAGCAGACTACAATTTAAACTTTATGTCTGACAGGTTAATTGACCAGTGTTTAATAAAACCATCAATTAAGCAATAAAACTGTGAAAGTAATTAAGGTGATCTGTTTCATTTTGTTTCTTTCAGTTCTGTTCTTTTTTTAAAAAAAACTATTACGTTGTTAAAACAACTTTGTTCCTGTGATGGTTTCTCTAAATTTAGGTCTACGGAGAAAAATGAGAAAAATTTTGCACACTAATTGGATTCTGATAGAGCTCATAATTATCACTGCATGAAGGTACAGTGATGTTATTGTGCTGGCAAATCAAATCAGCATTCTACAAGGCAATTTTAAATATTGGGACAGCCCAAAGCAAAGAAAAAATTATAATGTCAACACTGAACTTTTTATAATGGCCAAATTTGGCACATGCATAGCAGACAAGTCTGTACCAAATTTGTGGAGGTTTGGAGATTTTTTTTTTTTTGAGTAAACTCTTTCCTCTCTTGCAGAAATAAGGGACCTTAAACATTTTGCCACGTATCTCCACTAGAGATGGGCACGAAATGCCAAAATGGTGTTTTGTATTGGTTTTGGTTTTTAAAAATCATTTCTTTTGGAATGAAACAATTTTTTTTTAAAAAAAATCATTTCATTCTTCATTTTGTTTCATTTTTTAATGTTTTTAATTTTTTACAGCCAACCAGCCCCACCAGTCGATGCTTTTTAAAAATCCTACTAGCACCGACCAGCTGGCCCGCGGGCCGGGACAGTGCTTTTCCCCTCGTGCTCACCAGCTGGCCTGCAGGCTGGGTCAGCACTTCCCCCCCAGCACCAACCAGCTGGCCTGCGGGATGGGTCTGCACTCCCCCTAGCGCCAATCAGCTGGCCTGTGGGCTGGGTCAGTGCTTCCCCCTAGCACCAACCAGCTGACCCACGGGCCAGGTTGGTGCTTTCCCCTTGTAGTGCCAACCAGCTGGCCCGCAGGCTGGGTCAACACTTCCCCCTAGCTCTGACCAGCCACCCACGGGCTGGGTCAGCACTTTTTTCTTTCCCCCCTAGCACCAACCAGCTGGCCCACAGGCTGGGTTGGCACTTTCCCCCTGTAGTGCCAACCAGCTGGCCCACAGGCTGAGTCAGCACTTCCCCCTAGCTCCGACCAGGCACCCACAGGCTGAGTCAGCACTGATTTCTTTACCCCCTAGTGCTGACCAGCTTGCCCATGGCACTTTTTTTAAAGCTGTGGGGCCAGCTGGTTGGCACTTATTTTTATTATTTGACAAGTACCGAGATTGGGGCTGGCCCAGCGCCCAGTTGCTGAGGTGGAACAGCAAGAACAGCGGCGGTGGTTGTATATATTTGTTTTAAATGTCGCAATGGTTTTGTGGCTCCCAGTTTTTTTTTCCATCGGAAATTGGTCCAAGTGGCTCTTTATGTCTTAAAGGTTGCAGACCCCTGTAATAGTCCAAGGAATATAGCTACTGTACCCATACATTGTCCCCAAATGGCACATCCCTATGCAAGCCAGCAAGCTTCAGAAAATAGGCTGGGGTCCTGCTGGTTACACAATATCATACTCAGACTGAATTCCATGTGGCATATGACACAGAGAAAAGGTCACGTTGCCCTGCATCAGGAATTACTTGAGTCAGGTAAATTAATTGCTTTCCCCCCTCTAACTCAAATGGATAGAACTCTGGGCAAAGTGCCGTTTGCAGCCATATCTACTGCTATGTGGCCTGACACTCTCAGTACCTTCCCTCCTTACGAACTGAGAGTGTCGGGTGGTTTGAACAACAAAGGCAAAACCTCTCAGACAGAGCTCCTGCTTCAGAGTCTTCTGGCAGGTGCAGAAATTTCACCTTGGGCATATGGAGCATGGAGAGAAGAGGCTTAACCTCTGGGTTGGAGAGAGAGGCAGGATATCTCTCAATGCCATTTGTGGGGAATCATAAGCAGGTGAAGACATCTGCTTGGGAATACCCGGAAGCAAATGGCGAGCCACTGTGTGAGACAGGATGCTGGAGTGGATGGGATGTGGCCTGTTCCAACAAGGCTGCTCTTATGTTCTTATATTCTTATATGTGCAGGAGCCATGGCTTCAGAGTGTATGCTTCCATCCCTCTTAACTCCACACTTGCAAAACCAGGGAAGAAACACTGGCTGTTTATGACTTGTTTATGAATGGGTATCAGGAAGGACAACAACAACAAAGTGGCATCTCCCTTTGATATGGAGGCACTATTAAAAGTTTGCAATGAAGGAGCAGATCTTACTGGAATAATTTTTTTTCAAAACTTTTAAAAGCACTTTCAAATTAGTGCTATGACTAATATTCAGAAAGAAAAGATTCAAAATATGTATTTCCCCACTCGCAATGAGGGCCAGTGTTGGATCAGGACTTAAGATACCTGATTCGAACCCCTACTTGAACATGGAAGCATTGGGAGATGGCAACCGTAAAACCATTCCTTAAACACCTCACATAGATCAAAATCTCTATTAGGGTCAACCCTAAGTTGTATGCAGTTGATGGCATGTGGTAACAACTTTGCCACTCGTAATGCCCAAATGTATTCTGTGAAAAAGATTTCTGCGATTTGTACTGTGCTTGGAATGCAATCCAAGATAAGACTTAAAAGCTTTGTTTCTTGCAGCTAATCAGAACATTTTTAAAGAGCAATAACATAATTTGTAGAGCATGTTCATGTTTAGCCAATGCTGGGTCACGGAATCTCAGAATTTCAAGAATATCATGGGCAATTTGCCCTCTGGCAGGTCATTTTATTCAAGAGGAGACGATGAATTAAACAAATGGTTAGATTCTGCAAAAGTGCACTTCATGAAAGGGAAAGAACTTTGTGTAGAATCAGATTTCAACCTCCATTCGGGTGAGTTTTGGGGAGGGGGTATGCTCTTCTGTTGGTGCCCTGGATTATCATCTACACATCCAGGGAACTGTGGCCTGGAAACCCGTGGAGGCCCTCAGAAAAAGGCTTTTGAGTGACTTGCCTCTAACACTGGCCTCTCAGGAATTACTGTTTTCTGGTGCCTTCTGATCTGCAATTCAGCAAGAGAAAGCCAGAGCAAATAAGGTTTGAAAAGCTGATGGTAGAGAAAAACCATAAGAATGCCCTCTTCTATTAGGTGTGTGTGTGTGTGAAAAATATAGGGAATGCTGATTTGGGTTTCAGGGATGCAGTTCCTAGAATTACGGAAAAATTGGTGGAATTAAAGTTCAAAAACATGAAAGAGATGTAGCTTAGGTTGTCTCCAAGGTGCAGCTCCTCTTCTTTTCCAAATAAGCAAATAATTTTGCATCGTTTCAACAGGATTTCCTTGTATTAGGTGCCAATGTTGTAGAATAGTTTCAGTGCTGAGCTTGGAAATGGGAGATCCAGGTTGTAATCTCTACTAAAAAATGGAACAGGCACATCAATGGTACTGGAAATGAGAATGAGTGACTAAGTCTCAGAATGTAGAGAAATCTGAATAGTTTCTATTTGATTTAAAAAATGCCCAACATGTTTTTGGCACACAGCCTTCTTCAGGAGCAAGATTTTAGAACTGAACCTTATTAGCTCATTTTCTCTGCATGTGCTCCGAATATACAGACCAAATGAACTAATGACGCTTCAATACATTAAAGTATTCCTGCAGAAAAGAAAAACATTTTTAAAACTTCTGCAAAGCTTTAATATACAAATCTTTTATGTTTATAAATACAGTATTTTCTGTGTATAAGACTATTTTTGTCTAAAGTGAGGGTCAGCTTATAAACGGAAGTAAGCCAATGTGAAACTAGTTTTGGGTTGGAAAAGTGGGGGTTGTCTTATACATGGGGATGTCTTATAGTCAGAAAAATATGGTAATACTTGAAATAGAAACGTAAATTCCGAAACTGAGCATTTGAATACTGTGGGGCAAATATCCAAGAAGACCTTCTCCTTGGGGTTGGACAAAATAAAGTTTTTGGACGATAACTTCCCAACTACACCAGCCAGCATGACTCCGGCCATCCAAGCTGGCTTGTTCTGGAAGTTGAAACATTAAAAGATAACATCTTCCATTTTTGTTCCCATCGCCACTATTGCATAGCTTAATTCTGTCATAATATGTAGAACTGACAAAATATATTTAATGTATATTTAACAGAGTGAACAGAGAATTTGTAGAATGGAGTCAGTCAAAAATACAGTGTCATGATGTTAGCCACATGTGCAAGGAATTAGAAATCACTACCAGGTTAAGTGATTTAGCACAGGTGGAATAGTTAATGACGTCATGGTGTGTCAGAATGTGATTGGTTAAAAACATGTCTGATGAGGTCTAAATGTGTATAAAAGAACTGGCTGTAATAATGTTAAATTGGGACTGTTTATGGTGAGAAACAGTACCCCACACTCTGTTGCTTTGTATATATATTATTGCTTGGTGTTATGCTGTTGTTATTTGTTGTATATTTGCTGTATATATTCAATATAAGAGTTTTATTGTAAGTCATGTTTCTTTGTCTCTCCGTTTCTAAGTTCTGAGACAATACTTATAACAATTATCTACACTTGATCTACATGCTCCTGCTGCTGAGCTCATATTTTTCTCCGCTATACACATGTGTGTATTTTTCTTTTCATAATCCCTTAATTATTGTTTGATAAATTCCCCCCTCCCCACCCAAAAAAGCAACATTGCCTGGGCATCACAATGTCAATAGTAGCAGGGCTGTTAAGTTTTACTGTTGCATAGATCAGAACTAAATGAGATAATAATTTGCCTCCTTGTTGTTGTCGTCGTCACCATCATAACTACAGAGCTGGCAAGGGCCCTATGGATCACTGAATTTAGTTCGTATCAAGGAAGCACAGTGGGGAACCAAACTCCTAACTTCTGGCTCCATAGCTAAATACCTAAACCACTGAGCTATCCCGAGGTATGGCGTAGTCATGCAATGGGCTCAATCTGAGTTTTGGATGCAGGATTTGGTGTTCTGTTAATGTTCAACAATCTTTCATTCTCAGCCCTTTCCCTTCTCCATGCTTTAGTTTTATTTTGTGGGTTGTGTTAAAACAAGGACTACTTTAGGCACTGAACTTCCTTTAGTGTAACACAAATGATTAGGATAGCCAAGCTGAGATATGGACCTTGGTCTGAATTTCCAGTACTACTGCTACCAATTAAGTAGAGCTTAACATTAGAGATGGGCATGAATAAAAAAATGACGTTTTGTTTGTCATTTGGAGGGTCCGTTTCGGTTCGTTTCTGGTTTTTTTGTGTATTTTTGCAAAAAAAAATTCATTTTCATTCATTTTGTTACAGTTTCGTTACCATTTATTTCATTTTTTTGTGATTTTTTTTTTTAGCATTTAATGCAGTTCACTGTATTGTAGTAATGGAAACGAACCGCACAACAAAATTTCTGGTGTTTCTGTTTGTTTCGTTTCATTTTGGAGACAAAATTCGTTTGTCATTTTGTTGCGTAATGAAACAAAAAACAAAAACAGAAATGAAAAATTGTTCGTTTCGTGCCCATCTCTACTTAACATTATGCTGTCTATTTGTGGTGGCATGTGTTTTCCTACTGAATGTCTGAAGATGTACGTTACTTATGTAGGGAGAAAAAATATGTGGGTTGTGAATGTCAATAATAAACTTGAATGCTGCTTGCTTTCTGCCTTTTTCCAGTGGTTAAAGGAAGTGGTAACATTTGGTGAAGTGACGTCCCATTAAGGTGAATGGGGCAGGGGAATCACAGAATCATAGAATCACAGAGTTGGAAGAGACCTCAAGGGCCATCTAGTCCAACCCCATGTCATGCAGGAACCCCATCACAATATTTTCGACAGATGGCCCTCCAGCCTCTGCTTAAAAACCTCCAAAGAAGGAGACTCCACCACCCTTTGTGGCAGCATATTCCACTGCCAAACAACTCTAACTGTCATGAAGTTCTTCCTAATGTTCAAATGGAATCTCTTTTCCTGTAGTTAGAAACCATTGCCCCGAGTCCTAGTAGAAGACACCAGAGGGATTAGAAATCTATGGGAATACATTCTCTCTCTCTCTCTCTCTGAGGCAGCTAGAAGAGAACAAGGACTCAGACAAAGCAGGCTCAAGGAGAGATCTGAATTTAATAAAGCTGTCTGGAAGAGGAAAGAGACAAAGATAGAAGATTAGAAAGTTAAGAGAAACTGGCGGGGGAGGGGAAGAGAACAAAGGTAATTATTGACTACCCAAGCTTTGTTCTGTTGCTGTGCTGGCCACATTTCGGTCACAGCTAGGAAATCAATGTCAGTATACTGAAAGATTATCTGAAGGGAAAGAATTATCCAGAGAGAGGAACAACAATAATGCAGATATTATAATATCATCAGCAAAACAAATTATGCCATTTACAAAGATTCTTGATTATATTCATGCTTTCAGAGGAAGACAACGAAGTTAATTAATGTATAAACCTTATACCTAAGTTTAGAGACCTTCCTGGGGCAAATTCAACATTCTGTATTCCAAACTTCACCTCATTCCAATTCTCATAATTAAAAGAAAGTGGATAAGGATTCACTTTCAAATGTATATCCCATTGGGAGCAATGCAAGTCAGCAGCATGCACATTTCATTTATGTTCAGAGTTATAAATCTAGCAGATAGCACACACTCACAAGCTCGTTCAGCTACATGGATCTCTTTATACAATTGGGGCAGTTTGTGCTTTTGTCTGTTTAGGCTTCTCCAAACAATAGTACTTCTACGTGAATATTCACCAGTTATCTGTCCCTGTTATTTTTTAGCCACGATTATGAGAAAAGGCATATATTTCTCTATCATATGGAAGTGTTGAGCTTTCATCTTAATCTGGGGGTTCATGTTGCTTACAGAGATTCTATTCTGTGCCTCGTGGCACAGTAGTTAAACTGCTGTACTGCTGCTATAACTGTGCTCATTGCCCGGGGTTTAATCCCAGGCTCATAGGTGACTCAGCCTTCTATCCTTCCGAGGTCAGTGAAATGAGTATCCAGCTTGCTCTCTCTCTCTCTCTCTGTGTGTTTGTGTGTGTGTCAACATGTAGCCTGGGTAAATAAACTGTACACCACCAAGAGAGTGCTTTAAGTGCTATGGGACAGTATATACAGTAAGCAGAACACTTTGCTTTGCTTTCTAAAGAATGTCGTAGGCCAGCAAAAGGGCACCATGTAGGAGGATAGAACAGAGCAGAAGGAACCAGGTTGGATCAAAATGGCACCCAAATTCAAAGGCCTGCCAGAAGTAGTGTAGTGGGGATTCAGATATAGGAGCATTTCTGACCCATAATAGTTTCAGTTGTATTTGAAGGTAGTTTTATTGCTACCTACAAATGTTATCAATTGTACACATTCAGCATAGGCAGCATGGAAGAGTCAGGTAATGTACACACATACTTTCAGACATTTACGTGCAAATATAGGTGATGAATGATACAGGTATCCATTGAATTGGCATGTTCGAGAAGGTGGCCTCCAAATGTTATCCTTTCTTCCTTCCACCTAGTCCCAACTAGAGCTGGGCACGGAACGAACATTTTTTCGTTTCCATTATCCGTTAGTCGTTACGTAACGTAACGAAACGACTAACGAAAGTTGTGATGAAAATGAAACGAAACGAACAGAACCACGAAAATTGTGGCCGTTACGTTTCGTTTCTGTTAATGGCGACACACAATGAAATAAGCTGTTTTAAATATTAAAAAATGCCCTGGACATCCGTAAAAACGCAGCTATAATTATTTATATTGTCTGATAATACCTACCAGGGGGTTTGGGCTCCTTAAAAGGTTCATTTATGTCTTTTCTCGCTGTTTTTTTCCCTTTAAGGGGAGTTAGGGGACATCAACCCAAAATGGCTCCCAGATGCCTAATATTGATTGATTTCTTGGGTATTAAGACACCCTGGACATCTGTAAAAATGCAGTGATAATGCGATAATTATTTGAAATTATTACCTACCAGAGGGTTAGGGTCCTTAAAATGTTTGTTTTTGTCTTCTCCCATCGTGATGTAGTTTTCTTTTCCCTTTAAAATAGATGTCACCACCAGCCACAAAATGGAGGCAAGCCATGTGATGGGATCATGTTCAACGAATAGCATGCCCAGGTTGCAGACTGGGTAGGTCTGGCAGCCACAGAGGGCACAAAAAGCTCTGGCAGCCCCCGTCCTCCTTGCAGTCTCCAGTGGGAGTTAGGGTGGGATTGCTGTCTCTGCGACTCATTATTTTTACTTTAGGCCAGCCAGGCAGGTGTGTGTCTCTGTGTTCCTGCCGGCTGCAGCCTGGCTCTTAGGGGAGAGAAAGAAGAGATTTCTCTCTAGCTTCAGTCTTGCAGCCTCCCTATGTGCATGCGTGCGTACCTCTTGGTGAGTACCCTCCCTTGCCCCGCAGTGCAGTCACTCTGCGGCTGCCTTGCACCCTGGGCAACACCCGCCACTGCCTTTGCAGCCTCCCTGCATACCTAGTCTATACTGTGTCTCTGCCAGCATCCATTTTTTTTAGTGCTTTCCCTCTGGTCTGGGGCATTGGGGGACGCCCGCGCACGGAAATGCTTTAAAAATCGTGCAAAAAGTGGGTAGAAACAACAAACGAAAAAATGAAAAACAGAAACGAAATTTTTCCAAAAATTCGTGACAAATAGAAACGAACCAAAACAGACCTCTCAACGACAAACGAAAAACCAAAATGCCATTTTTTTAATTCGTGCCCATCTCTACTCCCAACCATTGTTTCTACTGTTTGTTCCCTGATGCAGAACTCGCAACATTTAAATTTGGGCAGAGGGTAGTTTTCAGTAAAACCAATTAGATATGCACTAATTTCTTCTCTCTGAAACAGCAGTAAGCAATTAATCAGAATTTTGATCACAACTCACTTGATAATTCTAATTGCACTTGCCATTTCCTCTGCAAATACGGAATCATTATCTTTTCCCTTTCCTTTGCTTCCTCAGCCTATCTTTCTAATCTTCAGGCTGCTGGAAGCAAAAGGGTTTTTCCAAGAACTAGATATTGTCTCTCTCAACAGGCAGTATTATTCTGCTGGACTGAGGGTCTGTGCACTCTGTCCAAGGCTATACACATTGTAGTATAAGCTGTTTAAACTTCAGTACAGTTTGAATGAATACTGTGTGGCAGGCTGCCTGCTTGCCGGAGGGATGGGAATTCTCCCTGATAAAATGATGAGAAAAAATGAAAGGTAGCTCCTCATATAAACCTTCTGGGAGGAGACTTCAGACATCTAACCTCTGTCCAGTCACCCCGCGTGCATTTAATGGCATATAGGCTAAGCAACCCTGGACGTGAGGGAATGCTAAAGGCACATGGTACTGGTATATTATTGCAGCTCAGTGTGTTTCAATCTGGTCACTGCCTGGATGGAAGACCATCCAAAAGCCCCCCCCCCACACACACACAGAGAGAGAGAGAGGGGGGTACCTCTGCTTAGGAGTGGCTCTACTTAAGAGCAATTTGACTTAAGATCAGAAAACCATTTAACTACCACCTTACAAATTTTAGATGTGGTCTGTTGTGCTAACATTTTTTTATTTTTTCAATTTTTTGTTTTTTCGATTTTTAAGATACTTAAGAGCTCTACTTAAGAGCTGTTCGACTTAAGAGCATGCATTCAGAATGGTGTGTGTGTGTGTGTGTGTGTGTGTGTGTGTGTGTGTGTGTGTGTGTGT
>JAHTLZ010003542.1:24857113-24914264 GCA_023846285.1 Phrynocephalus versicolor
TATCTATCTATCTATCTATCTATCTATCTATCTATCTATCTATCTATTTGATTTTTTTTTAGTTACGGCTGCTCTACTTATGAGTTGTTCTACTTATGAACATGCATTTGGAACAGATTAAACTCGTAAGTAGAGGTACTCCTGTAATTCAAATTTGTATAGAGAAGCTCTCTTAGTTAACCCAGTCAATAAATGTAAGCAGGGCAATGGGACAGAGTATCATAGGCTGTGCATATCTCAAAAAGCCAGAGAGTGAGATCCACAAGGTTTCTCTGGGGCAAAAAAACAAAACAAAAATAAATACGTACACACCTTGTAAAACAGTCTCAAATGGCAATATTTTCTTATGGGCTGATTCCTAAGTTTAAGCATACAAAACACATGATGTGCATGTCCATTTATGTCTTATATTTCTAACATGTTATCTGTTGCGTCAAATTCTGAACAGTGATTGCAGCAGTTACATTATGTAACTATGAGCATTTGGGGAAATAATTATATATTACTGTATTATAATTTTAACCTTATAATTTTATTATTGTGTATACCTTATGGTTTGATTATTCAAATGTCAGAGTAAATTTTTTTTTAGGCTAATCTGAATATTTTAACATCATTTCCTACTTCATAGCATTGCATGCAAGCTCTTCCCCATCTCAAAAGGTGGTTGGCATTTTTGGGTGACACAGTGAGCCTGTTACTCTTTTTGTCCTGACTTTTCAAAAACATAACCATTTCATTTGATCTTCACATTCTTGTGCAGCTCTGCAGTTTCCCAGGAGCGGGCCTATTGCTAAGGGGGTTTGCCTGATGTATGTGGACAGGCCCTTCCTTCTTTTTACATTGAAGGCATTCCTTTGCCATTTTTACACCAAAAAAGTGGATTATTTCATCTGTTTAAAGATCTGCAGTGTTAACATAACAAAGCATCACAAAACATGAGGGTGTGACAGTTGGGGGTGGGTGGTACTTGGAGAGATGTTCTGCAGTTGTATGGTACCAAATGTGCATTGGATGAAAAGGGTCAGGAATAAAAGAAGTAATGGGAAACAGGAGGAAATACATGGAAGTGGGATAAAAGGAAAAGAATGAAGTCCACATTATGTTTGATCCCCTTGGAAGGTTTTTTTTTTTTTGGAGGATTATGGAGAGTCCTTGAGGATTCTTGGCAATAATGCTGAGATATGAAGATGTGTCTTCCAGAGAACTAATTTTGCAAAGCTGCTTCAAGAGGGGTGCCTGTGTTTCTTCAGTCTCTCAGCTCTCACAGTTTCAAGGGCTGAGCTGTGTGCTCTGACATCATCCATGAAACGTGGCACTAATCCATATCCCGTCTGGTACAAGATCCCAATACAAAGTATACAAATTCTCCATGTGAAAGAAGCACCAATGGGATTATTAAAACTGTGTGCCATTACCATGACGTGGCACCTGGAGATGACCTGATGTGGGCTCTGCTCAAAGGCCTGTGTGGGGAGAACCTTGAAAATCCCATGGTCTGCTCCAAACGGAGTGCTGGTACAATCACACCAATATGGAGCTTCAGGGGAGAATTCCTGCTTGTATTGTTTATATCTAGTATTAATTTATCCCTAGTATTTCTATCTAGTATTAATTCCTCTCATCCTGAATAAGAGTAGCCTAACTCCCACTGCAGATATGGCCACAAATATCTGTGTTGTGTTACTGCTTCCTGAAAGCAATGCATAAAGAGTCGACAAAATGGGATTACATTACAGTACAACATTGAGATTTGGCTGCATTGATCAGTGGTTTAGGCACCTGGCTACAGAGCTAAAAGCTGGAAATTCAGTTCCCTATTGTGCTTCCAGTGGGGAGACCCAGCTTGTGTGGCCTTGGGCAAGCTGCACAGTTCCTGTGTGCCTCCAGAAGAAGGGAAGGGTAAACCACATCTGCGTATTCTTTACCTGGAAGACCTCAGAAATGGCCACCAAAACTCAGAATCTACTTGGCATGTCTCAGAGATGATGATGAATATGGATGATTTGCTGCTCCCCCCTTTCTTCAAAAGCATTCAAGAGCTCAGGTTTTGAAATGTTTTGTATAAAAGCTTCAAATTTCCAGTGTCCTCAACATTTGAGAATGAAGGATATTACCACCTGCAGGAAAGACTTCCTATAGTTAGGATAAGAATATAGCCTCCAAACATGCTTAAAACTGTTGTTTCTTACTCAGGAAACATGAGATCTGTTTCCTAAACTGAGCCATGATGCACTGGGATTGACAGGGTGGCTTGGTGCCGACCCAAACATAAGATATGTCCAGATTCGAAGGGATTTGTGCCGGGCTTAGAATGAGTCCAACATCACCACCAGACATACTGTAGGTGTGTAGTTCTGCATGGCATCCATCCTGTTTCTGTTTAATTGTGGGAAATCTTTGTATCAGATGGGGGTTTTCCACCACTGTTACCATGTGGTGTTGGTGGGGGGGGGGAATGTCTTGGAAATCTAGGTCAACCAAGAATAGAATTCCGGTTCAGATGATTCATCTTGCATGGCAGAAGGGTCACCAGAAGCACCAGCCCGCTTTCAAACCTGGTTTTGTGCATCACAGAAGAGAAATGTTTGTGTGCTGCCAGGAAATCACCCCCACGCTGATTTGAAGGAAAGGTCTGGAGACTTGGGAAGGGAGCAGACGGGGCCAGCTGTACATTTGCGAATGCTGTCTGTGCTCTCCTAAGATGTCAGGCGTTGGAGGCTTGGCTCGGATTTGCCAAGTTGGGCGTGTTTTAAAGACATCACCTGAATGTTCAGCCAGCGCCTGATATGCAATATGGTGAAGTGAGTCACATATGCAGCGCAGTCTGCTCAGTGCTGAGAAGAGCAAACAGGGAGGAAGGATGGGGGCAGCATCTCTCTCCCTTCCTTTCTCTCTCCTTTCCTCCTTTCCCCCACCCCAAAATAAGCATTCTGTGCCTCAAATGTCAATGTGTGAAGTCTTAAAGATGTTGGGCCTGCTAGTCAGGGCCTTTCTTTATGCTCCATGAAATAAATATATTCCCTTACCATCACACTTCCTGTTATACACCGGCCAGGGCTGGGTGTTCCATGGCATTTGGCAATCTGAGCAATATTGTGGCTCCTGTCATTCTGCCCTCCCACCTGCAGATCTGGTCTGTAAGCCTTGTGAATTGTAACATTTTTCCGCTAGGGACCATGGGGTTTGTAGTTTGTTGCTTGAGAACTTAATAGGGAAGGACACTGTCAATTGGAATATACGGGTATCACCTTCACTTTATAAACATTTGATGAAGGAACGGAGGCCCCTTGGGCTTTTCCTTTTCCCAAAGGGGTCTGCTGCCACTTTGATATCCGTCTTTTGGAGACCATCATTGACTCTTTGCTCCTGAGGAGACAGGGTTGCAGGTAAATGGAAGGCAAGAAGTGCAAGCCTAAATGAGAAGGATGTCGCTGCCTCATCATGCAGTGGTGCTCCCAGGATTCTGCCTGCAGGTTGCTCCTGTATGGGAGCAAGCTTCACTGCTCAAATGGTAACAGCCTCCCTATATGTAATATTATAACCAGAATCCTATTGGCAACAGCTAATTGTGATTCATTAGCAAGGTGCCAGGACACCTCTTGAGCAACTAACATGACCTGGCACTTCACTGATAGTTAACTAAAAGAAATTACACAAGCCTTAAGCAGACATTCATAGGACTGGGACAAGGATTTGTTTATGTTATGCTTCACTGTAGCATAAAACATATGTTTTATAGGAAATAATTTTACCAACTTTCCAGTGGCACATTCTATCTCTTGATTCTCTTTTTGTCTGACCTGGAACAACGAGTTGTGTTTGGGTAACAACTAATGAAGGAAATGATAAATCCCCTCCCTTATTACTGTAACACTAAGATATATTGGCAAGCAGAGGCTCCTTCTAGCTTTACATTTCTAAGATGATGATTATATAGGTGCTCTGAGTAGCACCCAGTTATTATTAATTCTAATCACTGTGATGGGGCATTTTAAGGCACTTGCAGAAGGGGTTTGAGAGGGATTTGTTTTGTAATAAAATGCAGACAGAAATTACAATGTCAGTTGGTGAGTCTCCTCACTTAGACCTCCCAATCAGTCTCTGCATGGGGATACTTTTGTGGAAAACACAAAGACATTCATAGCTGTTGTGAGTTTTTTTGGCTGTTTGGCCATGATCTGGAAGTTTTTCTTCCTGATGTTTCGCCAGACTCTGTGGCCAACATCTTCAGAGGGCAAGGAGCTCAGGAACTAGGAGTTCTCTCTGTGCTCTGGGCTATAGAGTGAGTGAGACTATGTGGTTTTAAAGTTGTGGGGAAGATGAAACTTGTCCTATGCAGGAGAATAGGTGTTAGTCAATGTATTGTGATGGAGGGATTAGGAAGTTTCACTGCAATCAGGGGTGGCAGCAATCCTTCCCTGTAATTGATGGATATTGTTAGCTGTTATATTGTGTGGACTGATCACTGGGTGGGAATAATTGAACTTTGACCTTTTGCAGGCTGTAGTTTTCAATTAATCCTTCCATCAAAATACAACTAACCCCTATTCATAGAATCTTAGAATCACAGAATCATAGAGTTGGAAGAAACATCAATGGCCATCTAGTCCAACCCCCTGCAAGCAGGAACCCCCATCACAGTACTCCCGACAGATGGCCATCCAGGCTATGTTTAAAAACCTCCAGAGAAGGGGACTCCACCACCCTCCATGGCAGCATATTCCATTGCTGAACAGCTCTAACTATCATGAAATTCTTCCTAATGTTTAAATTGTATCTCTTTTCCTGTAGTTTGAGACTATTGCCCCATATCCTAGTCTCTGGAGCCATGGAAAACAAAGCAGACCCTTCTTCAATGTGACATCCTTTCAAATATTGAAATATAGCTATCATATCCCCTCTCAGTCTTCTTTTTTTTAAGGCTAAACATTCCCAGCTCCCTAAGCCACTCCTCGTAAGACATTTCCTCCAGAACAACAATCATCCCAGTTGCCCTCCTCTGGGCCCATTCAAGACTGTCAACATCCTTTTTAAATTGAGGTGCACAGAACTGGACACAATACTAAAGATGGGGTCTGACCAGAGCAGAATAGAGTGGTACGATCACTTCCCTTGATCTAGACACTATGCTTCTGTTAATGCAACCAAGAATAGCATTGGCTTTCCTGGCCGCCACATCACACTGGGGACTCATGTTCAATTTGTGGTCCACCCAGACTCCCAGATCACTTTCCCAGGTACTATTTTCCAGCTAGGTGTCTCCCATCCTATATCTGTGCAATTCATTCTTTTTACCTAGATGCACCACCCTACATTTCCCTCTGTTCTGCATAGGACCCTCGGTTTGCAGAAAAGCATTTCTGAGTCATCCAACATTCCCAGAAAGGCCCTTGGAAGTCCCCAAACCTGATTTCTCTTTCTTGTCCCATCTTGTAGGCAGCCATAACACTATTCTTTGGATGGCTTACAGAAATATGAGATTTTGATGGGTCTACTGGCATGCCGTGTGTATGTGTGTGTGTGTTCGTGCAGCATCATTCTTTTGCTCTAGCAGCCAACCTCGCCCAGCTTCATGGCTTGTTCTTCAACAGGTTGAAGAGAAAAGAAGAATACATTGTCTCACTTTGTTAGCCCACTCCCTTTGAGTCCCTACTAGAGATGGGCACGAAACGAACAATTTTTTGTTTCCGTTTTCATTTTTTTGTTTTGTTACGTAACAAAATGACAAACGAATTTTGTCTCTAAAATGAAACAAAATGAACAGAAACACCAGAAATTTTGTTGTGTGTTTCATTTCCGTTACTGCAATATGAGTGAATTGCTTAAAATCCTAAAAAAATCACAAAAAATCAGAAATAAATGGAAACGAAATGGTAACAAAACGAACAAAAATGAAAACGATTTTTTTGCAAAAATTCACAAAAAATGGAAACGAACCGAAACGGACCCTCCAAACGACAAACAACAAACAAAATGCCATTTTTCTGATTCATGCCCATCTCTAGTCCCTACCCAAAGGACTCCATCCCATCCCCTTAAGGAATGTCATCACAATGGAATGAATGAGTAGAGAGAGGTGGTGGTGGTACCTCTGTCTGCTGCTTTTCCTGATTCTCTTTGCCCCATTTCTCCTTCACTGGCTAGCCTAGCCCAAGCCAACTTCTGGAAAGGCCCCAGCTCCCTCTGCAGCGGCAGCCATTTCTAACAGAACATACTTACTTATGCTTATTTTTAATTCCTTTATTGTTGCATACAATTTAAATACATTGGTAATAAATAAAAATTTCAAATCCCATTTTCCATGGGAGCCATAGTATTTTTATACTTTCTTTAAATTTGCTAGAAGGGTATTTCTTGACAATTGTACAACTTGAATAGTAGCTATGATCTCATTCTTATTTTTAAATCATTAAAAAGATTGTGAAAAGGGCGGCAAATACAGAGGCCCACTGATTTGGTGCTGCCTTATAGATTTCACCCACTATTTCATCCTCCCCAGGTGCCTTTCCATTCTTTAAGGTAGCTATGAGTTCACAAACTTCAGTAGGGGAGACTGGGTCCCATACTGACAAATCATTCTCCACTTCTGCCTTTAGTCTATTACAGCCCAAATCTTCAGAGCATTCACTTCTGGGAGAAGGATCATTGAACAGATCTAGGAAGTGGGTCTCCCATACATGTGGGGGGATTCACACAAGGAATGAGAGATAGAGCTCATTTTATTAATGAGTTTCCAGAATTGTTGTGAGTCTTAGCTTTGAGAAGCTAATAAGAGTTCATTCCATTGTAAGCTAAAGTATGATGATTTTTTTATGCTTTAGAAGATTCTTATAGCTACTCCTTAGCAGGCAAAACTTGAAAAAGTTTCAGAAATATCTCAGAAAAAGTAGGTTGTTTTGCTTTTAAAGTATCAATTTTAAGAAGGAAACTTTGTATAGATAAGGATTCATCAATTCAAGTCAATTGAGTTTTATCTTTCTCTTCTAGTCCCAGCCTGTTTACTGATGTGTAATGTCTCTGTTTTAAACTTTGAATGTGTTTCTAATGGCCAAGGCCACACAAATAAATAAATATCTGAATACAAAAAGATTGTCAGCTTCATGAAAACAATATTTTACAAATTCCCCTTCAGGGAAATGTTTGCATTTCTTTGCAATCAGGTTGCTGAACTTGAAGGATGCTATGGCTGCATTGACCAATGTGACCTTGGCTGTTGCTGAATAGCTAGTTTTGATTTAAGTTCTTTAAGCTTCAGTTTCAGAATTTCACCTTTGGGTGGAACATCAGCATTGAACTTTTTGCTATGCAGAGTCTTACAATGACATTCCAGATTACCCTTTTTGGGCAAGGATACTGGGGTGTTACAAATTACACAAAAAACATCTCTTTCACCACAATGAAATAGTCCATTTCCCATTCATCATGAAATTGGTAGGTTTTGCCCTTCTTTGGAACACTCATCTTCATTATACTGGGGTAGCTGGATGTAAGAAGGCTCAATCTGCTATTTTAGTATAATTTAGTATAAACTCTGGCTGAACATGGTCTTCACTGGCTGAATCTGTTGTTAAGTTCTAAAAGTAAAAAAACAATTCATCATACCACCAAACAATAATAAAAAAACTCAAACAGCTGTCCAGCAAACCAGATAAAATCAAATACCACCAAACAAGTTCAAACATCACCACACAAGATTTAATAAATTCTGCATATAGTGTAGAATCAATGCAAAGGCAAGGCGAAATAAAACTGCAATGTAAAATCAACACAAAGGCTAGACAAAATAAAATGGCAGAGTCACAGTGGTTTGAACCAATTTGAAGACAAGGCAAAGACGAGTTAGAACAAAATTGGAAAAGCCCACTAAAATCACCAAATTCCTGACATTTTGTTGTGTCTGCCTGAAGATGTTTAATGAAAAGGAACTATAAAGTGACCAACAACCAGGACACAATATAACTAACATGGTGAGTGTATTCAGATAAAGTACAGGTGAATGGATATTGCCTGGTATATGACACACTTCTAAGGGGTGTAGGGGCGGGGGCAGGAATGGGTGATTCTGAAAGGCAGGAAACCAGGTATGATGCCAGGCCTCTGGCGTCTTGTCACAGAGCATGGGCAGCAGCCTCTTGGGGCACCAACAAACTATTGGCATGAAAATGGCAAGTACCCCAAATACACCTGCAGGGAAGATTCCCGCAGGCAGGGGAAAAGACAGGCAAAGGATCAGCAGCAGTGGCAAACTGTCAGCTTGAGCTCTCTTCTAGCAATGGGGTGAGCTGCTGGAGTGGGGCTGGTGATCTACCTCTGACCCCTCCGTGATCTACAGGTAGATCACGATCTACCTGTTTGACATGCCTGATATATATTACAATTAAATCTAGTTGTAAAATATACATATCAGCACATGTAGTTTTAAAGTTACAATGTCCCAAATGATTAGGATCTACTAACATGAGCTTTGGACTATCTTTAGTTACTAATTTAGATATCAAGCTATACCTGTGGCATTTTAAATCTCACATTTATCTTAAATCTAGCTCATGGGGCAAACATTTGTTATAAATAACTAAACATAATATTTCCATTCTGATATGATTTCCTAACTTTGTTTTTGCAAAATAATTGGACAGTTTATTAGTAGACAAGATTTTTCTCCTCTCATTAAAAAAAAAATCTTAAAAATTCAACCATGCCAGGAATCCTCTCCCTGCCTCTGTTTTCCTTGAGGATGCGTGAAGAAAAGCAGGGCTTTTCTGAGGATTCTTCCTCAGGTTATGCTTCTAAGGGTGTGATGATGGCAAGCCAGCTTGCATTTTACTGCTTGTGGCATTGCCCAGTTCAAATATTTTCTAGCAACTACACAATGAACAAGTGCTTGTGAATGAGTCTTATCATGCTTGATCAGGATCTTTTAGGAAAGGCTAGAAAGGGTGTGATGGCTCAGTGGGCTAGAGGACTGAAACTGTTCGCTGCAACTGTCGGCTCCCACAGTTAACCCTAGATCCTCCAACCTAGCAGTTTGAAAGCATGTACAGTAAATGCAAGTAGATAAATAGGTACAGTAATCCCCTTCCTATTGTGGGGGTTAGGGACACAACCTGCAATAATTGAAAACCCATGATATGTGGATGCTGGGTTGGGTCGGGACTGGGAGCCTACACTTACCTGAGACCTGGGGCTGCCCTGAATGGGGCCCCGACAGGCTTCCTGGGCCTGTCAGAAGCCCCAGAACTGGTTTCCAGTGATCCAGAACTCACTTCCAGAAAATCGGAACTAGACTTCTTTTCTTGTGCGATTGAAGTGCCTGGAACATTTGAAAAAGCCCTTTCCATTGTAAATGGTCCTGTCCAGATCAAACCCAACAAACTCTTATTTCAGCCCTTCTGTCCTGGTCTTATAAGGGTTTGCTTCTGGTTTAGCTCAAGTACTAATGGGAAGCCCATTAGAGGCACATTTGGGGCAGCACCATGCCTGGGGTAAGTGCAGGAGGCCTCAAACAGGCCCAAGCCTTTGATATGCTGTACTGCAGTCCCACAATATACCAGGACCACAGTATAGGAACTGCTAAATTGTGGTGGGGGGGACCACTGTACCACCGTAAAAAGCAGGAAGGTAAACAGTGTTCCGTGCACAAAATGCATTCAACCATTCTTGCCACATGGCCATGGACTTGTACAACATTGGCTCTTTGGCTTGAAAACGGAGATGAGCACCACCCCTAGAGTCAGACATGACTAGCATGCATGTGCGGGGAGAACTTTTACCTTTACCTAGATTGCGTATGCACCAAAGTGGTGCTCTAAAGGAGATTGTACTCAGCAAAGCAACCCGTTCCACAGTGACCCAGCACAGACCTGAATAACTTTCTGATCACACCCACAGTTGCCTTTGAGAAGGATGAGGGTAAACCTAATCAGTGTATGGAGACTTGCTAGAAAACCATCTCACATACAATCGCCTCAATATTTTCTCCTTCCCTGAAGAGTTGGTTCCTCACCTAGGGATTTGGAGAAAGCATCACAATTCCTTTAGACTTCAGCCTGTGCCCTGACACCCCACAACCATAAGGGTGGGATGATGGAGATACAGGAATGGTGGGTAGCAACAAGGACAAATCAACGTTTGAGCGGGATCCAAATTCAATGGTGTCTAGACCGAACTCAAAATAAAGCAAGGGTTTTCTCATGCAGGGGGAATTTGTGTTCTGAAATGTTCCCAGCTGCAAATTTGCCTCCCTTGCTTCAGTTCCTCTTGTTTGGGACGTGATGGATGTTGAAAGAGAGACGGGAATAGAAGGAAGAGGATTCTAAAGGCCTTCCTTGTTCTTAGGAAAACAAAACAAAACATACTGTGGCTACAATCGTCCAACGAGTTTATTTGACTAATTATTTCAGTGCCTGTCAGAAAGCATACTTCTGTTGTGCAGTAACAAATAAGCACTTTCCTCTTCCATTTGTCTAGCGAAGCAGGACAAGGCACTGGTGGGGAGTACGCACTCCTGCTAACTGTTATGATGTTTGCTGTCAAATTCATTTATTTATGCAACTGCTGTGGAAGAGCCCCAGGCGGATAAGCAGCCATGAAAGATTTCAGAGTCCTGGTGTGGGGTCATGAAAGGGAAAGAAAGGGAGAGGGGGAAGGAGAGGAAGGGAGGGAAGGCCACTGGTTATGAGAAAGGAACTGACACAGGAAATGGTCACATATGGCACAGATTTATTGTGTCCGGGACTTCCCATTCAAATCCCATTATCTCCACAGCTCAGAGCAGAGCTTGGCACAACCCACATTTGTTTCTCGATTGGCATCCAATGAAATCAGAACTGTGTTCTCAAAAAAGAGAGGTGATATGTTTATCGTGGCAAGATATTGAATCGAAAAGAATGCCGCTCTTGTGTGTGTGTGTGTGTGTGTGTGAGAGAGAGAGAGAGAGAGAGAGAGAGAGCTTTGTGCACTAATAACCTGAGAGCATACAGGGCATACAAAGCCTTTAGGAAAGAAAAATGGCTTTGCTATTTCAAAATGTTGAAGAGCCATGTTCTTCACTATTTGCGAGGACCCCTTTAATAAGACAACAGATAAAATGACACATATTGCAGCTGCATGCACATGTATCTTTTTTTTTAAAAAAAATACAGAGTTAGATGTGTTTGGACTTTTAATCAGCATACATTCTTCCCAACTGGTATGCATGCAAAGGCCATCTCCTGCTTCCCATCCCCACCCTACACGCATACAAGTCATCCCAAATTTACAATGACCACTTAGCTCTCCTTTTGACACTCTCTCACATGCCCAATCCATTATTATCTTGTCACCTTGTCATAGCTAAACTTCCTAATGGTTGCCCACAGAACACATACCATGAAGAGCACATGCACTCCACCTACCGTGAAGAAGGCACATGGAAACAGCACCAGAAAACAGCAACCACTTGGTAACATCACTTTCCTTCAATCTTGTCCCAATTGGCTTTACCTAAAGGTAAACGGTAAAGGTCCCCCCCCTGCACATGCATGCTAGTCATGTACGACTCTAGGTGTGGTGCTCATCTCCATATTCAAGCCAAAGAGCCAGTGTTGTGCAAGTCTGTGGTCATGTAGCCAGCATGCAAGGAATGGATACTTCTAAGTAATAAAAGATTATTGCATTTAGAAGGTCATGATCTGCAATTAGGTTTGCATGCAGTCTTATGGTATGGAAGGACAAAAACCACATAAATATTTTGAAATAAACTTCATAAGAAATTCACTACTAAGAATTTGGGAAAAAGTTAAATTAAAAATTTATGTGAAGATACCTAGCTGGGTTTCACCAGTGGAAGCTTTTACCTATCTAAATTTGCTAAGAGTGGAGAAAATGAGCTCCTTAATTCTGAGGGAACTTTGAAAACCAAAATTCAATTAGTGGATCAAGGTCTGACTTTTTCATGGTGGCCTTTAATGCAACTGCAATCAATCTATAATCAAGATATAAAGTTACAAGGATTTTATAAAGAGCATGCGGCATTAGACAAAATCTTATTAATAACAGGTAGAAAAACAAATTCAAAAAATCTACAGTTTCTTACTACAATGGGACACACAAGATGAAGAAGTGAAGGACACTATGCTAAAATGGGTCAAGAATTTTGGCCGCAATATTGAACTTTAAAAATGGCAACAATATAGGACAAACAATTTTAAGCTAATATTGGCTACCTCGTATAAAGAAAACCTTTACAAAATGTTTCATTGATGGAATATAACATCATTAAAACTTGCTAAAATGCTCCCTATGTATCAAATAAGTGCTGGAAATGCAAAACTCAAGGAGGAACTTATCATATTTGGTGGTCTTGTGATAAAGCAAAAGCTTATTGGGTTAAAATTCATTCTTGGGTTAAGCAAATTTTTAAAATTAGAACTAGAGTTTAAATGGGACATATTTTTGTTAGGCTTATTGCCAAATACGATGGATAAACAACATTATTTCTTATCTATTATTATATCTTTTGACAGCAGCTAGATTATTATGGGTCCAGTTCTTGAAATCAGAAAATCCCCCAATTGATGAGATGATTATTTAAAAAATTAGAATGTGCAGAAATAGGCAGATTAACTAAAAGACTAAAGGGACAAGAAGAACTGAAATTTTATCTTAGCTGTGACCTCTTTTATAACAGGTGGAACGCTAAAGCATTGTAGTATAAAATAAAAAAGTGGGGGGATGGATCAATAGATAGTATAATGTCAATGATAGAGAATCACCAAATGAGATTTTATATATCACCAATTGATTCTAGTTCTATAAGATGATGACCAAGAGGGGAATGTGGAAATCTGCAAATGATTATTGATGACACATTGTGGGCCAGCATTGATCCCATTTGAAAGAACCCGTTTTATTTGTAAAACATGAAACCTCTCTGGCAGTGCTGCAGCCAATGAGAATCAGACCACGTCTTTTGGCTTCTGAAGTGGACTTGTTCTCTGCCTCTAGGGACTTCTGTTTTTTTTTTCAAACTGTAGCAATTTTAATTGTGCTTTCCCTTTGCAATCAGTTGTTTCTTTCTCCAAAACTATGCAGGGGTGTCTAACCAAGGGTGGTACTCTGGTGATTTGTTAAGCTGGAGTGGACCATGATGTGCTGGACAGTGCGGTCACCTACCCCACAGTCTTTCTCCCTAGTTGTTCCAGAGTACATTTTAACTCCAGCACTAGATCACCTTATCAATGCATTGATAAATTAGTTTAGCACAAGATCACCTCTGCCCTGACAAAAGAGAGAGAGAGAGAGAGAAATGATGGTTATTAGTAAAACAAAAACAAAAACAAAAAACAAAAATGGTACACAGAACCATCTCAAGATTGACAGTGATATAATTGAGAGAGCATCATCTTATAAATACTTGGGATGCTATGTCAAGGGTAATTGGGATTTTTCATGTGAAATTCATTGTAGAATTGAACAAGCTAGAAATTCATTCTATCTATGTATTTAGTCTACTTCTCGATAGTGTTGAAACTTGGACCCTTACAGACCCATTATGTAGGAGGCTAGAAGCATTTGAGGTGTGGACATGCAGATGAATTCTGAAGAAATCTTGGACAGCCAGAGTCACTAATATGGCCGCATTACAGTGTTTGAATAAAAATCTAGAATTTCTCAATACCATAAAGACAAGAAAATGGCAATATTTTGGTCACAAAGTGCACAGTAACAAATACCATCTGCTGCAGGTTATCCATCAAGGGAAAATATTTGGAAAACATGGCCCAGGGCATAGAAGAACATTCTAGTTTAAGAATGTAAGCCAATGGTTCACAGTGAGCACAGTTTCTCTATTTAGAATAGCTTTGGATAACAACCAGATCATGCTACTGGTCACCAACGTTCTATGAGGACAAGGTAATTGCAGAAGATAAGTTAGTTCTGAATTGACATCACATCACAATAGTGAACCAAAATGTGTTATTAATGTAATGTAATGTAATGTAATTAGTTGACTGATCGCACCCAAAGGGTGATCATAAATGGCCTCTCTTCAGCTTGGAGAGACGTGACCAGTGGGGTGCCCCAAGGTTCTCTTCTGGGTCCAGTGCTGTTCAATATCTTCTTTATTAATGACTTGGAGGAAGGAATGGAGAATATGCTAATTAAATTTGCAGATGATACCAAATTTGGAGGGGCTGCTAATTCCCTAGAGGATAGGATGAAAATCCAAAAGGACCTTGACAGATTAGAATGCTGGGCCAAAGCTAACGGAAAGATCTTTGGCTGATTTATTTTTGCAAATTGACTGGAAATATTGTTTAGTATAAGTGAAAATTCAGAATTTTCAGTCTCTTTCTACTTGGAAGATTTTTCTGAGGGATATGTATATGTTGGCATTAAGCATGTCCCCCCCCACCCCGATAGTCACAGAGGGTTCCTCTGCCAGTCAGGAGCAGACAGTGGGTTATGAATTACCTCACGTGAAGCAATAGTATTTCAAACATGGTTGTTGCTGAGGTATTTCAGATCACTGGATGTACTTCACTTTGAATGGGTATCTGCTATAATCAAGAACATCTTGCCCAGCCTAGAAGCATGCAAAAGCTCACTACTGAATAAACAAAGCCATGATTATCCAAGTTACTTTCTGTAGATGAAAAGGCTCCCCAGGTGGGGTTTGTTGATGCTCTTGGAAATGGGAATGCTAATTGAACCCTCCCTCCCCCACCATCTTTGTCCAGATTTTGCAAAGGATAACTGAGAGCAAATGCCTTTATGTGATACTTTTTCTGATGATTTTTTATAAAACTCCACCAGAACTTGAGGTCATATTTGTGGGGAAGGATCATCACACTGTATGTTTTGTTCTGTGTTCTTCGCTTGGATTCTCTTGGGATTGGTTCCAATATGCAGTATACTGTGTGACCTGATGTCAAGCAGAAGAGGGGATCTTGTCCAGTTTGTCCTCTCATCTGGGAACCATACAGCTTACATGGCCATCTTTTGGAGCTGCCATATAATTGATATCTCCTGTGCTTCTTTTCAAGCATCCACGTTGTCGATTTTAATAGCTTTTACGGTGATGTTAGTTTTACTTGCTTGTAAAGATTTGTCAGTTAAAATTTTGTTTATTTGTTTTGATTCTTTGATGAAGAGGGCAAGCTGCCCTGAGGGCTGGTTTATAGAGGAAAGAAGGGGTATGCATGCAACAAACAAACAAGCAAGGGAACAACTTCTCTAAGAATCAGAGTATTCAATTATTCAAGTAGTTTGTCAAGGCATCAGAACTGTGAGAATGGCTCACATCTCTGTAAACTATTACATATTCATAGATCATTAATACTGTAGGAACCCCCAGCCCCCCTTATGTGGGACTGATATCTGTGGCTGCACTTATTCACAGATTGAAAATCTTAAAAATTATAAAAACTAAAACTAAATCAAATATACATATTTCCATCATGTTGTTATCAGAACATGCCACTAAGGGAGCCAGAGATTGTGCTATGTATAAGGTCCATGAACACCTGCAGTTTGTTGACATCCGTGGGAATGTTTGTGGTCCTGTTATACCAAAGCCCCATGTTTTAAGTCATGTTATTTGCATAGTTGTCACCATTTCCTTTTAGTTCAACAGCCCATTTTCAATAGTTAAAGATTTGCCATACAGGTGCTGGAAAGAATTCTCAATGCCAAATATGATTAGGTTATCTTTTTCCATTTGAAAGCAACCCATTCTGCATTATTAGGTGAACCTAATGGTTTGCTTTTCCTCATTCTTCAGTTCATAAGATGTCATCCCCATTCTGTACATTGATGCAGACCCCTACCCCCCCCAAAAAAAAAATTAAGAGTGGGTGAGAGAGAGAGAGAGAGAGAGAGGAGAACTTCAGCATGCTTCTGAAGCCTTGAAAGTTTCGGGTGATGGCCCTTGAGGTCTCTTTCAACTCTATGATTCTATGATTCTATGATTCTATACACTCAAATTGAGGGCTGGGAGAGTAAGAACAGACAAAAGAAATTTTTTTTTAACCCAGCATGTTGTTAGTCTGTGGAACTCCCTGCCACAGGATGTGGTGATGGCATCTGGCCTGGATGCCTTCAAAAGGAGATTGGACAGATTCCTGGAGGAAACATCCATCACAGGTTACAAACCATGATGGAGATGTGTAATCCCCAGGCTTAAAACAGGGGTATTTCAAGGGCCAGATGCAGGGGAGTCTTATCAAGAGACAGATATCTAGTCTCATGTGCTCCCAAACACATCTGGTGGGGCCACTGTGAGATACAGGAACCTGGACTAGATGGGCCTTTGGCCTGATCCAGCAGGGCTCTTCTTATGTTCTTATGTTCTTATGACCAAACAGAGGTGGAATGCAGCAGCAGCCACTAAAATTATGTATGATAAAATTGGTAGTACAATTGACCTATGGATCACAGTGTTGGATACTCAATGAAAATAGAACAATCCAATTTTTAAGAACAATACTACAGCTACCATCAAGTGCACCAATTGCCTTTGTGAATATGGAATATGGTCTAGTAACTATTGAGGCTACATTATGGGTTGTTGTCATGCTATATTGTCTAAAACAGAATTCCATTACTACTGGACTCACTCATCTGATACTGTATGTTGTAGGAGTACATAAATGTTTAGTTGCCAGTTTATGAGGTGATCTGCCAAGTTGTTCAACTGTGTTACCATATAATTTATATAAAAATTAAACAACAGATGTGCCTATATGTATCACTGTTTTACCCTTTTCTCTGTTCTTATCAGAGCTGTAAGATAGCCTTGTGGATTAATAAATATTAATTTATAAATATTGCTGTATGTTTATATTAATGGTTGATTCCCTTAATTTAATCCAGAAAATATTTCTGGATATAAAATGAAAGGCTGCTCTGAAATCATTAAAAAAAGTGTTTTGCTTAACACTGCATATAGGGACAAATTGGTCTTTGACAAGTATTTTATTATCAAATGATCCAATACCATACATTGGTCCAGAGTTGAGTATCCCTCTCCAAAACCAGCGTGTTACTCTGCCAAGCCTCTCTCTAGTTCTAGACAGCCTTTTAATTTCCACTGCAGATGCCTTTTTTATAGTTTGTTCTATGTGTTCAGTAAGCAGATAAGTCAATAATTAGATAGTAATGCTTTTAGTAGGCTTCTTATACAAAGGGACAATTATTATTACCCCTCCAGTCCCTAGGGATTGTCCTGGTTTTATTAACTGTTGTAAACAGATATTTTATTACTGGTATCCACCACTCAGAGTTTTTCTTTATTAATGCAGAGATAAATAAATTAATACCTGGTGCTTTGCCTGGTTTCAAGGTTTGTATAAGGTTCCTTACTTATACTGGGTTCACTGTGGCTACCCCATGCCAACAATTTCTGCTTCTTTGGTTTATGTGCTGCGGTACATTTATCTAAACTATTATTCCCAGGTTCTCAGAGACTAGTACAGGTATATAGTCTAATATAATCAGCCTCTCACCACAACATTATGTAAATTCAGCAGGATTGTCACTTGAGTATGACCCATTTAGTATACAAATAGAGATGGGCACGAAACATTTCGTTTCATTTTTTGCTTTGTTTTTTAACTTGTTTCATTTAGAATGAAACATTTTTTTTTAAAAAAAAATCATTTCATTCTTCATTTTGTTTCATTTGGTGCTTTTTTCTTTCTTTCACGTAGCTCCAACCAGCTGGCCCATTGGTCAGGCCAGTACCTTTTTTTAACCTGGTGCTAACCAGCTGGCCTATGGGCCAGGTCGGTGCTTATTTTTATTATTTATTTTGACAAGCACCGAGATCAGCACTTGTCAATATAAATAATAAAAGAAAATGAAACAGACCGAAATGAAAATATCAGTTTCATTTCATTTCATGTTTTTTAAAAGGGGACTTCATTTTTCATTTTGTTCTGTAACAAATCAACAAATGAAAAAGAAATTGTTTCGTGCCCATCTCTATATGCAATGATTCAGTTGCAGGTCATCAGTATTTGTCTTTAACCACCATATCTCATTTCATAATCATTCCACATCCTATTGAGAGGCAGAAGATGACTCCCCAGTTTGTGTGGGCAAGTCTTTGTGCTTTTATATAAACTATCATAATCCTGGCCTATTTTAGCATATCCTCCTGTGACTTATATACACCTTGGTGTGTGTTCTTTTTAGCATTAGTCCCCAAATTTATCTTTCTAGACTGATCCACTTGGACTCTTTTTTAAAAAAAGTTTTGGCTGTCTTCAAGTATGCATTTATTATGACACTAGTGATTCGCTGGTAGTGCAATTGCCATAGATGAATGAGACAGAGTGCGTGGCTACTATTTTTTGACCTTTAATGAGGCAGCAATTAAAATACCTACCCACTCTTAGCCCTTCTTTTAGATGGTTCTTGTATCAGTATAATATCATGTTTGTTTAAATACTCATTCATACTATTATCATTCATTCTACCTGCCCATTGCATAACATTCCATGATAGTAGTACATGCATTTGTGATTTGAATCCACAACTCTCCACACCTGGCATATTTGAGCATCAATAGTCCACCATATGCAATCTCTCTACATTTGCACACCTTCTGCCCAATGAAGCTACTTAGACGAGTAGCAAAATGTTTCGATCCCACAAGAAAATAAGTCCAATTGCCATGACTCAACTCCCAGACTCTTTCTGCCATTCTCATTAACTTCAATGCTCCCAGTGTCACCCCTCCCACATTCTACTTCTTATTTCTCCATCCAACAGCTCTTTCCCTTCCACCCTAAATCCACACAAGGATAGCAGTCACTGGTCTTGATTCAGAGAAACTGGGTTGACCTTAGTGGGGGGTAACTTCCTGCCCCCAGTTCATGTCTATTTATCTCCCCCATCCTGCTCCAATGAAACCACGTAAACAAGCCCTTAAGTAGTTTATGAAATACCAGGCAAATAAGCATGTACAGTGATTTTGGTTGTTTGCCATGGCCACTAAATTTTTCTCTCCGTTCTTCATGTGGAATTTGTTGAAATATTTGCCCAGAGCCACCGAGCTACAATGTAGAAATAGTGTCCCATTACTTATGCCCCCTCTTTTATTTTTAACATGATAGTTGCATCTATATTTGCATTAGAAATATGTGACTGGCAAATCCAGGCAGATGGAAACAGCATTGTGTGACATTTTTTTTTATTTTGATAAAAGACATATTAGAGGAACTTGATGACACCTCTTTGTTTTAGTCAAAAATGCCTGTATTTTTCCTTACAAATATGTGCTGTGAAATCTATCATAAACTGGAGACGAAATTAGTAG
Source organism: Phrynocephalus versicolor (assembly GCA_023846285.1). NCBI lineage: Eukaryota > Metazoa > Chordata > Lepidosauria > Squamata > Agamidae > Phrynocephalus > Phrynocephalus versicolor. The sequence continues at coordinate 24,876,420 of JAHTLZ010003542.1, forward strand.
AAGGAAATTGTAGAACTAACCTGAAGGGGAAAATCATTAATGTTGATGTATTTCACTCAATTTTAAATGTAGAACTTTGGAAGTATTGGTGACAGAGGAGGGGGGGGGAGCACAGATCTCTGCCTTAAAACACACGTGTGTGTGTGTGTGTGTGTGTGTGTGTGTGTGTGTGTGTGTGTGTGTGTGTGTGTGTGTGTGTGTAAGAATCCCTTCCCATTTGGCCCATTTTCTAAATAAAGAATATGAATTGTGTAGGGTGGTTTTGTGGGGTTTGTGTGTGTGTGTTTTAAAGCATAAAGAATCATCACAGCATATTTTTCTTTTGAAATGTGAAATGAAGTGGAAAATCCTCATTTCACGAGAGGAAGGACAAATATTGGCACAAAGTTAATAGAAGCTCTGCAACCAACCTGAATGTATTAAAAGAAGTACATTAAGTAAAATAACAAATTTGATGTTGAATGTACTAAAAAGAAACTGCAATTTCCTTTTTTAACAAGTGTTAAAAAAAGTCCAAAAGAAGCCAACTGGTTTTCTCTCTTCTACAGTTTTGCACAAAGGGCCGTTCCGGCGAGGGCTTGTCCCAAGCTGGGGCTGCATTGCCCTCCCTGGGAGGAGGGGTGGGACAGGCCAGGGTTCCTGTGAGGCCTGGGCTGGGGGCGGGGCACGGCACATCTTTTTATACCTGGTGCCTGCACCCTTACCCCCTCTTTTGTCCTGGACATCAGCGCTCCCACGTGCCCGCCGCCTTTCTGCATGCCAGTGTGGCATTACGTGGTCGCCTTTGGGGGGCGGATAGGACTTTTTGCCTTCTCCCCACAATGGGCTCAGACGGGGGGAAGGATTTTTCGCCTATCCCACACTGGTTCTGGTGGCGCGGCATCGGCCACGCTGGCGGGTTGTGCGGGGAATGGGCATTAGGTGAGCCCCAAATGCTGAACTAAGATGCCGCTGACACCCAGGTACTTCCGGTCCTGAGATCACAGAACCTGGGGCAAAGTGGCCTTTGAAACCCAATCGGGGCAGGGACTGCCCAGTTGAGGGCGCCTACTGCCCCGGAAGGGGAAAATGGTTTAGCACGGATGGCCCGGGGGGAGCCAAACTTGAAAGGAACCCCCCGGGGGCCATGGCGGGGCTCACCCACACCTGACAGTGCCCTTGGGCAGGGTCCATTGGGTGAACCCAGGGCCAATGGTTCCCCACACGTCAGCAGCCCTCTCTTGTGATTTATGATCAGTGCCAAGTTCAATAAAGCGTGGCCCGTGACGGCAACCCTGTCTCACCTCTTATTACGACCTGGGGGGGGGGTGATAATTCTCTTCTCTTAGACCCTATAATATTGGATTTATCTCTTAGACCCTATAATATTGAATTTATCTCTTAGACCCTATAATATTGGATTTATCACATCTAGTACAACTACAAGGACTTCTATTCTTCATTCTAGTGAATGAACACATTATCTCATTGACCTAGAATTCATGTGTTCACTGTCTTATTGGCTTTCTTAACTTTTCCTGACACATGTCCACACTTATGTACATGAGCACTAACTCCCCTGCCCCATACACCCCACAACAAACATATACCAGTTTTATTTAATTTCAGACATTTAGAAAGGAGGCTTCCGGAATTTATCACTGTTATTGTTTTTCTCCAATGTAAATAGCAGATGTCACCTCAATATTCAGTGGTCAATCAGTATTTATTAAGGCCTGTCCACTCTGGCCTTTTTCTCCAAGGAGAGCCGCAAGGCAGATTAGCTGTTGCCCCTGACACGGTGTGTCACTTATCTATTTGTGTTGATTATGAGAGTCAGCTGTGAGCAGGCCTCTTTTCCTTCTTCCCCTCCCAGTCCCTCTTACAAGCACCCCTGCTTGGATTTTCATGAGGAAATAATCAGATTAGGTCTTCAGCGGTGAGTTCATATGGAGTTCTCTTTTCTCCAGTGTGCTACTAACTGAATAAACGTGTTTTGTGGCAAATTGTAAATGACATTATGATTACCAAGGCCAGTGTGGGTTTGATTTTAAAAGTGATCAAAATTGCTGGCCACAGAAATTGTGACTGGCAGATAAAGCCTTTCGGAAAAAAGGGAGGAAAGGGGTTGAGGACAGAGGGAGAGAGGGACCAACCAGGGCTTTAGCAGCTGGGGACAACCCCCTACCACCCAATAATGGAAATCCTTGCAGTTATAAAGCAGATGAAGCACTGGCTCGGAAATCAGAAGTCCAATGGGGAAAGAGCAGCAGGAGAGGAAACGGTGGCTCAGCTTAGCCGGCTGCATGGCATTCAATCAGGCAGTCTGACAGAAGGGCTGCAACACAAGCTCTTTGTCCCCACAGGAGGGCTCCCAGTTCTTCCACTTCCTGTCCTGCCAGGGACTCCCCAAATTAAAAAGGACCCCCGCCATCTCCTTTCTCTCCCCCTCCCCTGCTTATATCCACAGCCACACAATGGGACCTAGAGTAGCTGACCACCCGACTCCCCCCCTGCACTTTTGGTTTGGGGTTGGGCAGTTTCCTGGTGTGCTTCTGGTTTGTTTTCATGGGGAATGTAGGGGTGATTTTTGTTGTTGCAGTTGCTTTGTTCTGACCATTCCTCCTTCCCTTATTATTTGGAAGTTGAGTCATAGCAACTGGACTTCTTTTTCTTGAGAGATCAAAATGAACTCAACTTCCAGATAACCTCACTTGGATGACTGAGAATCTTCACAAATATATTCCTTCATCTGTTGTTCTGAATGTGTATGCATGTGCAGGTGCAGGGGATGGGAGAGGTTTAATGTCACATAGATGTAGGCGAGTAAGGCATGTAATAGCAAAAGAAGGACTATCTGAGCAGCATGGCAGCAGAATGGAAAGGAGGAGGAGGAGGAGGAGGAGACCAGAACATGAAAGGTAGGTGCTGGGGACCATGAACAGGAGCTTTCTGGGTGGAAGAAACAAACTGTAATGAAACAGCAATTATGAAAATGTTTGGCATTTTGATTTGTTTTCACAAACTACCCACGAAACAAAACCACAAATGGGCAAGCAGGAACATAGAAGACCATGTTAGACTCCTCCTTTAACACTGAGAAGTCCAACATTAAGCAAAGAGGTGGGACCATTCTTCGGGGACCAGCACTCGTGCTTTATGCCCCAAGCACATGTCAATGTTGGGATGGACATATTTGCTGAGGTGATGCAAGTTATTTGTATCTCATTGTATATTGTGCTAGACATATTCAGGCGTTCATTTTCAATAGAACATGCAGACAGGAGACCTTGGTTGATCCTGATCTCTACTCTGACCTTCCCATATTGTCAAGTAAGGTCTTTAGAAGGCAGCATCTCACTCTAGATGGCCAAGGTGGCCCAACAAGCAGAATATCCATCTTTATCACAGATGCTGCACAAAGCCATAGGCAAAATATGATTGGATGGTACTAACACAAAATCCTTGGACAACTGATACACCACTCCTGGAATCTCTAGCACATTTTAACAAATCCCTCCTAGGGTTGCCATAGATCAGAAGTGACTTGATGGCACAAAATAACAAAATAACACTGTCCTAAAAACTGAAGTCTTGCTGAATACACTGGGTTATTATTTCTCAATAAACATGCACAGAATTGCAATATTAGTTTATTACTGCCATAGGACAGCACATCAGTCTGGGAGCATTTTGCCATAGCTAGCTGTAGTTTGGATTTAATAAAATAATCCTTGTGTCATAAAAGTTAAATAGCCTTTTCCCCACGTTACATATTCCTCCATCACTATTAAGCTGTGGCCTATTTTAATCTGCTCCGCTTTTCGTAGCCACTGTCCATAACAAAGCTATCTGAAGCTTTCATAACTCAGCAGTGTCACTTCTTACCCAGGAGCAATGAAAATCCACCGATCACACCAAAGATGGAGACCTGTAAATAAGAGAACCACTGAAAGCAAAAATAAACTCTTTCTTCCACTCTGTTGCTGCAGCAATATCTCTTGAGACAATAGTGATTCAGCCAGCTGATTTTATGCCAACTGCTGGGCTGACCATGGATGGTCAGAAGCACATTGGAGTGAAAATAGATAGGGGCATGGCAGCAGTGGATCTTGAGAAATGAAAAGGGGGTAACCCTTAGGAATTACAATTCATCATATGCATATGATTCCACTATCGTCTTGATTGGACTTTACATATAAATTCAGCAATATCACTAACAACACTTTACCTAAATGCAGCCACCCACTTCCATTATAATAGCGGCAACCAGTAACTCCATTCAGTTCTTAAAGTTTTACAGACAAGGCCATGAGCCAATTTCTTTATGGTGTCCCAACTTGGATCAAAGTGGCCAATGAGAAAGTAGACCTGGTTATGGCCTCCTTTTAAAGTTGTATTTTAGGTGTCCCTAATATGATTAAACTATCAACTATGACCCTTGAGTTGGGTATCCACCAACCTTCAACCATGGCATGGTCTGTGGCTTTTAAATACTGGTTAAGCCTTTACTATAATACTCCTCCTAGTTCCTTCCTTACAGTATGATCTTTTAAAAGACCCTTTTACTTTCACTTGGGACAGTCATTTTGTAATTAAACTTCAAAGCTTAGATTTTACTCTTGACTCTTTCACATATAAAGAACTTAATAGAGTTCATTTGATCATAAAGACAAGATTATTGGAAGAAGAAACTCAGTCACTTGCCTCTAATCTTAATTCAGTCTGCTCACTACATTATTCCCCCCCCCCGCGTGTTATTTTCACAAGTTAGTAAACCAAAATAAGAGGTGTGCCTTTATGTTAGCTAGACTTAACATCTTTCTTTCTTCAGTTTTGTCTGGAAGATACCACAATATCCCCCGTGCTCAGAGGATTTGTAACTTTTGCCACTTGGAACCCGACACAGCCTCTCACATCTTGTGTCATTGTCCGGCACACAATTAGCTACACAAACTCTTCTTGGAGCAAATCCTCCTTGATTTCCCAGGCCCTCCTGAAGGATATACAGTTTTGTATTAAATGAAATGAAATGGGGCAGATTAACAAATAACAAAATGAAATGCCATTTTGGCGTTTTGTGCCCATCTCTACTCAGAACTGATGTCCATTATTTTCCTGAAATCATAAGAAAAAGGCGAGGTGCCAGATAATTCGAGGAGGACTAATGCTGTCCCTATCTTCAAAAAGGACAAAAAAGAGGAACCTGGGAACTACAGGCCATTCAGCCTGACATCAATCCCAGGAAACATCCTGGAACATATCATAAAGTCATCAGTATGCAAACACCTAGAAAACAATGCAGAAATAACTAGAAGCCAAAGTGGATTTGTCAGGAACAAAGCCTGCCACACTAACCAGATCTCATTCTCTGACCAAGTTACCTCCCTGGTAGACATAGGGAATGCTGTAGACATACTATATCTGGATTTCAGCAAAGCTTTTGACAAAGTGCCCATGATATCCCGATTAGCATGCTAACCAGGTGTGGACTGAATAAATTAAGTGTAAGGCTACAGAATTGTACTCAGAGGGTGAAGATTAATAGCTACTTCTCTTAGTGGGAGGAGGTAACAGGAGCGGTATCCCAAGGCTCAGTCCTGGGTCAGGTGTTCTTCAACATTTTTATTAATGACTTGTACAAGGGAGTGCAGGAGATGCGTGACATAAAATTGGGTGGAATGGCTAATACTAGGGATGGGCAGGAAACAAACACTAAATGCTGTTTCATTGCTTCGTTATGTATTGAAACGAAACGAAACAAAACAAAACAAGAAAGCAGCATTTCGTTATCTCTGAAATGAAATGGTCATTTCCACATTGAAATGAACCATTTTGTCCCATCATTTTCGTGCTCCAGCCTTTGACAGCTCAGCAGGAGCCCTCTGAAAATGGTAGGGTAGACAGTTCTGCAGGATCGCACTTTCGTAATCCTTGGATACTAGTTGATATTAGAGGACAACTAAAAAAGCACAACCATAAACTAGTTTTCGGCCCTGTATGGAGAGCACCACATTGCTGTGGCTGGTACAGAAAAAGCACAATGTTCCCCAAATCATGGCCAGATTGAAGTTTGTGCCATCATGCTCTTTCATTACAACTGAATTTCAAAACAGAGGGAGTAGACCCACGTTAAAGATGTAGGCTTCAGATTTTATCTCTGGTGGCATGGATTGGTATTTCTCCCAATCCTTAGACAATGCATTGCCAGGCAGTCAGCAACTTCTTCCTCACCCACAAATATCCATAATGTTGCCAAGAAACAAGAGGTATATTCAGGAGTACACTATATTCAGGAGAGCAATTCAAGTAAACAATAAATTAGCTTCATTTTTAGATTTGTTTCAGGCTATACAGGCATACAGTCAGCATTTACACAGCCACATCTTTGCATCCACTACAGGGCAATGTGTACGAATACTCTGTATCTTTGCTAAATTAACTGCTGACTGTTTTCAGCCCCTTAGACACAACACTTTGTGTCACATCAAGTGAGGACATACTGGCTGTAATCCTATTGCACCTGCATAGCATAAAGACACGCCTGTGGAAGTTGTGGTCCAGCGCCAAGCCTTGTGTTTGCTACAACCCATTAACGACACAGAGACACTTGAACTTATGGGCAAATTGTGGAGGCCACAGCTTTATTGACTAGGTGACAACCTGCAGTACTCTGGCTAGGCATTGGGTCAGATCCAACACTATCGGGGGACCCACCTGTCCCCCGATGCTCCTGGTGGCGCCCCCCACAGGTGGTGGCGCCCTTGATTCTCAGCTTCTGGAAACCCCCGTGGGCGCAGACTCCTTCGAGATTTCCTTCGCCAAGCTGAGCGGAGAGGCCGTCTGTTGACCCACCCGAGCCGGGACACTCGCGGCTCCCTCTTGGGTCCACCGTTGCCACCTGTTGCTTCTGAGCCAAGCAGGCTCCATCCGGCGGCCACTTCAGACTGGATCCGGTCACCGAATGGTGGGCTTCCGGTGGGGAAGGCCCCTTTTAAGGGGCTGGCACCGGTGGCGGCTTTGCGCCTGCGTGGGCCGGCCAGTGCCCGGATGCCTGCGGCCGCAAAGCACGCCGGGCACCCGGGATTGGTTCCGACGCCCAGCGTGGCATTTGGGCACGCTGGGCCGGCGCCATCTTGTGTTCCCTGCTGACCGGCCGGGCCGCGGGCCACAACGCCAGACCCGGTAAGTCGGGTCTGTGTTTTTATGAAGAGTTACACCCATATGCTCCATATCTCTAACCGTGCAACTAGCTGAACCATGCAACTAACTACACAACTAAACCAGGCAATGGATTACAGAATTTGGCATGCATCTGACTGTGCAACTTTGCCCTCAAAACGACTTCCTGGGAACTGCTTTCACTTTAGTGCACCTTGTACAATAACTTGCACAATTGGGCTATTGTTTACACAAATGAATTAATATGATTTTTAAACTATTTTTGTTAAATTTCTCAGTAATAATTATGTGTGTTTGTGTGTGTGTTGGTCAGTTTAAAAGTTGTGATACATTGTGAAATGTTCCTTCTGGTCTAAATTTTAGAATCAAGAGTTCTTATGTACTGGTTGATGTGTTGGATGGAGGCATAATGGCTGTTTCATTTCCCCAGTTTTATTAATTTAAGATATCAAACTCTGACCCATACAGATCAGATCAATATACTGTAATTGTGGATCTCTCCTTTACTAGAACTGCCAACCTATGCTGAGGAATCAAAGTAACAAAGAAATCTTTCGTCCACTCACTTGAAGCATCCACATAGTTCTCTAATCTCTAGTCTTCCTATTTTATCATTAGAAACAGGCATGATACAGGGCCAATCTCTATGTCTCTATTATGCTTGGCCCTTTTCTTAGTATTCATCATGCTGATACATTCTGTTATGGACATTCTGTCCAAATATACCAGCTGAGATTTGAATAATCATCAGCATGATGCAGCAACTTCCTCCTTGTGACCTGCATTTAGTACGTTTATGGAAATATACAAAATAGTCAATTTTTTTTTGTCATTATGGCTTGAATTAGGCACATGCTTTCATCAGGGCTCCTTGTAAGCTACAGAAGAGAGCATGAGGTTAAAAACTGATGCATCTATTCTTTACACACTATTAGTGATAACAAGTTAATTTTTCACAGTAGTTGCATGTTTTTGGCTGATTTTACTAATTGCTTAATATGTGTCCAGATCATAATGAAATCATATACTTCTAGATCTTAAGAATTCACCTGGAACTTGAATGGACTATATGTATTTATTTATTTGATTTCTATACCGCACAATCTGGCCACAAAGTGCCACTCTGGGAGGTTTAGAACATTTTAAGATAAATACAGCAAACATAATGTCACACATAAAATCAAACATAAATATGGCATGAGACATTTCCAGTCATCTGCAAGACTGATCCAGCACACAGAAAATCCATTTCAAAAGTCAGCTTGAGTTAACATCAACATAAATTGGGTCTACAAAAAGTGGAATCATGTCTCCATCTCCTTCTAGAGGGAGAGTGCAAACTGACAGGAAATTAGTACCAGGTAGATGAGAGAATCAGGACCCAGAATGTTGAAGTGTTTCTCATTCCTTTTTCCCATCACCCAGTGCTGCTATATAGATTTAGAAAAATCACAGATCTAATTGGTAGGAAGCATAGCAAGTAAGGATTAAAAGCTTTTAGCTGTTGGCCAGTCAGATTTTTTTTTTACGCTTTCCCTTTAGCTAGAGGACTTTGTACCCAGAGGCCGTAGTCACATTATCAGCTAGAAATTGGATAAGGACAGCACAATGACAAATCCAGGTTGCTTGCAATAAGGTGCTAATCCCTTTGCTTTAATATTGAAGCAGCATGTAATGATGTTTGGACATCACTCCAGTTTGCTGACGACCCCACTGGGGCTTGCAATAGAACGGTACAAACCACCTAACAAGGTGTCAGGTGACTGCCGTCGTCAAAGCAACGGACATTGCAATCTAATCTTCCTGCCAACCCTTCCAGCTCCCAATAAGACCCAGGTTATAGAAGTGGCCCATCGATGCTTGGTAACTGGAATCAATTAACGTTAATTCGCACCATGCTATGATGTATTGTGATCACTTTCATTTCAGAGAAGGGGGAAGGAATTGCTATAATTCACCTAAAATGAGGTTGTCTATGGGGCTGAGGTATTAATTGGGTGTCCATATTAAATGGGAAAGGAGCACAGCATTGAAGGAAAAGTGGATGAGTGACTCTCTTGGCTGCTATTGACCTATCAGAAGAAGACAGTGCCCTTTTCCTTTGCTTTTATCTATTACAGTTTTCCCTATTGCGTGTCAAGTTGATGTATTATAAAAAATTCATTTGGTGACCTTTCACCCTCTTTGCAGATTAAACAATTTCACCGGGATGGCATCATTAAGAGGGCCTTGCATTTAATGATGATTTCTCTAAAAGGCCACGGAGATTCGATTTTAAGCTAACAGATTTATTGCACTATTATAACATATCGTAAAAAACTCTACCACCTACGGTCTAGTTTTAGGATAGAAACTGTTACGACTTTATGTGGAGCTTAAAGTGGTATTACCTTGGGATATGCTGTAGCAGCTAATCAGCATTGCTTTGCCTGCTGCACACAATTGTTTACATTTACAGAGATACTTTTCATCAGGTGTGAAGCATAATAAGTGCATTAGGAGACTGCTCAGGTTCACTTCTTAAACCACTCAGAGTCGGGTGTATAGGTATGGACAAGGTCAAATATTAATAGCTATAATGACCAGTCCAAACCATGGCATCGCTAATCCAAGCAATTGATAATATGTCTTAAACATAACCCGTGTGTGTGTGTGTTGTGTCATTACAGTCGTGACTGACTCTTTGTGACCCCATGTCCATGGAGTTTTCTTGGCAGGAATACTGGAGTGGCTTTCCTGTTACTACTCCAGGCGCTACAGCACCTGGTATTCCCTGGTGGTCTCCCATCCAAGTACTAACCAGGGCCAACCCTGCTTAGCTTCCGAAATCAGGCGAGATCAGATGAGCTTAGGGCATCTAGGCAGGTAACATAACCCATAAGGGGCATCAAGGGCTGTTTATTTACTATAGGGTAACACAAAGTGTCCATTAAGCAATCAGAAGACCATTGGGAGACAGAGGCAGGGAAAGTTAGAATATCATTCTGGGACTTCGGTCAGTTCTTACACACATTCAGAAGCTTAGTAGGTAGGTAATTAGAGGAATATCTAAGCCTATATGACACGCAGGTGATTGCACACATAGGGGCTTCCCCAGGCTTGGGTTGTTGTTGTTTTTTAGAAAGCCCTGGGCTCTTATTGCTTTGGCTTTCCCTGATTTGGTTATTTGTATGTATTGTTGATTTTAATCCTGTTGTAAACCGCCCAGAGTTCCTGCTGGAAGATGGGTGGTATAGAAAGGGAATATTCACTTAATACCCTGATTTGATTTAATTCGTCCCCATCTCTGTTTTCTGCTTTTAATTTCATACCACATTCCTGTGGAGCCCTGAAGCCTTGTGACATCAAAGAAACTCCGCCAATTATTCACATAAACTGAAATTACCTGAGGGATAGCATTGTTCATCTGTACAGCAGCAAGGCCAAAGTTCTGTGGCACCTTTAAAGATAAGCACATTGTGTTTGGCATAAAGTGGAATGTCGGCCGGTTCTTTATACAAATTGCATGTAGCATTGTTACTCCAGCATTTATACAAATAGTGTGAGTTTAAATGCTTGTTGATAAATGTCTCATCTACTGAGAATACACTCCACATGTTTGAAAAAGAAGGCCACATAACATTATGCCAAATCTTTAAGGTGCCAAATATCTTTTCAGATGGAACTGTAGGCTGTAGATCACCTGGAATTACAGCTGCTGTCATGGTGGTTGTACCAAGACTGAAGCAGCCTTTCATGTCTGAGAAATCAGACTTCTAGTGGAAGAACATGCTTATGGCTTGAAAACGAATCACAAAACAAAACAAACTCATCAGCAAATTACAAGAGGCAAGAACAACTCCTGACGTAACATTCACACACGTTCAGTTGTTGCTGTTGTTCTTGAGGAAAGCAAATTTTCTTTACAACTCATTTTTTAAGAACAGGGCATGCATAAATTAGTTCAAAACATATAGCCATTAAAGTAATCAAGTGTTAAACCCCAAAGAGCAGAAGGAAACAATGCTCAGTTTCACATAGTTGCTACCTATTTTCCTGTCCCATGCGCACACAAATGGGGACTGAAATGAAAAACAAAGCAAAACAAAATGTCTCCACTAAATTTCTGGAGTATTATTGATCACAGCTTTCTTGATAGATTTCCTAGATTCCACAGAAGGGTGGATCCTACTAACTAACAGAGGCTTGCTGCTTCTTATCATTGGACTAAGATCAATACATGAAAGGATTTAGAGATGACCTGTATAGTGTAAAAAAGACTGTCTTCAGTTATGCAAATATTTTTGTCTATCTCTAATTTTAAGAAAGTTAAACTCATTCTGTCCAGGGTCCACCATTTTGCATACTGACTAATAGACATGGGCACGACTTAGCGAAATTCCTGTTTCCATTTCCATTCCTCGTTTCCGTTACGTAACTGAAAAGGAAACGACAATTACTCTGCCAGAACTCAAACTCGAACCGACTAAAGAAAAATTGGGTCTGATTTGTCGTGTTGTCATTCCTGGCATCGCGGTGATCGCGCAATGCCAAGTGGCACACAAAAAAAGTTTTTAAAAGTTAAAAAAAAACCCGATTCCCGGCCAAAAAAGCAGGCGGAAATATGCCTGCCTGAGTGAGGGCACCTACCAGAGGGGTGGTTTCGGGGGGGGGTCCCCGGCCTCCCCCCTCTCCTCCTGTCCTTCCTGGGCTGCTCTGCCAGAGTGGCAGCCGGTGGGCATCCTTGTCGTCCCGACAACGTCGCCGCCTCGCCGGCTCGCCGCCGCCATTCAAGCGACACAGAAAAAAAGTTTTAAAAACCCCGATTCCCGGCCAAAAAAGCAGGCGAAAATATGCCTGGCTGCCTGGCTGAGAGTGCACCTACCAGAGGGGTGGTTTCGGGGAGGGGGGTCCCCGGCCTCCCCCCTGTCCTCCTGTCCTTCCTGGGCTGCTCTGGCGGAGTGGCGGCCGGCGGGCATCCTCGTCGTCCCACCAACGTCGCCGCCTCGCCGGCTCGCCGCCGCCATTCAAGCGGCACAGAAAAAAAGTTTTGAAAACCCTGATTCCGGGCCAAAAAAGCAGGCGAAAATATGCCTGGCTGCCTGCCTGAGAGTGCATCTACCAGAGGCGTGGTTTCGGGGGGGGTCCCCGGCCTTCCCCCCCTCCTGTCCTGGGCTGCTCTGGTGGGGCATACTCGTCATCTCGCCAACTCGCCTGCCATGCGGTGCGGGCGGGGGATCCAAAATGGGGCAGGCAACCGCAATCTTTTTTTTTTGAAATCGTGGTCCAAAAACACACCAAAGCACCACAGAAACACGCGAAAATTGCTATTTTAAAACTGCCAGATTTTTTACAGTAGCAGTGGGTTTTTCTTGCAACAAAATGTCTCCTGTCCTCCTCTCCATTTATTTTATTTTATTTTATTTTATTTTATTTTATTTTATTTTTTTTACACCTGCGCAATGATGGGCTGGCCATGGGAGTGGGCCATGCAAATTTTTGGAGCCATTCCACCAATCGCATGACCACTTGGCCAGGTTTTGACCACAGAGACTTCTGGGATGTTCCAATCGGGCATTAAAAGCCCACTAACCCTAGCCCTAACCCTAACCCTAACCCTAACCCTAACCCATACGCCAGTACACTGTCCTTCTTAGTGGGTCAGAGAGGCACCCAGAGGTGCACCCCACGAACTCACCCTAACCTTACCTGTAACCCTGAGCCTAGCCCCTGCGTTAACCCTAACCCTAAGCCAAACCTGTGTACTCGCATTGCACTATACACGCAAGTACACTTCCCTTCTTAGTGGACCACAGAGCGCCCAGATCAATGCAATATCAGCAGTGGGCCTGTGGTCTACAGAGAGGCACCCAAAAGAGGTGCCTCTCTGCCACTCAACTTGGTATGCATATCCAATTGGCTATGCATGCCATTTTGTAGCGGGTGAGGAGAGGAGGCACCCATGAGTTGCCTCCAGGAGCCCGCTTTCCCTTCATAGCGGGCCAGAGGAGGCACCCACCCCACAGAGGTGCCTCCAGGAGCCCGCTACCCCCCTAAACCAGTACTAACGACAGACGGAAAAACGACACCACAAAACGACAAATTTTTGAAAAATTTCACGAAAAACGGAAATGAGCCGAAATGGACCCGTCCCGAAAAACGACAACTCGAAAAAAAATTTTCCTGGTCGTGCCCATCTCTACTGACTAAACTGAACTCACAATGTATAAGAACACTATTCAGGCATTAAGCACGAAGAGAGAAACCCTGGAATGTGGTTCCACACTCACAGCTACAACCACCCCGATCTTCCTGTAGAGACAGTATAAATTGGGAACTGGAATTGCCTTCAAGCATACCAGGTTGCAGGGATTGGCAGCCAGAAGCCACTAAAAGCCTTATCAGAATTTCCAGTTTCATGGACTATTGTAATCCCATCTGGTCAAATGCACTTACAGCTCGGTTTCGAGTTTTCTTTAACAACAAGGGAGGTTGAGAGTGCAGTATGCACTTGGAACACACATCGGTGGCTCCCTCCACACAATTTTAAGGCAGAGTGCTTAGGCAGAGCTAAGAGTTGAGTCTTGATGTGTGTTTTGCTACTCATAAAATGTATCCCATTATCTTCTATTGGCACTTAGTGATTGCAGAAATTATTTGCAATGGCATCTCTTACGAGGAAGAACAGACCTCCCAGCGATATTCCGGCTCAGCCTTTTGAAGAGGCTGACAAGAGAGTTCCCCTCTCCCACCCTCATGTAGAAATGTTTTCTTCTTAGCTTTGTTGGAATAATAAATATGTGTTCCAGCTCTTTCATGTGTTTTAAATAGTTGCAGATAAAGCTTATTCTGTGGCACATATCCTATTTTGCCTTATCTTGACTCAAGTATTTGCTCTCCTGTAGATCACAGCTATGTTCAGCCCATCTATGTTGGTGTTCCCTGCAGGGTTGCTTTTTTAAATATTCCACATGGGCCTACTCTACTTGGGTGGTGTGAGCAACTTTATTCTTTCTTGGTGCCCCCAACAAGCAAACCTGCTTATCTATGGGTGTTGCTTGGTGTGAAGCAAGCAGCAAAACTGGAACCAGGGACATGTACGGCCAGGAATGGCCACAGTGGGAATCTGCGGCCCTGTGGTTGGAGCCACCAATGAAACCATGTTGTAAACAATTGCTGATAATTTTAGATGTTGCCATTGTTCTTCAGGAAAGGAAATTATCTGTGCAACACAGTGTGCCTGTGCACACTTCAGTGTTCTCCATTTTAACTCTCATTTGAACAATTGTTTTGCCCAAGCTGGAGATTGTGCTACAGGTCCACTCAGAGCAAAGCTTATCCTCTTTAGAAATGGAGATGAGTAAGTTTACCCAGCTTACTCGCAAGTTCGATTAACTGTTTTACGCATAAGGAGGCGGTGGCAGCAATAGCCACGTACAACTGCAGCACGCAGGGAAAACTCTGTGGTGAAGACTGAGGAGACCCTGTTTCTCCTCAATTGGGGCTCTCTGGGGCTGCACTGCCTTGTGTGGGGTGGGACCCAGGGAGTCAACCTACCCTCTTTTATTGCAGCCATCATTCAGAAGGCTAGAATGATATCCCCCTCTCTTTTGGTTAAAAGTAGAGATGGGCATGAAACAAAAATATAATGTTTCATTGCATTTCATTTTCCATTTCATTTTGTTTCATTATTAACAATTTTTTTAAAAGAATAAACAAAAATGAAATATTCATTACACTATAAAATAGTGCCCCTGTGTCCCAGAAGCACAAAATTAGGTGGGTAGATTCCTTGACTCTTCTCTTTAAGCCCTCCAAATTTGGACAAGTTTGGAGTTCAGGAGGGTGAGTTATTCAAGTCCAAAGTGGTTCCCCCAGGAAAAAAAATTGTAATTGCAAAATTATGAACTCAAAATAGTGATCCCAGACATCTAGTAGCATGGAAATGGACCCATTTTGGAGTTGAATAACTTGGCCCCTTGAACCCCAAAGCACTCCAAATTTAGGGGGCTTATGGGGAAGAGCTTGAGGAATCTTTGCTGTAATTTCCATGCTGCTAGATGCCTCAGATCTCTAATTCTGAGTTCATAACTTTCCAAATTATTTTGTCCTAGGGGGAAGCCAGCAGCGGCAGCTGAGGACAGGTAGGAGAGTTGTTGTCAACGCCAGAACAAAAAATGAAATGGAACAAAAAAAATTTCCTTTTTGTTTTGTTTCATTTCATTTTTCTTTGAGGGGGTGGTTTGTTATTTGTTTTGTTGTGTAACAAAATGACTAACGAATAATGAAACACATTTTTTATTTGTTTCATGCCCATTTCTCATGGCAACATATCAGCCTAGAATGGCATTAGAATTTTATTGCATCAATTAGGGAAAGATTTTGAAAATAATAATAATGACAACCCATAACGAAGAATCTGCCCCCCCCACGCACCCACCCTTTTAATGTCACAAGTCAGCTCATAAGTCACAAAGTTTTGCCCTCAGTTATATTTGTGTGTGAATACATGTCCTAATGTTGAGTGAGAAATATGCTTGACAACTCTTAAAGTGGAAGGATGGATTGATACAAGTAGAAACAAGTGTGGACACTGTCATTGGGTTCAAACCAAACCACACCAACCAAAATTCAAACAGTGATCTACTGTTTATCCTGATATGGATAGCCTCTTAGTCAGTATGCCCAGAGCTGTGTTTTTCTTCCAATGAGTTCCAGGTCAAGATCAAAATATACAGGAGGAAATGTGCTCTGCTCCACATTTTCTTTAAATATTTTGCATTGAAAGAGCTCTGAACACACGAAGTTCTTTTCATTTTACCCTCACTTGAATCATGGTGCCATCACTGGTAGAGGAATGGAACAGAATTTGTTTTCAGCACTTTGATGCAAAATGAATTTGCTCAAGAAAAACAGCAATGCACCATTTTGTTCTGAAGAAACATTTGAAGTGAAAATAACAAATAAAGCATCTGTGGCCATTTACAGGCTCAGTCAATAGCTATGACATGTCAAAGGGACTCTGCATTAGCCACTGTGTGTAGCTGGTCAATTGATGATGTTGGTTCTGTTTGCCTGCAGCCTCATAAGTGCATTGTCTGATTGATGTATTTGGTGCTGCATTCCAACTCTGGCTGGACTACTGGCAGCAACAAAAGATTTGAAGAAATATGCCTTCTGATTCCCCCCACCCATGCATTTATCCCAACGTGCTCCTAGAGATGAGCTATATCAAATACTGGTGTGAGCTCTTAGCTCTGAGATTTGTCACTTTTTTCAGTGCACCCTCATCTTTCCTCCCAAATGTTGTTAGTAAGGGAAAAGCTTTGCAAACAATAAGGACAGTTGGGTCTTTGGAATGCAAAGAAATCTGCTGAACGGAGTGAAATGAAAGTGAATCAGCTCTCAAAAATCCATTGTTTGTAAACATCTTAAAGCAAACACCAGGATATCTGAATAAATAGTTTTTATGCTTCCCAGTTTGGGGCCATATGAAACTCAAGTCACACTTTGTAGCAATGGATGAGAAGCATATATAACAGGGCTATCCAACTTTGAACAGGCTGAGGTCTACTTTTTCTGGCCAAAAGTGCCTGAGGGCTACTACACCAATACCTGTACTTATGAATTTTATCAATTCCAAGCACATGCTCGTAAGTAAAAAATGTTGTAAGTAGAGCAGCAGTTTTCCATACGAATGCATTGAAAATCAATTAATCTGTTTTGGAGGGAATGGATTTAAATGCATTCTTATGGGAAGGCTGACCATGCACACACTTCCCTTGCACCTGCTCGAGCCAGAGTGGGTGGGTGCAAGGGAGGTGCATACATGGTTGCACAGATCAACCCTTCAAAGCAACAACCCACACAGCCATGCACACACCTCCTTTGCATCTGTCTCAAGCAGGCGCAAGGGAGACCTGCGCATGCTTGGGAGCAGCCTGCCACCACCGCTTGCCCGGGCTGCTGGAGACTTTTTATAAAAAGGTGTGCTTTCTCTCCCAACCTGCCCAGGGCCCAACTCAACTCTCCTCCCCCTCTGGCCTCACCTCCTATTTTTCCCTTCTCCCTTCCAGCCCCCTTGCCGCTGCCATCACTGCCTCCCACGGCTCTCCATCACTTCAGGGAAGAAGGATGGGAGGAAGGACTTCTCCAGGGTAAAAGAAGAGGAGGGATGTCACCACGCAAAGGAGGTGGGTGCACCCTGACCCCAACTCTTGCTGTCCCCTCCCCTCTCCTTCCTCTGCTCCGTGCCAGCAACTCAGCGGGTAATGAGACAGTAGTGCACCGATCGTCTGGCCAGTGAAGGGAGCAGGGGACTGCATCATGTCCCTTGAACTGCCCCTCTCAGCTGAGACAGTGGGCTGGCAGACCCAGAACTTTGCTGGGGCAGTGGTGGTCCTTGGGATGGGGGAAGGAGAGGGGAGAACTTATCCCCTAACTTTTTTTAATTGGTGGTTCACAGGCTACTTTTGAACCCTTGGCGGGCTACTGGTAGCCCGCAGTCTACCTGTTGTGCAGGCCTGATATATAAGAAACATTATGGCAAGATTATGGCAAAGGAAGTGAGGTGGGGTGCATTTAAAATTATGTGTCTTTTCTACTCAACTTTTACTCTTGAGACACTGTCTCCATGATAAAGTTAACAAGGAAGGACAATGCAGTAAATGAAATACCATCACACAGATGACAGTCCCTTGCTGAAAAAAATTTTCATAGTGGGGAAAGCAGTTCTAAAACCATGCTCTATACTGTATATGCTATACTGTAAAATAAATATCAGCTGTACAGGAATTTGTATCTTAGATGGATTTATTAATTTTGTAGGAGGGGATGAATTGATAGGTTCCAGAAAAAACTAAGTGCAATAATTTTCTCAACATTTTCCATGTGGAAGAAGTAGAATCAGTGCTTTTCTAGAGAGCTGCCCAATGTCATCTGCCTGGCCTTCTCACATCTCAGCTTGGATTTATCTCTCTCAGGGAGCCACAGAAAATCTGCTTTCCAAGCCATCACAGGTCCTCTATCTGGAAAAGCAGGTATGGCATTATGAGAAAATTTATTTGAGACTGTAGGGTAGGCATCTATGCTATACCTAAAATTAACTGATTTAAATACCCAGCATTAGTATTCGGTATAACATTTCATATTTGTTACTGTGTAACACAGTATAACATTTCCTTTTCTTTTTCTTTGCATCTTCGCCATTTGGCAAATTGAACTTCAGCACCTGATAATAAGGAAGCACAACTGATGAAGGTTACACCATATATAATTTCTAGAAATTCTGCCTGCTTCTTTGAATATGTGTGAACTTCAGTGTTACTCTGACCTGCCGCCTTGACATTCACGTGCTTGGAACCTTTGCTTTCTCAGACTTTGCCTTCTACATGACTTTGCAGAGACACCACAAAGATCTCAAGATCTCTCCAGTTCCATCCCCCCACTTTTTAAGGTCCATCTTTCTTATCGTGCTCCTTTTCTCATGACACCACATGGAGAAGTTTAACTAAAGGCTAGTAGAAGATACTATGAATCAAGCTGCAGAAAAGCCAAATTGCTCCAGTCTGGATTGCCACTGTAGTCACATCCTTACGGGTCCTTCATAGCAGGTGGAAATGCTGGAGGAAGGTAGAATGGGCAGAGTTTGGAATGAATTATTTGCAGTGATTCCTTGGAGCAACAAGGTAATAATAGATTATCTTTAAGAAAACATAAAGAGTGGTACCTCTACTTATGACCAGCTCTACTTAAGAACAATTCAATGTAAGAGTGGGAAACCATAGGCGTTTTAACTGCCATCTTACAAATTTTAGATGTGGTCTGCTCTACTTACAATTTTCTTTTTCTATTTTTTCTATTTTTATTTTTAAGATACGGCTGCTCTACTTATGTGTTGTATGACTTACGATCATACATTCAGAACGGATTAAACTCATAACTAGAAGTACCACTGTAATAACATTTTTTAATTTAAAAATGCACATTTCTACACATGAATTGTTTGGGGGGGGGGGGGCCCGGGGCGAATGTTATGTCCTACTGCATGTGCAAAATGCCTGAATATTTTATGTCCTGTGTATGGGATTTTATGGTTGCATGCAACCTGTTATAATTGTCCTGCGGACTACTAGAGGACCTAGGTGCTTCTTCTTTCCATTACATAATCATCAGCAGAGAGGGAAGTGATGATGCTGGTCATCTGGCTATCTGCCAGCACACTTCTTTGGAGTGAAGGACACAGTGGCAGCACCCCTGGAAGCCAGTTTTAAAACCACTGCTCCCACACAAACACTTACGGACAAAGCTGAAAGGTTTTGTTCTGTTTTTCTGATAATATTGCTTTGTTTGAAAAACACACAAGCAAATCTATCATGTTTACACTAAGGTGAAAAAGCTCTTCATTTTATTCTAGAAGAGGATCACCTCTAGAGATGGGCACAAAACGCCAAAATGGTGTTTTGTTTTGTTTTTCATTTTTTAATTCATTCCATTTGGAATGATACATTTTTTAAAAAAATATCATTTTGTTTTTCGTTTTTTAACAATCAACCAGCCTTGCCAGTCAGCACTTTGGGGGGGGCGGGGGGCCCGCGTCGGGCGGGGGGGCGCACGAGGGGGGGGGATGCATTTTTTATTATTTAATTGCTTTCCCCCCTAGTGCCGACCAGCTGGACACACACACACACACACACACACACACACACACACATTCATGTGTGCACACGCACACACACACAATTGTCTCTCCTTACTGTATATTGTTGCACCTTGGGTCCTTTTCCAAGGAGAAAGGTGGGGTAATAATAATAATAATAATAATAATAATAATAATAATAATAATAATAATAATAATAATAATAATAATAATAATAATAATAATAATAATAATAATAATGATGATGATGATGCCTGGATGCCATTGGAATATGTAAAAGTATTAGTGCCTTAATTGAAAATGTGATGAAGAACTGGAAAACAACATTGTTAGGGATGAAAGCTACAGATTGGTTAACATTAAATGAGGGATTTTTCAAGGTGACTCTTTGTCACCTCTGCTATTTACTATTGCACTGATTCCCCTCTCAATAATTTTGCAGAAGACAAATTTAGGGTATCAAACTGCTAAAAATTCAGGGATTTTTTTTTCATCTATTGTATATGGATGACTTAAAGTTGTATGGAAAATAAAAAAACTGAAATACACTCACTGGCCAACACAGCCCGAATTTTCAGTACTGATGTTACCATTGAGTTTGGACTAAACAAATGTACTGCAGTGGCACTGAGAAAAGGAAAAATCACTGAGAATGAAGGAATTGAAATGCCAAATGGACAAACCATTAAGTATCATCAGTCTGAAGCCTATAAATATCTGGGCATACTGCAGTTAGATAATATCAAGCATGGTCAAGTGAAAAATGTGGTCAGTAAAGGATATAGCCAAAGGGTTAGAAAAGTATTAAAAAGTAAGCTGAATTGTGGTAACACCATCAAAGCCATTAATAGCTGGGCCATACTGGTCATCAGGTATACCGCTGGCATTATAAACTGGACTCAGATGGAGGTAGATAGTCTGGATAGGAAAACAAGAAAACTTATTACCATTAACTATGCATTACATCCACACAGTGATGTTGATAGGCTGTATTTACCTAGAAAATTATGTGGTAGAAGTCTTTTGCAAGTGAAGCAGACAGTTGAAGAAGAGAAGCATGCATTGGCAGATTATGTAAAAAATAGTACAGAGCCAGCATTATTGGAGGTTAAGAACAAGGAGGTGTTTAAAGTAAAGCAAACAAAGCGTCAACACAGGAAAACAACAATGCAAATATGAGTTGATAGCTGGCATAGTAAAGCACTGCATGGGCAGTTCCTCGAAAACATCAAAGGAAAAGGAGATGAGGAAAAGACTTGGTTATGGCTCACCAATGGTACACTGAAAAAAAAGAGACAGAAGCCCTGATATTTGCAGCTCAAGAACAAGCTATCAGAACAAATGCAGTTAAGGCTAGAATAGAAAAATCAGCTGAGTCCCCCACATGTAGACTCTGCAAAGAGGTAGATGAAACTATCGACCATATATTGAGTTGTTGCAAGAAAATTGCTCAGACTGATTACAAACAGCATCATAATGTAGTGGCTCAAATGGTCCACTGGAATTTGTGTCAGAACTATCATCTGCCCATAGCAAAAAAACTGGTGGGATCATAAGCCTGAAAAAGTAATTGAAAATGAGCATGCAAAATTGCTTTGGGACTTCTGGATACAGACAGACAGGATTTTGGAGCATAATATCCTGGATATTGTGATTGTGGAGAATAAAAAAATGTGAATCATTGATGTTGCTCTACCAGGTGATAGTAGAGTCACCAAGAAACAACTAGAAAAAATTACCCGATATAATGATCTGAAAATTGATCTTCAGATACTCTGGCATAAACCGGTACAGATGGTCCCAGTGGTAATTGGCATGCTGGGAGTGGTGCCTAAAGAGTTAAGCAAGTATTTAAAAGAAATTGGAGTTGACAAAGTCACCATCAGTCAGCTGCAGAAAGCCACCTTACTGGGATCTGCTCGCATAATTCGCCAATACATCACATAGTCCTAAACGCTTGGGAAGCCTTCGACTAGTGATTTGTAATAGAGATGGGCACGAATAGAAAAAATGGAGTTTCGTTTGTCGTTTGTCATTTAGCGGTCCGTTTCGGTTCGTTTCCGTTGTTCATGAATTTTTTGCAAAAAAAATTGTTTTCGTTTAGTTACCGGTTTGTTACCATTTTGTTACCATTTATTCCAATTTTTCATGATTTTTTTAGCATTTAAAGCCACTCACTTCATTGCTGTAATGGAAACGAAACGCACGACAAAAATCCCCGCGTTTCTGTCCGTTTCGTTTCATTTTAGGGACAAATTTTGTTTGTCGTTTCATTGCGTAACGAAACGAAATCCGAAAAACAAAAATGAAAACTTGTTTGTTCCGTGTCCATCTCTAATTTGTAATACAAAATCCAGCGTAGTTGGCTGTGATGATGATGATGATGATGATGATGATGATGATGATGATGATGATGATGATAATAATAATAATAATAATAATAATAATAATAATAATAATAATAATAATAATAATAATAATAATAATAATAATAATAATAATAATGGGGGAGACATCTAATATATAGATGTAAATATAGATATCCTGCCATTTCCATTTTATCTCTTCAAATAGGGAACATAATTACCCCCCTCCTCCTGACTTCAAAATTTCCAGATCTTTTATATCTCCCACCCAAAAGAAACTAAAATGCTTTGAAAAGGTGTTGTATGTACTAAGACAGAAACATCACCAAAAGGTCTATTATCCTTTCCTAGAGATGCCTTAAATAGGACTACCCTAGAGGTTGTGGTGTCTACGTGAGAATAATGCTCTGGAGAATCAGAGATATTTCAGTGGTAATAGCAGCCATTTGAGCTCTAAGGCACATAGTCACACAACCTGTGCTCACTGAGCTATTAAAGGTAGCAGAGTAAATAAACTAAATCAGTAGTGATGCAAGCAGCTTCCTAGTGTGTGCCAATTTTAAGTCACAACTGGGCTTTGTGCATATGAACCCTGATCATGGTAAATATATCTTTGCAGGGGATGTAACGGCCTGGGCAGGTAGGCACGGTCGGCTGAGAACAGAGAAAAGAAATACAGTGTGCAAATGTCTTTCAATTACGGACTTAATGACCCTGATGCCCCCCTTGTGGTCTTTTAAGCTGTGAATGTAATGGACTCATTGCTGTGACTGACATTAACCTGGGCAGTTGCTCAGTTGGTTTAAATTGGCATCACTCCTAGGAAGCCAATGAGGTAATTCTGATTTAAATGCTGGCCCATGACTTCAATTCACCACACTCGTTTCACAGGGTGGGTCATTTGCGTACTGTTAAATAATGGTAACCACCTGGCCCCTTTTTGCCCAGGACAGCTGCCTGACGTCTGATGGCTAAAAATTCTGCCAGGGCTTGAAAGCAATTCAAGCCGTGGAAAGTGACACACTTTATATATGATCTTCTGAGCTGCTTCACATCACCATTCATTGCATATGTGTGGGGTTGAGTTGCTTGTTTTAAAACTGACCAATTAACCAACAAACAAAAGGTATTTACTGAGTTAGGAAAATGAATTTCCTTCCCTGACCCAAACACTCAGCAAGCCACAGAAAGAGCCATAGAAAGAAAGAAAGAAAGAAAGAAAGAAAGAAAGAAAGAAAGAAAGAAAGAAAGAAAGAAAGAAAGAAAACTTGTGGAGGAGGAGCTCAAATAAAGGACAGTCACCAAACCGGGCGGGGGGGGGGGGAGGCATTATGCATTCTTTAAAAGAAACATGCATCAAATTAATTGTCAATAAACTCCAGGGATGACAGAAGTGTGCTCTGCAGATGTTTGCTGCGTAATCGTTTGCAACGTTTATTCCTTTGACAAACGTCCTTATTGTGACTGTTGTTAGCAGCATTTAAAGAGATGGGTTTGCCGCACATGCTCAGCCTCTGTCGTCTGGCAGCAGCCAAACTGCCTCTCGCAAAGTAGTTTAGCTTCAAATGAGCTTGCTCCAGCGTTAAATACCAGCTTGCTTGGGAGCTCTTTGTGATGAGCACAATATATATCTATATTATTCAGGGATCTGAAGCATATGTGCCAGAAAACTGAGATAGTTCTCCTTTCAAGACTACAGTATGTTACTCCAGGCTTTATGTTAGACTTGGAATGGCAGTTATGAAAACCTTCCATGGCTGCTAATGGAGTTCTCTTGAAACCTAGCCCAACAGAGAATTGAGCATGCTCTGGGTAGCCAAGGTAACCCAGATCACCAGCAGGGAAATAAGTCTCTATAGGAATAATTGTATTTTTCATGGAAAACAAAACACACCCACCATAAAAAGATACTGTGGGTGGGTAGTGGTTTGGGGAGAGTTTCTTAGAAGAACTTTTTTTTGGTCATGTGGTCACATTGTACACAAAGTGGAGAGCCTCATGGCTAGTGATACAAAATTTCCAGAAATTTTGAAGCTCGGGAAAAAAAACCACCTTGTTTTTTTCCATTTCCCCCCTACCGGAAAAAAATGGAAATTTTCAGAGAATTTTAAAAAATGCTACATTAGCACTCCCCACCCCCTTTTGCAGCTTGAAAGTCATTATGTAACTTTAGGGACATAAAATATGACCATGGACGATTCGACTTTGCATAAAATTATCACGTATCATATTAAAATATAGTGTATCCAAACAATTGTTACAAACCAAATTTAGTTTTAAAATAATATTTATTTGTAATTATAAGCAACAAATGGAGTAACAATCTCCTAACTGTTTACTAGTTTATATGGAACAAAAAAAAACCTTTACAAAACAATGTTTAAAAATACAGAATTAACAGTTCATATTTCCTCTCCACAGTACTAAATAAAAATAGAATAAAAAACCTCATTCTCATAAACAGAATTGAAGAGGGGAAAATATATAGAAGGAAGTGGGACTAAGTTTCAATGAATGGGCATGAAATTTAATCAGAATCATTTTTGTTGCTCTGTATTTTCTTCTGTTTATTTATATTTATTTATTTATTGCTTTTTACCTTGCCGATTTCACAGAAGGGACTCTGGGCGGTTTACATAAATGCAAATAAATAGTCTACAACTAAATTCAACAAATGAAAAGAACAAGACAAATACCTAGTGCTTTGAGGCCTAGTGAAGAGGACAGAACAGAACCAAACACACCCACTCATATGCAAAAACATGCTTCTTGTGGGAACATTTCTCATGCAGTGAGGAAGATCAGAGGCTGGCGACTTTCATTGTCTGCAAGGTGGTGTTGCACAGGGGCAGCGACTCCAGGCACCTGTCCTCCACTGACCTGAGGAATCACCTGGAGAGGTACCACCCCAGGCTGCTGCAGTGCCCCCAAGCTGGCAGGAAGAAGGGAACACAGGGCAGACAGACGGAGACTCAAGCAGGCAAAATACCTGCTGGCAACACCACTGTGGGAGCAAGAACAAGGCAGGCCTCATTGCAGGATGTACTGCCCCTCCGTGGTGCACCAAGCCTGAGCGAGTGGGCTAGGGGCAGGGCACAGGAGGCAACCACTCATGTGGTGGGTGATCTGGTTGCCTTGAGTGGGGTGCCTCTGTCATTTGTGGAATCCCCAGGGTTCTGGCACCTGCTCAAACACATGCCCCCTGGTACGAGCCTCCATCCAGGAGAATCCTGAGTCGTAGGGTGATGCCATCCCTGCATGAGTCAGTTAGGGATATGGTATGTGGCCAGTTCTTGCAGGCCAGAGGTCAGTTGGTCCACTTCACATCTGACATGTGGACTGGCAGCCTCCACACTTACTCATCCCTCATGGCTCACTGGTGGCAGCTGGAGGATGTGCATGGTGGCATCGTGGCATCACAGGCGGGGACCACAGGGGGAGGCCCCCAGTCAACCTAAAGGCAACAGGGTGGTTCTGCTGCAGGCATGGAGCTGGGGTGTCTCAGTGACAGGCAGAAATATTGCAGAGGAGCTTCTGTCTGGGTTGAGGGAGTGGGGTTTGTCACCCGAGGGGGACGAGAATCATGGCTACACGTTACACAGGCTGTAAGGTCAGCAAAGAAAGCGCCGACCCTCCTGGTCTGCTTACAGGCACCACTGTTTCTCCTCGGGCACTGAAAACCCTAGCTACGCCTCTGGGACCACCTGGGGACTTTGTAATCTTCTTGAAAAGGGGAACTGTAAAATGCATATAGGTTTCTAATTTTCACTTAACTGACATCTTTGAGGCTCACCTGGAGACAAATTTCAATTTTCACTGCCAAAATAGGCAAACTATTTGTTCACATGGGCACAATTTCCACAGTCAGCAGAGGAAGTTATCCTAAGTTTGAGAGATAATAATAATTGTTTATTTACGGTCATAGACCAAAATATTACATGGCAATCAAGTTCAAAAGACAACACCAATAATACAAATATAGTTGGATAGATTAAAAATTAATAACGTGTAGCCATGGAAAACATTAATAGACATATAATTGCATAGGATAATAATAAATAAATGTTCTAAATGTTATATTAAAACGTGGAAGGGTACTTTTAAAGTTTTAGAAAAAAGAGTTGCCCGTCTTAACCAGGGTGATTGGGAGCCTCTGAATGGCTGGCGAAAGAAAAACAAAATTCAGTAGGTTAGGTTCAATGCTCCTGTTTCACTGATGGAACTGATCATCCCTGGAGAATTTGGAGAAAAATGATTTCCTCTTCCCTTGCACAGCCCCCTGCCGAACCTCAAAACTTGCTTAGGAAAACTAGAAAATCTCCTGGAAAATATTTTAGGAGGGTTACAGAAAAAGCATTCCATGGCCAACAAAGGCACTTAAAGATGTCTGGAAGAGGACAGAAAGATTACAAAAGAATTAAATTAAGTCATTGCATCAACACTGGCCTCAGAAGATGTTGGAGAGTTAGCCACATCTGAGCTGTATTTTTGAGAGAGATAATATCAGAAAACACTACAGCTCAGTGGTACAGCATGAACTCATCATGCAGATAGTCTGTTTTTCACTCTCAGGCATCTGTAGCTGAAATGACTCCTGGTTGAGTCTAGACCAGTGGTTCTCAACCTGTGGATCCCCAGATGTTCCTGGACTGCAACTCCCAGAACCATCCACCACTCACTGTCCTGGAAGGGATTTCTGGGAGTTGCAGTTCAGGAACATCTGGAGACCCACAGGTTGAAAACCACTGGTCTAGAGTTATATGTTTCACAAGACCTTGGCGAGTCACTTTAAACAAGATGGGCCATTTTTTCTTATAAGGCAGTTTTATGTCCTCATATGATATTATAGGATTAAATGACATAATTCAGATTAACAAATAATCAGACATGGGAACAGTAAATCTAAAATGTGACATTCCAGTCTTCCAGTTGAATTCAGTGGGGCTGCTTCCATTGGTAGAAGCTGCTACTGTTGGTAGAGTGTGATATTTGCATAATAAATCATTTTCACCAGTCAGAATGTGTTTGGCATCAGCCAGGTAGATAAATAAAGCAGATGGCAGTTAGTCTCTCAAACAGGACTGATGGTGAAATATGTAGTAGGATATAGCTTAGTCAGATAGGGTCAAATATATAATAATGTTGGGATCTTAGCATAACTATGTCCATCAAGTTTAATAATGATATACTAGCATAACTAAGTCAAGTACAAGTTTATGTAACATACCAATATGCATAAACACTGTGAGTTTATTCTATTTTCCATGTGTTTTAAACAGTAAAAGTTCTTCAGTGCTTTTAACAGAGTAGCCTTGTAGCTAGTTGGGCAGTATAAAAACCAAAGAAAGATAGACAGACAGACAGACCAAGTGGTCATTTTATTTACAGTCAAGTGCTGGCAGAAATATATAAAAGGCACAATACAGTTGCTACTTCTGTGTATCCCTGAAACTGCTATGGGTAAACTGTCAACTACATTTTATTTTATTTTAAAACCAGACCCAAGTGAAGTGAAGTGACGGCAAGTCATCTTGTTCTTTTCCTTAGCATTTGTCCCACTTGATGGTGGGGTCCACTATAAAGCAAGTCCAAGTCTTCTGCTTATATACCCCACCCCCTCCATAGTGCTTCAGGCCCCCACTAGGTGGATTAAAATTTACATTAGTGCCTTGTAAGAACAATTTAATTCATTTTACGAGTTAATTCGTCTTATGAAAAATTCTTCTTATGAGGCACAGTTTCCCATAGTAATCCATTGAAAACCAATTATTCCATTCCAGAGGGAACAGATTAATTTCAATGCATTCATATGGGAAGGCTGTCTAAACCCCCCTCAGTCAAGGGACAGTGGAAGGCTATCCCCCCTGCAGCTGACAGACAGCTGATTTTGAGAGCTCGGAGCTGTCAAAATCAGGTGTCTCTCTGGGGTGCATGTAGGAGTCTTCGGCTGCTGGTGATTGAGGGGCCAGCCATGTCCTCTTTGCCCGCCTCTCTGTGCTGAGACTCGGGTGAAGAGGTGGAGGAGGAGCCAGCTTCTATCCTGCCTTTCCTTTCCTATGGCATCTGATCCATGTGTGCTATAGGGAAGGGAAGGCAGGATAGGAATCTCCACTACCTCCTCTTCCTTGAGACCCAGGTAAGCGGTGGTAGTGGATCACCACCACTTACCTCCGGGCTGGGCAAAGATCACTCGGTCCCTGCTCTGCTCAACATGGATCTTCTCCCAGCCTGTGCTCTTTGGAAGACAAGCGGCAGCAGCAGATTGCCACCGCTGCTTTCCTTCCAAGCAGCACAGGCTGGGCGAAGATAAATGGGACCCTGTTTTGCCCACCAATTTGATGGGCAAAGCAGGAAACCAGTGATCCTCACCTAGTCTGGCCTGTTCCTTTGCAAAGATCCCAGGCTGTGTGAGGATCAATGGTACCTCATAAGATGAATGGAAACCAGAAGGAAACATTCATCTTACAAGTTTTTCTTATCCCCGGAAATTGCATTCTTCTTATGAGTTTTTCCTCTTAAGGGGCATTCGTCTTACGAGGTATTACTGTAATTGTAATTTTGGCTACACCAACAAACAGGTCAACAGCTTCTGCTAGCAGACTTAAGGAATCATTTCTTCTTCCTACCGCTGCCCCCCAATATCCTAGAGCTTACTCTAGAGACCTGGGGATCCATCTGTGCCAGGTTTTCTGGGGGTTCTTTTTGGCCTCCCAGAGAGCTACAGGAAAAGGAAGGGAAGGAGAAGGAAGAGGAAGAGGAAGAGGAGAAAGCCATGCTGTCAGTTCAAAACCAGCAATAGATTTAGCCATTTGCAAACTCATCGAGGAGAAAGCCCTATTGAGTTCAGTGGTGCTTACTTCTGAATGGACATGGCTAAAAGAGCACAACCAGTCCAACAAATGTGTGGACCCATTCATCTTGTAACAAAAATATGCCATGCCATTAAACTGAACTTTTTAAATGGAGGTTGAAAAGTAGCCCACCTACTACCAGTAGGTTAAAAGGGGTGGGGAGGCAGAAAATTAGAACCCTGTTGGCCTGATTTTCATCTCAGTTAAAAGTGGTGGGAAACAATTTAGATAGACAGTAATTGATTAGCTCAGAATAGATTGGCTCAGAACAGATTAAAGGGAAGTCTCCTTACAATGCAGTACTTTTAACTTAATGGCATGCTCTTCCCCAAGGTAATGTGTTAGTCCTGACGCAGAGGGCAATAATAAGGGACTGGAAAAATTAATGGAGTGGAGCTGCTAAAAAGTAAATTGAAGTGTGTCTGGAAGTATGGCATACCACTGACAGAGAAGTGAGTGGGCCTTCTGATTCCATCCGTGGGCTTCCCAGGCGCTCTGGCTTGACCATGGCAAAAAGTAGGCTGCTGGATAAGATGTGTTGCTGTTCTGATCCTGAATGGCTCCTCTCATTCTTCTTACTACAAAGAGTATTGGGCTCTTGATGTTCATTTCTGATAAAGACAGTGGTTTCAGTACCTCATCTTTTCCATTCTGTCAGGAATAATCCCAAACTCATTTTCCTTGCTTCCAGCCATAGCTGTGTCTTCAAGACACACATGATCTTCATTATTTTAATTCTTTTGTGCTGCATTTTTATTTTTTCAGGCGCTGCAGATCTGTCAGAAACAGTGCTTTTACCATACGCTGCACTGCCATTGTGTGTGTGTGTGTGGAGGGGCTGCTTTAATTATTATTGTTCTGTTGAGTTCTGTGTCTCTGGTGCTTTTGTGGGGTGGGGGGTGGGGTGGGAATCTCTTACAACTGTTGGAGTCAAGAAAAGCAAAAGGGACAGTACGTTAAGTATTGAAATAAGGTTTGTTATACCCAGAAAGTGTCATTTTACTTCTAGTGTTTTATGGAACAACAGATGACTTTCTGGGCAATTGATGATATGTGGCTAAAGCAGATTGTAAACCTACAATTCTAGCAATGGCTGTAGCGAAATAACTGGCACTGAACAGATCAGCTTGTGTGTGCTATTAGCACTCTCTATTCCTGAAGTGTCCTTTCCTCCACTGTACTTTCTCTGGTGCTGCCAGAGGCCAAACAAGTCCTTAGTGGCGTATGTAGGTTAGGCTAAGAGTGGGCAAGGATTTGAATCTGATTTCCATCAGTCAAGTTCAATTTAATATACCACACTAGCTGTTGGAAGCTTCTGGTGCTGTGCTGATTAAGGTCTTTGGCCATTGCAATATTGCCATTTATTAAAGAGAGTTTCCTAGCCTCTTACATTGTTTGATGAACAGTAAACTATATCTATACCTCAGAGCACAGAGAGAACTCCTAGTTCCCGGAGCTTCTTGTCCTCTGAAGATGCAAGGCACAGAGCCTGGTGAAACTTCAGGAAGTAAAACTTCTGGAAAAACTCACAGCAGCTATCAGATCCCGGCCATGAAAGCCTTTGAGAATACAGTAAACTTTATCCATATTGTATTCATTGATGAAATTGTGTGCTCAAATTCATACACTGATTAACTAATAGGTTTTAGCACTACAAAATAAACACTGGAACTCACATGCCATGGGCTGAAGTGAATCTGTTGAAGTTCTGTAATGTTTCAAAGCAATTTTCAACTTAAAACATGTGGCTGATTAAAATGCTAACGTATCAGGATCAATGGCCTGGTTTGGAATTATTTCACTCTCCTTCTTTTAGTGCACTGATGGGGAGATGTAAAGAGAGGGTCTCGAGTTAGGAATGGGTAGGGATTATAGAGACTTGCTATTTGAAAGATATCAAGTACCGTATTTTTCGGACCATAAGACGCACTTTTTCTTCACCAAAAAGTGGGAGGAAAAGTGCCTGCGTCTTATGGTCCGAGTTGCAGAATCTGAGTCTCTTGGCTCGCGCGCCCGGGGCGCTCCAAGCGGATCTGCGCGTGGCAGCCGGCGCAGACCCTCCGCCTGTCTCTGGCGCGGGTTCTGGGGGGCCACCGACTTTAATGAAAGTTTTGGTCGCGGAGACCGAGGCGGGGGGAGCGGCGGCGGGCAGGGCCCCGCCTTCCCCCCGCCTCGGCTCCGCCCCGGCGATCCCGCCCCCCGCGCCTGGATTGGAACTCTCCGAAGCTGCCTTTTTCAGCCGTGCCACGCCGCGGGGCTCCCGGGAGGAGGAGGAGGAAGGAGGGGGCTTCACTGCAGAGGAGCCCCGCTGGCGGGAGGGACAGGGCGGCGTGTTGCGCTAATGCCGGGCGAGGGCTGCGTCTCTCCCGCCCCGAATGTCAATAAACCCTGTTGCCACCCACAGGACAGGGGAAACAGACACCTTGAGGCCAGGCTGCGGCTCGGCTAGGAAAGGGCGCGCGCGTGTATGCGTGTGTACGCGCGGGCACGCGTGATCACACACACACACACACACACACACACACACAGAGAGAGAGAGAGAGAAAGAGAGAGAGAGACAGACAGACAGGCACGCCGGGGTGTGGATTGATGAAGCAAATGATGGGCCTGGGTAAAAAAAAGGTGAGCACGCATGTGTTCAAGGGAAAGAGGTGTGACACGTGCGCGCACACACACAGAGACCCAGCGCCTTTGTTTTTATGTGTGACAGTGATAATGGTTCTCAATGCCACTGTTGACTGCTGTTCATTTTATATGGTTCAAATATTATTCTGTTATACTTTATTAAATACGGTATTTTATTACACTATTTGGTTCAGAATATTTTTTTTCCTATATTTCTCCTCCAAAAACCAGGTGCGTCTTATGGTCGGGTGCGTCTTATGGTCCGAAAAATACGGTAGTTTAACTTGAAGAATATGTTACATGTTCATTATAAAATGTAACTTAAATCAATACTAGAGATGGGCACAAAATGAATTTTTAATTCATTTCATTATTTGTTATTCGCTTCATTACAGAACGAAATGAATAACAAACAGACCCATCAAAGAAAAACAAAACGAAATGAAACAGAAATTTCCACTTTGTTCACTTTGTTTTCGTTTTCCCACAGGAATGCATTGAAGCAATGCATTGCTATGGGGGAAAGCCGGTGGTTTCAGCAGGAAAAAAGTTTGAAAAGCCCACCCTTTCCCTCACCTGATCGGGCATGATTGGATGGGGGATAATAATAATAATAATAATAATAATAATAAAACTGCCAACCTGGCCTGCAGGCCTAACCCTAATGCTTAAAAAGCTCTGATCAGCTGTAGCACGGCCCCCTGCTGGGTGCTCGGATAAATAAATAAATAAATAAATAAATAAATAAATAAAGCAACAAACAGGGGGCCTGAGATACAGTTGATGGGGGCTTTTTTAAAAAGCCCCGATAAGCTGTAGTGTGGGTCCACTGCTGGGTGCTTGCAGCAAAAAAATAAAAAAAATTAAATTTAAATAATTATTTTTTTAAAAAAGCACCGAGCAAGAGGCCCACACTACAGCTGATTGGGACTTTGATTGATGGATTGATGGATTGATGGATTGATGGATTGGTTGATTGATTGATTGATTCATTGATTGTGCAAGCGCCCAATAGGGGGCCTGCACTACAGCTGGGTTTTTTTTTAAAAAAAAGCCCCCATCAGCTGTAGTTCAGGCCCCCTGCTGGGCGCTTTTTCTTTCTTTCTTTCTTTCTTTCTTTCTTTCTTTCTTTCTTTCTTTCTTTCTTTCTTTCTTTCTTTCTTTCTTTCTTCCTTCCTTCCTTCCTTCCTTCCTTCCTTCCTTCCTTTCTTTCTTTCTTTCTTTCTTTCTTTCTTTCTTTCTTCCTTCCTTCCTTCCTTCCTTCCTTCCTTCCTTCCTTTCTTTCTTTTTGCAGCAAGCGCCCAGCAGGGGGCCCGTGCTACAGCTGATCGGGGCTTCATACTCATCATAACCTTAGAACTCATCATAACCTTAGACCCAATGGATCTCCCTGTCCAGCACCTGTCAAGGAGGCACATTCACACTGCTCTGTAAGAAAGTCACTGTTGTAGGAGTAGGAGTATCAGAGACTTGGGTGCAAGTCTTTACTCAGCTATGGAAATATGCTGGGGGTTGAGAGCTGGCACTGGTAAAACCATATTTAAATATCTTACTTTCCTTGAAAACCCTGTTGGGGTTTCTGTAACTCAGATGCTACTTGGTGCCACATAATACACAGTCAAAGCAAATGTACAGTTTGTGTGTGCTTCCGGACCCAGTTTTAATCCATGATTTTTATGTGGCACCAATAGATAGGTGTGCCTCACATGAACCTTTAGCTGATATCCAAGTTTTTTCCTTTCTAGGGGGAAAAAAAACAGATCCAGGAAACTGCCACACATTGTCTTCATCATACCTTGGTTAATGTTCTCCAGCACACGGTACATGAAGCTGCCTCTGGAAAGTAAACAGGAACTTCAGTTAGTGCTAAATATGACTACAGGAATGTTGCTTTCTGGAACATTTGGTTCTGCTTTACTTCAAAATCATTTGTTTTTAGGCAGAATTCACAGAGTGGATTATTATCTGTAAAGCTCTAAACATTTTAGGACCTGACTATTTGGGAAACTGCATTCTTTCACACAAGCTGTTTGAATTCTCTATTCTTCACGGGAGGCCTTGTTCTGCCCCCTCTTCTCACTGGAAGTCTGACTGAGTTGATTTTTCTTTTAATCGCTGCACCCAGATAACGCAGCTCCCCATCTAAAAATGCTACTGGCTTTGCCAACATTTTGAGTTGATTTAACCCCCACCCCACCCTCACTGAAATGAGAGTTTGTTTTTTAAATAGCCCCGGGTTTTAGCTCTTGGTTTCATTTTGTGTGTGGTTTTAGAACACCATATATTTAACTGTGTGAAGCTGAAAATCACCTCCCCCCCCCAAAAAAAATCTATAAATATAAAAAGATTCAGCTGAATTAGAATATGGAAGACGGGAAGAATCCTTATTGTCTAGCAGTATTCTTTCCTTCTGTGGACTGTAAGATCACAGATACAGTGCATCAAGAATTACAATCTGGAAAGTTTGCAAAGTATATCCATGATTGGAACATTAATTCACTCTATCAGAATTAGAGATGGGCACGTTTCCGTTTTTGTTTTTCGTTTTCGTTACGTAACGAAACAAAAAACGAAAAACTGTTCAAAAATGGAACAAAAACGGAAACGAAACGACTAATTTTGAGCCAATTTTCGTTTTTCGTTACTGGAAAAGCACTTAATGGAGCTAAATGGGAAGAAACGAAAAAAAATTGTTTTCGTTTTCGTTTTTCGTTTTCATTACATAACGAAACGAAAATGAAAAATTTTGAAAATTAGCTCACGAAAATGGAAATGAGCCGAAACGGACCCCTAGACGAAAACGAAAATGAAAACGAAAATTTTTTTCTGAGTCGTGCCCATCTCTAATCAGAATCCTAAAGCTAGAATTAGAATTGGTAGTTATTTATGAGATAACTTTTGTTTGTTTGTTTACTTGGTGGATTTTGTGTACTTTTCAATAATTGTTCCCATATTGTGTCATGATTAAAGAACAATAACTCAATAACAGAAAAATATCAAAATGATGAGGTGACACATTTAATACAGAGAGTTGGCTTTAAAATAGGGATGGGCTCAAAACAAAAAATGAAATGCTGTTTCCTTGTTTCATTTCATTACATTATGAAATGAAATGTAACAAAACAAAATGATAAAGCAGCATTTCGTTACAGATGAAATTGAACTGTCATTCCCCCCCCCCGTTAAAATGAACCATTTCATTTCCTCTGTAAAATGCTGCCATGGGTTTAAAAAAAAGGTGTTGACTCCCTGCAGGTTATTTTTAAAAAAATAAAAAAAAAACGCTACAGCCTGGCCCACAAGCCAACTGGTCGTCACGAGAAAAAATATTTAATAAAATATAAAAAAATATAAAAACATGCTGACCCAGCCCGTGGGCCCGCTGGTTGGTGTGAGATAAGAAAAATAAAAAACAGAAAAAAAGGAAGGAGCCACGGTTAAGAGGAGAACATTTGCTTTGCAAGTGAAATGCTCTAGATCTGTTCATCCCTGGAGCTCAGTGGGGCTGAAAAGGATTGTTCCCTGGGATCTTTAGCAGCCCATCAGAGTAGGCAATCATGGATTGATTGAACCAATGTTTTGGCTCCTTTAATCTTCCTGCAGCACAACAGTTTGTTTATTTATTTGGAACTAAGTCCCACTGTACCTCAGGTCCTGAAAAGTGTCCACAGGATTGTGGTCTTAAATTAAACTACTCATTAAGTAAACTGTGCACTTAAACTTCTTCCTTTTTCTTACGCTGAACTAAGGGAGGTTCATCTGTATTGGGCCCGATCTGTACATAAAGGGGAGGGGGCATTATCAGTTTTGGAGATGAGTTTAGTAATATATGGCTGGATCAAAAGAATCAGGCATGGAAGGAAAATCGCAACTAGTGCCTTTCCACAGATATTTTACAAGAATTAGGTCTGGTAACTGCTCTCCTTTGTGCAACAGGCTGCATTGGCTCTTGTACAAGTTATTGCAGGAGCAGAAGGTGTCTTCCGATGTGGCTTCACTTTTCTTATGTAACATTTGTGTAACAATTGCTGTCCTAAATTGCAGTTCAGTGAGCAGAAGATAACTTCCACATGTAGAAGGGCATCTTCGGATTCAACCTCCTTAAATGTCTATGCACACTTTTTGTCTGGTTCTCCTTTGACTGACAATTGTTGTTGTTGTTGTTCAGTCGTTCAGTTGTGTCCGACTCTTCATGACCCCATGGACCAGAGCTCGCCAGGCCTTCCTATCTCCCACTGCCTCCCGGAGTTTGGTCAAATCCATATTGGTTGCATCGATGTCACCGTCCAACCATCTCATGCTCTGCCGTCCTCTTTTCCTTTTACCTTCAATCTTTCCCAACATCAGGGACTGTTCCAAGGACTCCTCTCTCCTCATGAGGTGGCCAAAGTACTGGTGCCTTAGCTTCAAAATCTGTCCTTCCAGTGAACATTCAGGGTTGATTTCTTTCCGGATGGATAGGTTTGATCTCCTTGCAGTCCAGGGGACTCTGAAGACTCTCCTCCAGCACCACAGCTCAAAAGCATCGATTCTGCGGCAATCAGCCTACTTTATAGTCCAGCTGTCAATTCCATACATCACTACTGGAAAAAACCATAGCTTTGACAATCCTGACCTTAGTTGGCAAAGTGATGTCTCTGCTTTTTAGGATGCTATCTAGGTTTGCCATTGCTTTCCTCCCGAGAAGCAGGCGTCAATTGAAGTTAATCTGCTGTTTAAATTAGAATTAACATTTGTGTGGAAATTACTTTTTTTGTGGCAATGGGGATGTTATAGATATATCAAGCCAGGATGCTGGTCAAAGACTGCAATGCCTCCTCTAATGCTTCGCCATTGGCATCAATAGGCTTGATGCGAGCTCCACTTTTGCCCCCACCAAGCCCTGCCCACCACTAGAAAATGGCCACTGAAAAGAGACTAAAATTAAATTGAGCTCAAAAACATTCCACACTTTTGCTGTAATATTTGCAAGGGAGGGAAGGACTGCTCACCATAAGTCCCAACCTCATTCCGTTGGCGTATATAATCATGCACGGCCAATAAGCCACTTCCCTTGGCCCTGAACTTCTTGCTTATGTAAGAACCATAGAGAGGCTTGTTTGGAGTCTCATCTTATTTTAATTAATATTTATCACAGAAAAGCAGAAGGAGCAAGAGAGGAAATGCTACAGTTTATATGTTTTGATATTTGCCATACTTTCTCAAAATACCGTGCTCAGTTCTATGCCTGAGGTTACATATCTGCTATAAATTCATTTTTTTTATCTAATTTGTCTGAGATCTAAGCTTCCTGTGGAGGTCTGAGATCAAAGGATCTGATTCTTTCTGATGTTGGCTCTGACACGTAATGTGTGCTGACTTAGTTCTGTCTATAAAATCGCAGTGGGAGGCTGCCATTCTCCCTTGGCACCTTTACATAGTGAACTTTCATTTTGGCTGGTGAGGATGACAGATACCACATTGATTGGAGTGAGTGTGTAAATAATTTATGGGCAGATTTCCCACCCACCACCCACCCTTTGCAAAAGGAAATCCAGTCCTTTATTAAGGAAACTGTTGCAAGATCATTAAAACCCCCGCTATGTTCAGTTTTAAACAAGAATAACAATATCTTAAGCAAATATAATATGCATGACATGGAATGTCTAATCTTCAAATTCTCCCTTATTTAAAATGATGTTGGTTTTGAAAACTGAGAGAACATCAAAGTTAAGTTATTTCTATTTTGTTTATGCCAACTAATTTTATTTCCTATGAGCAAGGCCTAAATATTTGATCCAATATTTTTAAAAGAATGTTTCTCTGATTTAACTTTTGTTTAGGGATATAACAGCAGCTTAGAACTTAATCTCGGGTGCTTTGATTTTATGCTGACCCAGCTGTGCAAAGACATTTGGTGGAATCCAACCAGTTTCCCTCCACAAACAGAACAGTCTTGCTATTCAGGAGAGAAGTCTCTTTTCCAACTGTACATCAGAAGAAGAAAAAGACACTTTCCGGTTTCTGGTAAATAAGCATTTTACAGTAAAAGTGAAAAGGGCATCGTGAAACATAGCTCTTGGTGGATAAATAGTTCTCTCCCCCTTCTGTTTAAACATTGCTATGCAGAAAATGTAATTCATATCATGAATCTTTAAAGCAGTTGTTGACCAGTTGTTAATAAATAAATAAATAAATAAATAAATAAATAAATAA
Source organism: Phrynocephalus versicolor (assembly GCA_023846285.1). Classification (NCBI taxonomy): domain Eukaryota; kingdom Metazoa; phylum Chordata; class Lepidosauria; order Squamata; family Agamidae; genus Phrynocephalus; species Phrynocephalus versicolor. The sequence continues at coordinate 24,914,255 of JAHTLZ010003542.1, forward strand.
ATAAATAAAT
>JAHTLZ010003542.1:24914274-24948412 GCA_023846285.1 Phrynocephalus versicolor
AATAAATAAATAAATAAATAAATAAATAAATAAATAAATAAATAAATAAAAGGAAAGGAAACAAGAAGTATATGATAATCAAATATTTCCTAGGATGGCACTGTGATAAACATGTTTGAATCCATAAAACTTGCACATGGTTCACTTATGCAGCCCAGCAAATGCTGAGATATAGAAGCAAAAGCAAAGTGTTCTGCTTATATACCGCCCCATACCACTTCAGGTATTTATTTATTTATTTATTTATTTATTTATTTATTTAACTTATATGCCGCCCACTACCCAAAGGTCTCTGGGCGGCTTACAATCCAAAGAATAAAACAATTTTAAATAGTTAAAAGTAGAATATCAATAAATCATCAATAAAACCTTACACTAAAATCATTATTCTAAAATTGTCATCAGCGGACCCACAATCTATATTATATCAATTAAAAACTTTCTGGAACAGGAAGGTTTTTACCTGGCACCGGAATGTAATCAGTGTTGGCGCCAGGCGGAACTCGATCGGGAGGGCACTCCATTCCATAATCTCTTGGCGGTTTACAGTTTAATTACAGTATGCAGGCTACACCCCCCCCCAGCAAGCTGGCTACTTATTTTATTGACCTCGGAAGGATGGAAGGCTAAATCAACCATGAGCCTGCTACCTGGGATTGAAACCCAGGTCGTGAGCACAGTTTTACCTGCAGTACAGGCACTTAACCACTGTGCATATAAGCTATGAATAAACTATGAATTTGTGCAGTGCATTTGAGAAAAGCAACGAAAGATTGATTCATGCCCAGTTTTTGATGTAATTGTAGGTACGGAGTGGTGTATGCCCTTACTATTGTATAATCATTGATATTGTTATTATTTACAAGTGCTTATTTGACTAAAGATGTGACCTTCATCCTGAAAGCACTGGGAAAGAAATAGATCACCAAGGCCAATGGCATGCCAACAGAACTATTTCAAGGCAAAGATAGTGAAGTTGTCAAAATCCTAAGAAGAATACATCATCAAATATGGAAAACAAACAATGGCGTACAGAATAGCAGCATTCGATATACATTTCAGTCCCCAAGAAAGGGGATACCAAGGAGTGCAGTAACTATAGGACCACTGCTTTCATTCCTGAATGCAAGCAGAGTGATGCTCAACATGTTGAAATACATGCCTTCACCTAATATGAAATGAGAAGTGTTTGATGATCAAGCTGGATTCTGAAAAGGAAGATGCCCTCAAGAGAGTATTGCAAATATACAATGGCTGCTGAAGCACAGTGGAAAAAAATTAGAAAAGGATCAGAAAAAATAGACATTTGTTTTTTTCTATTCAAACATTTGAGAAAAAAATGCCTTTGTAGACAACAGCAAAGTCTTTCCCTGCATAGATTGTGAGAAATTATGGGCTGTTCTGAAAGAAGTGGGTTTGCCTTAATACTTGATTGTCCTGATTTGTGATCTGTATTGAGGACCAGAAGCTACAATTAGTTCACAATATTTGGAGTGATTTCCTATTAGTAAACATGTCGGAAAAAGGTGCATTTCATCTGTTCAGTCTATATCCAGAACATATCCTATGGATAACTGGACTAAATTAAGAAGAAAGATGAATGAAAATTGGTGGAACAAACATCAATACTTTAGGGTATGAAGAGGATGTCTTCTTAATGGCAGAAAGCAGCAATGACTTGAAGTGACTGCGGAAAATGAAAGAAGAATATGCCAAAGCAGGATGAAATTTGCACACAAAAAGTAAGAAAAGAACTACACAATTTTAAGGTTGACAGTGAAGAACTTGACATTTTAAAGATTTTTACCCTAACTTGGTTCAATCAACAGACCAAATTGAGACTGCAGCCAGGAAATCAGACAAAGACTGAGACTCAGAAGGGCAACAATGAAAGAATGAGCAAACAAACTGTGCTGATGTGTCACTGGAGACCAAGACCAAGATAATCTACTCTCTTGTATTAGCAATCACTATTTATAGATGTAGAAGCTGGACAGTTAAGAAAGCTGACGGAGAAAAATGATTTGTTTGAAATATGATGCTGGAGGGGAGCTTTGCAAAAAGAGGGGGAGGGAATGGATCCTAGAGCAAATCACACCTGAACTCTCTCTGGAGGCAAAAATGACAAAACTGAGGCTCTCGTATTTTGAGCACATTGTGAGAAAGCAAGACTCCCTGGAAAAGTTAATAATGCTGGGAAAAGTTCGAGGTGGCATGTAAAGAGGAAGACCAAATAAAACATGGATAGGCACCCTGAAAGGAACCACAGACTTGAGTTTACAAGAGCTGAGCAGGGAATATGGGAAAGGACATGTTTTGGATCACTCTTTCATTGGGTTGTCATACATCAGAGACAATTTGATGGGATATAACAACATAGAGGATATTAATTAACCCATTATTAAAGAGAAATTATAAATGGCAGTTTCCCTATGGAAATATCACACAAACACACTTGCACACACACACGAACACACACACACAGATGCACACACAAATACACAAATGAAATGTGTATATGGATTTAGAAGACCAAGCAGAACAAACAAAACCAGTAACTAAATCCATGCAGAGTAATGCAAACAATATGCAATATGCAGACTGCACTGATCTTTCTTTACGAACAAATACTAGTTTGCAACTTGGAAACTACATATGCACAAGAGTTTAAGGTTTCATTTAATTCTCTGATCCAGAATTACTGCTATTTATGTTGCAGTTTTGTATAGTACAAATCATATATCACTTGTCTATTGGGGGAAATGTAGTTAATAGCTCAATTGTTGATCTTGGTTTCTAGCTGTGATATGCATTTGTTGCCATGAATATTGTATAGAAATGTCACATAATTGCTAACCAGTGGCCTGCCTAGCTTAAAAATGTCTCAGTTATAGTGTCTCACAAAACAATTTCAAATGAAATTGACATAATGAATATCTGACCTTGTTTGTCTCTAGCTGACAATCTGTCAATTAGTATTAGTGGTCTAAAAAAATCTATATATCTTTGCTTCAGTTTATTCTGCCACAGAAATGGTATGGATTGATAGGATGTATACCTCTCAACTCTAGAAACATTACCTTACCTCAACCCTTCCTCTCTGAGGGAAAGTGTGTCGATATGTTTGAAGGAACTGCAGCAGAGTTGGAGGGAGCGCATAACTGTGTAGTTGGTCCTGGAAAGAATCCCAAAGAGCTTGCAAAGTTATGAGGAAAACCTATTATATGCTGAGGATCAATAGGTACGTTATTGACAAGCGCTATATTAAGAATGTATATATACAGATCTATGGTGTGACCATACTTGCACTGCCATGTAAAGTTCTAGTCATCACATATCCAAAAGGAGATACAGAAAAGGACAGCTTCTCAATGAGGAATTTGCTGCCTAGATGCCCTGAGCACATCCAATTAGAGATGGGCACGACTTAGCGAAATTTTTGTTTCCATTTTCGTTTTTTTGTTTTCGTTACGTAACGAAACAAAAACGAAAAACAGTTCAAAAATGGACCGAAAACGGAAACGAAGCGACTAATTTTGAGCCAATTTTCGTTTTTCGTTACTGGCAAAGCACTTAATGGAGCTAAATGGGAAGAAACGAAAAAAATTTCGTTTTTGTTTTCGTTTTTCGTTTTCGTTACGTAACAAAACGAAAATGAAAAATTTTGAAAATTAGTTCACGAAAACGGAAACGAGCCGAAACGGACCCCTAGACGAAAACAAAAACGAAATTTTTTTCTGAGTCGTGCCCATCTCTAAATCCAATTTTGCCTGATCTTGGTAGCCAAGCAGGGTCAGCCCTGGATAGTACTTGGATGAGCAACCTCCAGGGAATACCAGGTGATGTAGGCACCTGGGGGAGGAACTGGCAAGCCACCCCAGTATTCCTGACAAGAAAACTCCATGGACTCCAACAACAACAAGAAGAAGAAGAAGAAGAAGAAGAAGAAGAAGAAGAAGAAGAAGAACAAGAGCACCACAGCTTGGGAAAGGGTGAACAAGACACACCATAAAGAAATGTTTGTGGTTGTAGAAACAAATGCCAAACACAAAAATGTGTTATCAATGCAGCCACAAACCAGAATCACGTAAAGTGGGAGTCCTTGACAAAGTTAGGCATTTGCACAACTGCTTTTCTCTATTATCTCTTACCTTCTTTTCTTATTTGCTGTGTGCCTTATCTGCTTCCTTGAGTTAAAGGACTGCTCCTTGCACCACAATGTACAGGAAGTACAACAACACTCTTCTCCTAGTGGTGGAACCAAGTACCATCTACTGTAGGTACTTGACAGGAGATTCAGCACTGATAAAGGGAAGTGCATGTGACAAGCAGAAGCAGAAGACAAAAGACAAGAGCCCTCTACAATAGTGAGTATGCTTACTCAGGAGAAGGTTCCACTGCTTCCAGTAGGGCTACTTCCGTAGTAAGTATGTTTAGGATTGCAGTTGTGATGGTCAAAGTACATATGTAAAAAGTAGAGATGGGCACGAAACAGAAAAATGGTGTTTTGTTTTCATTCAATTTCATGGCCAATCTCCCTTCGTTTCCGTTTTTCAGGGTGATTTTTTTAAAAAAATTCATTCCGTTTTTCGTTGTTTCGGAATGAGGTCTCAGCTTCCCCGCGACGGCTGACAGTGCCGGGCGCTCTGTCATCCGGTGCAGGGAAGATCCCTTTAAAGAGAGCCCTGTCCCACCTCCGTGAGGAGGCTGGATAGCAGCCCCCTCACAACTGCCCTCCACCACGAGTGCATGACAGCAGGGTGCCTGTCATGCACCTGCAGTGGAGATCCCCTTGAGACCCCTGTTCACCCCTTTGCATGCACAGGGGCCAACGGGGGTCTTGGCTTCCCCGCGCCAGTCATGACAGCACCAGGCGCTGTCATGACCCGTGCAGGGAAGATCCCTGTGACACCCCCGTTCGCCCCTCTGCATGCATAGGGGCCAACAGGGGTCTCGGATTCCTGTTAACAGAACGAATAACGATTAACGGAATGATTTTTTTTTTCGTTTCATGCCCATCTGTAGTAAAAAGGCTTAGACACAAAGCAGAAAGCTTCTGTCTTGGTAATAAAACTCTTGGGACTGGTTACTTTTGGTTTCATCAAAGGTCTTGTCACCATATTGCAGAAATATATGGCATTGTCTGCGTGAATCATGGGAGAATGACTAAGCTAAAGGGGGGGGGGAGAAAGCCTGAGTCATTTTGCTGGCATTTTGCCAGATCAGGTGGCATGTTTGCACAAGTGCAATCTTCAATTTGGATTGCGTCAGACACTGATATATAAGGAAGCAAACAACATGTCTCAGTGTGAGGTTGTTTGGTGGAGGAGCAGTGTGTCACTTTGTTTGTCAGATCAGCACTTTGAATTACTGGACTGGAGTGTGGCTAGGTTATTTGCCTGCCAATTCTGCAATGGTGCTCGTATGTATGTATATATGTTTTTTTTTTTGTTAATATAGCTCTGGCGGTGAAGGAAAAACACCCGAGTCTTGTGTTGTTGTTTTACCTCTCCACTGCTCCTAGTTATGGAGGTTCTAACCAGTCTCCAGCAACAGCTGTTAGCAGCCTGTGAACTCTAACAGGTCTATTGTGAGCTTCAATTGCAAAACTGTCATATATCCAACATATACCACACATGACTGATAACCACGAAGAAGAGGAAGAGGAATCAGGAGGAGGAGGAGCTTGCTATAAGCATGCTTCCCTCTCATGCTGACAAAAATTATTTGCTAGAGCCCCTTTAGTTGTTGAGTGGCAGAAAACTAGTGTCAAGTGAGAAAATGAAATGTAAATTTTATTAAACACCTCTCTTGTCTCTGGGTACCAATCCAGATTCCAACATAACACAGCAAATCAAGTCCTGTCTTTGCCTTGCCTAAGGGCAAATGAGGAATGATTTTAATACCATTCTTTCCTAGTAAAATATTTTTCTGTTTTTTAACTGAAAAAAATAAAATAAAATACATTCCTTGTGTTAATCCCACAGAAGGGGAAATATGTATTTTCAGTCAAAGAAAAAATGCAGTTTATGTGGGCTGTGCCTTGTGTGTCTTCTCCATATTGTCATGCCTGGCCAGCAGGGATGATTAGCTACTGAATAAAATGGCATGTTAAAATACCCAGAAATTTTATAAGATTTTATTTTATTATTTTATTTTATTTTCTATATACTTGAAGAAGAAGAAGAAGCAGAAGAAGAAAACCTACCTTAGTAATGATCAGGGTATTGAATCTTTGTTCCCTTTGATAATATATAAAGTAACAAAATTGAGAGAATGATGCTTGTGGCCAGAAAACCCCAATGCTGTAGTGTTGACATTGTTTGCACCCCCACCCCGGCCAGCAATAAAGAGGTGAGACAACTTTTGGCAGAAAGGGCCACAACTTTATTATAACTTCATAACTCAGAACTGTAACCATACAAGGGGACCACATCCCGTAGCACAAGGGTAATGATGTTGGAGGGAATGTAGCCCTCCAGATGTTGTATTCAGAGAGATCCACACTTCGGTGTGATGCTGCCCACCTGTTCAGCGTCACCCCGACTTGTGTGCATCTACTAGCCCCTGACAACCCTCAGTTCGGCCTAGCATTAGTGTTCTGGTGTTGTTTACTGTTATGCCTGGGATGATGTTATTTTATTCCGAGGGTTGTCCTGCGCCTTAGGGGTGGCTTACCAAGGCTTACCTGAATACCTATACCCCTGCACTACCCGCCTACGAAGCTGTGACCAGGGATGAAGGTCCTCCTAGCACCCGTTGGAGAGTGGGATGGATGAAAACACATGGTCACTCAGGAGCCAATAGAGTGACCACCAAAAGTTCCCATCCGCCCCTCCGTAGGGTGACCAGTTAGACTCACTCTCACAACGTAAGGGCAGGAGGGAGGGGCTGCCGGTCTCACCACCGAAGAAGGCCATTTGGGCGCAGGGGAAAGTTTAAATAAGTGTTGCCACCCCTGCGCTGAGTTCCTGGATGGGCGGGAAGCTGCCCGCCCGGAAGCCGAGCAGGCGGGCAAACTTAGTGAAAAACACATCTCAGACAAAGAATGACTGGAAGAGGTTAGTGCTAGCTACATGTTCTTCTGGAGCAGTCACCCAAAAGAGGCCTATGATGAAGCAGGAACTGAATTTGCTATTCAAAACCAGGTTGCTAGCAAAATTTAGCACGTTACCAAAAGATATCAATGACCACTTGATGACTCTTTGACTCACGCTTTTTGGAAAGTTATATGCTGTTCCTGTCAGTGCTTATGCTCTAAACATGACTAATAAGGATGTATCAAAGACAAATTCTGCAATGATCTTTGTTCCACTCTTGATAGTGTGCAAAGATTGGACAAGCTGATCCCCCTTTGGTAACTTTAATGCCCAAACTGCCCCAGCTCATCAAATGCGAAATGCAGCCACTGGAAAGCATGGTATTGGAAATAGTAACAGTAATTCTCTTGAGGTTTTGCAGTGAATAGAGTGTGTTTATCAGAAATATATTATTTCAAATTAAATCAAAACAACCTAGATGCATCTGTGCTCTTGACATTGGCATTTATTAGATTACATTGTTTTAGACATAGAGCTAGATTAGATATACGCATCACTAAAGAAAGTGATATATGGCACATAATGCTGGACCAACCATCAGCTACCTATTTCCAAAATGAACAGATGGAGATAAAAAGGCCATGATGTCCAGAAAGAAGAACAAGCAGGAAAAAGCTAAGTCTACCCACCTTCTATCCCAAGGGATGTTGCTTGGTCCTTGGGACAAAAATAAATGCAAATATAGATAAATTTCCAGCTAAAAGCAGATGGATCAACATTCAGTGGAAAACCATCAATCAACAGCTCAGATGGTGAGGTATCTGGCTGTTGAGCAAGAGGCTGGGAGCTTAATTCCCCAATGTTCCTCCTGTGAGTAAAAGCAGTCTGTGCAGTCTTAGGCGAACTGCACAGTCCCAGGGCACCCTCAGAAGAAGGGAGTAGTAAACCACTTCTATTCTCTGTGAAGATTCTCAGACATCCAGGTGAGTTTATCTGGAAGTTGAGTCATGGCAACTGGACTTCTTTTTCTTGAGAGATAGAAATGTTTCACTGCTCATCCAAACAGCTTCATCATTTTATAATTAAGGGAAGTCCTTGAGAAAGCTCCCCCATTGGAGGGGGCTATCAAGTGCTTTTCTCAATTACCAATGATTATTAAGCTCCAAAGGAGTTCCCCATAGCTAATTGCCAGAGTGTGTACGGTGCAAACCAGCAATATAGGGGTTAATAGGGGTTAAGCTGCTTAAATTAACCCCTTTATTCCTGGCATGCATTCTGGCAATTAGCTATGGGGACCCCCTTTGGAGCTTAATAACTCAGCTCCTGGAGCCTCAAACTTCTCCAAATTGCAGGGACTTATAGGGAAGAGTTCAAAGAAGCTCCATAGCAATTTTGGTGCTGAAACATGCCTGCAATCACTATTTTTGAGTACATATTTTTATGTACTCAGGAAGCTGCTTATCGTTCATCCATGGTGGGGCTATTATCAGTAATTTTTATTCAATTAGAAATGATTTTTTCCTAGGGGGAGATAAGAACATAACAGCAGCATAAGAAGAGCCATGCTGGATCAGGCCAAAGCCCTATCTAGTCCAGCTTCCCGTATCTCACAATGGCCCCACCAAATGTGTCTGGGAGCACACAAGACTAGATATCTATCTTCTGATACTACTCCCCTGCATCTGGCTCTTGAAGTACCCTGGTTTTAAGCCTGGACATCTCCACTCAGCCCCTTGAACCCCAAACCTCTCCAAACTTCAGGGCTTACAGGGAAGAGTCTAATGAAGCTCCCCTGCCATTTTAGTTCCTCTAGGATAAATATTTTCATTCCTAGATGGGGAAATGGCATTTCATTTCATTTCATAATGAAACATGTCCTACTGTTTTGTGCCCATCTCTAATATGTAGAGCTCTGAGAACGAGATTGGGGTGGGTGGGTGGGTGGTCTCATGAGAAAAAAAAATTAGAATTTCTGGAACATGTGTTTCAGAAAAGGAAAGGTCATAAATCAGGAGAAGAATCAATGTGGTATTTTTTTTTCTGGAGAAAAAGCAGGCAGAAAGAAATGTAAGAATATTAAAAGCAGAACCTAGTCCCAAAGGTGAAGGTGGCACAGGTGAAGGATGATATGTTGATGATTGAAGATGATGTGGATGATGAGGATGAGGATGCTGCCAGTCCAGTTTGTGCAGTTGTTGTCAATGTCTGTGGTTTTGTGTTTTTTTAATGTTTTTTCCCACCCGTGCTCTGTCAAATGCATTAAATCGCGCAAAGTGGGAAAAAACAAATAACGAACAAAACAAACCAACAAAATGAATATTTGGAAATAAATTCATAAAAATGGACAGAACCAAACAAAACCCTATAATGATCCAAACAAATACAAATTGCCATTTTTTTCGGTTCGTGCCCATCTCTACTATGAATGGTAGCAATATATTCTGCTTTGTGTTTTTTTCTAATGCTTTATCTAAAATATATTTTGTTATTGGCTTTTGTCTTTTATCTTACATATTTTGCCTTATTCACTTTTGGCTTTTATCTTACAGTAAAAAATTGAAGCCAAGCCTGGCTCTAGTTATCTCTATTTTTAGCTTGATTTACTACTTTCTTTTGCTGTGGAAGCCTCTACTCCATTTGGAGCATTGCTAAGTCATTAGTAGAGTGATACTTAGAAATCAGGGATCTGTGTATGCTCTCCTAAATGCCCAGTTTAGCACTGGAAAGCCACTTGGCTCATTTGGGGTGAACCTTCATCTTTGGAGTATAACAATTTGGTATGTAATTAATTTTGGTTTTAGGATTAGCTGCCTGGTCAGTTGGGATCCAGCTTTCCATGTTCTTAAGCAAGAGATGAGGATTAAGATAGCCTTTTGATCATCTTCAGTAGAGCATGTTTTCAGCCCAGCGATGGACCAGTTGCTCCTGACACCTAACTTTGCAGAGCTCCTGTTGAAGGTATCTTGTAATAAAAGTTCTTCTCAACTAACAGCTTCACCATACTGTCAGGTGCACTCACTTATTCCTAATCCTAGTGTTAGGATGAAGGCTTGATAGGTGTGTCCATGTCAAGTCTCATCATTTTGTAAGGAAACCATCGTCAATACATCTGATTTGTGTAATCTAGCATAACAGCCTCATCTGACATCCCATCTCCGACCGTCTGGCAAAAGCATGCAGTTAGAGACTGAAATTCCCAGCTTTTTCAAACCTTTATTAGTATGTTGAAAGGTATACACTTTGCCTAAGGGCTACCAAACTGTGGTGACTTGCAGATTCCCTTGCTTCCAATATTCCCTCTCCCACCTTCCTGACAGCAATTCTCCCATGCCTGCAGCTAGAAGGCTGTTGGGATTCCAAGCTATAGATACATCCACACAAGAGATCAGTCATTTCACACCGCCAGTGGGCCTCTTTACTATTCCACTAGAGAGCCAATTGCACACTATGACTAATAACATTGACTGTGTGAAGGAATTATTTATATAAAGATGGAGAAAGGCCTCCTTGGATTTGGAGGCAGGACAGTGAAGAGTTTGGGGGTGAGTGAAGCGTAGCAGAATGGCAAACTTCACACTGTAATGACAAATTTGGTAGGCATCCTGCAGATATACTGTACGAAGGCAGGGCTGGGGAGCTTGATCTTTGCGAATTCAGTATGACCTAAACTGACTTCCAAACCTTTCAAATGGTCTATTCTAGGATGAGTTTGCTTCAACCCTCATTGGGCAATTTAGCTTGCTTTTATTATGGAATTGGCATCTGGAAAGTATTACCTTATTCGCATCCCTGATGCCTTCAGCCTGTAGCACGGGAAGATTAGCATGGCAAGAAAGATAATTCTGAAAGAGGAAGAAATATGCCCTTGCCTTAAATATGATCTGTCCCCAAGTCACCCATCCTCTTTCACTTTCTCTTCATGTCCTAGTGCATTCCTGCCTCTTTTTAAAAAAGTGCAGAAGGTGTTAGAATATGCATTTTATTCTAGTGCAGTCAGCTGCTTTTCATCTGTCTGCCTGCAGCCTTAGTCAGACTACACCTTGTGATTCCATAACGGCATCAAAATACTGGTTGTGATAATTAGCAGTAACTGGATGGAATCCTTTAGTCATTCGTGTAAGGTGCACATCTCAATTGTGCTTTCAGGGGTGTGACCAACCACAGGCCCCTGAGTTGTGCCCCACCACCTCATCAATAAATTTGAATTGCACAAGCCGTATGTGAATATTAATAGTTTTCTGGCCAACACGTTGTTTAGCCAATAATATGAGTATAACTCCATGGGTTTATTAAATCCAATCAGATGCCACATGGCAAATGTGACAGCATTATAATGCGATGTTGCATCAGTCTTGCAACACCAGCCCATTCCCTATCTCATTGCACACTACATGATGGTTTTTGACCTCAAAATGTGCAAGTATGAACAAAATATGTCAGAAATAGCAATAAGAAAGTGGGGAGTCCTTCAAAGAAAAACAAGTTTGAACATTTTGGGATGCTTTGAAATGCAATTAGAATTCGAACAAAATATACATGCAAATTGGTAGCACACCAATGACAGAACAGACATGGCTGTAAATTCCCAGTATTTTGCCTCTGGGGGGGGGGAATTGATTCACTGTATCATATACATTATTATTTTGTATGGAAATCATAAGAACTATGCCTTGGTCTATGGTGAACTACTTGCAAAGGACTTGCTTTATTTAAAAAAATGATGGCTTGTATTCATTTTTAACCCTTTCTGAAACCAGTCTTTCTAAAAGTAGAAAGTGACTTCTGAGCATTCAACTTTATGAGACTTCTTTTCTGCTTCGTTCTTGGGGTAGGTAGTAGAGGTTTCCCTTGGTACCCACTTGGCCTGGACATCAAAAAAAAGGAGGGGGCGCTATCTTAGGAAAAGATGTGGGTAGCAAGAAAGAGACAAAGGGCCAAGCATGGGAAAGTAAATCATGGCCTGAAGGTGTTCCCCTAGTGGGGTCAATGGAAGTGGTCCACAAGCCCCTCTATCCCAGCAGGAAAAAAAAAACACAACGCCATTTCTAGTTAACAAGAGACTCGATAGGCATTTTCCTTTGGAGAACCCTTTGGCCTCCTGTGTAGCTCTTTCCTTCTTCCCCAAGATGTGCCTGCCCCCCAGGGTATTTGTACATGACCCCTAAACTCCGCCGCAAATGGCTGCCAGCTCCGGAGCTTACAATTGTTTCTCCATCAGCTCTGGAGTTTGCAGGAAATTAAGTGCGACCATGCCCACCTAAGCACATCCCAGCTCACTTTTCATGTACCTGCTCTTGGAGGGTGAAAATCCCCAGATCCAGATGTAATCTGGTGAGTGCCCGGCTCTCCTCGCTTCTGTTTTTTTTTTTTTTTTTGCCTCCCGCCCCTTTAAAAGAAGGAATCAGGAAGACGACAGGGCTACTGGGCGGCTTCGGAGGTGAGCCTGCATTTTTTCCTCTCTTTTTTTCTCCCTCCCCTCACACAGACAGGAGCAAGGAAGTGCGGAGGGGTGGGGATGCAGGAAGAGCAACGAATCCCCAAGATCTCTAGTCCGAATTTAAGTGGCCAGCGGATCTTAGGGGTCGTGTGAAAAGGCCCCCAGTTAAGCAAAAGAAGAACAAATTAGAGTAGACTGCAGAAGCAAAGGGGAGCTATTTAAATTTTCTGTCCTGCTCAGTTATGTTAGTCACCCAGCTCAGCCAGGGGTGCAAACAGCTCCCATTTTCTATTACTTGAGGATCTGGACATAGGTGTGTTGTATATGTTGTCATATATGCCCATCCCATTTAATTATGGAAATGCCCCTTTCAGCAATTTCAGGCTTTTCTCTCTGATCTTCTGGCTGAAGCATCTAAATCTGCTACTTCATTTGCATGGTTATCCAGTGAAATAGCTCCTAGTGTTTCTCTTTCTCGTTTGCAATACTGGCAATGTGGTATGAGTCGGAGGTTTAAGAAGCAAAGGAAAGCTTTATCCTATCTGTTGGGAAATTATTCAAATCCGATGACTTTTTTTTTTTTTTTGTTCCACAACAGACATGCTTGGAGGCTAGAACACTGACCGTAATTAGTATTCCACCACCACCACCACCACCCCACACACATGCAAATATTCCACTGAACTTCTCTTCAGCAAACTCAGATGACACAAAAGTAGAAGTTATGGAAAATCCGTAGTCTGGTCATATTGCAAGTGATGAGGTGGACGGGCTTTCACATCCATTCTTGTGCCCACAGCAATCTTCCAACAAGGTTCATTTAAGGCATGTCATCTCTCCAAACACTTGTTGATCCACCCTGTAACCTCCCTCCCTGATGCCAAGGGTACTTGCCTGTGATGGCCATGACTGGTACTGCATGGCTATGAGGTTTGTCCAGACTACTGTGCACTTGCAAGCCAACTCAAAAGGAGCACAAGCGGAGGCTGCTTGGTTCTTCTCAGGTTAGGAGGAATTGCATTCAAGAAATCTGAAGGGTAGAGAAGGAAACAATGGAGAAACAAGGCAGATGGAGCATCTGCCCTATAGATTAATAAATGCTGGTCCAATTAGATCTTCTTTAGAACTGGCACTTAGGGTGGCCACCCCTAGGGAAGCATTAAAAACTGTTAGAAGAAACCAGGCTTTCTCAGTGGCTGGCCCTGCTCTTTGGAACAAATTGCCAGTTGACATACCTTTAGCTCCATCTGTGGCAATGTTTAAGAGTTTTTTTAAAAATCTTGGCTCTACCATGAGGCTTTTGGAAGTGCTGCACATTACTTGCCACCTAGCTTATTATGATTTATTTATTTATTTATTTATTTATTTATTTACTTACTTACTTACTTACTTACTTACTTACTTTACTACATGTCTTCTAACAGAACTACAGAAGGTTTACAATAGTGCAATAAAAATAAAAGAGCAAAACAACAGTAAACATAATAATAAAAAACACATTAATAATGAAATGGCAGGCAGTCTAAGTTACTCTATATCAGTGGTTCTCAACCTGTGGGTCTCCAGATGTTCCTGGACTGCAACTCCCAGAAATCCTAGGCAGCTCAGCTAGTAATGAAGACTTATGGGAGTTGCAGTCCAGGAACATCTGGAGACCCACAGGTTGAGAACCACTGCTCTATATGGTTAAATTTACGTTATATATGTAAAATGTAATGTAAAATATATTATGTTATATATGTAAAATAAACAATTTATTTTATTTTGTTGTTTTAACTTACCTTATACACTGCCAGGAGTTGTTCTCTGAATTAAGCTTGGCAGTATATAAATAGAGATGGGCGTGAAATGAAAAACAAAACTCTGTTTCATCATTTTGTTACAAAACGAAATGGTAGAATGTGGTTCAAGATGAAACGAAATGAAACACCATTTTAAATGAAACAATTTGTCCCTTTTTGAGGTTTGGTAATTGGTTATGATTTGGTTTCTCTTTCACATTCAGTCATTTGTGGGAGGATGAGGAGGACAGATGACTTGAGGGCTTGTGCTTGGTTGCACCACTTGCTGAAGTTGCTTATTTTAAATAAATAGTAGTGTGGGTCTTTTTTTTAAATTTAATTTTGACTGTGTCTGAACAAATCAGATAGCCAGAGTTTTTCCCCCTCTATGTGTGTGCATGCGTGTGTGTCTCTGTGCTTAGGAACAGCAGCACACAGATGAGCAGCAGTTACTTGGAAATTCTGTTTGGGTTTTCTTAGGGAGGGATTTGGGGCAGGGTTTTTTAAAATCCTTTTAAGGATCAGGGACTTTCCCCCCCCCTTACCCTCTTCAGAGTTTATTCACTCTTCCACACACATTGTGTTCTTCCCCACCACTACAGTGTATTCTTCCTTCATTTACCTTACCCCCCAACAATATTGTTTGCAGCCACACAGTTAATTTAAAAACATTAAAAATGAAGAAGGGAAGAACTCCTACCAAACTAAAACTCTAGAGGACCTTGTTTGCAAGATGGTGGTGCACATGGCCAGTGATCCCAGGCACCTGTCCTCAAGTGCTCCAGGGACACACCTGCAGAGGCACCACCCCAGGCTCCTGCTGCCACCAGTTAGGAGGAAGAGGGGCGCAGTAGAGGCCAGGGAGATGGAGGCTCCACCGCCAGCCAAAAGAACACCTGGCACTGCCACTGAGGGAGCAAATTCCAGGCAGGCCACTTTACATGTCCTGTTGCCCCTCAGTGGTGCACAAAGCATGACTCGGCAGGCCAGGGCCAGAGCACCGGAGGTGACTACTTGTATGGTGGGTGAGATGGTTGCCTTGAGTGGGATGCCTCTGTCCTTTGTGGCACCTGCTCAAGCACCTGGCCCCATGGTACAAGCCTCAATCCAGGAGAACTCTGAGCCATAAGGTGATGCCCTCCCTGCACGAGTCTGTCAGGGAGATGGTCTGTGGCCAGCTCTCACAGGCTAGAGGCCCGAAGATCCACTTCATTTCTGACATGTGGATGGTGAGCACCACATGGACTTGTCCCTGACGGCACACTGGGGGCAGCTAGAAGATGTGCATGGCATCAGAGGCAGGGTCACAGGGGAGACCCTCACTCAACCTATAGGCTACTGGGTGGTTCTGCTGCAGGTGTGGAAAATGAAGGATTTGGCGACAGGCAGAAACATCTCTGAGGACTTTCTGTCTGCGCCAATGGAGTGGGCATCTGACGGGCTACATGGTGACAGACGCAAGCCATAAAATGTTGGTGGTGTGCAATGCCCTTGGGCTGGGGAACCAGGTGAGGGAGAACTGGTGTGATGGCAGCAAGGAGATGAGGTCCCTCCTGGACAAATGCAGGCAACTGGTTGGCCACTTCTCATGCAGTGTGAAGGCTGCCCGCCAGCTGCATGAGAAGCAGGAGCAGTTGGGGCTGGCAGAGCACAACCTCCTGTAAGACATGTCGACCAGGTGGAACTCCACCTTCAACATGGTGGTACACTTGGTGGAGCAGAAGGCCGCGCTGGAAGGCATGGTGTCCACAACTCCCATTTTGCCAGGGAGTAGGCAGTTGGACATTAGTGCCACTGATTGGCTTGCCCTATCTCAAATGGTGAATATCTTGAAGCCCTTCAAAGAAACCACCAAGGTCCTTTGTGGTCTCAACGCCAGCCTGGGACACGTCATCCCCCTGATCCATGCACTTGACCAAGGCCTGATTTCCTGTCTTGCGGAGGGCTAGTTCTTTCTCCTGAGGAACAGGGCCTTGGTCAGGAGGTTGCAGGCTGGCATCTGGAATCGTCTGAACCCACTATGTGAGGACAGGATGTACCAGCAGTCTTGCTTGGCTAGCAACCTTGTGGATAGTGAGGGACAGAAGGCAGAGCTGTCCCTTGAAGTACACAAGGTTGTAGAAGCACAAGGTGGGCATGCGCTGCCAGAGAAGTAAGGATACCAGGTTGAGTCAGGGGTGGGCTCATCTCAGGAGTTCCCCCTATCAGGGCGCACCAACCAAAGGCCCAGTAACTCACCATACTTGGCTTCGGTCATTGTCTAAGCAGTGTCCAGCTCTGTGGAGGACAGCCCATTAGAGGAGCAGGATTCTGCACAGGCATTGTTCAGGGACTTACATGGGTGAGCCCTTCCAGCAGCCCCATGGCAGACCCCCACTGGTACTGCACCAGTAAGGCAGAGAACTGGCCCCATTTGTCCAACATGGCCATGGACCTCTTCTCCATCCCTCCCACCTGTGTCCAGAGTAAGCGAGTGTTCTCACAACTTGGTGACATTTTGAGACCTCGCCACTAATGCCTGGACCCAAGCACTTTGGAAAAGTTGGTCTTTATTAGGTTCAACCTTTTGCGTTGAAGCTCCCTCCAAACTGTAGTGCACCACAAACTGCAAAACAGCCTTCTTCTAGCTGATTCTGCCACAGAATTCTTCTCAGCTCTTCCACCAGATGGTCAGAGATGGGCCAATGCTTCCTGCCCTGCCCTGGACATACCAGGGAGGTCTCTTATACCTGAGGGTCAGATATGGCCCAATACTTCCTGCCCTGCCTTGGACATACCTGGGAGATCCACATACACTATCTTCATACCTGAGGGTCTGATACAGCCCTATGTTTATTGCCTGCCTCCCTCCCTCCCTGCCTAGTGCACTGCAACAGAGGGCCTGATATGGCCTAATGATTATTGCCTGCCTGACAGCCAGCCAACCAGCCAGCCAGCCTGCCTGCCTGTTTGCCTGGTGCACTGCAATAGAGGGTCTGATATGACTCAATGTTCCTTGGAATACCAAATTTGGGGGGCTTACAGGGAAAAGCTTGAGGAAGCTCCGCTGTAATTTCCATGCTGCTTGATGCCTGGGATCACTATTTTTGGGTACTTTCCCATTACAAATGTTTTTTTCCTGGGGGACCCAATTTGGAGTTAAATAACTCAGCCCCCAGAATTCCAAACCTCTCCAAATTTGGAGGGCTTAAAAGGAATAGTCCAAGGAAGCTACCCACCAAATTTGGTGCCTCTAGAACCTTGGGAATCTTTTTATAGTGTAACAAATCATTTTGTTTTGTTTCATGTTGGAAAGTCTTTAAAAACATTCGTTAATAACTAAATGAATCAAAACAAGATGAAACACTATTTTTCCTTTTGTGCCCATCTCTCTATATAAATAAAATAGAATGGAGCCAGAGGAAGCAAGTAAAGACTAAATAAGACTCTGGAAGTTTCAGATAACCTCACCTGGATGACTTCCAGATAACCTCACCTGGATGACTAATAATCTTCACAGACAAACTAAATCAGAATGAAACCAGACAGAAAGAAAGTCCACCCTCCACACATCCAAGAAATTGCACAAGGAATTTCATGGGATTTCTGGAAATATCCTGGTCTTTTCATTTTTGTAAGGAATGTTAAACTATGCAGGATTTTTTTAAAAAAAGCAAAAAATCAAAGTGTTCTGGTTATTTACTGTCCCATAATGCTTAAAGCACTCTCTGGGTGGTTTACAATTTATTTATGCATGCTGCACATTATTTCAGTTCATGCATTACTTACTTACTTACTTACTTACTTACTTACTTACTTACTTACTGAGTTGGGCACAAAATATTCTCCACTTAGGATAGAGGTTCTGTTCTTGGCTTGCACCCCAAATGTGTGTGTTTGCAAGCAAATTGAAGTTGGGGAAAATAGAAAATAAATGGTAGTATATAATATATTTTAAAATAAATCCACACCTCCCACTGCCAGTCGACCCTTCCCCTTTATCCAATATCAGAAAAATCCTCCTCTCCCCACACACAGCCAGAGAAGAGGACAAATAAAAAACCCTACCTGCTTCCCTTTGCCAGACAAAGCTGTAGGGAATCAAAGAAATTATTTTCTAATAAAAAATCAGTTCCCTCCCTGCCTGCCTAAAGCCTAAAGCCTCCAGGCCTCCCTCCTCGAATAATCTCTGCAGTGCACAAGCACCACCACCAGCACACCACAGCCCTCCTCCCTCCACATTCAAGTCCCGACTGCGAATTCTGGAAGGAGCCTTGGCTTTTTATGCCCTCTGGCACATCCAGAAGTGTCAGTCAAAACCTGGCCATGCCATTGGTGGAATTGTTCAAATAATTTGCATGGTCCCATCCCATGCCCAGCCCTAATGGGCAGGTCTAAAAAAATAAAAAATAAAATAAAATAAAATAAAATAAATGCAACGTTTTATTGCTATAAAAATCCCACTGCTGCTACTATTAAAATTCAGGCATTTAAAATAAATAAATTTCACATGTTTCTGTGGTGCTTTGGTGTGTTTTTTTGACCACGATTTCAAAGGAAAAATTGCAGTCACCATTTTGGATCCCCCCCACCGCATGCCATGGCGAGACGACAAGGATGATGCCCCCCAGCCTGGTGCCAGCAGCCCAGGACAGGAGAGGAGGGGGGGAGGGCCGCGGCCCCCCCCGAAACAACCCCTCTGGTAGGTAGCAAAGCCTCAGGCAGGCATATTTTTGCCTGCTTTTTCGGCCGGGAGGGAGTCGGTTTTTTTAAAAAAAAATTAAAAAACTTTTTCTGTGCTTCGCATCGCGAGATCGCCGCGTTGCCACAAACGGAAACGAAAAATCCGACCTAATTTTTCTTTTTTCGGTTTGAATTCGAGTGGTATTGGCTTAATTACCGTTACCATTTCCGTTATGTACGGAACCGGAAAAAAACGGTAACGGAAATGAAAATTTCACCGCTCTGTGCCCATGTCTAATACAAACTGTTTGTTATGTGAGGGTCCACTGTATATGGGGGGTTGCCATACTTCTCCAGGTCTTCTCTGGGTGATAAGATACTGTAAATCTTCAGGTTAGTTTTGTTGGGGAGGCCAAAGTTTGATTTTATTGTGTGTGGCAGCTTTTGTTGCCTGGGTGCCTGTCCTTGCCCACTTACAGCTGTCATTAGCTCCTACTGGTGCACTATAAAACTTGTTTTTCTATTATGTGTTGCACATGGAACGTTTATGTTGGAAATGCTATATGAAGGGCCACCTCCAAAGGTACCAGAAGGACCTATTTCCTGGCCTCAGGTGAGATCTCAGGAAATGGGAAGCTGTTGACTTGACAACCCTCGCCATCTCTCCTAGAGTAGGAGCCCCCTGATGGCTTGGAACATTCACAGAATGATGCGCTCAGGCATTCAGTTGCAATGTTACCATCTTTGCATAAGTAAATGAATGTGCCTGCAGAGTACGCTCGCAAAACAGTCAGCAGTGATCCACGTGTAGCAGCCTTGTACTTATAGGACACCGAGAATGGAGCTGGCTTTGTCTTTTTCGTATTCTTTCCCGTGGGCGGCACTGTCACCTTTTCTCAAAATAAATACCAATCAGGATTGGCTCAAAGGGGGATGATTCTTCAAAAAAAAAAAAGCAGTCTGGGGGATGCATTCTCACATTCCCTGGGCTGTAATTCAGCACCAAGTGTGAGCAGCAGCAGCACATTAAAATTCTGCTGGCATTTCCTGCACACCGTAATAGACACAAGCACCGGTTAGGCCCAATATTAGTGATGGTACTGGGAAACCATCCTTGCTTTTAGCTGCCTGAAGGCAGCTGTGATCCCCAGCTTGTCCTATCTGTCAGTCTATTTGATCTCCAAATGAATTGCTTTTGATAACAGCTATATAAATGCAGAACTGTTCCGCTGGGCCTTCTTAAATGAGACGCCTCTCTTTCATCTCCCAGTCATTTCAAAAAGCAGATAGACTTGTTAGAGGTTTTTAATGCAATGATTTATGTTTTATCTTGCTTGGTTTGAGGCAGCATTTATTTAGCACCAAATTCTTCCCAAGCCTATATACCAGGAGAAATGCTCGAGCATCCTATTTGGAATTCAAAATATTAGACATTATATATTTATATAAAATTCATATAGATATCTAATACATAAAATATTTTGAAGCCCACATACAAATGAATACACACTGTGTGCATGCACACATATATGGACCTAATTACGAAGAGTGAGGTACTCTCTCACTGTTAGTGTGTGCACATCTGTGCATATGGCTATGAAGACAGCACAGTGAGGTGGCAGGATCAATACTACTTTTAATTCTGTACAGAACTGAGCTTCTTCAAGGAAACTTTCTTTCCCTAATTATTATGTATTCTCACAAAATTCAGCACTATAGCAGAGCAGATTATGAAAAGAGCAGAGCACAAAAGCAAGGAAGATGCAACATCCTAAACACCTAATTTATAACATATATGGGGAACTTCACATTTATAGCATATTACCTTACGTATTTTTATTTATTATTTATTTGTTTTATTTCTATATCACCCATTTAGACTTTTAAATTCATTATAGAGTATGTGCTGATGTTTGTCACTGTAAGCACCTTTATTCATAGAATATCTGTATTTTAAATAAATAATTAAACAAAGACACTCCGTTGAAATGTAGCCTCTTGTAAACCGAGCTTCCATTTATCCAAATGCTCAATTACCTGTAGGTTCTAGATTCCTCCCAGGCAGTTTTTACAAATTGAAAAGGAAGGAGCAGAAGGAAAAAGATTTCCTTTAGGTTTCATGAAAACAAATTCCTTGCAGACTTGAATTAACATATTTGTGCTGCTTTAGCTGAGGGAAAAAAATCAATTACACTAAGTAAAATCCCAAGCCAACTAAAATCTTTTGGAAAGTTTTGCACAGATTGATTTAGGCCAAGATTTTTTCTCTCCGTGGTGCATTTGTGCTGGCTCCTTGGTAAGAGGAAGGAAGTTGCTAGTCTAGAAAGTGAAGAGAAAAGGCCAAAGAGGGACACGTCAAGAGAGAAAGGACTTGAGGATTGCTTCCCACACCGAGTTAGTACATAGTTCTTGACCTTGCCAAGTTCAGGGGTTTATAGGGGTGTCAAGAAGTGATTTTGGGGTTTATAAAGTATAAAAACAATTAAGAGGCTCTAGGAAAAGAAGGTCTAAAAATGTATACTGTGTGCCTAAAATGAACCTAAAAATGAGATTTCAACAGCAGTTCACTAAAAGCCATTGCAAAACAATTTGTCTACTCTCCTCATGTCTGGAAGGGAACTTCTTTTGTGGCTGACAGTTCAGCATGGAAGTAAACAAAGGCAAAAATTGAAAGTGTGTAGAAATAATGGGCAAAATGTTGCAATGTGTTAACATGGCCAGTAGATAGCAATAGTAGACACAGTGGCTGGCTACACGTTGATAGATTCATCACAGTGCTTTGCTCCTTCTGTGAGTTGTTATTAGAGATGGGCACAACTTAGCAGAATTCCCGTTTCCGTTTCCGTTGCTCGTTTCCGTTATGGAATGGAAACGGTAATGGGAATTACTCCGCCAGAACTCGAACTCGAACCGACTAAAGAATAATTGGGTCTGATTTGTCGTGGTCGTTCCTGGCATCGCGCGATCCCGCGATGCCAAGCGGCACAGAAAAAAGTTTTTAAAAGTTAAAAAAAAACCCGATTCCCGGCCCTAAAAGCAGGCGAAAACTGTCTGAGGGCACCTACCAGGCCAGAAGGGTGTTTTATTTGGGGGGGTTTCCCCGCCCCCTCTCTTTGGCTAGTGCTACTGCTGCACTGCTGGTACCAGGTTGGGGGGGCTCGTCTCGTCTGCCTTTGCCATGCGGTGTGCGGGCGGGGGATCCAAAATGGGGACCGCAATTTTTTTTTTAAAATCGTGGTCCAAAAACCCACCAAAGCACCACAGAAACATGCGAAAATTAGCTATTTTAAACGCTTGAATTTTTACAGTAGCAGCAGTGGGTTTGTCTTGCCAAAATACGTCTCCGTTGATTTCATTTTATTTTTTTCTTAATTTATTTTTTTACACGTGCGCAATGATGGGCTGGCCATGGGATGGGACCATGCAAATTTTTGGAGCCATTCCACCAATCGCATGGCCAGGTTTTGCTGAGACTGTACCAGGCTGGGAGGGCGCATCCTCGGCGTCTCCATTTGCCATCCAGTGCGGGGGGATCTAAAATGGTGACTGCAATATTTTTTTTAAATCGTGGTCCAAAAACCCACCAAAGCACCACAGAAACATGCGAAAATTAGCTATTTTAAATGCTTGAATTTTTACAGTAGCAGCAGTGGGTTTGTCTTGCCAAAATACGTCTCCGTTGATTTCATTTTATTTTATTTTTATTTTTTTACACCTGTGCATGCGCAATGATGGGCTGGCCATGGGATGGGACCATGCAAATTTTTGGAGCCATTCCACCAATCACATGGCCAGGTTTTGCTGAGACTTCTGGGTGTGCCAGAGAGGGTATAAAAAGCCCACCAACCCGAACCCTAAACCCTAACCCGAACCCGAACCCGAACCCATACGCCAGTACACTGTGTTCTTAGTGGGCCAGAGGCACCCAGAGGTACAGCCCACTAACCCACCCTAACCTTAACCGTTACCCTAAGCCTAGCCCTTACCCCATACCCCATGCTCTGGGAAGTCAAGTTGCGCTAAATCGCGGTGGTAACGACAAATGACAAACGACACAACAAAACAACAAATTTTTGAAAAATTTTGCAAAAAACAGAAACGAGCCGAAACGGACCTGTCCTGAAAAACGACAACTCAAAAAAAATTTCCGTGGTCGTGCCCATCTCTAGTTGTTATCCTTATAGTTACAGTCAGTGCAGACCCCTAGACCCTACTTATCATCACAGCAGCAACTTGCCAAATTCGGAGTTACAGATGTCAGATTTTGTAGGAATTTTAAAAGCAATGCAAATTCCTAGTATAAACAATGTCCTATAGTGAAACAGAAATGTCCACTAGTGAATTGTACTGTAAGTACAAGTCCGGCAAAAGAAAATGTTTACAGTTTGAATGGAAAAGCCAAATATCTGAGAGAAATATAATTACAGAATGGCAGTAATGCATGTTAATGCAACAACACAGGACAACACACCATGCAGCATGCCAGACACATCAGGTATCAGCATTCAGGAACATTGAGAGCAAGCAGCATGATATATGCCAGCAGCAGAAACAATGGGAGGATGCTGTTGAGGACCAAATGGAGTCACTTAGGTTTGTATGCCATTTGGAGGTGACATCATTAATTTTCTTCCATAGATTCAAACTGGCTTCGCTTGATGAGCAATTAGAATGAATGTATTTATTTATTTATTTATTTATTTATTTATTTATTTATTTATTTATTTAATTTGAGTGACATAGAATAAGTTCAGGACATAGAATAAGAAAGGACAATCAAAATCAAAGTCAAAATAATAAAAACTCTTTTTTTAAAAAAAATGATTTTCTGTGGGTCATATATAACATGTTTAAAGGCTAAGAAACTCATTTTCTTCAAGATATTCTTACTTTTAAAAGCTTTGGTTAAGAAATATATTCTCTGTTTTTTAATTGTGACTTTTAAGGCTATAAGTTCCAGTATCTTGATATGTAAGTAAAGCATTCTAGTCAACATTTTTCTGAATTCATTTTGTTTTCATATACTGTGTTTTAAGCTTTTCTACCTACAATTTAATGTTAATTTTTACAAACTCTCCTACACCCTTCCCTCAAATATTCAGAAATAAAGGTAGAGCAGAAGACCTAAGAATATTTTTCAAATGCTTTTATTTTCTGATGTAAGGAAAAGAGAAATACATTTGTCAAGGACACTAAGGAGGAAAAAACAATCAAATTAAGAAGAAATGTTAGATGACCTTTGGGGCATATGAGCTGTAAATAGGTTGGTCATGAAAGCTGGAAAACTTGCTCCATGGAACTTGTGACATTCTATCATATATGGTATGTAACTAGGAGTAACTAGGAGGTCCAGTAAGCCATTTGTAGCAATCTTCACATCCCAACGGTATATGGACCTGATGTGACCTTGTGTTTTCCCCACCAATCTGCTGTCAGAAGTTAGAGGAAATAAGAGGGGTCAAGAAGGGGAAATCGTTTTTGTTTAGTTGAGAAAAGGAAATGAAAATCCCTCTCCTTTCTCCCCTGCCTCTTCAACTGCTCTGCTCACCCCTTCTTATTTTCAAAGCCAACCCAAGGAACACATCCATGAACATGCACACATACAGGCATGGACACGTAGCTGGATTCAGCTTTCCAAGGGCAGCCTCCCCGCAATGTTTTTCACAGAGAGAGAGAGAGAGAGAGAGAGAGAGAGACAGACAGACAGACAGACAGACAGACAGAGAGACAGACAGACAGACAGACAGACAGACAGACAGAGAGGGGCACACACATGCATGCAGGAGTTTGTCTTTCCAAAGGCAGCTTCCGTTATTGAAACTGGGAAATCGAAACAGGAACGTTTCCTTTGGTTCATTCCCAGAGATCATAAACACTGGAGATGAACCAAAGTAGAGCGATTCTACATGTACCAAAAAAGTCCAAGTGCCTTCGCAAGAGTGAGAACGGTGTGAGGAGGAATGCTCTGGGGGTAGACTGCTTCATACCAGCAAATATGTCATCTGATCACGGTCTATAACAGTGATGGTGAACCTTTTAGAGACCGAGTGCCTAAACTGCAATTCAAAACCCACTAATTATTTGCAAAGTGCCAATTTAACCTGAATACAAATGGCTGTGAAGGGCTGAGGTCGGGTGCCCACAGAAAGGTCTCCAAGTGCCACCTTTGGCATCCATGCCATAGGTTCCCCAACACTGGTCTATAAGAGTTGACCAGCCTGTCTTTGAAGTGGTCCAAACAATGGGTTAAAAGACCATTTGATCACACTCCATGTCCATTTCTGTTTAAGCAACAGAAAATAAATGAACAACAGCCTCCGGGTTTACATACAACTTTAGGGAACAATCTATTGGGGAAATGATGATTATTAAATGAAAACTATTATTGAAAGATTGTGCTGGGAAGATAAACCAGTTGTTCTGTCACGGATGTTGTTGTGCCCCAGTATATGTCAATATAAGTTATATAGTTGTATTGGATTTTTTTTTCAGCACATGATACAGATTTTGACATTTTAAGAAAAGAACTTGTTGTATGGTGAATATTTCTGCAGTGTATTGTAGGACATTTTGTGTATGCATTAAGGCAAAGAATGTTTTGTGAAAATGTCCAGTTGGGGTACACTGAAAACACATGAGGCAAGAAATGTGGGTTTGTAACTTGACTGTGGATTTGAACTCGGGACTGCTTGGACAGAGTGCAACACCTGGCTTTCCTTTTAATGTGCTCACTATGCAGATATCTGACTATTTTTGGAATACCGTTCAGTATGTGACAGAGACTGTGAGCCTTTGTACACGACCCCTAAACTTCGCAGCAAATGGCTGCAAGCTCCGGAGCTTCCAATTGTTTCCCCACCAGCTCCGGAGTTTGCAGGAAATTAAGTGCGACCCCGCCCACCTAAGCATGACCCAGCGCACTTTTCTTGTACCTGTTCGAGAAGGGTTAAAATCGCCAGGTCCGGATTTAATCTGGTGAGCGTGAGGCTCTCCCCGCTTCTGTTTGGGTTTTTTTTTTGCCTCCCGCCCCTTTAAGAGAAGGGGTGGGAGGAAAAAAAAGCAAACAGAAGAGAAGGAATCAGCACGACGGAGCTCCGGGCAGACATTTCAAGGTGAGCCTGCATTTTTCCTCTCTTTCTTCCTCCCCTCACGCAGACAGCAGCAAGGAAGTGCGGAGTGGTGCGGAGGAAGGAAGAGCAACGAACCCCTAAGATCTCTGGTCCGAATTTAAGTGGCCAGCAGATCTTAGGGGTCGTGTGAAAAGGCCCTGTAAGAGGACAGTTCAAGAAGAAAAAGGAAAAAAACTAATTTATTGTGGGCCAACATTGTTTTTAAATATTATATTTCAGAAACCCTCTTTTAACACTTCATGTCTCACTCTGAACAACCACACTTTCTACACTTTCTAATATGTAACAAGCAGCCCACAAATGTCAGATCAGCAAATCAGATTAAATGTTGTCTGTGAAGATTCTCAGTCATCCAAGTGAGTTTATATGGAAGTTGAGTCACGGCAACTGGACTTCCTTTTTATTGAGAGATTGAAACATTTTGCTGCTCATCCAAACAGACTGATGAAGCTGTTTTGATGAGCTTTGAAACATTTCAATCTCTCAAGAAAAAGAAGTCCAGTTGCCATGACTCAACTTCCAGACAGAATAAATGTTCTTATGGAAGGAAAAGTGGAATTCATAGGAATGAATTTCACTTTCTCACAAAGTCATCTTTTAAAGACCTGAATTTAAAAACCAGAAACAAAACAAAACAAAACAAATGCCACACCCTTCCATTTGATTTATGAAAAAAAATGTAAACGTTGGTAAGATCTTACAAAAAAACAGACTGATTATAATTCTCACCAACATGCCCAGGCCAAATTGACAGTTGTTTATAAAAATTTAAATCACAGAATGGGGAGAACTACGGTTTATCTGTCTACCATGTAACTTTGAAAAGCCTGTCAAAAAGAAGAGCTGACGACCCTGATTCTGCATCACCAGCACAGCAGAATATATATAGGAATCCTTAGCTAGAGCAAAGGCCACACAGGCCTTGCCCTCTGTCTGAAGGGACACATCTGTTGATTCACATTCTCCCACCTTCAACCTATATTTTAAACAATTCTTTCCACAGTGTTTATGAACTTATGTCTCCAATGAAAACCAAAAATGAGCCAACTGATATTCCATGCATCTTTCCCTGCTTTTTAATATTTCGGCATTAGAGATGGGCAAGAATTAAAAATGAAATGCAAAATTCATTAAAAATTGCTAATTCATTCATTTGTATTTGTATGAATTGATACCCCAACAAATACAAACCAATGGTTTTTAATGATTTTGGATTTGCTGATTCATTGTGCTATAAAATGCCCCCTGGCATCTAGAAACATTAAACAAGCAGATAAGCTTCATCTGACTCTCATCTACAACCCCTCTAAGTTTGTTGTGTTTCCCCAAGCCATCTTCTAAAGGGCATTTTCCAGGGGAGACCGAATTTGTGGGTATATAATTTGGATGCTTGCAACCCAGTCTGCACTAACCCTTGAGGGATTGTAAAAGAGTGCTAAGGGACGCATCTCTGCATTTCTGGTGTATCTATGTGCCTTGAGGTCCATATCATGGGATTTTAAAGGAAAAACAAATTTACAAATTGATTCATCGGGTGAAAAAACCATAAATTTGTTATTTGTGATTCATCACAAATGATTCATTATTTGTGATGAATCATTAATCAAAATGAATCATCATTTTCCTGATTCATGGCCTTCTCTATTCAGCCTCTTTCAGTTTTGTTGAGAAGCTGTTAAAAGCAGATACAGATATTGTGGTACATATACCTTCCCACCAACATGTACTATATATTAGAGACTCCTGCAGAATGGAAACCTGGTCATGACTGCAGGGAATTTGACTCTGGTGGGAGAGAAATAAAGACTTGGATCTCAATACCTAGGTGAAAAGGAGTTCATAAAATTCTTCCTAGCCCCCTTCATTACATAAACATAACACATTGCCTAAGTTTTACATTTTCTTCCATAGTACTTGTTGTTAATTCTCAACACTGCTAGTAAATGGGGGCAGACTAAAGCATGTAAAAGGACATTTGATATTTTACAATTTTGTACTTTCTCTAGTTTTGAGGTTCCTTTTTGATGGAGCCCCAACTTCCACAATGTTTTACTTTGTTATTTGTAAATAAAATATTGAACTCATTGAATAAACTGTTTCATCTCTCATGGCTTGCTTGTCCCAGAATAATATTTCACTTTCATTCTTCTAAACCTGGAGCTGTCTGAGATGAATGTGTTGCGGGTCAAGCTGCCTCTTAGGAAACCTAGGAACCAAGCTTTTAATTGTACTCCATGAGACAATCACCACAGCTGACCCCATGTCACATAGTGCCCCCTTGATCCACATTGTGACGTGTAGTTTGTGGGCTGATGGAACGTCATCTTGGCCAATTGTAGTTGATGCCCCCCTTGAACACTGTCACTTGGAGATTACATAGCAGTCCTTGTTGACGAACCTTGGTGAAACCTTCTTCTTGTGGTATGGAGAAGGGGCGTGTCTGATGGTTTGAACTTTGAACTATCAGAAGACCTTTACAAAGTGCCCCTTCTTTGAGCAGTGCCAGCAGATGGTGTCTTTGAAGCAGCACCTTGATCATGAGTGGTCACTGCTGTGCCCAGCACATGCTGATTGTTTTTTCACATGTCTTTGAATCTTGATGCGTTCTGGCTTCACTCAACATACCTCATTCTCCTCGCTGGTGGAGGACTCTGAGCCACTGATGTCACCACAGTGGACGGAGATTGGTTCCTTTGGCATTGGCGGGCTATTGGCCTTGCAGATCTCTTGCATGGAGTGCTTGACCATCTCTGCCACCTGAGCCTTATCAATGGCCTTCCTTAGGGTGAGGTCTGGTTTGGACAGGAGCCAAAGCTAACCCTAACCCTGCAAACAATTCAATCTAGTAAAGCATTGTCCAGATCCTTAAATTCATGGTTTAAGGCAGCCCTCCATACAGCTGCTACATATGTGTGATCAGCTCGCCCTCAGTTTGATTCTGGTGGTGGAATGCATGGCAGGAAGCGGTTTTTGAGGGCTTTGGTGCATAGTGGGCCTTCAGTCTGTCCTGAAGCACTCCCCATGGCATTGCTTGATATGCCAAGGGAGCAACCAGACCCTGGACTTTCATACATTTTGGAGCCACAGAGGCTGAGGAACAGGGCTCTCTTTTGTTTGTTTGTGACATCAGTGAATTCATTAGTCTCCAGATAACAATCAAAGCAGATGAGGTATGAGTCCTAGTATTCAGCAGCTGGATTATACAGTGAGAGAGGCAGGAGTGAAGCCATTATTCCTGATGCAGATGAGATGGCGATAGAATAGAACACTGTGCCTCAGCTTGTGCATTCAACTCTAGTGATTCAGCTCATGATTTCAGCTAATGATTCAGTCTTTAAGGTGTGCCTCTGTTTCCATCCATCCCATCCTCATCGTCAGTACTGAATAGTGGGAATGAAGGATGGGGACAACCCAGAAGAATGATGAACAGCTCTTTATTTGGGTGAAAACACACACAACGAAACAGCTGAGCTTGGCAGCTTATATAGCCAGCCCAGTGAGCGAACAACCAGTCAGAAGGCGATATTTTCCCACCAAATATAGATGAGGTGGACCTGGGTGAAAACTTCACATGTTTACAGTTAATACACAACAAACAAATCCCAGAAGTTCATAAGATGGGCCCATGGCAGTGAAAAATGGAAATAAATTGCTACAACTGTGTCAGGTAGGTTTAGCCTTAAGACTTCGGTGTCAAGGAGTCCTTGGTGTCTGGAAACTATATCTACCTTTATTCTTATTTTTAGGGCATCTTGGATTTTATCATTGTCTATAATTTTGATTTGGATTTTAGTTATAGTTTATTATGTTGGTTTTATGTTTGATTTTATGTTTGGCATTATGTTTGCTGTATTTATCATAAAACTTTGTAAACCACCCAGAGTGGCACTTGTGCCAGATGGTGAAGTATAGAAATCAAATAAATAAATAAATAAATAAATAAATAAATAAATAAATAAATAAATAAGGAGGGTCATGGGTCAAGTTGGCTTTCCATGGCAGAGTTGTCTCCAAAGGATGAGGGGGCCTGGGCTCAGAGTTTGGGCCCTCTGTTATCCCTATACATGCCTGACTAAGGGCGTTTATACATGACCCCTAAGCTCCGCTGCAAATGGCTCTCAGCTCCGGAGCTTAGATATGTTTCCCCACCCGCTCCGGAGTTTAGAGAAAATTAAGTGCGACCACGCCCCCATAAGCGCGACCCAGTGCACCTTTCATGTACCTGCTCTCAGCAGGTGAAAATTCCTTGATGCGGATAAGAGTGCCGGGCTCTCCTCGCTTGTCTATTGTTTTTTTGCCTCCCGCCCCTTTAAGAGCCCCTTTAAGAGAAGGAACCAGGAAGTAACGGGGCTCGTGGCAACTTCCACCGGCACCGGCAGGTTAGTAAAGGCTTCTTTTGTCCTCCCCCCCCTCACGCAGACAGAAGCAGGAAGTGCGGAGGGGTGGGGACGCAGGAACAGAAACAACCCCCCCAAGATCTCTGGTCCGAATTTAAGGGACCAGCGGATCTTAGGGGTCATGTGAAAAGGCCCTAAGTCACAAAGGAAGTGAGCATTCTTTTGGAAAGCCTGTGAACTTGTCATGAGAACTGAACACCTGCATTGGTGTTTGCTTTCATCTTCTGTTTCTTTGCTTTGCTGCTTGCGATGGCCTACTTCTTGATGCCTGCTTGTCTGTCTGTCTGTCTGTTGACTTCAAGGGGGTGATGAGATGGAAAGAGAGGAGTCCGGATGCTCTCATATTTTCCCCGTATATAGTAGCACTTATTAAAATCCTGTTGTCCTGACCATTGTAACTGCCATTGAAGCCTGGTTTATTTACTTCAAAATCTGATTTGTTTCATTTTATTACTGTGTTTGCAAAGTAACTGATATCAGATTCTGTGGGAAAGAGCTGCCATTTACCAGCAGGCTGTGATGGCTCTGTCTTTGTCTGCAGGCCCGATTTTGAGGCCTACTGTGCCCTGGGGCTCTAGCAGAAATAAGATTACTGGCAATAACTGCTTCAAGTGCTTTGAATAACAGACACAACTCAGAGAGCATGAAATTTGCATAAACACAGCATCAGTGTGTTCCCTCAGCGAATTCAAGACAGGCAGGATATGAAAAATTGACTGAAATGGGGTCAAGCAATGCAAAACTCTGAAATACAGGCAATGCTGGCGAAAAAGAAAGAAAGGCGATATCACCTTCCCCATGTTTTAGCAAAATAGCCATGCAGTTTTAATGACAAAGATGTTGCAAGTTATGAACATTAAAAAGGCGCCATCTTCCACCATACCAACAAAAACGATACTGCATCCTCAGCCAAATTATTAATTGCTGCATATTGTTCTCTTCCTGGGGATAAAATAAGAGTACTAATAACAGTAAACAAAGACCATATTCTATGTTGAAATTGATTTTTCTCTTTTTCTTGTAGAAGCTAATGTGAGTGAAAAGTAATGATGTTGTTCATGATCGTTAGAAACAGATTTTAAGCAATCCCATTTCCTTTCATTTCTCAAATATTAGAAAGGGAGATGATACTGATAGACCCAATAAGAAATTATATTAGCTAAGGAAGTCTGTGCATCACATATCCTAAACAGGAGCTATAATTTTAATGATTCTGATGACAAGATATCTCATGTATAAGGCAGAATAGAAAGATCACTGGAAGCTCTGTCGCTAAAAACCAATTGCTTGGTAGAGCTTTCTAGAATTGTATCTCTGAAAACATCTGTGCAGAGGATCTGAGAATGATGTTATAAGAAACTACTGCACCTCTTTAAACATGGGAAAGGGCAAAGTGACCCCAACAAAATATAGCTGTTAACTCAAGAGTCCCCAAACATTTGGATAGAGGGAAGCTCTTCTCCCTCTCCCAAAATACCAGAACTAGGGGACATACACTCAAATTGAGAGCTGGGAGAGTAAGAACAGACAAAAGAAAATATTGTTTCATCCAGCGCGTTGTTAGTCTGTGGAACTCCCTGCCACAGGATGTGGTGATGGCATCTGGCCTGGATGCCTTCAAAAGGGGATTGGACAGATTCCTGGAGGAAAAGTCCATCAAAGGTTACAAACCATGATGGAGATATGTAATCTCCAGGCTTAAAACTGGGGTTCTTCAAGGACCAGATGCAGGGGAGTGGTATCAGGAGACAGATATCTAGTCTCATGTGCTCCCAAACACATCTGGTGGGGCCACTGTGAGATACAGGAAGGTGGACTAGATGGGCCTTTGGCCTGATCCAGCATGACTCTTCTTATGTTCTTATGTTCTTATGTTTTTATTTCCCTCTCTTATGTTCCACAACTTCAACTGATTTGATATAACTGTTTTACAATTTTATATTGATTTTACTATAATTTCACAGGCATGACTTCTCACATGTGACTTAATGTGGTGCTGAGAATTTTAACTGCTGATCCTTACAACCGGACAAACATTGCTTTTATGGTGTGATGGAGACGGTCCGCGATCAAATGTAAATCCTGAACATCTTATCTGCATTGGGACCTATGAGGGGTTTAGGAGGCCATATCTGCAATCCACATTGCCAAAGAGATATATTTGTTTGAACCAGTTATTTATTTATTTATTTATTTATTATTTTTATTTATTATATGGCAATACAGTCCAAATCAGGAGGCTTGTATTTCCAATTCACACAAACAAATTAATTTTTGTTTGTTTTAATGGAGTCTGTTTTGACAATGTAAGTTGCAGCAATAAAGTCCCTGATCTGGCTCAATACCACAGTGGTTGGCAGATGGTCAGCTGTAGATTAAAAGCAGATAACTATATTTATTAAATTTAGTTTCACCAAATTTCTAATTTTCACACCTCCGGTGCCACACATTTCCATTTGAGAATGCAAGTGGTAGAGATAGGGGATAACTATTTCAGACACTGGCTATCCAAATACAGTGATGCCTTGAATTACAAAATTAATCTGTCACAACAGATTGTTCGTAATTCAAAATTTTCATTGTTCAAAATGCAGTTTCCCATAGGGATGTATTGAAAACCAATTACTCCATTCCAAACGAGATGGATTATAATAGGCTTTCAATGCCTTACTTTGGGAAGCCTGTGGGGACCCAGCAATGCAGAGGATGAGCTTCTACTCAAAAGCAGAGGAAGAGCTTCCCCTGCTTTGCTGGATTGCCCTCAATGAGCTGTCAAAATCAGCTGTGTGGTGGTGGTGAGTGGTGGTTTGGCTGAAGCAAGACAAGAGAGCAGGAGTAAAACCATTGCCCCCCTCCTCACTGCCACACAGCTGATTTTGACAGCTCAGCAATATCCAGTCCTCCCATTCTGAGTCAGAAGAGGATTGGGCAGGGCTGACCCTTGCCTGGCTCAGAACAGACAGACCCAATCTTCCTGGCTCTACCAATGTTGGGGAGCAGCAAGAATCTGCTTTTCAAAAATCCCCACACACCATGCAAAGAGCAGACACTGTGCACACATACAGCCGCTCTTTGCATGACACGCTGGTCTTTGAAATACAGATTCTTAAATTAATCTACCTGCCGCCCACTATGCAAAGGGTTTGCTTTCAGATTCAGCAGCTGAAGCATGAAGAATGGAAAGACTGCAGGAGAGGGGCCAAGCATTCTCCTTTAAATGTGTTCCTCTGCTAGAAGATGAACCGACATAGCCATGGATGGGATGATATAGGCACTAACCCAACATGCTGAAATTTACAGTACTCCAATATTTGCTGCTGTAAAGGTTTGGTTATAAAACATGGAATTGTCTTATTGCATTATGGGAATGACTAGGCAAAATGGACACACACCTGAGCAATCATGTTTTGGCAGCTAGTCAAGTCAGGTGGCAACTCTGCACATGCTCAATGTTTAATCTGCTGAGTCACTGTTGCACCATGCAGATGTATATAAGCAAGCCAGTTACGTACATTGTTGGGTGTTGTTGGAAGAGAGCAGCTTGTTTATTCTGCCAGTTCGAGTTGTGATTTTCTGGAAGCGATTGGATCATTGGACTGGTTTTTGAAAGCGAGGTATATGCTGGACTTTTATAGATAGATAGATAGATAGATAGATAGATAGATAGATAGATAGATAGATAGATAGATAG
>JAHTLZ010003542.1:24951670-24977010 GCA_023846285.1 Phrynocephalus versicolor
GAAAGAAAGAAAGAAAGAAAGAAAGAAAGAAAGAAAGAAAGAAAGAATTCTCTTGAGAGAATGTATCATAAGATTTTGAGGCCAATAAGATTGTCAAGCTGGATTTTCAGGTCTAAAAAAAAAGGCTTGGTCCTGACTAATATAAATAATCAACATTCACCCCTTTCCACATATTGCCAGTCCCCAGAGGTAAGGCCTGGACTCAGAGCTGCCTTCTCACCCAAGGAGGTGGTCCTGGTGGGTCAGGAGGTGAAGCATGCGGGTGACACCGCATGGGGAATGCCTTCAGCTCCACTGCCTGTCCTGGCTTGCTCTTTTGGATAAATACAGAACTGCTGTCAATCCAGCACCTCTTCCTCCACTAGATTTCCTAAAGAAATAAACAAATGATCATGGCAAAAGACGGCTAGAAGCAAAAGAAACAGTTTAATTCCAGGAGTGGGTTTTTTCCTCTGCAGGGGCTCATATTGTATTCTTTTCTTTTGGATATAGTCTTCATAGCTCCAAGGAAGGCGAGTGGAAATTTTAGCTGAGCCACTGCTCCTGCTTCACATTCAAGTTTACATGCTATTTCTTAATGTATACAGGCTGCAGAGCACTTGCCTAATCCACCATGTCTTGAGTTAGCATCAGCTGATGGGGCAAATTAGCTCAGGCCCAGTGCAACAGCCCACTAATAAGAATTCCCTGCTGCTGGACAGAATTATTTCCAGTTAGCCAAGTTAAAATCGGCATAATCAGCAGTTGGGGTCAGGTTTTCCCTCATGTGGCAGAGGGTCCAGAAGGAGAAAACATGTACAACAAATTCAGAGAAGAGTACTGTAATTACTGTTGAGGAATCCCACATTAACACCAGCATTTCACTTCCATGAAGGAAATTTTCATTTGAAACCTCTGTGTTAAATTGGCACATACATCTTTTGCACATAGGATTCTGTTACATGTATGGGCACTGCTGAATATTCATCACTCTCAACAGCCTGCAGGCTGATTGGAGCTGCCTGAATAGCTTCCTTCTCTCTCTGGGTTGGGAGCTGGTAACCTTACAGGGTAACAATTAGATCTGTTTTTCTGGTCTGGTGCACTAGATGCAAGAGGAAACGAATCCATGCACTTACCTTGTTGAGCATGTTACAGAAAGGCTAATGCTG
This sequence comes from Phrynocephalus versicolor, assembly GCA_023846285.1. Lineage (NCBI taxonomy): Eukaryota > Metazoa > Chordata > Lepidosauria > Squamata > Agamidae > Phrynocephalus > Phrynocephalus versicolor. The sequence continues at coordinate 24,952,822 of JAHTLZ010003542.1, forward strand.
AAATTCTCCTCATGTTGAAATCAATACCATGCCCCATTATATTAATGGAACCTGGTCATATTCCAAAACCCTGCCATATTACCATCTGCCTTCTTTAATGTAACCTAATTCTCTTTCCTCATTGGGGGCAAAGGGCAGATTTAATTACACCAGAGGTGCTCAAATATGTGCCCTTGGGTGCTGTTGAACTACCGCTTCCAAAAACATGGCTATTTGCTGGGTGAGCTGTGTTTCTGGGAGTTACAGTCGAAGAATATCTGAGGCTCCAGGTTTGGGCATGAATGAATTATACTGCTTGAATTTGTGCATGAATGCTGACAGGATTTTAGCTTTGAGTCTAATGCTGACTACTAGTTTTATTGAGAAAACCAAAGTATGGTGCTTAATAAGCTAGAATTTCTTACTGCTGTTGGTGTGGGGGAACAACCAGTCCAAGATCATTGTGGAGACTCATTACGCTTAATAGAAGCTTTGTAGAAACAGTACCAGACAGGAGTCAACACCTATGTAAGATCCAGCAAGTCAAAGAGACTATTGCTTCTTCTTCTTCTTCTTCTTCTTCTTCTTCTTCTTCTTCTTCTTCTTCTTCTTCTTCTTCTTCTTCTTCTTCTTCTTCTTCTTCTTCTTCTTGTTTTGTTATGCAGTTTTGTCATATTATTTGTGGTTATTTTGTACTGTGTATGTTGTTTATTATTTTTGAATGTTGTTAGCTGCCAACAATGCCCTTTTAGGCCAGAGGGTGGGGTATAAATAAATAAATAAATAAATAAATAAATAAATAAATAAATAAATAAATAAATATTATACCTGTGACTAACTACTGGGTTTAAGCTATTAAGAGGAAATTTGTGATTACAGACTTGGGACTAGAAAAAAGGTATATTTCTTCTTAGGAGTGTTTTTGTTATGTGATGTTAAGTTGCTTCCAACATATGTTGACCCAATGAATGAGAGATCTGCAAAATATTCAGTTCTCAACAGCCCTGCTCAGGCTTTGCTGTAGTCTATAATGGTTGCTCTGAGCTGCTGTAGTGCAGGGCGTGGACACTTGATCCTCCCGCCTGGATCAGACTACAAGTTGAGCAGCCTATGGGGCTGCCTTTGCAGAGGCAGAGATGATAAGAGGCCACACCACATGGCACTTAGCCTCTTTTGATTTCTGGCCATCTTCCCACCCTCTTCCCATCCAAGCAGGTGAATGAGATTAGCTGGTCTTGTAAGGCCTGGATGGGAATTTTTGGCTGTTACTTAGACCGGACCAGAGTGGCAATGTGTTTTCACCCATCTCATTCTCTGCTCAACAAACCACTGAGAAAATCTCGTTAGTACGTGGAGACAAAAATCAACAGCATAACAGCATACATAGGAAAAAATATAGCACAGAATGACAGAGTGGGTGCCGTACTCACAAAAGGCCCAATTAACTCTGATTTACAGAAAATTTTTATACATGCCTCTGTCCAATCATATACCATATTACACCATAGCTATTGCAGCACCTTGCATCAGCCAAACTCATTGATATTCATTCTTTACACCTGCAGTCAAGAAGAAAAAAACTATACAATGAATCACTGTGACTTTGCACTTTTACAGACTCCATCTTTAAACAATTAAATACATATAGAACTTTTATTCACATATCCTGTCTAATATCTGACAAAATCTACTCTCAGTGATTCGGAAACTGTACTCTAAACATCTTTTGAATCATCTGTCTGACTGGCTGTCCAATTCCAATCTCCCAGGTAGAGAGTTCCCTCGGGAAGATGGGCGGGGTATAAATCTAATAATAAATAAATAAATAAATAAATAAGATGAGCATGAAACAAAAAAATGGTGTTTCGGTTTTTCGTTTGTCATTGAGAGGTCTGTTTCAGTTCGTTTCCGTTTGTTGTGAATTTTTGGAAAAATTTTGTTACCGTTTTTTGGTTTTTCGTTTGTCGTTTCTACCTGCTTTTTGCGTGATTTTTAAAGCATTTCCATGTGCAGGCATCCCCCAACACCCCAGACCAGAGGGAAAACACTAAAAAAAAAAGGATGCTGGCAGAGACACAGTATAGACTAGGTATGCAGGGAGGCTGCAAAGGCAGTGGCAGGCATTGCCCAGGGTGCAAGGCAGCCGCAGAGTGACTGCACTGCGGGGCAAGGGAGGGTACTCACCGAGAGGTACGCAGCACGCACGCACACAGGGAGGCTGCAGGACTGAAGCTAGAGTCACAGAGACAGCAATCCCACCCTAACTCCCACCAGACAGTGCAAGGAGGATGGGGACTGCCAGACCTTTTTATGAGCTCTGTGGCTGCCAGACCTGCCCGCCCAGTCTGCAACCTGGGCATGCTATTGGTTGAACATGATCCCATCATATGGCTTGCCTACATTTTGTGGCTGGTATGACATCCATTTTAAAGGGAAAATAAAAATACATCACGATGGGAGAAGATAAAAACAAATGTTTTAAGGACCCCAACCCCCCTGGTAGGTATTTTTTTTAAACATTTAAAACAGCTTATTTCATTGTGCATTGCCATTAACGGAAACGAAATGTAACAACCACAATTTTCGTGGTTCTGTTCGTTTCGTTGCATTTTCATCACAATTTTCATTTGTCGTTTCGTTACGTAACGGAAACGACAAATGGTAACAGAAACGAAACAATGTTAGTTCCGTACTAGACATGTGCACGACTCAGCGAAATTTTCGTTTCCATTTCCGTTTTTCGTTTCCATTACGTAACGGAAACGGTAACGATAATTAAGCCGTCAGAACTCGAACTCTAACCGAAAAAAGAAAAATTTGGTTGGGTTTTTCGTTTTCGTTTGTGGCATCACGGCGATCGCGCAATGCGAAGCACAGAAAAAGTTTTTAAAAGATTTAAAAAAAACCCGACTCCCAGCCAAAAAAGCAGGCGAAAATATGCCTGCCTGAGGCTTTGCCACCTACCAGAGGGGTGGTTTCTGGGGGGCTCCCCGGCCTTCCCCCCTCTTCTCCTGTCCTGGGCTGCTTGCACCAGGCTGGAGGGGGTCATCCTCGTCGTCTCGCCATGCCATGCGGTGGGGGGGGTCCAAAATGGCGACCACAATTTTTCTTTTGAAATTTTGGTCAAAAAACACACCAAATCACCACAGAAACATGTGAAATTTATTTATTTTAAATGCCTGAATTTTAATAGTAGCAGCAGTGGGGGTTTTTATAGCAATAAAACATCATATTGATTTTTTTTATTTTATTTTATTTTTTATTTTTTTTAGACCTGCCCATGTGGGCTGGGCATGGGATGGGACCATGCAAATTTTTTGAACCATTCCACCAATGGCATCACCAGCTTTTTGACTGACACTTCTGGATGTCTCGGAGGGCATAAAAAGTCGAGGCACCGTCCAGAAATCACAGTCGGGTGTATGGATGTGGTTGAGGGAGGAGGGCTGGCTGCTGGTGCTGGTGTGATCCGATCGAGATTGAGGAGGGAGGCTGGAAGCTTTAGGATTTAAGTTAGGCAGGCAGGGAGGGAATTGAATTTAGAAAATAATTTTTTTGATTCCCTGCAGCTTTGTCTGCTGAAGGGAATAGCAGTTTATTCTTTATTTCTTCTCTGGCATTTTGTGAGGATTTTTTTCTGATATTGGATAAAGGGGGAGGTTCGACTAGGAGTGGGAGGTGTGGATTTATTTTAAAAATATATTATATACTACCATTTATTTTCTATTTTCCCAACTTCAATTTGCTTGCACACACAAACATTTGGGGTGCAAGCCAAGAACAGAACCTCTATCCTAAGTGATATCCTAACTGCGCACTCACCTGCCCACCCGTGCCGCCGGCCGCCCACTTGCCCACCCGCGCCTTCCCCCTGCCGCTGTTGCCGCCCGCCCATGGCCCACCACCACCAGGGGCACCAAAGTAGCAGTGGTACCTTCAGAAAGTGATTTTAGGGAATCCGCTGTAATTTAGAAACATTTAGGGGTAAGGGGGTGAGTCATGAAGCTCCAAAGAGGGTGCCCCTAAACATTTGCATTGGAATCATATGGGAAGCAGAGGCACTGCTATCATTTACCTGATCAGGACTTGCCCTTCGCTGCCCTCCCCAAGCCATTTGAGCGCCTAATTTTACCCAAAAATTGGGAAAATGTATTGACTGAAGTATAAGCCGAGGGCATTTTTCCAGCCAAAAATAAGGGCTAAGAAACTAGGCTTATACTCACGTATATACAGTAAGTGGAGAACCAAGTGCAAAGGCTGTTTAGCTAGTTTTTTAAAAAATGCCAACACCCCAAAATTACAGCTGTTCAGATTTTTTTAATTGAAAAGAGAAGAAAATAAAATGTTCAGTTTCAAATAATCCAGCAAGGAGTTTTGATTGCCTAGCTTTTAGATGTCTTGTTTTGAGACAACCACATATGTGGATTTAAATTAGAAATGCTGTCTACTAGAGATGGGCACGAAATGAACAATTTTTTGTTTCCGTTTTCATTTTTTTCGTTTCGTTAGCTAACAAAATGACAAACGAAATTTGTCTTTAAAATGAAACGAAACGACCAGAAACACCGGAAATTTTGTCATGCGTTTCGTTTCCGTTACTGCAATATGAGTGAATTGCTTAAAATCCTAAAAAAAAATCACAAAAAATTGAAATAAATGGTAACGAAATGGTAACGAAACAAACAAAACAAAAATGATTTTTTTGCAAAAATTCACAAAAAAACGGAAATGAACCAAAACGGACCCTCCAAACGACAAACGAAATGCCATTTTTTTGATTCGTGCCCATCTCTACTGTCTACACATCCCTCTGGTCATGTGTGAGGAGGGCATGAAAAAGGCCATGAGGATGAAGTTAAGTTTGCTTGTGAAAGAGAGGATGACCAACCCCTGAGACGTTCCTCATCAGCCAGCAAAAGCCCCAGAACATGACCTCTTGCCCAAAGGTCAAGTCCTAGTTCAGCATTTCTCACCACTTTACCACACCAGACACTTAGTATTCCAATTGCTTTGAAGTGTAAGTTTAATGGCACCACCATCCATTTGATGTGGGATGTTAATTCTAAAAAAGTTCTCCAGATTTTTTGAGTTGAGTGATTTGTGGGGTTGTAGGTGAGTCATGTGTATTCCAGCTTTACTGAGAACAAAGCTGCTATTGACACCATTTTCTCTTTCAGCCAAGTGTTTATTGCTGTACAGAAGAAACTTTATAAATGGCTCCCAATTTTGACTTGTCTTTTATCAAAACCTCAGGCAATTCTAGCCATGCTATATCAACTCTTTTTAGTGAAAGCAGTGGATATAATTGAGGAACCATATTGGCTGTTCATTTATTTGTCTGAATTGGAAGCTTTAAGCCTGTGTTGAGGCAGATACATGGACATAAAAACGACTCTAATGTTCTAGTTCTTATTTGGAGGTAAGTCATCATTTTATTTCCAGAGCTGCAACTAGCATAGGGCAACCAGGCTTTGCCCCAGGGGACCAAAATCTAGAAGCCACTAAAGCGTAGAGGTAAATCTACTGCTAAATGTTCGGAAAATAAATGGCAGCACTTCCTAGCATAGTTCAGTTTCCTTTGTTTGAAAACATTAACTTCCTCTTTGTTCTCTGGGATTCCACATTCTCCTCCTCTTTTTTCTTTTAAGTGTGTATATGTCCATGTCCCTGCCTCAGAGTAGAATGGATGGGACACGGCATCACTAGCCCCATGTGCCCAGACTTTTTGTTACAATTGTACTGTTTTCCCTGGAATGTGCATCTCCAAGGTCATGTATTAATGCAGTGCACTGCTGGTCTTGACTAGAGATCAGGATGAATTGAAAAATGAATCATGCTTTTTGACAAATTTAGTTGATTTGTCAAAATTCATTGATTTGTATTTGTCATGAATGGAGTTCCTGACAAATATGAATTTTTAGTGATTTTTGATTTCTCAATTCATTGGTCTACATAACATCCCCAAAGGCACCTGGAGCACCAAAATTGGAGACAAGCACCCACTGACTATCTTCTACAGTTCTTTCACGTTTGGTGGTGATTGGACTTTTGCCAAACCAGGTCGAAATAAAGAGGCAACATGTTTGAATGGGGTTAAACAGGGGCCACAATTTATTTATTAATAGGAATTAACTCTTCAACTAATCAAACTGCCACAGAACTGTCACGTTTAGAGGGCCTGTGATGTAGCGCAAAACTTAAGGTGATTATTATATATTTTAGGTCCCTTCCTCCAGCAAATTTAGTGCAGACTGTGATGCTGCCACAGATAGGATGCCTTGGAGGTCTTTTGGGCATCCTATTAAATCTAATTAAAACTTGGCAGCCCTCTCGAGTGTGATGGGTGGTTGTAATTTAGTTTGATGTCTAGCTAATCCCTACTCAAGCTGATTAATTGAGGGCTGCCAATCACCTTGAAGGTGCCAATTAATGAAGGGACCTAAATAGTTAACATTTTATGTGCGCTACCCACCAAATTGTGACTGGGAAAGGTTGTATTAGGAGCCCAGTGCCAACATGTAGATGATGGGATGGGTGAAAACATGCTGTCACTTACAGCCAATTCGAGTGACGGTCAAAAATTCCCATCCAGCCCCGAAGCGACCAGCAAAGCATCACTATCCACAACAGAAATAAGTGGCGGGAGGGCGGGGAATCCGAAGACTGCGCGGCAGGCAAAGGGGAGTGTGCCAAAGCCTTAAATAGGCATGTTCCCCTTGTGTAGCCTACACTGCGGGTGCAGCCAACCGGTGCCTCGCTCGACTGGCTGGCAAAGACGCCCCTGCTCCACAACTGGTGGCGCGGAGAGACCATTGATGCCTGAGTTCTTCCCAGGCACATAGAGACTCCAAACATGCAGAGAAGTTTCCTATGACTCTCCTCTACAATCCCTCCACGTTTGGTAAAGATTGGGGTTTCCCAATCTAGTTCCTAAAGGGCACTTTCAGGAGGGAGGGCAAATTTGAGGGTGTATAACTCAGATGACTGAAAGCCAACCTTCACCAAACTCTGAGGGGTTGTAGAAGGGAGTTGGAAGAAGCCTCTCTGCATGTTTGGCATCTCTAGGTGCCTTGAGGGGCGATGCAACATCCTGGGGTTTCATAACTCAAGACATCAAGAATCCAATCTTCACTTGGATGGATTGTAGAAAACAGCTAGTGGATGCTTCTCTCCAATTTTGATGCTCAATGTGCCTTGGGGGCCATTATATAGGCCAACAAATTGTCAAATCAAAAATAGATGAAAAATAAAAAATGTATTTGTCAGGGACTCCATTTATGACAAATACAAATACCCCCCCCCCGGAAGCACTTTCCTGGGTGTTTTTTTTTTTCGGGGGGGGTACATGGTTCTGACGTCTGAACCCCACTCTTCACTAAACTTTCAGTGCTTGTTATAGGAGTGGCAGAGGAAGCGTCCCTGTGAATTTGGGGCTCTAGATGCCAGGAGGGGATTTTAATAGCATTTTAAAGGGGAGATGAATCAATTAATCAAGTTTGCGGATTTGTCACTAAAAAATTCATCAGCCCTAACAAACTAAGAATCATGATACATCACCATTTTTAAAATGTGTCCCCATCTTTAGTCCTGACCATGAGTGTGACTGCAACAAAATATGAAGGTATTATGAACACTATTTTTTTTAAAGTGCAGGAAACATGATGTTCACTTTCTCCCTTTCCACATTTGCTGGTTCACAGAGCCTTTGAGGCATACTGCTTGTTCATTTTCTCATTTGGTTAACTGCTGAAACTCAGGCCAACCTGTAGCTTTCCACCATAGATGAACAGAATCTCCACTTAAAGGCATGTGCTGTATTGCATAGTGCTGCTTACCTGATGTGAAAGCTGTCTAAGTCACACTTCCATTTCACTGCTGCCACCAACAGGATGATCCATAAAATAATCTGTCCTTTTGGAAATTATTCAGACTTTGTAAGGGGTGGAATTCATGGGAACAACTTTGATAGATTAAAAAGTCAGATCTTATTCAGGGTTCTAATGGTGATTACCCTTCATAGTTTTATTTTGCAAATAGAGGTAACTTTGAGGTTGCTCCCACCCAGATGTTCTTTGTTGCTTTTATTTTAGATATTTTTATGTTACAGGCACATACCTGTGTTACACTACAGGAAACAGAGTCTGCACTTGAGAGGCCCATACTGAAAATGTGTCCATACTTAAATCACAAAAATGCCACATATACTAATGCCTCCATGAAGAGTAAATGGAGAAATGTAAGTCCAGAAATACAGATTGGTATACTGTGGATAGCATGGTCTCAGAGATTCCTGTTGTTCCTACCGAATCATTAGCACATGCTCTCTGCTTGCCTATAAGCACCTGTCATTGTGTCCAACATTGTGCCATCCTCCACTGAGCATTCCTTTCATTTCTCAACTTCTCTGAAAAGTGGAATAAAGTTGTTCTCTGTCACACTTTAATATGCTCTAACTACATTTCACACTTTGGAACCATATCTTCTTCAATTCACTCTTCTCCATTTTTGCAAAATGTAATTTTAATGTATGTTAATCGGACTTGAAATTTGACAAGTGAGAAAAGAAGAGAAACAAAAATGAACAAATTTGCCCATTGTTATTGTTGACTCTTCACAAAATCTCCGCTTTTCTTTGATTGTCATGTCCCTGAGATTCCCTCTTACTCAGATTTTGTGCTTAGCCTTTCTTCACAGAGCTGGAGACAGGATAATATGGCCCACATCTGGCACCATGGCTAAGGGCAGAAGAGATAGGTGGAGACTCCAAGTTCATTCTATCTTTGAAGAGTCCCCTGGGGTGTCTCATTACTTACTTTACAAAAGAGGGAGGCTGCATTGGTGGTCTGTTCCTATTTTACTCTGCTCCTGCAAATGTGGTCTTTATTATCTGTTATGCTATTTTACAGTTGCTTAATTGTTACTTTTGTTTTTAATTTTGCTATAGGTCATATTTTTAATGTAAGCCTCCTCTGCTGCAAGTGCTATCTCCAAAATCCTAGGGACCACAAAGTCTTGTATTGTTTGTTTGTTTGCTTGTTTGTTTTATTAAGAAAGCCCACTCAAATACCTCACTCTTAACTTCCCACCTATTCTATACCCATATGGACTAATGTCATGTTCTGTTAGGTATCCCCTCAATCTCGCCCTTTTCTGTTCCTGGGGTGTCCGCTATCCCTGCTTCTGTGTTCCATCTCAAGCAGTAATTTCAGCATGCTATATTAGCCTTGCCCATCCTTATTTGTGTTCCCTCCTTGTTTCCACCACCCCCAACTTCCTACAGCTTTATGACAGGCTCATATACCCACACAAAGAAAAAGAAAAAAGAAGAAAAAAGAAGTCTGATGCCTCCCCTGGTAAGCTGTCTCACGCCTTTAGTCTAAAGACAAGCCTTCGTTAGCATTTGACAAATATCATGGTGTGGAGCACCTCTTGCAGTAATGGAGAATGTATGTTAGGTCCAAGCCACTGGCAGGAAAAGGGCTTCAGGTATTCCTGAGTGGAAGTCAATATTCTTCCAACAAACCCAACTTTCTTTCTTTTCTTCTCTTTGTTTTACAAACTCTTGGTTAATACTGATTATGTGTCATAAGAAAAGCCCCACTGCATTCTTTGGAAAATTATCTGGTGCATATTACACCTTTAAGCATTTTTCCTGCAATACAATCATTTTCTGTCAAGCATTGTGCACAAACTTTCTAAGCAAGGTAAAAAGCAAGAAATAAAAAAAAGAAACAGAAAGTTCTTTCTCTACCCTTTTAAAATATAGATATAGTATGAGGGTGAATTCCTTTCTCTTCCATAAAACAAGTTGACTGGGGAATGGATGCTGAATTAATAATAAATGAATAGGTATCAGGATTTTTATATTTTAATACAGAGTTCGGGCTGGTTTGGGGTAAAAATATAATAAGGATTCAGTTCAGCTGTCTTAGGTCTCTGATCAAACCATCACACTTGTTTCTGTCTTAAATAACAGCAAGCCTGGCTAGCTGGCACAATATCAATGAGCTGATATTGGTGATCCGATACACTGCTCTGCCATTCTATGCCTTGCTTTGTCAGGAAGTATGCATACCTCTAGAGTTGCATCTCAGAGGATTCATGTTTCCTTGAATGGAAGGATATTTCAGAGCAGACCGCTGTGAAATCAATAACCATGTGTCTGGGTGTGGGAACCTTTCTTGAGGGGCTACAGTGAGGCACACACACTCCTGGTTGCTGACGTGGCATATCTGAAAAGGAAGTGACCTTCTATTTCCCCTGACTTTTTGCTTTGAGGCAGGGTCAAAGGGCTAAAGGGCACCTGCTTCCTGCTGAAGCTTCTGTTTTCATAATCTATTGCTTGTTGAGATAGATGAGAGAATAAAATGTGCCTTCTGGAAGGAACCCGGCAGTCTGTGCACATGCCCCTTCTCAGCTGGCCAAGGAAAGGCATTTGTCTGTGTCTGCCTGCTTTATCCAGAAGCCAAGGTCCACTTGGTTTCAAAACCTCTCCAGTGAATTCCCAACATCTGGGTATCTTGGGGTGGATGTGGTAATACTACAGACCTTATATTTTTGTGATACCCATTTTTGATAGAGGGGAGAGAGGGGGGGAGAGAGAGAGTTGTACCATCAAGTAAAAATGATTTGCAGTGACCCAAATAGGGCTTTCAAGGTAAGTAATTTCACATGTACTATATGCCCTTCCAAGAGTTTAATGGGAAAGATGAAGTGTGAACCCAAGTCTCCTGTTCTAATCAGCTATTACTCCACATTGGGTAGCATTCTGTTTCTTCTGATAAAGAAATGAGCATGCAAAAGGGACTTTTGAACTAAACTGTGTCCTTACTTCTTTTACAGTTCCCACTAGAGATGGGCACGGCTAAAAAAAATGGTTTTTCATTTTTCGTTTTTCATTGAGGGGTCTGTTTCGGTTCATTTTCGTTTTTGTTGGTTTTTTGCAAATTTTTCATTTTCGTTTTCGTTGCGTAACGAAAACGAAAAACGGAAACGGAAACAAAAATTTCTGTTTCGTTAGCATTCTTTTCAGTTCAATGTACTTGCCGCAATGAAAACGAAAAACACAGCAAAGTTTTTCGTTTCATTTCTGTTTCCGTTTTGTTTTTTGGAAATTTTTTGTTTTCATTTTCATTGCGTAATGAAAACGAAAAACGGAAATGGAAACGAAAATTTCGCTGAGTCGTGCCCATGTCTAGTTCCCACTGAACCCAGATGTGGCCATTTCTTTTTTAAAAAATGTAAGCAGGAAATGACAAGATTTGCACACCTGTTTATAAAAAATATTTTACTTGTGCAATTTAGGAGTCCAGTTTTTGGAGGTTTCCGGAAGCACACATCGACAATTTATTGTTAAAAATATGTAAATAAATAAACTTTTGGGGTAGTTGCAAAAATGCCCCTCAGGACTGCACATGGACTGCACTTTGTCCATCCCATTATAAAACAAACATATTTGGAGAGGCAGTATGAAGGCTGACATAGGAACATAGGTTGCTAGTTTCTACATTGGTCTATCTACGCCATAGTGCATTGACTGGTAGCAGCTCTCAAGTGTTGGAGGAAGGTCCCTTTTTTGGTCTACCTGGGGACCATTAAAAACGAACCTGGGACTTCCTGCTTATAGTGCATGTGTGAACCTTTTTAAAAATGATTTTTTAAACAGTAGTCTCTAAGTCGTATAGAATTTAAAGACTGGACACTGGACAGTAATAAACTTGCTGTTGGGGAGGATGGTGCAGAGAAAGCATTAGCCAAATACACCAGTGCTTTCCTCTGTCATAGGATTATAGCTCTTTTAATCCCAAAGGTATACTTGGACAATTTTTTTTAAAAAAGTGAAAAAACTTCCAAAATCTCTGCTCACATGTGAGGGCTACTTTATTTGTTGAAAGCAATGGATGTTGCAGAATCCACTCAGATATGATGTCTCAAATTCCATCTCTGGTGATGCCCCAAATGTGTTAGACAAAGATCTGCCAGTCATCACCCTTTCCCTGCAAAGTCTTTTCTAGAAACACATGGTTCTTTCTGGGCTCAGGCATAGAGACAACAAGGAAATATGACAAACCCCATATTATATGGAATAAAAAAAATCCTTCAGCCATAAACAAACCATGAGTTTCATCAAAAGACATTTTGTGGGAAAGGTGAGGTTTCAGCAGTGGCAATTTTCATGCATTCAAAATTTCCCTCTGGTTGTGGGTACACTGCGGTGAGACAATTTGGTAAGTGCTCCAGCTTATCAAGTTGAATTCCTCCAGATAAAGGGGCCCCAATAAGGGTAAAGTTTACTTGGAGAGGAAATGAAGAAGAGGCAGCAACTGTGGACCATGAGCGGAAGCAGGAAAATGCTTAATCTCCCACTGGGGGAAGTCCTTCGCTATTGCAAAGGTGGAGCTGTTGGTGCCAGACATTAAAAACTGTAAATATTTGGTGTATCATGAGTAGAATGCTTCTATCTCTTTCTATGGAAAGCTTCTCCCTGGTATTTAGAAAATCTTTCCTTCAAACAAGCACTAAACCCCCTTCTGAGAAAGTGGCTTTTAGCAAAAAAAAAAAAAAAGAAAAAAAGAAAAAAAAAGGGGGGGAGGGGGTTAATATTTTTGAAAGATAAGCACAGAAAAAGTGACTGTTTTCACATTATTTCATGAACTTGCCTTTCTGCCTATTGTTTCCTTCTTGTGAAAAAAATATTTTATGCCTTTGCTGCTCTTTATATGTGGTGGATTTAAAGACAAAATTTAAAGAAACTACTTTATGCCTCTGTGTTTTCTATATGTTGAATTTAAAGACCCAACTGTAAGAGCAGTATTGGGAAAGTTGTTTTCTCAAAAAACATCATCTGACCTTTGAAAATAATGCTTAAAGGCTGTTTCTTGCTGCTATGGCTTCAATTTAGTCTAGTTACTTCTCTGTACTAGAGATGGGCATGACACGCCAACATGGCGTTCGTTTCCGTTCTTCGGCCCCTGGGCCCCCGCTTCGGTTCTTTACCGTTTTGGGGGCCCCTGGGGGGCACTTTGTTTTTCAATTTTCAATTTACGGGGGAATCGGGCCACCCGCTGGCTTCTCCCCTCAGTGCTGGGACGTCTTCCCCACCCACCAGTCAGGCCAGCAGCGGCAGGGAGGAAACGGAAGTCCCAGCAGTGGAAGTTCAAGCCAACGCATCCTCCGCCATCCCGGTGCCTTAAAGGGACCTTCCCCATGCCAGATGACAGAGCCGCCAGGGCAGAGGGGCGAAGGGGAGACTCGGCTGCCCTGCACGCTGTCAAGACCGGCGTGGGGGAGATCCCTTCGGGACCCCCGTTCAGTCCCTCTGCATGCATGACAACCCAGGTGGGAAAGATCCCTTTGAGACCCCCTTTTGCCCCTCTGCGTGCATGCAGAGGGGTGAAGGGGGGACTCGGAGGGATCTTCCCCCTGCGAGCCATGGCAGCGCCAGGCACTGCCATGGCGCTGCCATGACAACCCTGGTGGCAAAAATCCCTTTCAGAACCCCTTTCTGCCCTCTGTGTGCATGCAGAGTGGAGAAGGGGGGACTTGGGTTTCCCAGGAGGCTGAGGCGATCTCCTCCACCCCGGGTGACAGCTGCCCCGGCTGCCACCCGGGGCGGTGGAGATCGAGCCCGGTCTTGCCTCCACGCATGGAAGTGAGACCAGGGCCAATCCTATCTCCTCTGTCCCGGGTGACAGCTGTTCTGGCCATCACCCCCGGGCAGAGGAGATCGAGCCGTGATCCCGCCTTCGCACGCAGAGGCAAGACCACAGCCGAGCCTCAGGCCGATCTCCTCCTCCTGGGGTGACAGCTGTGGTGGCTGTCTTGCACCCGCGGTGGAGATCGCTGGAGAGGGAGCCCTGGTCCCGCCTCTGCTTGCGAGACAAGAATGGGGCTCTCACTGACAGTCCTCCCCACTGGCAATGACAGCCGGGCTGTCCCAGAAGTAAAGCCAAACTTCCGGAGTAGGCTTTTTTCCCTCTTCCTGGTCTCTGTCTTGCCGCCATCCCGCCATCTCTGAAGGACTTCCGGGCTGGGCCAGCACGAGGTAGGTCATCACGCAGCCATTAACGGAAATGAACAGAACGAAGAAAATTTTCTTGGTTCTGTTCGGTTCGAGCCTGGCCCGTCCAAATTGTCGTTAGTCATTCCGTTACATAATGGAACGACTAACAACTAACAGTAACGGTAATTTCTTCATTTCATGCCCATCTCTACTCTGTACCTCTCTTGTTTGGAAATTAAGTAGCAGAGACTGTCACAAGCAATATTAACCCTTTCTTTCTATAAGACACAATGGATTGGGAAAACATCTCAGAAGAAGATTTTGCCAACCTAAATCTATCCAGTTTGTAAAAAAATTATAGATATCTACACAGACTCAACCTCTGAAGATACAGAGATTTTCAATTCAGATAAAGTCACAGATGTGAAACAGATAACTCAAAATGGAGTGGTTGATAACACTGGGTAGAAAGAACTGAAATTAGTTCTGATCAGGAGATTGAGCTAAAACAAACAGATGATCTTAATCTACAGACAAACATAATACGATTGATGTAGGATAAATCTTTGGCTATGCCAAATTCACAAAATATGATAAATATATCCACTGAAATCAGCTCGAATCAAGAGATCAAACCAGAACAAAGGGCTGATCTCAGCATGAAGCCAAATATGACAAGAATGGTGCAGTCTAAAACCTTAGATGTATTAAAGCGATAATGTCAGTGATAACCAATTAAATTTAGGAAAACAGAGGTAATCATGGAATAAAAAGAGAAAGGCAGCTTCAGGAAAGGAATATACAGAGCAGGTTTTGGAGGAGAAGGAGAACACCCTGATATTCCTTTGTCCAGGGCTCTCTTAAACTTAGTGTGTCACCAGGTGGACAACACTTTGCTCATTATCTGCTCAATACTGCATGGTAACACTAGATGCCAGTCCCTTTCCAGCCTTATATTATCAGCGGCTTCTGCAGTCTAGAACATATATTTGCACAGTTGAGATTTTTCTTTTTAAATGAGAAACGTCAACTATTAAGGAAGAACACCGGGAGAAAAATCAGTGTCAGGGAGGAATGGGGATGGCAGACACCAACACAATCTTGATTTATAATCAGTTTGTGGAGTGGGAGGATCTCTGACCTTCTTATAGCCCATATAGGTAAAAGACAATGTTTTGTTCCTGGATGTGATGCACACACACATCCCACCCTTCGGGGCTTAATCTAAAACTGATCTGCATGCCAACAGTAGCTTCCTTGGTATGTCCCAGTTATTAAGAATATATTTCAGTTATCAGACACAAAATACAGTGACCCCCCCCACCTATTGCGGGGGTTAGGGACCCAACCTGACCCATGATAATTGTAAATCCGCGGGTTGGTTTGCACCTGGGGTGCCTAGCGGGGGGCTCCTGTACTTACCCCCAGCCTGTGCTGCCCCAAACGCGTCTGCAAGGGCCTTTTTGGGTCTTTTGGAGGCCCCAAAGGGGCCTCCCTGCAAACCGGAAGTTATTTCTGAGGCCTCCGAGAGGCCTTCGCCCCTTACCCCAGGCCTTTCCCCCTTAACTCAGGGGGTCTTTTTTCATATACTGTGGTCCCACAATATAGCGGGACCGCGGTATATGAACCATGAATGGGCGGGGGACCACTGTACCTGGTTGTTCTTGCTGTCTGCACAGTTTGAAAAAGAAATTGAGGAAGAAACTGCATGGGATTCTGATAGTTATTTCCTCCTAGCCAACAAAACCTATGGTCACCCTTTAAGAGGAATCTGATGTGATTTCAGTGCCCAAGAATCGTTTGTGTCAAAACATTGGTAAGGGGTTATTTTCAAGTCCAGAAGTTTCCTGAAGGTACTACCCATCATTTCCTTATAGCACCCTGCAAAGTCCAGAATCACTGTTGCTACTCAGGTGAATACCCTGAATAAAACTATGTGCAGTATTTGTTACACACATGTTGGGCTCCATAAATCTAGAGGCATTCCCCATAGCCACTGGTGAAGTGGGAAACCTGTCATGTTTCCTCCCCACAAGAGTGAAATTGCCTTGTGAAAAATGCTGCCCTCCTAATAATTTTCAGAAGGCTAGCTTGCTAATGTGGTCATGTTAGCTCATTAAAAGGTCCCCTGCATAGTAATTTATTGACATCATTGCCCTGATTGGTAGAGTTATGGAGCAGAGGGGAGTCATATTGTGAGGATTCTTCTGCCTTCTAAATGGCTTTTAAATATACAATTTCAAATTATTTTTTTGGGCGGTGATGGTCCAGATTAGCAGTTCCTGGCACAGTGCATAAGGTGCATTTAAGTTAGTGTTTTCCCTTTGATTTCCAGCATAAAGCCTCCCATTTCCAGCCACTGAGTGACTGAGGGCTTCTGCTTTATGTCAGCGCATTGGTGCAGTGACACATATTCTCCCATGATTAGATTAGCACTGGCAAAGCCAATAGGAAAAACCCACACAGATTACCACTGTCACCCACAGTAATTACATTTATTCATTTCCACTTAGCTGAGTTTTTACAAGCTGCACAAGGAGCCAAATAAGCAATAAACACAGAAGCAAGAAATTAAAATGCTGCTCTGTTTGCTGTGAAAACAATCAAACCATCATCTTTCTTTAGGCAGTTCATTCATCATCTGGGAGGGCCATGCTGTGATGATATGCAGGGATGGAAGCCTAATGTTATTACATGTAAATTCACTAACATGAAATTACTGCCCCTGATGTGATTTCACTAATAAATTAGTTCATTTCCACCTTTTCGCAAGAGAGTTTAGGGACTGGGGAGAATTGCACATGTTTCTTGTAATCTCCCTCAATTTTTTCTTGGCTAAGCTGGTGCCTCTAGTTGTCCTTTTTCTCTTCTTTATGTCCTACTTATGTGTTCTTGTATTATTTCACTACCCAGAGGCAGCCAAAAGAGATCCAGAGCTTGGGTAATAAAAGGCTTTTTAAGGCCCAGACAGAACCTCCAACATGTTTCTTAATTTAAAAATAGGGATGGGCAGGAAACAAAAAACAAAATGCTGTTTTGTCATTTTGTTATGTAATGAAACAAAACTAAATGAAGCAAAACGAAATGGTCATTTTTTGCATTGAAATGAACCGTTTTGTTCCATCGTTTTCACAGGGCTCATGCCAAGCTGTCAATGTCTGGGCCCCTTTAAACCTGTCCCAGTCAGCACCAGCGGGACCCTCTGGGCTAGGTTTAAAGGGGTCCAGCCATAGACAGCTTGGCCAGAGCCCTCAGAAAACGGTCGGGTAGGCAGCATGACTGCACGGGAACTGCCTACCCAAACATTTTCTGAGAGTTCCTGCTGAGCTGTCAGTGGCTAGATCCCTTTAAACCTGGCCCAGTCAGTACCATCTCAGCAGGAGCCATTTAAAAATAGTTCCTGGGCTCCCAATCTGGTGCCTGTAGGACCTACAGGAGCTGGTTCATTCCATTCCATTTCATTTTGTACATTTTTTAAAAAAAAATCATAAGAAACAAAGCAAAACAAAATGAGGGTGAGCATGAACCTTAATGAAATAAAACAAAATGTGGTTTTTTTTCTCTGTTTCATGCCTATCCCTATTTAAAAAGAGATGCAGGCACTTGCCAATGCTGTCAGTTTCCTGGATGTTTAGAGAGCTTAATGCATGAGAAGCAAAAGACATAGGTATGTGTAAATCACAGTTGTCCACATTTGCTTCCAGGCCTAAAGGTCTGCATCTGAGATCAGATTTCCAGACATGTTTACTAGCTACCATGTCCAAGAGCTCACCAACCTTCTTGGTTCAGAGAGTCAAGGAAACTGTGAGGGAAAGAATAAAGGGCTTCCTTTAGAAAAAACAATTCTGGGGGCTGTTGTTCAAAAATGAACTCATCAAATCTGCACATCTCCAGTATGGATTCCAGCTCCAACAAAAAAGAACTGTCAGTCAAATGACTTGAGGCGATTTCCAATTGCATAACCAGAGATGACAAAGCATCATTCTTTACGAAGAATACCTCTAGTTATCTTTTCTTTACTGGCAGGATGACAGGACCCAAGGTTCCCCTTCTAATTCCAGATTTCTATGATCCCATGAGCTTACCTCCTAAACTGTACGAGTGCTTGGAATCTGTTCATGACCTAGTTATTGCAGTAATCTGAAATGAGAATGCATTGCTCAGTATTGGACCTTCAGAGGAAATAAGACAAACCCATGAGAGAAATCCCGTGTTTACTTTTCTTTATTCCTACTATAAATCTAGGCACTTCTTTTTGCTGAGTAGTTTTGTTATGCATTTTGGAAGCACTGCTGGAGCAGATCAAACACACATTGACACAAAGGGGTGTTGTTTTCTGCTAGTGTGTTTGGAGGCCTCCGGTTGCTTATACAGCAAAATAAAACAGTGTTGCCATCTTTCTTCTCTTCCCGGGCTCCATTAGGAATTTGTCTTACAATCCAGTGGAGGCAGGAAGCTCTTTCTTTTACTAATCAGCTGGCCCTATCAGGCTCTGAAGTTAATTCAGAGTTTCCCTATGTGTATATAGTTAAGCAAAACAAAACAAAACAAAACAGCTTATGTTTGTTTAATAACATGGAAGTGCCTTGCTAAGCAACTTTATTTTGTATCTCCTTATTGATTGTAATTTATAATGCTCATTAGGATCCTAAACTGCTGCTAAATAATGATGGGCACCGAAGGTTTGGCAGCTCTTTCTGATCCTTGGTGACAAGTAGTTGCCAACAGCATTTCCCAAAAAGGGTAATGATAGATCCCTATTGGGAAATGCTAAATTAGGTTACCCTCTTCTCAGATGAAACAATGGTGGAAGAAAAATTAACTATCAATAAAAATCTATAGAGCTGCCCTGATTATTCCCAGTCAATTATATCAATTAGAGATCAAACAGGGACCCCCTGCAGGACTTTAAATGGGACTAGGCAGGGGCCAAAGGAGCCCAAATTGTGTTACAAAATGCAACTCCATGGGCAGCTGCAGGAGATAATCATTACTGTCATTGACAAAGAGGTTGCTTTATTAGAAAGCTGGATATTGCCGGCAGGCAGGCTTCTGGCAAAGAGGACAAAGACTCTGCCTGCATGGAAGGGACTGGCTCCAATCTGGGTGAAAAATAGTATCTAGACAGGTGTTTGATGATGTTTTCCCCTTGCCACTTTCTGCCTTTCAAAACACATTGAGTTGGATGAGCTTCTCCACTTGCCTTTAGGAGATGGTTTGGTATATTGATGTGAGAGAGAAGTCTACCTTTAACATATATATATTTTAAATGGCACATATTTACTGCACTTTTTAACCACCTTTCTCCTGGCAAAGGGGGTCAATGTGGGTAAAAGATCATTAAAAGGGAAAAGAATGTTAAAAATGTGCAAGCGGTATTAAAGGTAGCATACAAGAAAATATTAAAATCATCATAAAACACAGATTAAGCAGGATAAAAGCATTTTAAGAGCACATTAAAAAGGGTACACTGTATCAGCAGCAAGCCTAGGGAAACTAGCCGAGTTAAAATTAAATATAAAACATTAGAGATTGTTGGAACAAGAATGTTTTCAATACTTACTTTCATGCAATAAAATGGGTTTGGGCATGTGGTTATATATACTTTCAATTCATTTTTTTTAAATCAATCATGCAATTTGATTAATCCTGGGTGAAATCCAGCAGTGACATGCACTTGAATAGGGTCATGAAATCAAAGCAATGTATGGAGGAGTTGACTCCCCAAATCCCTAATGTTCCAGTGGGCCTTCTGTAATGGTGACTTACTACCGGATTTCAGCCACTGATTCCCAGGAGTATACGGATCAATAGAGAATTTTTAAATTAGTTATCGTGATTATTATTGAATTACAAAGAGTACTAAGGAAAGGAGGAACTGTTTGTCTGAAACATCTGAAAATAAGAGGTGATGTAGGCATTTCAGAGCAGAGCTGGGGGGTCCACACCTGACAGAATGCTTCAGTGAGCATGGTTTGAATTCAGACAAAGGTGAGGCGACAGTGTTCTTTGACATTGGGTGCTTCATGAAACTATTAAGCCTCAGTATCAGTAATCTGATGGATCATTTCTGGAGGGAAGGAAGTGGTTTGATTAGCAGTCCTAATTCTTGAGAGAAAGACATTGAAACCAATGAGACAATTTATCTACTACTTCTTCTTCAGAGACTTCAACTATTATATTTTTGAAACCATCTAGTTCAGGGTTGGAGAATCTCTGGCATACTGGTTATTTTGGCATACATGTCTCCTCCGACGTAGGCAGCATATTTTCTCCCAAGCAGTTGTTAGTTGTGATCCAAATCACAAGATGGCCCATGCTTCCTTGCTCTTAGTCACAGTTTATGCAAGTTTCCAAACAAATGTTGATTTTTTTAAAAAAATCTATAATTATGAAGCTTTAAAATGCGTCTTGCACTTTGGATCTATCTATGTGCAGGTCTACACCTCGAGTGTCTGGGTTATTCAAAGAAAAAGACCCTTGGGAAGCCCTGACTTGTGTGAATAGTTCTGTGAATGGAATACATTTAGAATGGGGGGAAAGTAGGCATAATTTCCACCCTTTATAAGTTTAAATGAGTGAACAGGTTTTTTAAGACTATAAAAGCATTTTAGGGAAGAGAGTGTTCAGCACTATTATTTAAAGAATGTGCCAAAATTTGAAGTTATAAGGAGATGATTTGTTGTGAGTTGGCCAATCAAGGCATAATAACACAGTTTGTGCTCTAGGCTGGCTACAGTATGCCATATAAAACACAACTTGGAAAACTGCTTTTTTTTAAAATTAGTATTTCATTTTGTAACATGTTGCTCTTGATACTGCAAACAACCAAGACAATTCATTGCATTATTTGTTGCGCTGATGCATGTTTTTGTGTTGCTCTTTAGATCCCCCCCCTTTAAAATAAGATAATGGCTGAAACATTTGAAGGAACTCCTCCTAAATGTTTCAAGAATGCAGTTGAACCCCTGCCAGGGTTCCCTCTATTTTTTCCCTCTGCTACCTGGGAGCCTCCTCTATTTGTGCAAAGGGGGGGGGAGGCATCGAACCAGAGTGCTGCTGCATGGTGGTGATGGAGCTCCACATGACCAGGCACCCACACAATTTATAGGAAACATTGCCCCCTGCCAATTTAAGATTAAAAGTAAAGAATAAATCCGGTGTTGCATGGAACGTGTTACATTATTTGCAAAAGAAGAATTGTTACATTCTCATTATCTCCCGAAGTCAAGCTCTGTGGGTAATGTCATTACTTGGATCATGTCACTTCCAAGCTCAAGTGCAGATGTTCTCTAGGCCAACAGTATTTGTGCTTATTTAATGAGCTCCATTGAGTAGGAGGTCACATCTTGGTGTTACAAATCTGTTTGCCTTCCCTTCTCAACAACATTAGTGAAAGGACTAATGGGAAGTGCAAGGAAGTAACAAATGATATTAAAAGTTTCCTGGAATAACTTTCTTAAAACAGCCCTAGGATGGAGAATTTCTGATTCACAGAAGCACACTGTGCTGCAAAACTCTGAGCCCACTAATCTTCCCCCTTTAACGGACTACCATTGCAATTTGATTAAAGGACTCTTTCTGAGCACAGAGAGATAGCATTAAGCAGAAGAATGTACTTACAGAGGAACGAAAAGTGTGAGGGGCTGGCAGGGTTAGGGGGGAGGGGAGAAAGCAATTTAGCATCCAGAGAAGTAGAATGTGAGCCTCCAGAAGATGTTACACATTCAGATTCTTTTTCCCAATCTCTCTTTCTTTTCTCTCTCTCTTTCTCTCTTTCTTTCTCGTTTATTAAAGGCCCAAGCAATTTAAAATTTGAGACTGTTGCCCACTTAATAGTGTGGCTGTTAATCTTCTTGCCATTTAGTTCTGTAGAGTGTGTGTGTGTGTGTGAGAGAGAGAGAGAGGGGGGGAGGGAGGGGGAGGGGGAGAGGGAGAGGGAGAGAGAGAGAGAGAGAGAGAGAGAGAGAGAGAGAGAAATCTTCCTGCCACCAGCTATAGCTGGGGAGTGACTGGCCTGAGGGGGCTCCAGCCTATGGAGGGGGAAGGTTTGTGGAAAATTCACCACTGACAAAGGCAATAACAGAAGTCTGTTGCTGTCTAACCTTCCATATAAATGAAACAATCAAAGAAGACAACAAAGAAAAGTTGACTAACCACTGGAGGCAAAAGTAGTTGGCTGTAATATGTCCTGGTTAGGATAACTATTTTAGCCTTCTTCTCTCTCTTCTGCTGTCTCCACTTTAATTTCTATTAAAGGGAAAGAAATAATCAGGGAGGAGGCCTCCCAAAATGGAGGATGAGACAGTACTTTGTTCTTGTGTCAAGCCTGGAGTCCCACTCCCATCTCATTCTCTGACTCAAAATCCATGGAGTGGAGGGTGAGTTTCAGCCTCCTTTTAAAGGGCTGCAATGGCAGGAGCTGAATCTCTCAATGAGCAATAGGGATCTGCAACCATTTCCTGCCACCCTTTGAGAGTTTAAGCTACTCCATTGTTTCAGCACATTCAGCACACTCTTGGCAGCTCTCTTGCTTTTGGTATCATAAAGGGACTGACCTTAGTGCAAACTGACCTGGTTTGCACTAAGGGTGATAGCCAGAACTGGATTGTGGATGACAGGGCTCACATTAGAGAAGTGCAGCCACTCTCAACCATATCGACATCCAGTTAAAGCACATTGAGTTGTACCTTGGATCCCTTTTAGATGTATTCCAGCCTGATACTTGTCTGAGCCTGTGCTGGTGCTGGTATGATTCTTCCTTTCCAGGGAAAACCCCTCTCTTTCAAATGGAGAAATTCAAACATGCCATCAAGATGAAATACCATCTGAATTATTCGTGGTAGAGTTATTTGTCCACCTCTCACCCAGAGAACACAAAACAGGGGAGGCCGGAGATATCTATTATGAACATTGGCAGTAATAAAGGGTGAGGAGATAGATTTTCCTGCCTGTCTAAGAGCAGGGCACTGCAATAGTTGCTTTAAAAAGTAGTTACATGAACTTTGGTATGAATTGGCAAACATTGAGTTGGATGGTGTCCTTAGAGGTCCTCAAAGTCAACCATTCATGCAGGAAATCCAGGATTGTCACTCCTAACAGATGCTTTCCAGCCTCTGTGTGAGGATTTCCAGCAAGGAAGAATTCATCCTATCTTTTTTCACTTGAGGTGTTCACGTGCAGGCTGGACAGGCATCTGTTAGAGAAGCTGCAATTCTAGATTTTCTGTATTCAGGCAGGGGGGTGGGCTAGATGAACTCTCAAGTTCCATAAAAAGCCATGCAAATGGCATATACGGGAAAGATCCTGGCCTCTATGAAGGAACGGGGTGAAGCAGCCAGTTTGTTCTTTTAACTCTAGTTCAATGTCCTCTTTAAAAGGTTTCAGTACCTTTCAATCCCATTTCCTTCAGGACATTCAATTACCTTTTAATCATATCACTTTTTTTATTTTAAACATCACAAATGGCTGCCCCACTGGGGCGGAGTTCCCAGGCGGAGCTTTACCTGCCTGGAAGGAGTTTCGGTGTGAAAAAGCACAGACACCACTATAGGGCCAGGCTGCAGAGACTGAGCAGCCTATATAAGGGGAGGCCCTGCAGTACCCAGCCTCCTTCTCAATGAGGCAACTTGCTTGAAGGAGCCCTGTGTGCTTGGCTGGTTGTAGTTTTGATTTCGACTGCATGTCAGTTGTTGGGAAAATTGGCCAAAGCTTCAGCTGGGATATGCAGTTGGGCTTTTGAGGCAGCATGGAGACTTATTTTATTTATTGTTTTGTCAGGGATTGTCTGTTTTAGGGATATTGATTATATAATTTACTTTGCTTAGAAATCTGGGGAGAGGGAAGGGTTTGAAAAAAGCCTGTGAGCAGGAGAGATATAACAACATGACACTGAAAATGAATATTAAAATTAACAGGATTTAGTCAGCATTTAAGAGATAGTTGGGGTAATTTGCTAGGGAGTATGTAGTAACATGCCTTGTGTGCATTTGCTTGTGCCGCATTAGAAGTTTTAGAGGGTAAGCCATTTATTTCTGCAGGGGTTGGACTGACAAATTAGCAGAAGCAGCAGCAGCAGCAGCAGCAGCAGCAGCAGCAGCAGCAGCAGCAGCAGCAGCAGCAGCAGCAACAACAACAACAACAACAACAACAACAACAACAACAACAACAACAACAACAACAACAACAACAACAACAACAACAACAAC
>JAHTLZ010003542.1:24977020-24988875 GCA_023846285.1 Phrynocephalus versicolor
ACAACAACAACAACAACAACAACAACAACAACAACAACAACAACAACGGGAGGAATTTTGCATATTTAATAGGGTAGAGTGATGGTTAGCTTGTGGGATTACAACAGCTGGAGTGGCGAGGGCTAACCTCTACAGGAGGAGTGACTATTAATATTTGTGATTCTCATAGTGAGTTAGATAGAGATGACCTCCCAAAAGGGGAAGGGGAAGTCTAAGGGGAAGCAGCCTGCTAAGTGGAGGGCCCTGGGCCATATCCCACCTGAGCTGTCCTCATTTTCAGAAGAGGACTGGCCTGAATATCAGACAATTTGGGAAAAGCTAAGCTGCATAGAGAAAGAACACACCCAAATGCAGGGTTTGGAGGATTCTTATAGTGGGGCAGAGCAAGGCATGGATCCAAGGCCCAAAAGATGGCTGAGTTAAAATGAATGGGAGAACTAATAATGTCACACATTACTTTCCTAGAAGGAGAGCAAGCTGGAACATCTGGAAGAGCATCAGTTGCAGTGGCTCCCAACATGCAACCTGGGGATTCAGCTACAGTGGCAGATCCTGGACCACCAAAGCAGATGTTGCCGTGCTCCACTGCTGGAACAATGATAACTTCAGAAGGTGAACACAGTGTGAGCAGGTGTTAGACCTGACATCTATCTGATGGGTGAGTGGTGGCAGTACTGCCTCAGAGGTCACTAGACCTCAAACAGGTGAGTCACACACAGCACACTTTGCAACACCACCAGTGGAGACCTGGTCATAGGGCACCAGGAGCCTTCAGATACTGGTCCCCTTGCCCGCACCTGTGCAGACATGCACAAGTATAGTGGGGCATCACACAGAATGACAGGAGGCTGTATGGGCTTTAGCTGTTGAAGCTAGGTCACACAAGCAGGTTATAGGGCAGGGTATAGGTGAAGGGACCTCAATTGGAGGAATACATTTGGCGGTGTCTGAAGTTTCTATATTAGAGTTGCCATAAGGGATCAATCCCTTCCTTTAGGTGACCCGCTTTCCCCTGCCACTGTGGAAAAGATTCTGTGAGGCAGTTACATTGATGTCTTTGACCTTTTGAATAGGGAGATAGAGGAGCAGAAATTTGGGAAATTGGAGAAAAGGGAAAAAGAAAAGATTGGATTATGCAAATTAGACAGGCACGGGGCCAATTGGCTGTCAGCATTTTTATTTACACAGGTAAAATTATTAGGGCTTAGTCAGAAAGGAGTTTTGCACTGATACACTACATGGATATGATTTATAGGTTGCATCTAGATTTCCCATGTACTGCCTGGGTGTAGTATGATGAGGAATTCAGAATGAGGGCTGCACACCACCCAAGCCTGCAATGGGACATACCACAATATGTTATGGTTAAGTGTAATGACACCATCTTGTCCCATGCTAGGAGAAAGCTTCAACAGTGGGCAACTAGTGCAGAGGGCAGGTCAATTTAACATAACCCACCCAGGGTTGGGCCAGGTGTTTCAACCCCACCAGGCCTGCTGGGAATATAATTCCAAAGGGTAATGTGTATGTCAGCAGTGTAAGTTTAGGCATATCCGTTCACTGTGAGGAGGGATTCAACTCCATGGTCATGGGGTCACGATGGATGCATGTAGAGTATTCCTGCGCTAAGGGATGGTCTGGTGGGGTGGGTGGTAGATACATAGGAGGAAAGAAGAACTCTCCCAGCCCAGCCACCTTTCCCAAAGAGCCAAAGCCTGATCAAGCTGTTAATCCTGCAGGATTGGTTCTGCAGCTACCCTGACAGGGAGGCTGCACAGTACTTCCTTGAGGGTTGTCTGCTACATTGAAATTCAAATCAACTGTAATTACAGTCATACCTTGGGTAACAAGTAACTTGGTTTACGGCATTTTGATTAACGAGCAAAAATTTCTGAACATTTTTGGCTTATTAATGAGCAGTATCTGGATATACCAACTCTCTGATGTGTGTCATATAATCAAAAGTGCTCTAAGCCAATGGCATCTCTCCCTTTCTCTACCCCCTCCTGCTGGAAGTGAGTGATTGTTTCAGTTTCTGTTTCAGGCAACAGCAGCAGCCAAATTGAAGGAAGGGCTATAGGCTCAGTAACATATGAACAGTTGCCACCCCCATCAACTCCTGTCCCCAAAGAGGCCACCTCTGTGGGGCGTCTCCACATCATCCCTGCCACCACCACTGCAACCAGGAAACACCCACCCCCCATCGCCCCATTTTTAAAACAACCACCTCCACGGAGGTTTTTCCCTCCTCTGCTCTAGCTGAGATTCCTCCCATTGCTCAGTTCTTAAAACAGCCGCCTCTATGGAAGCTCCCCCCTTCTCTGTTCTAGCTGGGATTTCCTCCAGTGCTCCACTTTTTAAAACAGCACCCTCCATTGAGGCTTTCCCCCTCCTCTGTTGTAGCTGGGATTCCTCCCATTATCCCATTTTGAAAACTGCCCCCTCCATGGAGGCTTCCCCCCTCCTCTACACCTGACACAACGGTTTTCAAATGTAGGTTATTGTTCTTTGTACTGTACTGTATTTTGTATTTTATTTAGTACCTTGTTTATACTACAGTATTGCAATCAAACATTTTTGGGCTTTGGAATGAATCATCTGAGTTTCCATTATTTCCTATGGGAAAATTTGCTTTGATATGCAAGTGTTTTGGTTTAAAGCATGCTTCCAGGATGGATTATGCTCTTTAACCAAGGTACTAAGGTACACATGTTATCCCTAATGGGGTTCCCTTCACTGTTTTAGCAAGCAGTATTATGTACTTAAATCTTTATAGAAAAGATTCATTGGTACATGACACAGCCAGGATTGAACCAGGGACCCAGTCATCTCAGTCCACACCCTTTGAAATTGCATCACCGACTCTTACACAGTACCACTACAAAAGCAACATTTTCTTTATCCTGATTCTTCTCTATATCTACCTAACTAAAGGTTTAAATGAAGATTTACTCCACCCAAACAGCACACAATACTTCAAAATATTTTTCAGAAATATTTCTGTAAACTCTTTTTGCAGACATTTCAACACTTTTAGAAATATTTTTAAAATACTTCCAATGTTATTTAAAATGATGTAAAAATGTTTTTCAAATATTTGTATGCTGTCTGGGCAGGAATCAGTTTTGAATTGCTCTATTTTATCATATGTAAATAGCTTGATTTTTGTCAACAGATAACTTCTACTCAACATGGCTGAGGCTAAAAAGAAATGTAGGCAGTATAGCATTGATTATTTGAAGTCTGGTTTCATTCCATCTCTGTCAGACAAACATCTGCCCATGTGCCTTTTGTGTAACAGAGTTTTAAACAATGATGCTATGAAACCATTCAAGCTGGAGGATCATCTGAGAAGGTATCAGCCTGATAAAACAGATAAATATTTGACATACTTTAAAACACTGAAAGAAAAACTTCAGAAGAGAACCACTGTAGACAATATGTTTGCTTCGCCATCAAAAAGAGACTATGATGGTTTGCAGGCATCTTACACTATCTCACGACTCATAGCAAAATCAGGAAAACCTCATACCATCAGGGAAGAGCTGATTTTACCAGCCATTGAAGACGTTTTGAAAACTGTTCTACAAAAGCCTGTACATGATATATTCAAAATAATTCTTTTGAGCAACAACACAGTTCAAAGACGTATTGATGAAATGAGTCATGATGTTGAAAGCTTCTTTTGTAATTTTCTGAAAATGAACCATTTCTCTATTCAGCTGGATGAGTCAACTTTATCTGGTAATGAAGCACTATTATTGGCATATGTTTGTTTTCTTAATGGACCAAGAAATCCATGAAGAAATGCTCTTTGTGAGACGTTTGACAACAGACACTAATGGTAAATCAATATTCAATGTTTTGAAAGATTATTTCCTGGAAAAAGCAATCCCTTTATCAAATAGAATATTAGCAGCTGTAGATGGAACACCAGCCATGTTTGGGTTCTACTGTGGTTTTATAAGCCATTTAAGACAAAATGTACCTGGGGTGGTTGCAATTCACTGTGTCATTCATCAACAACATTTAGTAGCTAAAAATCTGAGTGCCACATTGCATCAATCTCTTCAATTTGTCATAAATGCAGTAAACAAGATCTGTATCAACATGTTGAATTCTAGATTATTTACACAGTTGTGTGAAGAAAATGATGAGGACTTTCATTGATTATTCCTTCACACTGAAGTATGCTGGCTCTCAAAAGACTTATGTTTGACAAGATTTTTTTCTCACTTTTTGAGATGATTTTAGAGTTTTTGGATGCTAAAGATCCCATTTTGAAAGATAATTTAATCAAATGGAAACCAGACATTGCTTATTTAACAGATTTGTTTTCTCAGTATAATGAGGTTAACTTGCAGTTACAAGGCGACAGTCTGAATTTAATAAAAACAATGTTCATCATGGCAGCTTTTCTTGCCAGAATTATTCTAATGGAGCAAAACATTGGACGGTGCGAATTTTCCCAGTTCCTCAACTTGTCATTGACAAATGTCCAGGATGATGATGTTTTGGTCTACAATCAACATTTAAGTGTCTACACAGACTTTAAAACCAGGTTTGAGGATGTTTTGACTCTGGAAATACCACAGTGGATTATCAATCCATACAGTGACATTGAAGAATCGGATGTCACATTACAAGAAGAACTGATTGGAATAAGCACTATTGAAGTACCTACAGTGCAGTTCAGAATGGGGTATCAACTGTTCTGGCTTCAGAAAGATATACCTGTTGCTAATCCTGAATTATGGACTATTGCAAGAAAGTTTTTGATAGCTTTTCCATCTTCAAACCTTGTGGAAAGGGGGTTTAGCATAGTTGCCAATATTCTTACAAAAAAAAGAAATCAATTGCAAAGAGATCACTGAACATGGAAGACTATATACCTCACTAATTTTAAGCCAAATATTGAACAATTGCTATCAGAGCATCAGGATCATCCCTCCCACTAACAACATTATTTGTGTATTCATTTCATGTAAGAATTTTACTAGGTTCTTATTTGTTTCATTCCAAATCCAAGAATTTACCTGCATTTTGTGTCTTTTCAATAAATGTATGAATAAAAATTTTACACATTTTCTTTTTTTACAGTTGTCCATGCTATAAAATCCCCTATCAAAGTGAGTAGCACTGTGTCAGCTGTCAAAAACACATGTGAAGTTAATACGTTTAGGAAAATTCAATGTTAGGCAGAATTTTCTACAGAAAACAAAAAAAAAATGGCAAGTGGTCTACGGGGTGAAAACGTTTGGGAACTTTTGGTGTAGAGAAGCACTTCACAGTGGTAGCCCTGGTTTGCTGCCTTGGTGAGTTCAGGAACATAATGACCAACACGAAGATCATAAGAAATATTTGAAAACTAAGTGGTGGCCATATCTGTATTAATTTTAACAAAGCGGCATCCAGATCAGCATCTAGACTTATTAACACGGTGTCAGATGGGGAAAAAACAGGAATCTGTTATACATGTGTGTGATACTTAAGGAAGCAGAAAGAACTAAAAGTTAACTAATACATATTGATATATCTGGGAGCATATACTTGTAACCAAGGATAACCATCCCTAAGCACTGGCTTACCTGCACCATCAATTGCCATACTTTAGTGCCATCAGTACTGAAATGTATGACAGATAAAACCCATTCATCTTTAAAGTGCTACAATACACACTGATGCAACAGAATATTGCTGCCCATGCACTGAAATGTTACATTTGGGGCAATTTGTTAGAACTCTTGGTCTATGCTTTAAGGATCAAGGCCTTAGCCTCCCTCGGCCCACTCCACCCCACCCCAGCAATCACACTGCTTTTGAATGCTTCTTTGGTAGGATGCAGGGCCACTCGTTGTGGCTCAATTTCAAGGCCCGATGACAAAGCTCAGCTTCCAGCTTGTGCCCATTGGGAGCTGATAGGCAGTTCACACTTGCCAATCCCATATAACTGAAGGATGTTAAAGGGGACCCCCTCCTTTCCTAGCCAGTCTCGCTGCGAAATGTTATTAGCATTAGGTAATGATCTGTAAATGTGTCAAAACTATGCCACCTAGTGACACCGACGCCAGTTTCCTTTGGTGAAGTCACATTGATTGCACCACAGCAAGCCACAATACAATTAGTACTAATTTGGTTTCTTTGTGTATAACTACTGCACAGCACTTTGAGCTTCTGTGGAAGATTATTTTTCCTAATGTAAAACAGAGCATCATGCTTTAGCTCTCCCAAGGATCACTATTTTTCTCCTTCAGGCAAAATAGAATTTGGGCACAATGCATTTCATTCAGGATGGAAGAAATACAGTTTTGAAGGTCTGACATTTTGGGAGGTTGTTTTCTACATGCAATTGGAATACAAGGAATACGGGTCTGTGAGGAACAGGCAAATCAAATGAACTTGGTTAAACTGGGTATTCTTCACAAATATTTTTAAAATGAATTTCAAATTAATTCAATGTGCAAGGTTCTTGATTTATTATTATTTATAATTTATAGCCTATAGTACCCTGACAGGTAACACTGTTTATGACACTGTGTCCTTCGGTTAGTCATGCATAGTAGTAGCCTAGTTACTAGTTGGATGGGATAGAAATGTAAACAAACTAACAAACTAACTAATAACCATAAAACTGACTGCCAGTAAATTATTCACAAACCTTTAAAGTATAAGAGACTGGTAGGATCCAATGTATGTTCCATGTACACATTATGTCTCTCTTGGTTCCTTCCCCTCCTCTATACTGCGTTTCTAGGAACATTGTTGGATATAAATAATGTGAGGATGCATTTGGGGAGATTTATGAAACTTATAAAATTGTTTCAAGTAATGCCAGTGCAGAAGAAATCAGCATGCATCAGTAAAATTTTGAAGTGAAGTAAAACTTTAAAACTGTCCAAAAAAATCAATAAATTCAGGAATAAGTTTTCAGCGTTTAGATCCCATGTTCAAGGGGGTCAGGAAAGCCTTAGCTAAATTTACTAGCAACCACATGTGAGGAATCAATAGTTCTTTCAATAGCCTGGATTAAGCATTTGAGACCTTCTGTTTAATGCTTCCCCCTTTAAAGCTCATCAGACATTCTGGATCTGATAATGCCTTCTGCCTTATTTGTTTCCCTTCACAAAAGGACAGGGGGACATACTGTGGGCAGCATCCTTGCAGCAAGAGTAAATTTATTTCACAGAATAATATTAGATGAGGAACAACACAATTTAGTGGAATTTACTGCAAAATTACAAATGGAGTAAAAAAAAATCAGAGCTGGAAAAACACCAAGTTTCCAAGAAGCCATGCTTACCAAGAAGGATAAAGGTGGCAGCTAGACTTAAATAACTTCCATGTCATGTGGACACACATGTTCTCAGTCTCAAATACTCTGCTGGTTTACAAACTAGCCTTCAATCACCCCAGTTTTTTGATGTTTTCTCCAGACCATTGGCCCCCATCCTGCTTATTCTGTTGAACCTATTAAGATGGTTGCAGGACTAAAATGTCATGCACTTTTCTGAATGTTTGCAACTATCTTTTTATTTGACGGCATACTTACTGGCAGCAAATTATGCCTGTGTTCTGCCAAAACATCTCCAAAAACCCTTCACAAATTGCTTGCTCATACATAAGATTTTGTGTATCTTGATCTCCAATCCAAAAGCAACTTGCTTTCAGTGAAAAACAACAACATGCATCCCCCTACCTGAACTGACCATGCATCTTGGATTCATGCCAGCTCAGCACACTTACTCAAAACTGTTACAGAGTGGCCTTGGCAGACAGATGGGTGGCATAGAAGCCTCTATCTATCTATCTATCTATCTATCTATCTATCTATCTATCTATCTATCTATCTATCTATCTATCTATCTATCTATCTATCTATCTATCTATCTATCTATGGTTGAGGTATGGTTTGGGGAGTGTGGGTGACTGGTATATATGCAGACTGCCTTTGTACCTACGAGCAAAACCCTTTTTTCATAGATGAGGCAAACAGTAACATTAGAATATTTGGGTTGCAGTGCCTTCTTTTTTGGAACTGTTCTTGAAAGATAAAGGAGTCACAGGGTGGAATGGGGGTAAGAAGGAGAAGAGACTGTGACAGAGCAAACCAGGATCTGACCTAATTTAAATCACAACATTCTCTCTTGATGAATCTGTGATCCATGGAAACGAGATGTAGTTCACTAGCGGGACCCCATTTTAAAGAGTCAGCATGTCGCAGGTAGTCCAAAAGGCACTGGCTCTCTGGTGACAGATTCCTTGTGGTAGAATGGATGCTAATTAAGACTGCAGAGGGAGAATGCAACTTTTATTCATTTATTTACTTATTTATTTTAGAATATTTTTACTGCACCTTTCTCTTGTCAAAAGGACCCAAGGCGGCCTACAGAATGAGGGACAATATACAGTCCAGTACAATTAAGACATGTTTAGGTATTGAGAACAGGGAATTGAGGGTCATTTTACAGCATTAATAGACAACATTACGTTAAAGTTACAAGAGAATGCAAGCAGTTAACGGGGAGTAAAGTTCCATGTAAAGTTATGAATGTTGGAAACTAACATTGAAAATATAGTGCCAATGTAAAACCATAAGGTTATAAGTAGTTATAAACACAAAGTCTATGCGATCCTGTAGATTCATATACAGTAAAAGACACATAATTTCAGGCATGCCCAAATTTCGGCCCTCCAGATGTTTTGGACCACAGCTCCCACAGTCCTTTGTCACTGGCAATCTAAGCTTAGGATTCTGAGAGTTGTGGTCCAAAACATCAGGAGGGCCAAAGTTTGGACATATCTGTAATAGGTAGACCATCATTCAGGGAAAGCTCGCCTGAAGGGAAAGGTCTTTGCCTGTTTCCGGAAAGACAACAGAGATGAGGTATTCCTGGCCCAGTGGGAGGGAGTTCCAAATCTGGGTACAGCAACTTTCATGGGTTGCCACGAGACATATCTCTGAGGGTTTTTCACTCTCCTTCCTGCAAAAATTCTTCTCATCCTTTATAAAACCAGATTGAAGGAGGAAGAGTCTACTTCGGTTCTCCCCCTGGTGCCAGTCTTCTTGCATGGATGCCAATTGTAAAATTTCAGAGGGAAAGATGCAGACATTCTCCCAAACAGCCAATTCACTCTGAAGTGGTTCCACCTCTATCGCGTCAGTTTTGCCTAATTTGCTGCTTGTCTAAACCGACCTCTAGCATGTTTGGATTTTATACCTTTCTGCTTCAGAGCACAACATGATATAGTGGCAGGGAATTTAGAATTAGTAACTAAGAGTCTATTTTTGTTACAAGCTCATGTATTGGATCCAGCTTCTTGCCTCTTGGGGGAGGAAAAGTTCTTCATCTATCTTATGGGGTGTATTCCCCCACCCGTCTGCACCACAACCCACCCCATGCAGCAGGGTCCCTTTGTTGGCATAGAATATCAGTGCAAGGAGCATGTAATTTGCAACCGTGCGAGGGACAAAGTAGACAGACAGCCCAGGTGTTTAGGGTTATTTTCTTCTTCTTTCCAAAGCTCAGTCTATTCAAATGTTACTTACCCTAATTTTTTGTATCCTGGCCCCTTCTTGCTTGGCCATTATTTTCTTCACTCGAAAAGTGATAATGTTTGCAAAGAAGCATTTCCTGCTCATGCACAGGCCTTCCTTGCAAACAAGCCAGTGTCCTGAGTTTGCATCCAGGGTTCCTGTTCACATGTAGAATGTAGAGATGGGAAAGAACACTTCCTCTGTAGATGCATCCCTGTTCGTGAGGCGAAAATATCTAGATAGCTGAGGGAGGTTACTCATATGATGGCTAAAAGCAGGGCACATAATACCTGAATAGGAATGAATGGAGATAGTACACCTAGGTTGGTACTCCTAGATTTCCTTCTTTTGTGAACCCATCCAAGGCCATGTCCTGCTTCTTCTTGTTCCTCTACCTTGGTTAGAGAGCCAGAGGTACAAGCCTTGAAATTCACTCAATAGGCATGCTCAATAAAGTTTAGGAACTCCCCCCCTTGCGCTGTTGACGAATGGATTTCCTATGTTAATAAAAAGTTGGTTTAAAATAAATCAAAATAAATAAATAGGCCATTACTTGCTGCAAACATACATCCTGGCACTTCTATTTGTTGCATTTTTTTCAGGCGACTGGAGGACCTTTGCTATGGGGAGTCTGTAGGGTCTGCTATGGTGTAGACAGTGTTCAGGGGTCTGTAGGGTCTGCTATGGTGTAGACAGTGCATAGATGTCTCTTTCTACTAGCTAACTTGGACAAACTGGTTCAAGCCAAAGTCAGCAAAGATCCCACAGCACCAAAGTTTTTAATGGTTTTTTTAAACTGGTCATTAGATGTGTGTTGGGGGGGGACGGGGAGGAAGGGACTTATTATGAATGAAGGAAATGAGGTCAAAATATCTTATTAAGGATTCTCTGCAAGCTGAATTTACTAAAATAAAACAAATGTAAGGGAGAGAAAGCACTGTCATTTATTACATTTTCCTCCTCCAAATCAGTTTGACAGATCTCAATTGATGCCTGGAATCACTTAAGTTTAATTGAAGTAACCACCCCTAGAGAGATTTTAAAATCAATTGAAGGCATGTTCTCAACTAAAGCCAGAAATATTAGATTTGTTTCACACAACCTCCAGGATGGCTTATTTCTTTGTAATATAACTGGGGAAATGTCTAACATTTTAATTTTAAACTGCTCTTTAGGGTGGGATGGGATAGATATTTGAATTCTTTGTTGTTGTTTTTAATACTGGTTTTATTGCATGTAATTTCCCCAAGAACCATATGATGTATGCTTTCAAAGGATGGGTGTGACATGGCTATCATATGATGTTTGTCCATGAAGGGAGAAAGAAATAATAATTGTGTCTTCATCAAAGAGCAATGTTTGGCCACAACATGAAGAACTTCATCAGGAGGGTTATAAACTGAATTTGGAAAGGCAAATTTTGATTGATTCCAATGAGAAATATTTTTCCCTAGGGGGACTAGGAAAAATAGAGACAAATGTGAAGGGGGGAACAGGATTCAAACTGAAGATTGGAAAATAATTGTTAAGAAATACCTTATAACCTTGAAGGCATTCAGATTTCTAGGCCTGGAGGAACCGCATCCAAGAGTACTGAAGGAGTTGGATGAAGAACTCTAAGAACGATTGTCCATTATTTTCTTGAAATCATGGGAAGCAGGTGAGGTACCAAATGGCTAGATGTTGTCCCTACATTCAAAGAGGCCAAAAGGAGGGAGCAAGGAACTATAAACGAGTCAGCCAGAGAAAACACTGGAACAAATTATAAAGCCGTCATTATGGAACCACCTTGAAGACAATTCAGTAATAACTAGGAGCCAACATGAGATATGTCAAGAACATATCCTGCCAGACTAATTGGATCTCATTTTTAAATCAGGTAACTTCCCTGATAGGGAATGCTTTGGACATAGTATATCTTCAGCAAAGCTTTTGACAAAGTGTCCCGCCATATTCTGATTAGCTAGCTAACTTGGTGTAGGCTGGAAAGAACAACTGTTGGGTTGATACATAGTTGGATGCAGAATTGTACTCAGAGGGCGATGATTAATGGCTCGTTCTCATACAAGGAGGAGGTGACAAGTGGGGTACCCCAGGGCTAAGTCCTGGGTCCAGTGCTCCATTATTTTTACTAATGACCTGGATCAGGGGATGCAGGGGATACTAATCATAATTGTGGGTGACACAAAATCGGGTGGAATATATAATACCCTGGAAGACCAAAACAAAATTCAAAAGGATCTTGATAGGCTTGAGCACTCTGTTGAAAACCTAAAGAAAGAAAGAAAGAAAGAAAGAAAGAAAGAAAGAAAGAAAGAAA
>JAHTLZ010003542.1:24995403-25044346 GCA_023846285.1 Phrynocephalus versicolor
CACACACACACACACACACACACACACACACACACACACACACACACCTCCAGCCAGCATTTCAAAAAATACACACTGGGATTCGGAGTGCTTCAAATGATAACCACACAGTCAATATCTGAATATTTTCCATATCATATACAGCTCTTCCATTGTTTTTCTTCACATCACCATCAGTTTACAGCAATCAATTTAAAATGCAAAAGTTGAGATATATAAGGATTAGAACCTTTGCTATAAGATGCAGTATTTATGCTTCCCTCCCCTCCCGACCAAAAGAAAAGAAGGCTCAGTGACCAAGAACATCTTTCATTAATCAAACAGATAGCCAGGGGTGCATAGTGGCAAGCCATACACATATTGAAACAACTGGATTTCATCAGTGAAAAGCCCTGAATTACTTGAGCCTCAATGGGAATGGTAATTTGCTATCAGAAAAATTCAGGATCAGGAAGAAAGCAAGCAGAGATGCCATGGTGTGTCTTGGGAGACCATGCTGTGTTGATTGTGCTAGCATTATTCACGTGTTTGCACTTCAGTCAAAGACATGAGACCCTTTAGAAAAATTCCAGTGAACAGTGTCAGTGTTGTACAATATACAATGTACAATGTACAGTGTCAATGTTGTCCTTAATACCACTCCACTGTCCTTCACACTCAGAGAGAGAACAGTGATGGCAGTTGTGGTGTGAAATACACACACACACACACACACACACACACACTTTTTGTTTGGGACGTCATAAAAATAACAAGAATGTTATTTCCATGAGGGTAGACCCTCCCCTCTTGAATGCATCTACATCTAATCAGAAGGTATACAAGTATTTAATACAAATACTTGGAATTTAGTATGTGATCCACTGAATAAGGATTCACTGGTTCATATATTAAATCATTTATTTTTATTCTTGGTTTTTTGCACCTATATGGACTCTGTGTCAATGGCCAGAATCCTATTGGTGAGGAAAGCCACATGCAATGGCACTTGCGCACGTGGATCCCCACTTTGATAAGGTATACAGCCAACTGCCTGAGGAATTATAGCAACTAATACCCAGATGATTGTGTGATGAACAGCCCACCAAATCCCTAAGGAGCTTCACTCTAAATACTGACACATACAGACACAACTTGACATAGACATCTACCATCCGTTTTTGGACTCTTATCTACATTTTTTTCTGCAATATCCATGAAATAGTGGTGCTTAGCAGAAATGGAATCTTCTCCGCAAAAGCTTGCAGTTTGTTTGATCATTTAGTGGTCAAATGAAAGTAATTGCCTTTACAAATGACTCTGGGTCTTCCAAATGTTTGTTCATGATACTCAAGCTGTTGAGGAATATTTACAGCTTTAAGAAGCAGTTAAGAACTTGGCTTTTTAAGCCCGCCTTTGGCGATCAAGGAGGCTGATTTATTTTATGTTGTTTGTTTGCCCATCTTTTTTTGCCACCATCTTGTGGTTTGTATTTTGGTATATTTGCACTTGTATTTTTATTGGATTTGGCTCCATGATGTCTTTTAATATATTTATTGTTGTGGATGTGACTTTCCCCCCCTTATTGCTTATTTTACACTGTACACTGCCCTGAGTTTCTCTGCTGAAAATTGGGCAGTATATAAATATAAACAATATATAAATATAAATAAACATTTAATAGATGCCTAGATGCCCTAAGCACATCCGATCTCGCCTGATCTCAGAAGCTAAGCAGGGTCAGCCCTGGTTAGTACTTGGATGGGAGACCACCAGGAAATACCAGGTGCTGTAGGCGACCTGGAGTAGGAAATGGCAAACCACTTCAGTATCCCTGCCAAGAAAACTCCATGGACATGGGGTCATGAAGAGTTGGTCACGACTGTAACAACACAACACACACACAAACATTTAATGTTTGTTCAGGAAAAAAATATTACTTTGCTTGGGGAATCTTTAAGCACCACTTCAAAAATTATTCAACTTTCTGTTCCAGTATCCTGTTGAGAAGAAATTGTCAACAGCGTAGTTATGTGGGATCATGCAGCTTCAGCAAGGACTACCACTCAACAATCAGAGGATGCATTTTGTCAAAATCATTTCCACACCAGCAATGCTGTTGTCCTGTGTTACCATGGGCCTAAACTCATTTGGATATTGGCTTCTAACAGCTACTCCTGGGAAACTTACTGTGTATTCTCACTTTCACTCTGTAAGGAGTCTGTTATCTTCAGGAGAGACCTAGTTGGACCCATCTGCAATGGGTGTTCCTTAAGTTATGGAATACGATATTACAAAATCAAACATGTTTTTACATGGATTGGAATCCTTATACTGGAGGCTAGGCTGTACTGACTTTCTCACACATGTACTGCAGGATGCCTGGAGCACAAGTGTGGCAGTTCCTTGAGAAACTACCACAGGAAATCCTTAGATAGTTTTTGTGTGTGTTGATTATGAGGCAGATTTGTCTTCCAAACAATAGCACAGTATAATTTATAGCATCAGCTTTTGTTACCCCGAAAAAGAATAAAAGCCAATAACTACAAACTATATCCACCCAAATTAATATATGATACAGTAATTTTTTTTAAAAAAAATGTGCGCTGTAGATTGCCTTCTGAGGCAAATACACAAATAGACAAATACTGAGTGAATGAATGTGTAGAAGTCTTCTAAGCAGCCTTCTCCTAAATCCACCAGGGAAAAATGGTCACAAATAAACTGTACACTTCTGTCCTGTTAATATTCTGTCAGGGAAAAAGTGTTTGTTGAGCTGCCGTAGTTTCTTTTGCATCTCTTGGTATCCCTCACTACCAGAGTTTACCCCACACTATCTGCTAGACCAGGGATGGTGAATCTATGGCACGGAAAGAGCTTTTGCTTGGCACGCGACATGCTCCTTCCCCCTCCACTTCCACCTACGCTGGACCAGCCATGAGGAATTTGTGGAGGGGGAAGTGGTGGGGGGCAGGGAGCATGTCGGGTGCCAGGCCAACCCTACAATCGCCATTGCCATCGCCGCCCTTGCCGCCACCCCCTGCCGCCCCTGACCCCGCCTCTGCCAACCCTGCCGCCAAGACCAACCCCATCCCTGCCCCTCCCGCCGCCGCTGCTAACCCTGACGTCATCACCCTTGCTGCCATTGACCTCGCCCCACCCCTGACTCCCCACTGCAGCCGATCCCGACCCCCCCCACAGCCCCCATCACCATCACCATCGCACCTGCCGCCACTGCCCTGATCCCGCCTCCGCCGCCATTACTGCTGCCATCCCTGCCCCTCCCACTGCCAACAACGATGACCCTGACCGCGCCCCCTCTGTCACCTTGCTGCCTTCGCCCCCTTCCCCCCCGTGCTGCCGCCGATTTTGACCGCCGCTGCTGCTGCCGCCACCACTGAGTTTGGGCACTCGGTGGCAAAAAGGTTCACCGTCCCTGTGCTAGACATGGCCATACAGTTCCTCTCAGCATAGGAGTGTGCAAAGGTGGTAGAAGTGCTGCGAAGCTACTGGAGGGGATGGACAAGGGAGTGAAGTTGCTTTATGGACACACTGTAAGACTTTGGAGAAGCTGACAAGACTCTTGGCTAAAGAGACCGAAACCATCCTTTTTGGTTACGCTCTATGGGAGATTTCCTATGGGGCTAAGGAAACACACACACACACACCACCCCTCTCTGCTTCTCAACATCTTTGGGCCTATGAGCTAACTGTGTAATCAATGACAGACTCCCGACTAATCATGAAAGGAACGCCTAGGTCACATTGGTGGCCCAGCTTCTTTTCACAATAGGGTAGGGCAGGTGCTTTAGCTCGGCTCCTCTCAGCCAGGAAACACAGCAGGAATGCGTGACCAATTGGGCTTCAGCAAAGAAAGCTTTCTTTAATGGACAGAAAACACTAACCTTTTTATTCCACTCCTCTTTCTCTCTCCCCGGCTCCTTTCAGCATTTTGCCTGTTTAACCCTTTACATGAAAGAAGAGGCTACAATATGTTGCAGGCTGTTTTTTAAAAAAACTTGGAAAGAGAAACGATGTTATCTTTCATGACAAAATAGTCCCTTGAGTGAAAATAATGAAACCTGGGCTTTGGGGGAACAATGCTAGTATATCTCTCATGAACAATTATAATAAATGCAGTATTTTAAATTATTACAGCATTTAAACCAGTGATATAAAATGGATAGGGCGAAATAAAATTGTCAGTTCCAGCTAGAGTAGACCCAGTGAATGAGTGGGTGTATTCCAGTCGAGTGTAATAATCACTTTTAGCCCATAAAGTGTACAATTTTGGAGTGACTGAGAGATATTGTCATGTGTCCTTCCCCAACTGATTAAATTTGTCGTGAATTGTAGCTGCAACATATTTTGTAGACCGTGTGGCCAACAGAAGTGGACTAGATGACCTCTTCCAACTAAAATGCTATGGTTTTTGACATTTTACAACAACAATATTGGGTGAATTCTTCAAGAAATTGAGATACCTGTGCTGAAGCGTTCCAGGTTATTACAACTTCAGTGCGATATTTCAAAGTAAGAAACCAAATCTTGTTAGCACAATTTGTCAAATGGATTTAACCACTTGGGCAGTTTGGAAGCATACATCCCATTTGTTTCAATTTTTACTCGTAGTTTGCATATATCAGCAAACTGAGCCCTTAGTTGTTGAAAAACTAAAACTGTGATGGTTTCCCCCATCGTTTTCCTTTTTTTAAAAAAAAAAACACACACACACACACTATGAATATTTGTTCCCACCTGAGGCAGGCAGCAGTATTTTGATGTTGTTACATGCCACCAAGTCACCTAAGTCTTTGAGAGATCCTGTGGATGAGCAGTCTCCAAAATGTCCTGTTCTCTTTAGCTCAGCCGTGACCAAACTTCAGCCCTCCTGATGTTTTGGACCACAGCTCCCAGAAATCCAAGCCTGCATTCCCAATGGCAAAGGACTGTGGGAGTTGTGGTCCAAAACATCTGGAGGGCCAAAGTCTGGACATGCCTGCTTTAGCTTGTCTCTGCTCCTGCAATGACAAGGTGGTGGCTTTCTTTATGAAGCCAGACCATCTCCTATTTGGTCTTCCTCTTTTCCAGCTGCCTTCAGTTTCCCCCAGTACTGTTTTCTTTTCCAAAGAGTCTGGTATTCTCACGATACAACCAAAGGACAACCACCTGCCCTGTTTGTGTAGGTTTTGTTTTGCTTCCAGAGAAGATTCGTGTTTGATTTGCTCTAGAAACAAGTATTGGGGAAGGTACTTAGGTGAGAAAATGGCAGAGGGGGAATGCAATAAATACTCCATACTCCATCACAAACTCCAAACACTGTTTCAGTCAAATCTGAACTGCTGTGGTTGTGTTTTAGTCAATTAAAACGTGAAGGTGAAGTCTCCTATAAAATATATATGCTGTGATCCTCAGCATGTTACATACTAGTCCACATGAATAAATTTACACTCCTCAGTAAACATACACTGAAGCAAGTACTGTACTCAGGTGGCTAAAAATGCTTTTGATATTCAGGTTACAACATATACAGCTTAACTTTTTTGGGGGAGGCATGATAAATTATGGCTGACACCCACAAAGAAACCCATGCAAAGGGTTCCATTTCAAGCAGAAAGGTGACTAGGAGAGTATGATCCTCCTATTTTCACACACATAATTTTATCTCGTGTTATCTATATTATAAGTTATATAATATTTACTAACATGTTTTAGATGCCAATTGTGGATGGCCGTAAATTGCCACATGAGGGTGAACACTTCTTACCCTCTTCAGTATAAAGAATTAATTTCAGAAATGGCACTTTGTATTTTCACATACATTGCATGTAATCTGCTATACAATTCCACACGTGCATGGATTTCAAATGTTGGCAACAATAATTTTGTCTCTACTAGAAGAACAAAAGATATAAAATAAAAAACTTTTTTTCCAGTATATTACTGGCTGTCTCTGGACCTGCCTTAAAGCCTAGTCAAGTGATTTCCAATAGTTGGGGCAGAGAAGCATTAAAATATTTTTTCACAGAAAAAACATTAATTTTACGATTCAGTAGTTTGAATTATAGCTTATGCCAAGGCCCACTTAACAGAAAAAAATAGGCACAAGGTATGACTCATCTGGAATTTCCTTTGCAAAGAAAAAAAGAAAAGGGGAAAAGGGGAAAAAACTTTTTAAACAGCTTCTGCTTTTTCAGATAGAGCTGTGTATATCATTACCATCCTGGGCATTTCTATGCAAGCAAATGAAAATATGTCTGTGATTGTTATATAACTTGTACATTTCAAATGTTCTACCCATTGGGTAAAAGGTACATAACAGTGAAGATAATTTTTAAATGGAGCTTCATGCAAAAATTAACTCTATTTTTTTTTAAATGAGGCTAATGAAATAAAAAGGCTCTTTATATCACAGCTGTAGATATGCATGCATAGATTTCATGTTCAATTGTACATAATGTGCAGCACCCGCCTGTAGGAGAAATAATTTAATGGACTTTGTAATTTGG
The DNA here is from genome assembly GCA_023846285.1 of Phrynocephalus versicolor. NCBI lineage: Eukaryota > Metazoa > Chordata > Lepidosauria > Squamata > Agamidae > Phrynocephalus > Phrynocephalus versicolor. Next base: position 25,001,892 of record JAHTLZ010003542.1, read on the forward strand.
GACTAAAGGCATAACAAAATGTTATAGCTGTAGCCTTGGCTTTTCTCGATGCACATTTGGTATATCTACACAAGTTTTATTTCTTTCAAATAAGTTTTCAACATCTAGGTAGTTTTAAATAATGTCTTCAAAAAATGACAGGAGTTAAACTGTTGTTGTTTTTCCTTCTCACTTCAGAATTTATACTGTATATGCAAAAACAAACAAGCAGTACCCCTAAACCAAAACAATTTTCAGAATAATGCACTCTTCATTACAAGATAATTTTGATAATAAGAACATTGTGTTCATTCAATCGCCGTGGTTTGTACCCCCTGTTTTTCTTCTTTAAAATGGGGCTCAAGAAATTCAGAAAAATCAAATAAAATATCCTTAATAAATATAAATATAAAATCCTCAATCAATACAGTATAAGTATCTTATGGGGTATTGCAGAGAAGTAGTTTCATTTCTTCAGATGTCCTGACAATTTTGATAACTAAGATATGACCATCCGAACATGTACAACATGCTGGGGCAGGAATGTTGATTCATGGCTTGCTTCTTATATATGGCTCACACCCTGATTTTTGCTAGCTTCTGCCACCCACCTGATCTTACCTGATGGGCATCCCTCTTGTTTCCTTCCAAATATGTCTAGAAATTAAACAGAGGTGCCATCTGTCAGTCACAATACAGCATGGGAGGAGTTGGCAGGGTGACAGACACCCTTCCTGGTGCCCTTCTGATTGGAAAATGAAAGGTTGCTCAGGGCTCTCTTTTTCGTACAGAAGGAAAATTTGCCAAATGAAACATAGCATGGTATTTGTATACTATTGTATTCTGTTAGGTCTTGACTGTTTACTATTGTTGGGGTTTGTTTGTTTTGTAGTTGGGTGGTCACTGTTGGGTGACGTCTGTACACCACCCAGAGTTCCCTATGGAAAAATCGAGTGGTTAATAAGTGTAATAAATAAATAAATAAATAAATAAATAAATAAATAAATAGGCCTGATTTTCCGGGATTCTTTCAGCACCTTGCCAATGTCATGTGACCTGGAAAGGGACAAGACAATATAGACTTTCTGCAGCCAAAATACAATGCTGACATTGGCCAGGGACAATCAGGCTTTGCCAGCTAAAGATCTATACTTATTGTTGGGCCCCTTGACCAGCAATTCTATAGCAGCATATAGGGTCTATCATGCTACTGCCCTGGGGCGTTGCATGTTTCAGTTGTGATTCCATGGATAAAACCTATGATAACCACCTAACATAGTTGGGGCCACACCTATGTTTGTGCCTCCCCCCCCATCAGAGGGTGTGTGGAATATTGCAAAGTACAAATACTATTTGGTCATTTTGATGCCGCCCCCAGCACATGTTCCCCCTGCACCTTCCACCCCCACCATTATGGTCCTTAGAGCATGTTACAACTTACAACCCAAGTAGGCCCATTTGAAGGAATGAAACGTCCAGAGCCGTTGACTCACAGAATCCTTACTGAATCAATGTGGCCTGCTCTAGCGCACTTTGCTACATGAAGCAACAGGGTTTTAGCCTTTGGGCGGCAGGTATAATAGCATCCATTGAACCAGTCCTTGGCAGCACAGAGGTAGGGAAAAGCATCTTCTCCTCTGCTCCTCAATAAAGCTTTCTAGAATGCTGGGCATTTGGTTGTCTTTTGTTCACCAGGCCTCCAGCTGTTGGAAAGTTACATTTAGATCACCAAATAGCAATTCCTCTGATGCAAAAATAATCTGTGGAGGAAAGGGTATAAAGCTAATGCATGGGAAGAATGGGACCCTGACTTACCAGGGTCCGACACTGATGCCATCGTGCTGACGAGGATGGAGGGGGATCCGGCAAAGGCGGTTGCAATGTGGGGGCTCCGCCAGAAGAGGAGTAAGCCCCAGATGTGCTGCAAGGCCGGGATTGGCCAGGCAACTTCCAGAAAGGAGGGACATCGGCCGGAGGATGTGACATGGTGGGGTTTTCAATGTGGTCCTCCGGCACACCATTAAAGGTGCGTGCTGGGGCCAGAAGCCCCCAGTTTTGCTGAAGATGGCTTGCCCGATGCTCCCACCTTGTAATGCTCTTGTGGTTGTTTACATGTTGTCACAGCTTGTTGGAAGGCATTTTTGAAGGCATTGGGTTGGATCCTGTGGTTAGCAGGCAGCAGGCAGTGCCCTGCAAAGCCTTGCTGGATCTGAACTGCTGGCTGTTGGGGCAGGGTTGTGCTTTGCCCACCCAGGGGATGGGGCATATGGCCCACTCCTACCTCCAGTAGGAGGACACTGGTGCCATGTAGTGGCTTACGTTCTCATGGTGCCCGGAAGTTCATCCTTGGGAGTCTCTTAAGGAGACAGGCTACATCGTAGAACAGTGGGGTTCATCGATGTTGGGATCCAAAACAATGCCTGGCCATATGAGCTGTGCTGAAATTAGTTAATAAAGTTGTGGCCTGTTTTTCTCTAGAGTTTATGTGTGAGGGTGAGTTCTTTCTTCACAGACAGAGTATAAGTCAGACAGAGGCCATCAACCTTTTGATTGTTTTTGTGGATTTCATGTCTCATTGTATCCTCAAGGATCCATTGGCCACAGGTGTCTTTACAAAGTGTAGCACTGTTCAGCAGACATAATAAGGTGGTTTAAAAAGTTACTTTTTAGAAGTGCCGAAGTATTTTTTTCTGCCAGCAGTTGGTTATGAACCAGAATGGATCATCTGTTCCTAGCCATCTGTCATGTCCCCCCCCTCCAAATAGAAGACTATCCTCTGGCGTTCATGCATACCTATAATGGGGACATTTGCATGAGGAGGTCTCCAACGATATCACTATGAGTGCCACAGCTCCCTTTCTGAAGTCACTCACCCTTTGCCCATGGACACTGGAGGGCAGGACAAGATGGAACATGTGAATTAAAGGCAGAGGCTAGCTCCTTTGTAGTCATTCACACAGTGGTCTTCAAATAACACACAAGTTATCACACTGAAGAAGGCTTCTACATAATATTGGGAATAATGTTATATTGTAGAGCTGTGCTGTCTTTCAGTATATGTGTAATTTTCTTTTCCATCTGAAGACAGACAACTTTTTCTGTGTAATCCTCTGATTGGTTTTGAATTTCTTTCTGATGTGTTTTTTGAGATTCAGGGGAGATTGCTGAAGCGACTGTGTTTTCTCTCTCTTTCGATTACATTTCTTTCCAGTGCTGGTGGTGTCTCTATCTCTATGTGACGTAAATTTCTGATTGGATTTGCAGGTAGCACACATATATTCAAACTCCCATTTTAAAAAGCAGGAAATTTAGTTGTTCAGAAAAACAACTGAATACCCCTTTATGACTGTGGGATATTTTGCTTCTGTATCCATGATTTAACACACCAGAAAATGGCCCAGTATTGCTGCACAATATCATGCCTGCCTTGCCAGATGGGAAAAGGGTGCCAAGATTTACACAGCAAAGGGCAGCCTGAATGCTGACAACACCAATAGCAGCAGTCAAGATGGTTTACAGGATACCCTCTTTGGCTCAATACCATTCACACTAGTGGAAAAACAGCCCTGAGAAGTGCTTCATGTTTGGATAAAAAGTGGGGAACAATTGAAAAAATTGGGTCAGCTTCTGGGATTTCCCCCTATGTGCTGTCACTTTGCAAACACAAGTGGGTAAATCAGAGTGGTGTGTGTGTTTTGTTTTTATTATGTAGAGTTGAATATACTCTGTGGTAGTAGGAGGAGCCACATGTTCCTGAGCAGATAGATATTCATCTGGTGACGGCTGAAATATTGGACCTCTCTCAATGATCACATGAATGAGGAGGAGTGAGTGTGCAGCTGTTACTCTTTATAGTACTACAATCCAGATGTATTTCCTCCAGGCAGCACTTATCTTATCGAGTTATCATATTTTCCACATAAATTGTAACATTTTTGTTCCTGGGAAATGTAGGGTTTTCTTCTCTTCAACTAGCATGTCATTACACTTATAACCATTCTATAGAAATGTATGTGTGCAAATTGAACTAGCACAGATTTGAGTTGGAGTGAATCATGGGATTCTTGCTGAAACTCTAGTTAAAGGCGGCTTTCCCCTTGGCCCCCATGACATAACCTTGGAACATGGGGTCCTTCAGATGATCTTGGAACACAGCTCCCATCATTCTCAGGAAGCATAGTCAATGGTGGTAGTGGTGGAGGGGTTAGAGTTCCAGCCTGGCTTCTGGAGTTATTTCTTACCCTTGTTTCCCAAAAAATGATTTGTCACTGGACAGTGGGGAAAGAAGCAACATATATGGTATGGGAGAGGCAAGAAGTGGAGCTAACATACACTGCATTATGTTTTAAAGGAGGAACCTTGCTTTTCGGCAGTGCTTTTATAGTCATGGGATGGTAGTGGCCTCAGTACCTGGTGGGGGAGGAATATTACATGGTTCAAGTGTTTGTGCTGTTGTCTCATGCTGTGAAGTGGGCGTTAAGGTACCAAAGAGGCCAGTCACCTGAGGCCTTTTTGTTTTGTGAAAACACAAAAAAGAAGCCCCAAACTAAGAAAGGTACACATCTTACTATTGAAAAGTAGAGATGGGCATGGAACGAACATTTTTTTGTTTCCGTTATTAGTTAGTCGTTCCGTTGCGTAATGAAATGACACACGAAAATTGTGATGAAAATGCAACGAAACGAACAGAACCATGAAAATTGTGCTCGTTACGCTTCATTTCCGTTAATGGCGATGCGCAATGAAATGAGTTTTTAATGTTAAAAAACACCCTGGACATCCGTAAAAATGCAACAATAATTATTTATATTGTCTGATAATACCTACCAGGGGGGTTGGGGTCCTTAAAAGGTGCATTTATATATTTTCTCAGATTGCTGTTTTTTTTTCCCTTTAAGGGGAGTTAGGGGACATCGACCCAAAATGGCTCCCAGATGCCTAATATTGATTGATTTCTTGGGTATTAAAACACCCTGGACATCTGTAAAAATGCAGCGATAATGCGATAATTATTTGAAATTATTACCTACCAGGGGGTTGGGGTCCTTAAAACGTTTGTTTTTGTCCTCTCCCATCATGATGTATTTTTCTTTTCCCTTTAAAATGGATGCCGCCACCAGCCACAAAATGGAGGCAAGCCATGTGATGGGATCATGTTCAACCAATAGCATGCAGGTTGCAGACTGGGCAGGTCTGGCAGCCAGAGAGGGCATAAAAAGCTCTGGCAGCCCCCATCCTCCTTGCAGTCTCCGGTGGGAGTTAGGGTGGGATTATTGTCTCTGCGACTCTAGCTTCAGTCCTGCAGCCTCCCTGTGTGCGTGCATGCATACCTCTCAGTGAGTACCCTCCCTTGCCCCGCAGTGCAGTCACTCTGCGGCTGCCTTGCACCCTGGGCAACGCCCGCCACTGGTTTTGCAGCCTCCCTGCGTACCTAGTCTATACTGTGTCTCTGTCAGCATCATTTTTTTTAGTGTTTTCCCTCTGGTCTGGGGTGTTGGGGGACACCAGCGCACAGAAATGCTTTGAAAATCGCGCAAAAAGCGGGTAGAAACGACAAACAAAAAAACAAAAAACAGAAACAATATTTTTCCAAAAATTTGCGACAAATGGAAACAAACTGAAACAGACCTCTCAACGACAAATGAAAAACCAAAATGCCATTTTTTAAATTCGTGCCCATCTCTATTGAGAAATGTGAAAACTAGGAAGCATTTTTTTAATTATTAATTATTTAATTAATTATTATGGCTCCCAACTACATTTCAGTGTTTTACTAATGTGCAAAAAATACTTTTTCAGGATTTGGATTAGGAATTTGCGGGAGTCCAGCAAAAACAAGAATTCTGGGGAAGAATGTGTGACCACGTCTTCTGGAGGTTTCATCCTATGACCCCTTTGATGGTTTTCATTGGCCAGCTAAAGCGATGGCTCTTTGCCTAGACTTTCTGGGGCCTATAATCCTCCTTGTCCTTTGCTGCTGGCATTTGCTTGCCAGCATTTGTTTCCCTTTTGCTTGCTTGTTTTAGAATGTGGTATCTTCACCTTGGTCGCTTTGTGCATTAAATCTTTCTTTGTTTATTTTTGCTACCCAGTCATTTTTGTTTCATTGTATTTTCAAGTTTGTTTGTAAGCTGCTTTGGATATTAAGATTGAAAGGCAGGGTATAAATATTTTAAGTAAATAAAACTATGCTTTCTGTAAAAATATTAAGAAATGGTAGAATAGGATTAGAAAGGTGTCTTGGAGATTTTTGTGTGTGTGAAAGGAACCAATCATGTAACAGCTGAATCAAAATATTTAAATATTCTACAGTGTATTCTGAATCAATTAAATTCATCCACCAGAGGTCATAAGATGATCAAATGACATTTTTCTTATACCTTTTGAAAAGTTCTGTGGGATCAGTTGAAAAAAAATTGCTGAACCCATATGAAGGAAGAGCTTTCTTTCTTTTCTGGCTTTTGGGGCTGGGCCATTTTCTTTGCCCCATGCAGTAAAATCCTCTATATTTTCTATATTTTTCTATTTTACTGATAAAGTCAACTGTTGCTATGCCAATCCCCATAACTAGTTTGTCTTTGTTGGGCTTTGTATTTTCTGTTGGATTGTTATAAGATGCTGAACTGCAACAAATCAGGATTCTTTTTAAGCTGCATATTGAATTTATCTTAATATTGAGGCAGTTACTCACTTGAAAGTTAGCTATCTTTTTTTTCTGCCAAATGCAGCATTCACAACAAACCTAGGTTTTCACAAACTTTATTTTGAATACAAAAAAAAATGAATACGAACAGGAAGTAAAAACTAATCTACAACAATCATAATTCTAAATCACAGTTTGCACTGGAGGCAAATTGCCGCTAATGTAATGAGTGGATTTCCGCTCACATGACAGAAATCCACTCCTCTTTGCTTTCCCTTCTTTGCTTTCCCCTGCAGACTGATGATCCTACAGTTTGGTTTGAGAAAAGGCATTTGCTGGCAGGGAAACCATTGCCTTATATGGGTGGGGGCCTTATTTGGAGGAGAGGAGTATGCAGGACTTGAAAAGCATTAAAAAAAACCCTTTTGCGTTGTAATCATAGCATGGGAATAGATTTGGCAGCAAGGCAGGGTGGATATATGCATTGATATTCCAGGAAGATGTGATGTTTCCCCTCCATGACAGCAGCCAACTGAATTCTAATCATAATTTAAAGTCTTGGTTAAGACCCATAAATGCCTGTATAGCTTGGGATTCCTACCACTTAAACCTGCCCTCTCTGATGACACTTTTTATACAATCTGAATCCTGGTGCCAGGGCAGATACATTTTTGGTTCCCTGATCATTGCCTGGAATTTTAATTCAATTCACTGCATGAAATTTTCATCTGTTGCGCTACAGTTTTGCCCTGAACATTTGCAGTTGCTCTGTACTGTTTCTATATGATTTCTATGGTAATGATTGGCTATTGGAAGCTACTGTGATAGTTTCACTCAGGGGCAGCCTACAATCATTTAGGCAAAGTAACCTCTAATGTTCAGACATCATAAAGAAGCTCACCCTGTAAAAGGTTATCCATCACAACATCCTGCTACTCAGGGTAATGAAGAGCTGAAAAACATTACGATCCTGATGCCAGTCCGAATTGATTCAGTGGGAATTATGTGAGTGTTGACTTTACCAGTCAGCAGTTGATTCAGTTGGTTTACTCTCTAGTTGAAACTGGGATTAGCAGATTAATTTATGTCTTTGAGAAGGCGGTTGGATGGCCTTTGCTTTTCCTGAACATATGTTTAAACGAGATACTTGAAACCAGAAGAAGTTACCATACAGTGTGACCTATTGCATTCTGATTCGGAAAAGATTAGTGGCACGGGCAATTCTGATCTTGTTGGAAAGCAAACAAATAAACTGCAGCCCTAAATGGAAATATCTGCGTGCAGCCTTTTGCAGAGCATAGGAAATGGGTTTTTGTTTCCTTTTTGTGCCTTTCTTGTTCCACATGACAATTCATTAATCATTTGATAGTGGGTGTCTGTATTGTGGTGCTGTAGGCGCACGATGGGCTATGGAGGTACTACCAGAGCAGCCATAAAGAGGTGCTGGATTTATTGCCAAGCCAGGCAAATGGATTTTGTTGGGACTGAAGTCTAAATAAATCCAAACAGAGGATGCCCTGGCACCGGGTGTCTGCAAATGTGTGTGACCTCAGAGAAGGATTTGGAGGATTAAGGGTGTTTTGTGGGCAAGAAGGTGAGAGCCGTAACATGTGTCCCCCTCACTCCTGCCGCTTGGGCCACTGAGGTTCAACAAAGAATAATAAGGAAGAAGAAAGCAAGAGGCATGTGTTCCTGCAGTCCATTCAGAATGAGAGAACAGTGAACCATTTGTTCCATTGTGCAAATAGCACTGCTAGAGACAGACAGATGGGTGTAGGTGTGTGTGTGTGTGTGTGTGTGTGTGTGTGTGTGTGTGTGTGTGTGTGTGTGTGTGTGTGTATACATGTGTGCTTGTTTGTATCCCAATGTGGGTGTGATGAAACAGTGCAAGTCTTCTTATTGTGATAGCAAACAGAATACAGCCTAGCCAAACTTAAAGCACTATCAAGCATTTTCAGAGTGGGAGATGTGAATGGCCTGTTCATATGCACATTTGTTCAGAAACACCTTATCTCAGGTGCACATGCATAGAAGTGTTAAATGCACACTGCTTAACTTGGGCTGAATAACTCTCTTGAATTTAATCTCCAGTACATCACACAGTAAATTACATAGAATTTAAAAAAAAAATTAAAAGGTTAATGTAGAGTGGCTATTTCATGTTTACTTTTCTTCTAATTTTGACAAGAGAAATGTGAATGGCAAATGTACCATGTTAGAACATTTGAATGTTAATGGTAAATGTTGCATAAATATTCCAAGGGACTTGTGTAAAAAAGAGACTTATGTAAAAGACCAAGTGGTTTTATGAAAGATGTGGGCTATTTAATACAGCTATTTGTATTTAGCATTTATTGATTCTCAGGGCTATGCTACCATGAACTGATGTGGAATAGTCAGTGCACATTCTATAATGATTAGAGATGGGCACGACTCAAAAAAATGGTGTTTCGTTTGTCGTTTGTCGTTTAGGTGGTCCGTTTTGGTTCGTTTTCGTTTTTTGCAAATTTTTGAAAAAGAATCATTTTCGTTTTCATTTGTTTCGTTACCGTTTTGTTACCATTTTTTAATTTTTTGTGATTTTTTTTAGCATTTAAAGCAATTCAATGTATTGCCGTAACAAAAACGAAACGGAAGACAAAATTTCTGGTGTTTCTGTTTGTTTCGTTTCATTTTGGAGGCAAACGTTCGTTTTCATTTCGTTACGTAATGAAATGAAAAAACGAAAACAAAAACGAAAAATTGTTCGTTTCATGCCCATCTCTAATAATGATACAAGTTTCCTGAGCACAAGCCTTTGTTCTGCCCTACCTTTTTGTGGTGTTTTAGTAATGCCATAAGCCTAGGTCCTGCAAAGCTGCAGTTGCATAACTGCTGATATACTTCTCATTGAACAGTCATTTTTGGAAAGAAGGGCTTACATTCCATCCTGAATGCATCCATTTGTAGTTTCTGGTAAAAATTGTGCATTAAAAGATCTGGTGACTGGATGAGGACATTATATACAGTGGACCCTTGTATAACAAATGGTTTGTATAACATAAAATCTGTACAACATAAAAAAATTCTGGAGATAGGGGAAATTTACTTAACAGAATCACCTATGGGATGAATCCGTACAACATAAAAATGGTCGCAATTAGGGATTAGTCTGTTTTCAATGCATTCCTATGGAAATTTGTATAAAGGAAAATTTGCTTAACATAATTTATTGGGAATGAATTAATGCCTTTATAAAAGGTACCACTGTATTTGGAAAATAAAGAATGCATTGAAGATAACAGGTAAAACAAAAAAACTGTTCCCTTTCTCGGAATATTAAAATTGTAATTTTCAGAAACATTTTTTAGATTTTTCTCAAGGGAAAAATAGGGATGTTTTCCCCATCTCTAAAAGAAAGCTTATATCAGCTATATTTTGAAAACACACTCTTAGCTGATCCAGAGCAATAATGTATCTTGCTCTGTCTCTGAACTTACACCCTGAACATTCTCAAAAACTCTCAGCACAGCAGCACTGTAACGGACATGGCAGGACACTTCCTCAAAAGTAGAAACCCTGAAATCCAAGATGGCAAAGAGGGCAAATAATAAATAAAGGCGTGTTTTAAAATCTAGTTCCGTTTTCTGCACTGGATGCCATTTGAAAAATGGTGATGTAAGGAGACCATGGATCAGTATCAGAAATGATATTCCATTGGATACCAAATTCCCAACAAGCACTACAGTGGGGAAATATTAATTATTATTGCAAACCGTATCATCGGCACCAAATCTGCCAACAGACAACTCTGTAGATGGAAAATCTGTACCTAAAGAAAATGCTGTGCCTAAAGAAAAAGAAAAACTTCTGCACACTCTTTTCCCATGTCTGTTTTTTACTTTTTTTAAAAGGATAACACTGTCTTTCTGTTTCTCAGCATTAGGTGGTAGTGAATGTCTGCTGTAAGTGGCTTTATTCCTATCAGCTTTGCGGGAAGAACCAGTTCATGTCTTTCTTGGACACCATCTTTTAAAATGATGATGATGATGACGACGACAACAATGACAGTTAAGGTGGCAGCAATATTTCAAACTCTGTGTCTGTATTCCTCAGCATCTCCCATTGTATGGCATTTGTGGCATTAAGTGCAGCACCCTGCAATCTGCTTGGGTCCAAATGGGTTTACTGCTGCTGTGTGAAATACTTAAAGGGCCACTGTGTTGAGTTAAAATCAGACACAAGTTAGAACCCTGTGACATGCTAAAATGCAGTGAAATTTACTCTGAGGAAGAAAGGAAGATAAACAAAACAGAAAAGAGAAACAAAAGGTCTGCTTATTATTGTCATAAAGGTAGAGATTCCAACCCTACAAGATTTTGTAGTTCTTTTAAGCTCACTTTAATAGGATCAAACTTTTAAGTGGTCTAAATGTAAAGGATTGCTGAACAATTAATGTCTGTTATTTCTGTGGACTGTTTTCCCAAAAGAGGATGGTGATGCATTACAAAAGGCCAGCATAAGCACTGTTCAGCCTGCATTTTGGAGAAAGGAGCTGTAATAAGCTTCCAGAACTCAGGTGAGAGAAGGATAAGCAGACAATGGCTGATAATTCATGTCCATCTAATCGCTGTTCACGGTCCTGCTGGGGACCGGTACAAAGAAATCTAACCTCATGTCCATTGCGGGACGAAGGGAGTTCGTCCCGACTACGCCCCCTGAACTGCGATCGAAGCGGGATGAGAGATTCCCCTCCCTGGCTTCGGGAATCTCCTTATCTCGCTTCTTGTTCTGATACGAGAGCCCGTGAGGTCAGTCTCCTCCCGCAATGTGCTATTCTCCATCTAGTGGCAGGAGTGCGGACTGCCATTCGTCAGTGCATTCCCTATGGAGTCAGCAACGCAGTGCAGAGAGATTAAAAGACAAATGCCTCAAACTCAGCTCCGTAACACATTGAAGGCAAGGCTTCGGAGAATCAAAATATTGAAAAATGGAAGGTCGGGCCAGGAAAAAAAAACCAAACAAACAGAGAACAAAGGCATGGAATTTCACATCTCATCACGGAACGAGGATGTGCGGTAACAGTCATGCCGGTATCATCCCTCACGCCTGTGAGTACACGGGAACAGGGAGAGAACCGCAAGAAGACCACGTGACTACAACTGACATCAACACACAACGGACTTCCTCCCGGGACAAGAGTGGACATGAAGTAACCGTCAATGAGTGTTTCTTTGGAACTTCAGTAGCCCTTGACAGGGACTAGAAAATGAATGCTGAGACCTTGTTGGCTTGGGCTGACAAACCTGAATGGGAAGGTTGGCTGGTGGAGTCTCTGCAGAATAGCTTTCCTACCACATTGCTGTCTTCTTTTCCTGCCCTAAGCAAAGTAACTCCAAGAAATATGCATAACAATGCCAGCATGGTTCTGGTGAGAATGAGTCAAAGAGGGAAGAGGCTTTACTCTACTCTACTCTCTCTCTCTGTGTGTGTGTGTGTGTGTGTCTCCCCCTGTCACACTAGCTATATAGCTTTTTATTGATGCATTTCAAACTGGCTTAACATTTGACTGTATTTCAGTAATATAATGCTTAACTGTGCATCAATATTTTTTAAATGTGTGTCTTTATCAACAGTTAATCTTGCGAGATTTCTTGAGTCTGAATTTTTTTTGGGGGGGGGAAGCTGAGATATAAACAAAATCAACAAATACTACTTAATTTAATGACTCAGTGGCTGACACCCTGTTGCATAGAATAGTACATTGCAATGGAAAAGGGTCATTGGAATCAATCGAACATATGGAGGCGTTGGCTGGACAAATCCCCACTGATTCAGTGGTCTTTTTCTAGTGGCAGTGTACTATGTTGGTTGACCAGATCACAGCTTCAGTTTATTTATATTATGGCATAAAGGACTGGTGCTACTGAGCTATGGCTAACAATATCAAACAATATCTTTTGTAGGTGGATTTTTTCTTGTTGAGTAGATCCCGTTGAAATTTCTGACCATGACTTAAGCTAGAGGTACAGTATCTCAACTCTTTCAGCATCAATTTCATTTTGTTTTTGCAACCCTCAACCACATTTTTTTCCAACCTTATTTTGTGATTCTGAAGCGTTTTTATTTCTTTCTACCCTGAAATTTCTGTGCGTCTTTGCATTAGAGATGGGCACAAAATGAACTTTTGGTTCGTTTGGTACAAACCCAAACCGAACTGAACCAAGGGTAGGCCCGAACCAGACAAACCCGAACCTTGGGTTTTCTGGTTTGTGCCCATCTCTAGTTTGCTTATTTTCCCAAATTAGGACTTACACATTTTACCTGGGGTCTGCTGAAATCCTGCTGATGAGCATAGTAAGTTGCACTAAGTAGGCCCATTAATTCAGTGGGAACGGAGTGAGCTAAATCCTCTGTAAGTGCCATTGATTCAAATGGGCCTCCTCTTGTTGTAACTTGCCTATGAACTGTAAATCGCAACTAGAGTACACCCATTTGAATCAATCAGACGTATGAACTCAGAAGATGACTCTCCAAGCCCCCATTGAGTCAAAATACACCTTGAGCTTTGCAAAGGTTTTAATTGTTGGGATGAGGGAGATGTATTGTGGGTGCTCCATAAATGTGCTTTTTGTGGTGCAACAAAATTGTCTTCTGTTCCAAAATGAACTTTCAGATATTCATCTTTCCTGGCTGTAGCCCTAAGGTTCATAATTCTATTGACTTAGCTTGAAGGCTGTGGATCTACCCTTCTACTCTGGTAGTCAATCAAGCCACCCTGTGCAAAAGGTGAAGATACTGGATCGAGTGGAGAAAATATTATAAACTGTAAATCAAATATGATGTCTGGTTTATGAGAATTTTGCCTAAAGACACGTTTTATTCCCCAAAGCCTCTTTGTGAAAGCATTTATTACTGATCCTAATTCGTCTTGGAAACTTAGTTAATACTCATGGATATCTTTGGCATAGAGAATAGAATATGTGCTGTTAGCATGATCTGACTTTCTGACTGATGTGTAGCTGAGTGGTGCAAGCCACCAAGTCAGAGAAAGGACAGCCCAAAGGTACATTCAGCTTAAAATTAAAATTATAGGACACCTTTTAAAAAATGTTATGGTCAATGAATATTCCGTTGTTTTAATTAAGCCATCATATGCCCACACTAGAATATGCAGACATCACACATCTAAGAAAAAGATGAACATTTCCTTTTTTACCTATCCAGTTACCTTCTTTAATCACCCCCCTTTTTTCCTTTAAAGTATTAAAGGGTCATTTATGTAACTCTCAATTTTAGAATCACCTTTTTTAAAATAAACAATGAGACAAAAACAAGAGCATGTTCTTGTTGTTGTTGTTTTGCATCAAAACTCCCAGAATCTCCCAACCAGCCACACTTGTATGGTTTGAAGCTTTGAGGAACTTAATAATAAACTTCAGTCGTGTCCTGGGACCATGTTGCTATAGATAAAACATTTGCTTTTAATAAGTAGTATATTATACTTCTAGATAAACAGGGGGAACAAAATACCTGTGGCAAGCACCCCTCTTAGAAGCCTCAATTATTTCAATAAAAGAGACTGTGGGGCCATACAAGTACAGTGATACCTTGTATAAAGGAATTAATTTGTTCCAAATGAAATTCTGTTATACAAATTTTCCTTTATACACATTTCCCATAGGAATGCATTGAAAACAGAATAATCCCTAATTGCGACCTTTTTATGTTGTAGGATTCGCCCCCATCGGTGATTATGTTAAGCAAATTTCCCCTATCTCCGGAATTTTTTATGTTGTACAGATTTTATGTTATACAAAATGTTTGTTATACAAGGGTCCACTGTATGCTGTTTCACATCCGCTGGCTTGATTAGGCTTCCATAAGTTAAAACTGTATTGAAAAACGAAATTAAATATCCCACTGCCATGAAAAAAATAGACTCTGCTTTGCCACTCTGTCTAAGATTATACAGAGTTATTTCCTGACTTGCCAGTATAAATAAAATTATGTATTTATTGGTTTAAGATGAAAAATAGCTTCAGACACTGTATTTGCTGATACAAAGTGTAAGTGTCCTATGGGTAATTTAGATGCTTACCTTGAGATTTGTAGATCCTGACTGAACAATTCAAATCCTATCTTCTCAAGTGTGCTTCCAAATCCATATCTATTTTCTCTCTCTCATTCATTCCATTTTATAGCCTTTTTACAGCCCCACAGATGATTCTATTGATCCTATCCTTGACCAATGAGGTTTTGGAAGAGTTAGCTAGAATTGGGTGTTGCTCTAGTCCCTTAAACCATAGCACTCTCTGGTATATGGTAAAAAGAGAATAGAAATACCATTGCATATACCCCTTGTCCTTACAACAGTAAAAACTACAGCACATTTCTATATCCTTTATGAATTATGAGGAAAAAAATCCTGGGTTTCTGTATTTCATGTTAGAATAGTTTCACAGAGCTGGAGGGCAAGAGGAAAACAAACAGAAGGAGTCAGCAAATTGTGTGAATTTCAGTAAAGAATTCAAGAGATAATGTTGAAAGCAGGGATGGAAACCTCCATATGCAGTGGATTGTGATTTTCATGGTACTAATCCAATTGGGGCTGTTAGAAGTCCAACAATAGCTGGAAAATCATGTGTCTTCCACCTCTGATTGGAAGGAAACTGTCCGAAAATGAAGAGTATGTATAACACAAACTGCTACAAACCTTTTAGGGACCCATTAAGCAGCAAGACACTGGTGGGTGTTTAAGGGGGAAGGGCTTGAAATGTCACAACTTTCAACACACAAAACATAAGGTAGATCCAGTTAAGTACGTCAATTCTCTCTTTAGGCTTGCTCAGCTCGAACTAGGATTCCAAATTCTTTGCTTGCTTGTCTTATTTACAGACCCATCTTTCCCCACTATTAGGGGATTTGAGATGGCATAATTTATATGTCATTTCTGCCTTTGAGACCAAGGAAAGGGTATAGTGAGGTTTGCCATCTTGTGTCACAATGACCTGTCCTTGAGAAGTGAGGGTTGTGGGAGCTTGCAAGTCTAGTCAAGGGCCATTCCTGCTTAGTTGCATGGATAATCCTCATTGGGGATGACAGATTTTTTTCAATGTGGCTCTGATTACAGGAGAAATCTGCTTATTTTATGAAGCTTGTTTTGTTTCTGGTGTGGTACGTCTGCCTACCAATGAACTACTGACAAAATAGAAAACATCTGAAATAAAGTTTCTGAACTTTTGTTGGTGAAATTGTCATTTACTCTGTATTTCTTTCAGCATCTCCCTAAAGGCAACAATGCTGCTGTTTCAGCGATATGAAAATGCATTTAAATTTGACTGGTTAATGGGCATATTGTGAACAAACTGCATATTCTTGGTTGGTTGACAGGCCCTAATACAAGCTACCTTTACTAGGCAACTACCCAGTTCCTCTCTCCCCCTCCTGTCTCTCTATTTGCCATAGTGGTGGTGGAAGCCTGTTGACAATTGCCCTGTTAAGGACCCATTCTTTTGATATGGGTTGCCCATTGCCACTCTCCAAAAGATTTTGCCAATGTGGAGAGATACTGCAGCCTGTTCTGCACAGAGTAAGCACTGTCTGTCTTTGCTGAAACCATGAAAACAATTTAGCACTCCTCTTTAGGTGACACAGAGATGATCTAAACCCAGAATCACTTCTCCTCAAGAGATAGGGTGGAATCTTACATAGCCTCCAGGCTCCTTTTAATTCCAAGGCACAAAGTGTTTGATTGCCATGCAACCTAACAGCTGGCAGCACAAAGAGCCAAGAAGGAATGTTGAGCGAAGAAGAGTGAGAGTTCAATGATATCCCAGATTGGACATGCAGGACACAACTGAGCCATTTACACATGAGCCACCCTATTTCTTTTCAGGAGAACGGTAATGAAAACTAAGTCTTTTGCTTTATAATCTGGCAGGGGGTGGCTTTTACGCAGTCTATCGTTCCAACTTCCAAAGCAATGGGACACAATCAAGATGACGATGTTCCTAATACTCACACTAATTTGGTGGCCAGGTCCTGCATTTTCTCTGTTATGTCTTAGATTATACGTACCACACAGGCAAAGCTATTTCCTCCCTCTAAATTCTCACTTTATACCCCTTTTTTTTGGTGGAGCGTTATACAGCAAATTCATTATTACAGTACTCTAACTTGTATCATCATTTTGGTATATCCCCCCCCCCCCACCTCCACTATCTCATTGGTAGGCAATCATAGCAAAACTCCATAATGCAAGATGTGAGTGGATGCTTCACCTTGAAATAATGGGATGGATTTCTTCCACCCCCACCCCAACAGCTTGTCCATGGGAAGTAATTTTTCATATTTTCCAGGTAGAAACAAGTGGAGAATCGCTCAGCTTGCTAGGACGACTGAGCTGAACTCTGAATTCAAGTCATTTGATCTAGAACAACTCCCCATATTCCTTAGCCAACATAAGCTAGCGCCCATTCTAATTGGGGATTTTGGGAGTGGTAGTACAGAAATTAACTTCCGCAAGTTCTGAATCCGTCTTCCTATTTCAGAACACAGAGCACCATAGATGGGCTCAGGTTTAGCATATAGCTACTACATTCTAAGTAAGATAAGGACGCCTCCCCATTAGTCCATGGGGCACCCCTGCTGAGGATTCAGATAACCTAATGTGAAACCCTGAAGCTTGCCTCATTGTATGCTGGAAGTCAAGATAAGAAAACTAATTTCTTCTTCTTGTAAACATGCATGGCACAGTGCCTATCAGTTCGGAAGTAAACTATCACAAAGTACAGATGGCTTTACGAAGTTTTGCACCCTATTTGTGAGCAGAAAAATATATGTGAGGAAGGATTTCACAAAACTTCCTTAGTTTCTTGGAAGCAGAGTTCACCACTTGTAGTAGCAGGTGCAAAACATTCTATTTCTTTCCTAAAAGGTTTCTGATGTTGCTGTGGGTAGAAGAGGGTACACCAGCTTGTTCCCCATTTTACATCCTTCACAATGCATAGACTTTGTGTCATTCGGTAGCATTTTGGGAATAAGGAGAGATGAATGTCAGAGGCCATAATGCAAAAATGCGACTATTCTGAGTCAATTGAGCAAACCCCCCTCCCCCTTAGTGGTATGAAGGGAAGAAAAATCTTCCATAGAAATATATCTATTAAGAATTTTTAAAGATCTCTATCAGAAGAAGAACTCTTGACTGGCAAGTAGAGATGGGCATGAAACAAATTGTTTATTCGTTTCATTATTCATTATTTGTTTTGCTATGTAACAAAATGAATTACGAACCGGCACCTCAAAGGAAAACAAAATGAAATGAAACAAAAAAATTGTTTCATTCCATTTCATTTTTTGTTCCCCTAATCCGGTGTCTTCTCTTACCTTATGTTGAGGAGGCCTCCTGGCCTCCGGGTACTGTCACTGCCACTGACCAGCCCCCATGAAAGGGGCTTCCGAAGCACCATGGACGCCTCCTGTTAAAAAAAGTGCTGATCAGCTGTAATGTGGCTGGTGCTTGTTTTAAAAAAGCACTCTCAGCCAGCCTGCACAACAGCTGATCAGCACTTGAGGCTCAGCAAGTGCTGATCAGCTTTCCCCCCACCCAATAAGGTGTGTGTGTGTGGGTGGGAGGAGTGATTTTTAAACTTTTTTTGCCAGCCCAAAGCCTGCACCATATATATTGCTGAGTCCCAAGCGCCAACTAGCTGTAACGCAGGCTTGGTGCTGGAAAAAAAATCAAGCAACTGTAGTGCAGGCTTGGTGCTGGCAAAAAATGGGGTGGGGGAAAGGAGTGATTTTTTATTTTTATTTATTTGTTTGTTTATTTTGCCAGCCCGAAGCCAACACTACAACTGATTGGCACTTGGGACTCAGCAAAATAAGTAAGTAAGTAAGTAAGTAGTGCAGGCTTAGGGCTGGCAAAAATAAAATTAAAAATCCTGCCTTCTGAGCCCCAAGCACCAATCAGCTGTGAAGGCTTGGGGCTAGCAAAAAAAGTTTAAAAATAGCTCCTTCCCCACCCCCATTTTTTTTGCCAGCCCAAAGCTGATTGGTGCTTGGGGGGCAATAAAAAAAGTTGAAAGTTTTTTTTGTTGTTGCCCCAAGCCTGCACTACAGCTGATTGGCACTACAGCTGATTGGCACCCGATCGGGTGCAGGAAGTTACACAAGCAACACACACACACAGAGTACACAAATGAAAAATGAGACAAAACGAAAAACAAAACATTTTTTCAAAAAATCAAACGAAATGAAATGAAACGACAGAATCAAATGAAAAATGAAATGAAACACTATTTTAGCATTTTGTGGCCATCTCTACTGGCAAGCTTTCTATTTAAAGAGACAAGTTGCCCATGTGGAATATGATTGGGGAATTATAAGCAATACCTCCTTTCACTGACCACATAAAAAGTGAGGACTATCTCTTTGTCCCATGGATCTTTATGAAAAGGGGGGGGGGGAATTGAACCCCCCAGAAAAAAAAATCAAAAAGACCATCTGACAGAGTTTGGCAATTTATTCTGCCAGTGGAAGCTAAGACTCAGGGAGACAAAATCCATGTAAAACAGCCGGAGTTTCTTAAAAGCAGCTATATTACTTATGTACAAGCATAAAAGAGTTTCAACATCACGTCACAGAGTACATAGAGACAGCATATCAGCATAACAAAGTACAGACATAAAGCATGGCAACAGGGATACCTATTGTGATGGAACCTTTACAGGCATGGTCATGAATATGTAAATAGGTGACCAATCCACTGAATGTGGGTGGGACTGGTACATATATCAGGAGTTACTGGTAAACTGTCAAAGAACTAAGGAGAACTGAAGAGAACTAAAGAGAACTAGAGAACTAGGGAGATCTGAGAGAAAGATCAGGAGCTCAGTCCACGTTAGTTGGTGACAGGGAACAGTAACTAACAGAGATGGGCAAGAAACAATTTTTGTTCTGTTATTCGTTTCATTACGTAACAAAACGAATAATGAACCTGGTGATGAAATTGGAACGAACCGAACAGAACCACGAAAATTAGGTTCGTTATGTTTTGTTTTCGTTAATGGCGACGTGTGATGAAATGAATTATTTTAAATGTTAAAAAATGTCCTGAATATCCGTAAAAACCCAGCAATAATTATTTATTCTGCCTGATAATACCTACCATGGGGGTTTGGAGTCATTAAAACATGCATCTATGTCTTTTCTCAGATCACTGTATTTTTTTCCTTTAACGAGAGTTAGGGGACATCAACCCAAATTGGCTGCCAGATGCCTAATAGTGATTTCTAGCGTATAAAAAACCCTGGACATCCGTAAAACTGCAGTGATAATTATTTATTCTGCCTGATAATACCTACCAGGGGGGTTTAGGGTCCTTAAAATGTTCATTTTTGTCTTTCTCCCATCACGATATATTTTTCTTTTCCCTTTAAGGATGACACAAAATGGATGCCAGCCACAAAATGGATGCAAGCCATGTGATGGGATCATGTAAATTCTTGGACAACTTCAACAAATAGCATGCCCAGGTTGCAGACTGGGCAGGTCTGGCAGCCACAGAGGGCATAAAAAGCTCTGGCAGCCCCCGTCCTCCTTGCAGTCTCCAGTGGGAGTTAGGGTGGGATTGCTGTCTCTGCGACTCATTATTTTTACTTTAGGCCAGCCAGGAAGGTGTGTGTCTTTGTGTTCCTGCCGGCTGAAGCCTGGCTCTTAGGGGAGAGAAAGAAGATATTTCTCTCTAGCTTCAGTCTTGCAGCCTCCCTGTGTGTGTGCATACATACCTCTCGGTGAGTACCCTCCCCTGCCCCGCAGAGCAGTCACTCTGCGGCTGCCTTGCACCCTGGGCAATGCCCGCCACTGCCTTTGCAGCCTCCCTGCGTACCTAGTCTATACTGTATCTCTGCCAGCATCAATTTTTTTAGTGTTTTCCCTCTGATCTGGTGCGTTGGGGGACGTCCCCGCGCAGAAATGCTTTAAATCGTGCAAAAAGCGGTAAAAATGAAAAATGAATAAATGAAACAACAAAACAAAAATCTTTCAAAAAATTCATGAAAAACAAAAATGAACCAAAATGGGACCCGCAACGAAAAATGAAAAACAAAAATGTCATTTTTTTTTCAATTCGTGCCCATCTCTAGTAACGAATAGAGTTAGGGACTGGATAGAGTCTGGCTAGGATATGTTTAGGGACTTGTTTAAGTTACATCTTAAGAACAATTCAGACTGAAAGCTATTAAACCATGCTATTATTTATGTGACACTACATAAACTACATATTTAGGTTGAAAAGTTAACACACGTGTCAAGTCCCGTTTCTTCATAATAGAAACAAGTACAGGTTTTAGTAAATGGTGGCAGCAAAAGTAAAAACAGTTTCAACACACTTTTAAAGTTTGGCCAGTTTGTGAAATATCCGGTCCGTCACACCTTCTCACCAAAGGTCCAAAAGCTCCTGATTTTGGAGCTCTTTTATACTCATGATAACCAATCAGAAAACTGGTGGTTACATCATCCTGTTGCATCTACTTTGCATTAACTCTACTCATTATGTCTATTTTGTACACCTGGGTTACAATGACTCAGTATTACATACTGGACTCGATTTTACAAACCAAATATACATGTAAATATACATGTATACATATAATATACACATAGACAAACCTATTCTGTCTAATACAGCATATTTTGCTCACTAGTATCTGACACAGTCACATACTACATGATAAACAAAATGTGACATTTTATTACTCAAATTGAATTGGAATTTGTTTTTATAAAGTGATAACAGCACACTGTGGCCTTGTACATTTTCTGTGGCTGAAAAAGGTGATGCTTTGAGACTTTTGATTGAACACCCCCAAAATATGAACACCACAGTTAAAACAAGCAATGCTGATATTCCTGGCACTTTTTGTATGTAAAGGAGATCACCAGGAGTGAATTCATAAGCATCCATTGCCAGGACCTCAATAGAATAGTCTCTCTCTCTCTCTCTCTCTCTCTCTCTCTCTCTCTCACACACACACACACACACAGAGAGAGGGAGAGAGAGAGAGAGAGAGAGAGAGAATTATTTCATAGTGAAAGCACTAAAAGAAACAAACAGCTGATCTGCTTTAAAGTGAGAAACCTCAAAGGGCAAAGGACTAGACTGAGGTAACTTGCAGGGCAAAGGCACTAATGGCAAACTGTAAATGAGTGTACCACATTCATTGCCTTGGGGAACCTGATGCCTGTTTGATGTGACCTATTGGGCATTTTGCTCCCTCGTGTGTTCTTCTGTAGTCTTTAATTGTGCTAGAATTTTGGCTTATGGTTCAGAGATCTAAATTCCCTGAGAGAGCCATTATGATATAGGCCTCCAAGCAGTTAGTCTACGTCAATTCAAAAGCTATCCTATAGGTTAGATGTGATTTTAATTTCCTTCAGTTTTCTAGACCACCCCTCAGTAAGCTAAGCTCTCCAGACATGCTGGTCTGCACTTCCCACTCTTCTCAGGAAAGACTGACCAAGGGTAATGGGAGTTCTAGTCCAAACAAATCTGGAAGATCCCTTACTGAGAAGGCTATTATAGGCCTTTTTTCCTGTACAATCAGGTAAAAAGGAGTACTGTGCCTAACAGGGTAGTTACCAGGTAGTTACCACAGTGGACACCACTGTGTCCTGAGGCCAAAATTGTCTTATGTGCAGATTCAACAGATTATAAGAATGAAAGCTGTCCAGTTTTCTTCCCAAATAAAGCCTCCAATTTATGTTCAAGATTTTTCAAGTCAACTTGTTAGGAAGAGAACAAGTCAACTTGTTAGGAAGAGAGCCTCTGAAAATCCTGTGTGCAGCTGAGAGCTGGAAGTTGATCGTCTGGAGATAAATTCTGATTTCCATACAATTCCTGATCCTTCTTCACTGAGGATGTCTTTGCACCAAAGTGACATACAGCCATGTGTATCATATGCTGAAGTCTGCTCTGTATAAAGGATGTTAAATGTGACATCTTATAATATTTTCATATTAAGTAACTACAGAGAATATTTTGGCAAGAGTGCTTAATCTCAAATGTTCAATTTTAATCAGCTTGAACTATGGTCTGTCTTCCTCTGAACTGAAAACTACCAATCAATTCTGCTTTATCTTCCCCCCATCCCCTGTTTTTCTTACCCAAGGCAATGCCTTTTTTAAAAGGGTATTTATTTTTAATGGATTTTTTAATGAATTTTTCAGTCAAGCTATTAATAATGCCATTAATTATAGGCAGCTTATATTAAAGTGCACACTGGCCTCTTAATCTTGACCTGCAGCTATTGGCTTGCAGCTAATCCAGCCTGGTGTTTGGTAGTGAGGGGCAGGCCTCCACCAATGGCTGCTCAGAGAGACAATTGGAAGACGAAACTAAAGGATAAGAAGGTGGATGGAAGGGAATAGAATTTTGAGTGCCTTCGTTGCCAGAGGGGATGAAGTTGGAAGGCAGAGGATATGTTCGTGTGGCGGGGATAATCCAAGAGATGCCGTGTGAACATTTGAGCAGCACCTTCCCCAGTGGAAGGTTTTGCTTTGCCTTGGAGGCCTGGCAGGCTTGATAACCCACAGGAGTGCTACGCCGGTTTACCGGAGGCCGTTCGGTATGGCTGTTGCTCTGCTTCAGCCTGTTCTGCATGACCATATGGAGGATGGGATCCACATAATAGGCAGCATCTCCCTCCCTCCCTCCCTCTCTCTATTCTGGTCTTTTCCAGCAATGATGTTTTGAGATAATGGAAGGGGCAATCTTACCCTCAAGAAAACTGATCCACCCCAAACACCCCCTTTTCCAGGACTTTTGATTTGTTCAGTTTGTTTTTTTTATTTCCCAGAAAACAGTAGGTACCATTTTTTTCTCTCTTGAGCCATTAGGGAGTTTCTAATACCAGGTGCTGTAGGCGCCTGGAGTAGGAACTGACAAACCACTCCAGTATTCCTGCCAAGAAAACTCCATGAACATGGAGTCATGAAGAGTCGGTCACGACTGTAACAACACAACACACACAAAATGAGAACCAGGGAGTCAAATTAAATTTCTACCTTTGGGAGAACACAGAGGATTACTGTATATCCTTTATCACAAGCTAATATTTTCTGGCTTTTGTGAATATTAGAAGTCTTTCCTAAAGCACCCCAAACATGTGGGAGTTTGCCTGTAAACAAATTCACATGATTTGATGCTTTGCACTGGGTTAGAAAAGAGTGTTTCAGTTCCTTGACATAACCAATTATTTGGCAGAGGTAGCAGGACCAGCAATTCCAAAGCTTCATTCAAGCCATCTCACTGTATAGTATACTGTTATTCACTCAGTTTCCAATGGATGATCAATGGCACATTGGGTTAATGGCCTGCAGAGGGAACCCTACCTCCCCACTCTGAATTCTCATTTCCAAAGAAACAGACAAGTAGGTTACATGCAAAAACAATGGTTTTTTTTATACATGTCTTATTGGGAAATCATCTGCTCTTTCCAGAGAGTAGAAGATGCTCATGTTCCTATTAGTCACTAATTTTATTTATTTATTTTATTTTATTTATATAGCTTGCATGCCGCCCACTACCCAAAGGTCTCTGGGCGGCTCACAATCAAAATAGACAATTAAAACAAAATTACAATAAAATGAGAACAATAAAAACACATAAATACAATAAATATGATGCATTGAAAACACAACACTAAAATTGCCATCAGGACCCACGATTAGAGATGGGCACGACTTAGCGGTATTTCCGTTTCCATTTCCGTTACTCGGTTCCGTTACTCTACGGAAACGGTAACGGGAATTACTCTGCCAGACTTCGAGCTCGAACCGACGAATGAACAATTTGGTCTGACTTGTCGTGCTCGTTACTTGCATCGCGCGATCGCGCGCAATGCCAAGCGGCACAGAAAAAAAGTTTTTAAAAGTTAAAAAACCCGGTTCCCGGCCAAAAAGCAGGCGGAAATATGCCTGCCGTGCCTCAGGGCACCTACCAATTTCCATTTTGTTTCATTCCGTTTTCCTTTGATGGGTTGGTTTGCTATTCATTTTGTTAGCTAATGAAATGAATAACGAATAACAAAACAAATTAAAAATTCATTTCATGCCCATCTCTACTCATAAGCATCCACTACCCCTCAACAAAAGGAGGAACATTAGCACAGTTGATGATATTTTTTTCTTGTACATCCTCTTATTGGCGAACTAGGCATCATAGGAAATTATAGGATTTGTATCCCATCCCGCCACCCTCAGAGATACGTCTTGTGGGAACCCATGAAAGGGCCTTCTCAGCTGCTGCACCCAGACTCTGAAACTCCCTCCCACTGGAGGCCAGGACTGCCCCATCTCTGTTGTCCTTCCGGAAACAGGCAAAGACCTTTCTCTTCAGGCAAGCTGTCCCTGAATGATGGTCTACCTATTAAGTATCTTTTATTTGAATCTACAGGATCACATAGACATTGTGTCTATAACTAATTATAACCTTGTGGGTTTACATTGACACTGCGTTTTCAATGTAGTTTCCATCACTCATAACTTTACATGGAATGTCACTCTCCTTTGACTGCTCATGTTCTCTTGTAGCTTTAATGTAATGTTGTCTTTTAAAGCTGTAAGATGTCCCTCAATTCTCTGTTCTCAATACTTGAACATGTCTTACTTGTACTGGATTGTATATTATCCCTCATTCTGTAAGCTGCCTTGAGTCCCTTTTCCAAGGAGAAAGGTGGGGTAAAAATACTCTAAAATAAAAAAAATATATATACAGGAAATGCTTTTGAAATTGGCTTATTCTGTTCCTTCTCCTTGCATTATAGTGGATGGATCTATAAATTTGGTTTCATCAAACGTCTTAGTTCCCTGACTACAAAATGATTTCACCTTGAATTGAATTGTAATATGACAAAACTGGCACCCCCCCATAAAATTCATTTTAATTTCTGTCTTAATTCTCCCAATATACACCTATTTGTATATAAGGTTCTTAGTATGACCCCTTATAAGTAGTCTTCTCTAGTGTAATGCATTAGTACTAAGACTAATACACCGGTTACCCCAATTCTTCTAATATACTCAGATTTGTGCACATGTTTTTTTTTCAAAAAAGTGCATTCTGTCTGCATATTTGTTGAAGTGGAATCCAGATCTCAAAATTCTGGGAAATCTACCTCTTAATGATGTTGGACACCATCCAAGTAACATCAGCAGGATCAAAGCATCACAAGAAGCAACATTTAAGTGATTCAGAATGGTCTTCCCTGCAGCAATGTGCCTCTGTGTTGTTTCCCATACCAATATAATCTCAATGGGATGAGTCTTTTGATGAAATTGTCCATGTATGCTGAAGACATATCCCACCAGCTGCAAAAGCACTTAGAATTGCCTGTGTGATATCCTGCAAGGCTATTATTCTGAGTGAGGTAAAAGTGTGTTCCAGTTCACTTATACATTTTGGAGTTTGAAATGTAGTCAGTTTATAGAAAGACTTTGACCTGATAATTTTTTCCTGCTATCCAATTCACCCTTAACAGGGTTACCCATCAGCATGCCAGTTCACAGAGGGAGATGTAAGGGACAAGGATTGTTAAAGCCTATATGCAATTCTTGAAGGAATAATGTCATATTCTAAACTCCCATTTTTCAGCCAGGAGTCTCTTGCTCCCGGCTTCCAAATCATTCCAACATGATGTTAAGTGTTTTGATGTTAAATGATTCTCCAGGCAGGCTTAGATTCATTTCTGGGACCTACAGAGGAATTGACACATTAAATTCCTGCTGATTCAATGGGCCTCCTTTAGTGGCAGCTAGAGATAGATATGAACCACTGGTTCAGTAGTATGTTCTAGTTTATTTTTAGCCTGAACAAATATCTGGCACTTCCCAGTCTTCCCAGTCTTCCCTGCCCCACTTCCTCTGGGCGCTGCCTCTGAGTGGGTGCTCACCAGATGACGTGAGGCTGGGAAGCACCAAACTTGTGTTTTGACAAAGATGAATTGCTGAACCAGCAGTTTGTGGCCATTTCTAGCTGCAATGTACTGCACTCGGCAACAGGATTTCAGACAAAGTGTTGTGACATCTCATTCTCAATGTAGGGCAGAATCTTCATATCTGTTGTATGTCATGTATGGTCAGGTAGACCAGAAGGATAAGTAAGATTACCTCTGCCAACAGAAGACTGAAGAAAAGTGATAACCCCGCTGAATACCTTGAACCATGAGCACCTGAGATTCTTGAGGAGTTGGTTGCTTTCGTAGAAAGATGGCAGTAGAGCATGCAGTGAGCTAAGAGGCAATCACTAGACTGAAGACAGTCAACTGTCCCTTCTTAGTCATCCTCATTGGCTTTGTCTAAGCAGTTTGTACATTTGAAAGACTTTTCAAAGGTCCTGGAAAGCTGTGTTGAGGTAATATGCTCCAGCCACTGAGTTCTTGCTTCAAAATCGAAAGAGAAAAGGGTGGGGGAGAAAATAAGAAGACCCTTAAATGGGTCTAGAATTACCCATTGTGGTGGAACCAGGCCAAAATTTAGTGAGAATATATTCCAAGTGAGTGGGGGAGCTATGTGATTTAAGAGAGCACTCAAAAAAACTTAAAATGCCTAGCGATTTTTTTAAGTCTCACCCTCTTGAGACTTCTCACCAAGATTTCCCCTTGTACCAGTGAGACTTCTAGTCTTCCTCTAAAAATGGCACCTGTGATCTCCTATAGCAGTGACGATGAACCTTCAGCACTCCAGATGTTTTCAACCACAACTCCCACAGTCCTTTGTCATTGGCTATCTAGGCTTGGAATTCTGGGAGTTGTGGTCCAAAACATCTGGAGTGCTGAAGGTTTGCCACCACTATCCTATAGCCTTGCTTTTCCCATTTACTTGTACCTATCATTGGCTCTTTAGTGCAGGGCCTGTAATATAAATATGTGCAGACTGGTACTTCTTTTTTTCCTCCCAAGATTTTTCTAGCTGATTTTTCCCCACTAGAGAAATCTAACAGCTAGGGGAGAACAAGGATTCCCCCCTTACCTCAGCTTCTTGTGGAGAGCAAGAGGGTGTGAGACTCACATACCCAATGTATTTAATGCTGCCATCACTGCCACCCTCCCCCCATCTGAATACCTGCTGCAAACATCCAAGTCATGGATCACAGTCTGAATGCAGTAGGAACTATTGAGGATTCTCAATTTTCAATTTGAAAATTTCCATCCAGAAATTCTTGACTATAAGTATCTAATTGCTTAAGATGTGGGGTTGGAAAGACAGTTCAGTTCTCACAAATATGCTTGTTTTTAATTAGGACTACAGCTGTGTTACACAACCCTATGTAGGTTTGCCCATTAGGTTTTGTTGCCTATAGCTGAGCCTTATGTTCCAAATGTGGAAAGGAATAAACATGACATGACCATTATATTTGGTAAATCTATAGGGTACAATTTTATTGATTACATAAGCAGTACTCTGGCTGAGTCATTGGGTTGGATCCAGTGCATCAAGGAGCTTGCCTGTTCTTTGATGCTCCTGCCCACTTCTTGCCGGTTGTAGGATTCCATGGGGTGTAGACCCCATCAGTCTCCTGTGTCCATTTTGCAGTTGTAGGACCCTGATTGGCGTAGACGCCACTGGTGTCCTGTGCCATAAATCATTCCTGGGGCCCACGGCTGTCCCCTTGTGATTCAGCCCATAGCCCCTTCTGCCTGATGCATCCTCATAAGCTGTTCTGAACATGCAGATTCTCACCTGCTACTTTATCCACTTGGATCAGTCCCAATTCCCGTAAACCACCAAATACCACTAGAGAGGGGCATGAAATGAACTTTTGGTTCTTTTTGTTATTCATTATTCAATTCATTACGTAACGAAATGAATAACGAACTGCCCCCTCTAAGAGAAATGAAACAAAACAAAACAGAAATTTCAGTTTCGTTTTGGTTCATTTCGGTTGCTGGTGTCTCCTACCTGGGTCCTGGAGTGGTCCTCTTCCTGGTCCAGTCCTCCTGGCTGCAGGTAGGGGGTATCCAGGAAGAAAAAAAAGCCAACCTGCCACACTAGAGCTGGTAGGCAGGCGGCCGTGATCAGCAGTGAAAATAAAATAAAATAAAATAAAAGATCCAGCATGTGGGCCCCGGTACGGCCCGTGAGCACCGGCAACGACCCGCGGGTCACCAAACTGGCCTGCAGGCAGGACCACCCCCCCCAAAAAAAAACCAATACAGTGTGTGGGCCCAGTACCGGTCTGTGAGCACCGGACCAGGCCCGTGGGTCACCGAACCGGCCAGCGGGCTGGCAAAACTAAAAAAAGAAAGGACGACTGGCCCGTGCTACAGCTGTAGCACGGGGCACATGGACAGCAGTTAAAAAAACCCAATAAAAATGCAATGAAATAAATCATCTGGCACGCGGGCCCAGTAAAGCTGTAGCGTGGGCCACATGGTCGGCAGTAAAAAAATAAAATTATATAAAGGAGTGTGGACCCAGCCCCAGGGGTGGATGGGTCGGCGCTCTAAAATAAATAATTAAAAAAACCACCAGTGCCAACCTGGACACAGGGGCCACACGGTTGCCACTTGAAAATAAAATAAAATAAAATAAAAAGGAGCGCCGACCCGGTCCCACGGGTGGCCAGATCAGCACCCTAAAATAAAGACCCCCCCCCCAAAAAAAGAAACCCCAGTGCCAATCTGGCCCCAGGGGACGTGCATTTGGCGCTTGATTAGGGGAAAAAATGAATAATGAATCAAAATGAACCAACAAAATGAATATTTCAAAAAAAATATTAAAAAAGAAATGAAATGAACTGAACCTTAAAATGAACTGAACTAATACGAATTGCCTTTTTTCGGTTCGTGTCCATCTCTAAATACCACTAAAGTTGTGACATGCATCGTACACAATTATACACAAACTAAACATTTTACTACTACTTTCCATTACATAGTGGGTGGGCTGGGATTGTTTCTACTTCCACTCAAATGGGGGTTGCTGCCCACTGCCTTCCCCTTTTAAACCAGGCTCCTTAAAGGCCTTGTCTTCATAGGAGCAGAAAGCAAGAACCCTTCCAACAGCAGAGAGAAATTCAAATGAAAATAATTAATAGCAACTAATTAATGCACACAAGTGTGTGTGTGTGTGTGAGAGAGAGAGAGAGTGAGTGCGTGCACACAAGCACATGTGTGTGCACATGCAGACATAGGGCCACATCTATTGGACACATGTACAGAATTAGAGAAATAAAACAGAAATATTTGAATATGATTTTGAAAGCCTACCTAGATGTGCTTCAAAGTGTGTGGAGCCCATGCATGTTGACAAGAGTAACACAGTTATTTTGCTCTCACTCCCCCCTCTTTCTTAAATAAATATAGTTGGTTTTTTTAAGCAAACTTGACTATAACATGAATCATCTGGCCTTGTCCTTATATTATGAGAGGGAGAAGTAATTCTTTCCCAGAGTATTTCACTTCCTAATGCATTTGGCCTCAAAGAACAGGAGAGGCACCGTTTCGTATCTCAGTTTAAGAACATGATGAACCATTTGCTCTCTCTCTCTCTCTCTCTCTCAATCTCAGTCTCTTCTTCCTTAGAAAAGGAAAGTGATTTCATGCCTTCCTACACAATTGTCTCCTGAAAAGCACCAGCCATACAGCAAAGGGAAGGGAAGGGTGGTGTGTCTTTTATGGAAGAGGCAGCCCCAGTGCTTAACAGAAGGAGCATGTTCAATTAGTCCTTTTACCACTTGCTCCCCAGTTAGCCTCCCTCTGGATAATCGGTAAGAAATTCTTATATTCCTCTCAATATGTTAATCATAGGACTGGTATCGCAATTCTCTAACTGTGTAATACTAGTCCCCTTTGGCAGATATATTTTATTTGGATAATGATGTGAAATTTAAGATCTACGTTTCAATTGTACAGAGCCATAGGCAGTTGTCAATTTTAGTGACAGACATAGTCCCGGAGCTAAATTCCTATGCACAAGCAAAAATTCCAACAAGCATAGCACAATCTTAGTCCCTTAATAGAAATACATTTTCTCCCATTGAGGAGCGGCATTTTTTAACTGTAGATCTCGACTAAAAAGACCTCACAAAACATTCAACTTTCCCTGTTTTTACTTTCAGCTGGACAGTTTGTTACCTGAAATATCGTATTATCATTCGGGAAGAGATTATGATCAGCACAACTGTAGAAAAAGGCAATTATTACATAATCTATTTTTGTTTTGAGATGATAATATTTAATTTGAAAATTTTGTTTTGCCAAGTTTACTTATAATCTATAGGCCTCCTACCCAGTGGTATAGCAAGGGGGGCAAGGGAGGACATCTGTCCTGGGGCACAACATCTAGGGATGAAAACTGGGCACCAAATGGCTCCTCACCCAAGAGCTGTGGGAAGGCGCATCACAAGTGACCTGCCAGGGCCACTGCTGCCTTCTCCGTGGCACCTTAGGACCTCCCCATCTCTGGTGTGGGCCCCTACAAAAACTGACTTCTTCTCTGAGAGCTGAAAACCCGAGCTACACCTCTGCTGTGACCAGCTAGATTTTTCAAGAGAAAGCATAATGGCTTGGTGAAGTTGCCAGGGCCATCTTAAAAGTGTGATACACCCTGGGGAAACAGTACCCTGGACCCTGTCTACACAACCACACATGGGTCTAAAACTATAAATTATTGATAAAATAAACTTATATGTATTGATACCTCCCTCAAAAGCAGTGTTTTGACACAAAAATGCTGTACAGCAACAATTAATCAGTACAAACATTTGGACAATGTAACATGAGCCTTGAATGTGAAAAACAAAAATTTCAACACAAATCATTCCTTAGTTAGTACAGTGACCCCCCGCCTATCACGGGGGTTAGGGACCTGACCCGCAATAATTGAAAATCCATGATATGCGGATGCAGGTCAGGTCGGGCCTGGGGTGCCTAGCTGGGGGCTCTTGTACTGACCCCCAACCTTGGCGCTGCCCCAAACAGACCTGCAAGGGCCTCCCTGAGGCTTCTGGGGGCCCCAGAAGGGCCTCCCTGCAAACTAGAAGTGACTTCTGGTAAACTGGAAGTCATTTTTGGGTCACCGGAAATCATTTCTGAGGCCTCCGACAGGCCCAGAAAATCCCTCGGAGGCCTCAGTAATG
This sequence comes from Phrynocephalus versicolor, assembly GCA_023846285.1. NCBI lineage: Eukaryota > Metazoa > Chordata > Lepidosauria > Squamata > Agamidae > Phrynocephalus > Phrynocephalus versicolor. The sequence continues at coordinate 25,033,634 of JAHTLZ010003542.1, forward strand.
ATTTCCAGCAACCCGGAAGTAACTTCCAGTTTACCGGAAGTCACTTCTTGTTTGCATGGAGGCCCTTTTGGGGCCTCCAGAAGGCCTGGGAAGGCCCTTACAGGCCCATTTGGGGAAGTGCCAGTCCTGGGTCAAGTAATGGAGGCCTGAAACAGGCCTTCCACCTTACCCAGGGGGCCTTTTTTCATGTACTGTGGTTCCACGATGTAGTGAGACTGCAGTATAGGAACCGCGAATGGGCGGGGACCACTGCAAATCATACTGATGGAGATTGTATTGTGATTGTATTGTGATGAAGGGATTAAGAAGTTTCACTGCAATCAGGGGTAGCAACAATCCTTGAAGGGTGTTGTTTCACAATCCAATGACTAACACCTATTATTATCCTGCATAGGACAAATTTCCTCTTTCCTACAACTTTAAAAACCCTAGTCTCACTCACTCTGTACCCCAGAGTGCACAGAGAACTCCTAGTTCTCTGAACTCCTTGCCCAATGATGATGTCAGCCACAGAGTCTGGTGAAACTTCTTAAAGGAAGAAAAACTTCCAGAACATGGTCAAACAGCCCAAATACCTCACAACAACTATCAGATCCAAGCCATGAAAGCCTTCGTGAATGTATAATCCCAAGACACATTGGTGGGATCAGAAGGCTTTTCTCCCCTCTTTCTCTGCATAATTTTTTTTTAAAAAATGGCAAAATGAATTTGAATCTGTCTTAGCCCTGCTCACAATCCTCCTGCTAGGAATATCACATTCACATAGTTCTTTTACTAATCTGCCCAGTTTCAAAGGGGACATGGCCATCTGTCGGAAATACTGTGATGGGGTTCCTGCATGGCAGGGGGTTGGAATAGATGGCCCTTGAGGTCTCTTCCTACTCTATGATTCTATGATTCTATGATTCTATGAGAAAACTAAATTTTGCTGTTCCAAAATCATGTGTTTTGTTCACTGATATCAGTGAGAGTAAGATCAGGTGCAGGAAACACCTCCCTCTCCCCTGACATCTTTCTGGACACTTTCATTAGGGACACTTCCCATACAATGGATGACTTCCCATGCTCCTAAAGAAACAGGGATAGAGTTGGTTTTAACCATATTTACCCTCCATTCCAACAACATTGTTCATTTCTGGTGTTAACATGCCAGTACTACTCTGTGTCACGTTGAGAGCGTGATGTGCTTTAGTGTGCTGGGATTTGAAAACAGAAGCTGACTTTTTTTTTGTTCACATTTGTTTTGATAGGGCCTTTCTGCGATTCTGTCTCTATTGATCTTTAATGACTTCCAGATGGGATCACACTTGCCTGTTTTATAGCCTTTACTCTAAGAGATTGAAAAGTACAAAAGAGTACCAAAAAGGCAGCCCATTAGCCAATAAAAAATTGCATTACATTATATTATAATAAAGTCTGAAATGTTGGATTACATTAATGACAACTGCACAGGAAATAGACCTGGGCCAATGGAATTGAGCAATCTGAGCTCTTAAGCCACTTTACTGTAGGAGCAACAGCTGTACCATAAGAATGCCAATCCAGTTTTGCTTATATCTTTCCGTTTTATAGTGGTTCAAATATAAATAAATTGGATGTCCTGAAAAGGCCTTTGATAGTCAGTTAATTTAGTTTGATTCCTCTGCAGGGTACCTTACAGTTTCCCACTGAGTGCAAGCCTGAATGTGTCAGCTGCAAAAATGTACTGCTGGGTGTTTTGTCTTGCTGCGGAAGATTGCATGATTCTTTTGTTGTGTTTTCTACTTTTATAAGCATAGACATTGTAGTGTTCTTCTCTATTCATGTACTCAGTGTATCATGCCAATAATGCCAAAATAAGTACACTTTTACAACTGAGTAGTTGAGAGTTGATTTTAAAAAGAATCCATCAGAAATATTGTCTCCCAAAAGGAGATCTTTATGCCATGAAAGAGGGTGGACGATCACAAATTAGATGCTCATGTATTAAGTTCAATAAAATCCACCCTACAGATGCCTGACCTACAACCTGTCCTTTATGAAGTAAGGCCTTATGCAATAATATTTACTCAGCTTGATGTGAGATAGTGGGGTGGGAGGAAGTGTTGTAGGGATGGCTGTCATGAAGTCGACATCCCACCTGTGAGCTCTACAGGAGAAATAAGCATTATGAATATTCTGCAGTGCCTGGTGGTTTGTGGATCAAGTGAGAATAAAGAAATTGAGAAAACATAGAGAGCAGAGTTGAAAGGAGAGAGTGAATGAAATAATCCAGAGAACAGCTCTTGTTGCTCTTTAACCTGCCTGAGAGAAAATGGTGGACTATGTAAAATGGACAGGAAATGGCCTCAAGAGAGGGGGCAGAGGTCAGGAGGAACCAAAGGCAAGAAATCTGAAATAAAAGTAATCGGGGAGGGAAACTAGGGTCCACCCATTCCATTATAATCCCTCCAGTGTGAGTATTCTTTTCATACACATTTCCACCAGCTTGGTGAGATTGTGGGGAACCTTTTCTCTCATTTTCTAGCAATGTAATTAGAGATGGGCAGGAAGAGAATTTTTTGGTTTTGTTTTCCATTTTTCATTTCATTGCCTAACGAAATGAAAAATGAAGTGACCCATCAAAGAAAAATGAAACAAAATGAAATGGAAATTTTCATTCTGTTCTGTTCCATTTTTTGTTTTCCCATAAGAATGCATTGAAGCAATGCATTTCTATGGGAAACCAACCAAGTGTGGGGAAACCAGTTGATTGGCGCTTTGGCAGGGAATTTTTTAAAAAGCCCACGGTTTTCCCCACCTGGCTTTTAAAACTCCCCCCTCCCCCAAGCCCCGCATGCCAGCTGATCGGTGCTGGGGAGGACTCTTTTTTCCCTGCCCCAGCACCAATCAGATGGAGTGCGGGTCTTGGGGTGGAGTTTAAAAAGCCCTGGGCTTTTAAAACTTTTTCCCACCCCCCAAGTCCTGCACACCAGCTGATCGGTGCTGGGGTGGGAGAAAAACTTTTTTTCTTGCCCCAGTACCACTCAGCTGACACACGGGGCTTGGGGGAGGGGAAAAAAGTTGTGCCAGCACTACACACAGACACAAAAAAGTCACACAAGCACTACAGACACCCACACAGTACACACACATAACACATGTTTTAAAAAAGCAAAACTAAATGACAAACAAAATGATTTTTTTAAAAAAAATTGTTTAAAACAAAACGAAATAGAAGGGAACGAATGAAAAACAAACAAAAACAAAATGCTATTTTAGTGTTCCATGCCCATCTCTAAATTTCACATGTTCCAAAGGCAATATATTTATGAAGCAGGGTTTTTAATTCCAAACTAACTACACACTAATAGAAATATAACATGTTGTATGATAATAATAAAGCAAAACTGAGAAGTTTCTGTGTAGAGATAATTGTGCACATAGCGACAAATAAACCCTCTTTATAAAGTGTTTACAAAGCACTTTAAATCATCAGTTAATTAGTTTAAAATTAACAAATATTCAGCACAATGCTAGCTGCCTTGAAGGGACAATTAAACCATTGCCTTAATTTATTTTTAATTATTTCTCTGATCCTAGCTCCTTAAGCCCTGCTTGGACTAGGTGTGGAAGGCAATGCTGAGGCAGTACTATGGATGTGTGTACATGTGTTTAGGGAGAAGATTGCACCAGCTTCTTCTTCTTCTTCTTCTTGTTCCATGAAATGCCTTTTGAGGCTATTGTATGACACAATACAGAATGGTTGGATACAGGGTGGGTATCAGGAGAAATGCTCAATCTCTCCCATTTGCAAGGTGAACATAGTCAATGCGTATTTGTCAAGGCAAGATCTGTTCACTTGATCAGATCAAGTAGATGCTCATCATCTCAAAAACTCTCAAGGTTTGGATCCTTGGGTCCATATTGACAGTTGCTTCTTTGTGTCCCAGCTATGGTAAGGTGATGACAAAGAATAGCTATACGCTCTTTCCAGTGGGTGAACAAATATTATGGGACATCTTGACCCATTAAGTGCAAAGGGCCTCCTTTCAGAAAGTCTTTTGTCAATCAGTGAATACATTTCCATTTTTCAGGGCTTTACTTGCAAATTATTTGTGAAATTAAAAATGTAACTTAGCCCTCTCTTGGCCCTCTCTTTGCCCTCAGGTGGAGCTATTTAAGCACTAAGACTCTGCCTCCACATTCCATATTTGGCCATAAACATTAACCCATTATTCTCCCTCCTGTACAGTCGCACACACAGTAAAAGTGTGAACTCTACACTGCCCATCTAGTCCTAGGGTTACTCTGGGTTGTTTATTTATTTTATTTATTTATTTAGGGTGTTTTTACTTGACCTTTCTCCTTGGAGAAGGACACAAGGCAGATTAGCAGATTACTGTAATGAGGAATAATATACAGTCCAGTAGAATTAAGACATGTTCAAGTATTGAGAAGAGGGAATTGAGGGACATCTTAGAGCATTAAAAGGCAATATTATAATTAAAGCTACAAGACAACATGAACAGTTAAAGAGAGAGCAAAATTCCATGTAAAAATTATGAGTGATGGAAACTAATATTGAAAACATAGTGTCAATGGAAACAAAGTTATGTGGTTATAAACACAAAGTCTATGTGATCATAGAGATCCATATAAAAGACACATAATAGGTAGTCCACCATTCAGGGAAAGCTTGCTTGAAGAGAAAGATCTTTGTCTGTTTCTGGAAAAACATCAGAGATGGGGCAGTCCTTGCCTCTAGCAGGAGGGAGTTCCAGAGTCTGGGTGCAGGAGCCGAGCAGGCCCTTTCATATGTTCCCATGAGACTTACCAGTGAGAGTGGCAGGATGGAAAGAAAGGCCTCTCTTGATGCCCTCAACGCCCGAGTTGGTTCTTGAATTTTGATCTTTGAGGTAGCTAGGACTCAGCTCAAACACTGTTTGGTAGTTTAAGGTCAGCACTTTGAATTGACCAAACTCTACTAAGCCTTCTGCATGTGGTGCTATTTAATTTTTTTTTTTTTTTTTTTTTTTTACTTCATGAATGCTGGGCAGAAAATTTATCCAAGGAGAGTTTCAGTCATTCTCATTCAATTAGACAGGAAAGAAATCCCTTGTACTTCCATACCCAAAATACAGGGATGACAAAAATTATTGGAGTTTAACATGGGCCGCAACATACACAACATGTAAATAAATTGAGGGGTCCTGCCGTAGTGCAAGTAAGGCAAATGATATCAAGGCCAAAATCATACAGGTGAGTTCACCTGAAATTGTGCTAATTTTCTTTTCCTGTACATTTTCCAGAACTGGGAGATTATATCCCCTAATGCAGCCATATCCTACTTTAACCAACCTATAATCTTTTTTAATTTTAACTAAGCTTAGCCTGAACTCTATGCTATTAAAGTATAAAGGTGCCCTGTCCCCTTACTGGGACTGCATCCTGAAACTCACATCAAACTGCCATCTTGCACTACCTGCTGCTGCGAGAGAGGTAAAAGATGACAACCAAGTTAAAACTCTGTAATGAGAATGGGATGGGCAAAAACACCCCACCACCCAATGGCCAATCCAGGAGGTGGTCAAAAATTCCCATCTGGCCCCGAAGTGACCAGGAAACCTCATTCTCATTACAACTAAGTGAGGGGGTGGGTACCTGTTAAAGGCTCAAAAGGAGAGTGAGAATGCAGCGACGAGCCTTTTTAAAGGCTCCAAGACCAGGGAATTCCCAGGTCACATGAGCATGATTTTTCACACCACTGCTGCAGGTCAGGACTGCAAAGTGTCCCAGTGACAGAGTTCCCTGCCACCGAGACTCCTTTAAGGACATTTTTCAAAGAAGAATAGAAAGAATTCTAGAGAAGAGCAGAATAGAATTTGGAGAAATTTTATGGGCAGTACTCAGAATTCTTCCCTTCGCTTTGCTTGTAAGATTGCCAAGCAGTGTGTGTTCATAGCTTGTAGTTCACTCGTCAGTCATCTCTGTGATAGCCAGGAGCCTGCCTGTCTTCTGTTAAAACCCGTAGAGAGATGTTATGAAGTAACTCCTTCTACAGGGCTTTTTTGTGTAGCAGGAAATGTGGGCAGCCAGTGAAGCTGCAGAAGAATGAGATGCATAATAGAAAGCGGGGAAAGATGTGAGAGGAACCAACATGTTTTCTGGTCTTGTAATGTTACAGCAAGGTAAAAAAATCAAAAGAAGTTCTGAACGGTCCTGCTATTGAGAACAAAGCAGAAACCAATTTTTATGAGGAACTTTGAGGAAACTGAAGAGGAAACAATGGCACATGCTATCTTCTCCTTTTTCCTGGAGTTGGAGAGAACACGGCTGCAATTCATACCTGCTACATGGAAAAGTGGTAGTTGATAAGTGTCTGTGGAGGAGACCCAAGTGTCTACAACAATCCCTCAAAAATAGCTGTCGAAACAAAAACTTTCAGGATACATTCTGTGTATGAGACATACTGCATTTTTCACATGCATCTAGAAAATGCTTTAGAGAGGTTTTCCTCCCTCACCAGGAAAAACAAAATATCTGCAATTTTTGATGCCTGTCTCCCATCTGAGATAAGAGACAGATGGCAGAGTGGAAGAAACATTTGCTGTTGTCACCACTTGAAGTGCAGAGTGCAAATCTCTGTTATAGCCAGACCAGCCTTTCATCTTCATAGGACTGCACAGTTGTAGCCCTAGCTGGTTGCAAAATCTCTAACAATGTTGGTCCATGTCTTGGTAATTTCTAGGATCAACTACCGCAATGCTCAGTAGGTGATAAAGAAAGTTCAACAGGTACACAATGTGGCAGCCAGGTTTATATCTGGAGAATGGACATATGATCACATCTACCCAATCTTAGCTTGCCTGCATTGGCTTCCATGCTAGAGAGGGACACAAACTGAACTACGGGGTGGGGGGACCCACAAACTGAGGTGGGTCATGATTCAATTTGTACAGCCTGATCTGTTTTCCACTTGATGCATAGTTTTGCTGTAGCAAAATGCATGCCTGCCCATCTCCGTTCTGCTGACCATGTTGCTTCCCTACCTGGTCCTGCCACTGCCTCCATCACTGTCTTCAGAGACAGTGGCCCAGCTTCTCTTCCAGGAACCAGACAGACTGTCTCTGAAAACAGTGGTGGTGGAGCGGCAGTAGCACAGAGAGAGCAGGTACCCTCCCCCAAAACACGCACACACTGGGCACAAACCAAAAATGAACCACCAACTGGTCTGGTTTCCAGTTGGATCAGGGTGGTTCATGGCTTGAGTCTAACCGCAAATCATCACAAACCACCATTTTTCAGGTTTGTGTCCATCTCTGTTAAATGACAAATTCCTTAAAGTGATGAAGCTGTTTGGTTGAGCAGCAAAACGTTTCTATCTCTCAAGAAAAAGACGTCCAGTTGCCATGACTCAACTGCCAGATAAATGCACCTGGATGACTGAGAATCTTCACAGACATATGTCCTTAAAGTGTTGGTATTAGAGATGGGCACGAAACGAACAATTTTTCATTTCTGTTTTTGTTTTTTTGTTTTGTTACGTAACGAAATGCCAAATGAATTTTGTCTCTAAAATGAAACGAAACGAACAGAAACACCGGAAATTTTGTCTTGCGTTTCGTTTCCGTTACTGCAATATGAGTGAATTGCTTAAAATCCTTTTAAAAAATCACAAAAAATGAAATAAATGGTAACGAAATGGTAACGAAACGAACAAAAACGAAAATAATTTTTTTGCAAAAATTCGCAAAAAACGGAAACGAACTGAAACAGACCCTCCAAACGACAAACGACAAACGAAATGCCATTTTTTTTATTCGTGCCCATCTCTAGTTGGTATTATAAAACCTTAAATGATTTGGAACCTCTTTACCTCACGGGGTGTCTCTTTCTGAGATTGTGCACCCAGATGAGCCAAGTTTTGCATTTGCAAGTGGCCACTCCTAGAGAGGCCCAGAAAATTGCGACCTGGAACTGGGACTTCTCAGTGGGGGCTGCAACACTATAGAACACATTGTCCATGGATATACACCAGGCTCCCTCCCTTCTGGTCAGCAGGAAACAGATAAAAACTATATTGATCTTGATTTGCCTCCTAGGTCTTTGTGATATTCTGGTTTAGAGATGGGCATGCAGAGGCGAGAACGAGACAGTTTTCCCTGCAGCTGATGACAGCGCATAGCCACTGTCATCGGCCATGTAACAAAATAAACCTTACCAAACCATTTATTTTCATTTTGTTTTGTTTTGTTTTAAATTTACCCCTAGGTTCGTTATTTATTTCATTACGTAATGAAATGAATAACAGATAATGAAACAAACTAAAAAATGTCTAGCGAGAGCCCCGTTCTCGCCTCTGCGTGCGGAGGTGAGAACAGGGCTCTCTCTAAAGGGACATTCCCTGCGGGCAATGACAGCTGCTGTCATCGCCTGCGGGGGGAAATTGTCTGAAGAGACCCCCATTCTTGCCTCCACACGCGGAGGCGAGAACAGGAGTCTCTTTAAAGGGATCTTCCCCATGGCAGATGACAGCGTGCCAGGCGCTGTCATCCGCCGCAGGGAGGAAATGTCTGAAGAGACCCCTGTTCTCAGCTCCGCATGCAGAGACGAGAACGGGGGTCTCTGTAAAGGGATATTTTCCACGGCCGAAGACAGCACCGAGCCACCGCCAGTGGTAAGAACCCGAACCGGTTTGGATCGGTTCGGGTTTGTACATTTTTTTTAAGTTCGTACAACCCCAAACCTGATCCAAACCAAGGGTGGGCCCAAACCAGACGAACCCGAACTGTGGGTTTTCTGGTTCGTGCCACCTCTATTCTGGTTTATTAAGGTTTTCTTTCATTCTCATTATCTATGTCCTTGTGGGCTGGGCAGGGCAATTGTGTTGCAACTGCTGTTAGCCACCCAGGGTAATGCATGGGCACTACAGGGACATGATATCAATGTAATGAATACATAGATAGATGAACATAACAAAAATCCTCTGGAAGAATGAAAAATACAAAACTATTATTGCCAATGTAGATCTCCACCTTAAAAGATATTATTGGAGAAGTTCACCTTCCACTGGAAACTCAGTGTAGCTGAACCCCAAATTCTCTTTGCAGATATAGGGAAAGTCATTTCAAAATATTACATTGTACAACTCTACTCCTCATTTGCTTTACATCTCTGTTGCTTATCTTTGATTCAATATAATGCAAAGCAAAGTGTGCTGCTTATATGTCGCCCCATATCACTTCAAGTAGTCTCTGGGTGGTTTACAGTTTTAATAATAGTATGCAGGCTCCAATTCCCCACCACCACCAAGCAAGCTGGGTACTCATTTTACCAACCTCAGAAGGATGTTAGGCTGAGTCAACCTTGAGCCTGCTACCTGGGATTGAAACCCAAATTGTAAACACAGTTTTACCTGCAGTAGAGGCATTTAACCACTGTGCCACAATTTCATTCTGCAGTGCCCCCAATCCAATAATTTCTTAGTATCTGACAATAAGAAAACCACTTTAGTATTGCAGATCTTGAATAATGAAATTCAATTATTAGAAGGGCTCTCATCTGGAAACCAGCATTTTCTATGATGAAACAATTTTTGTTCTTTTACATGGGGGGTGCATTTCATTCAAATGTCATGGTCCGGGAAGGGGGGGGGTTGGAGAAGCCCATGGATAGGTTTTAATTAATTTTGCAGATTGTAGCCACTTGTAGGCTTTGTCCAGCTGTGGTTGCTTTCTTCTGCACCAGTTATGTGCTGTGCATTATAGAATGAGGAAATAAAATTAACATGAAAGGAAATAAAATGCTGAACTACTGCAATGCTCTTGGAAGATTTAATGACTGAATTTTTGTTGCACAATGTATTCCTGCAGAAGGATGATGATGTCACCAGTAGAAGTGATTTTGGTCTTCATATATGTCCTGTTTCCTTCCTACAGCTCACATGGCTTCTATGTGATGATTACATGAAAAAGGCATGGGATATAAATAGGTTTTTTTATTATGCCAAATTGCTCCCCACCAGTGTTGTTGTCATCACCCTTCAAGAGGTACAGTATGTCTTACACAATAGAATTTCAGTCAGTAAGTTGCTATGTAATCCCAAATTCCCAGGAAATGCTTTGCAGAATATTGGCTTTGCAGAATGCATAGACTGGGAGTCATGAATTTGTGGCTCTTCAGATATTGTGGGTATATTACTCATAGGGCCTGACTAGCATGGCGAATAGTAGTGACTGACAAGAGATGTAGTTCAACAACATATGGAGGACCATGACATGGATGCACATGATCCCTGGGAATTGCAACCACCCAAACACTGAATGCTGAATTGTTATAATTGTTTGGTTCTCCCATATTAATTCAGAAAGGTTGGATTTGCCATATACCTTCAGAATCTGAGAGCATCTTTTTCCTCATCTCCTGCTTCATCCTTCTTCCATGTTGCCTTCCTGACCCCAGGGTTCATTATCATTAGAATAACTGCTAATGGTTATGGCTGTAGATGGACCTGAATGTTGCACTATGGAAGGATCATAAAAAAAATCTGTAGGTTATTTTTCTCAACAAGTCAATGAATTCCCTGTATTTTATTAATCCTTCTTGGCTGGGAAGCGCATCACAGCTCTGTGGTCCTCTGATAGAAAAGCAAATATGACAATAAGACTGAAGAGGTGGGTTTGCGTATGACGCAACAAAAAAGTAAACACACACACACACACACACACACACACACACACACACACACACACA
>JAHTLZ010003542.1:25044356-25055352 GCA_023846285.1 Phrynocephalus versicolor
ACACACACACACACACACACACACACACACACACACACACACACACAAACACACTTGCTTCCTCAGTCTGCGTTTGTGCAGGCAAATAATTCCTGTATCTGTTTTGCTGCTGATTTGTTTTGAGATGGAAGAAAGTGGTGAGGTGGAGTGGTGTGAAGGGACTACAGAATTCTGCATTAAAGTTGAAGAATTAAATATAGCATTATGGCTAATTAATTATAGTTTGATCATTCTGACACCTTCCAAAATGATTCAGCCATGTACCTTGAAGCTTTGTCAACTCAATTGCATCTTTATTTCTGTTGCCTTTAACCAACAATGAAGACTAATGCCACTCTTTCCTAGTTTTCAATCACCTCTACAGAAGTGCTCCCCTGGCAATGTGCATGGACAGACCTAATTAATCCCTCATACGCCCTGCCTTGTGTCTATACATCACACTGGCAGTTGGAACTGCTGCTTGTTTTAAGGCTATTGCCTGGATGGAATGCTCATCTGTTTTTCCATAATTTTACCACAGGTGGTGATTTGTAATTAGAAAGAGCAGAACCCAAATTCTGAATTTCCCCCTACCCCCAACTCCTCTTTCCCCCATTTCAGTATTGATGCTGAGAAAGGTGTGTGTGTGGAATGACAGGGGAAGTTGAACAATCGAGGGAAAAAGCAGTGGTTGCCTTTAGACTTAAATAGAAAGCTGTCCTGAGCCATGACCCGTTGGAGAACTACCACATGCTTGTTGTTGTTGTTCAGTCGTTCAGTCGTGTCCGACTCTTCGTGACCCCATGGACCAGAGCTCGCCAGGCCTTCGTATCCTCCACTGCCTCCTGGAGATTTGTCAAATTCATTTTGGTTGGTTGCATCAATGACACCGTCCAACCATCTCATTCTCTGTCGTCCTCTTTTCCTTTTGCCTTCAATTTTTCCCAGAATCAGGGACTTTTCCAAGGAGTCCTCTCTCCTCATGTGGTGGCCAAAGTACTGGAGCCTCAGCTTCAAAATATGTCCTTCCAGTGAACATTTGTGGTTGATTTCTTTCAGAATGGATAGGTTTGATCTCTCTGCAGTCCAGCGGACTCTCAAGACTCTCCTCCAGCACCATAGCTCAAAAGCATCAATTCTGCGGTGATGAGCCTTCTTTATAGTCCATCTCTCACTTCCATACATCACTACTAGAAAAACCATAGCTTTGACTATCCTGACCTTAGTTGGCAAAGTGATGTCTCTGCTCTTTAGGATGCTATCTAGGTTTGCCATTGCTTTCCTCCCAAGAAGCAGGCATCTTTTTATTACGCTGCTGCAGTCGCTATTTGCAGTTATCAAGGAGCCCAAGACAATAAACTCTGTCATTGCCTCCATTTCTTCCCCTTCTATTTGCCAGGAGGTGATGGGACCGGTGGCCATGATCTTAGTTTTTTTTATGTGGAGCTTCAGCCTATTTTTTTCACTCTCCTCTTTCACTCTCCCCTTTCACCCTCATTAAGATGTTCTTTAATTCCTCCTCACTCTCTGCTATTAGAGTAGTATCATTTGCGTATCTGATGTTGGTGTTTTATTTACAACCTCACATGCTGTCTGTAGTCTGAGTGACTAGGAAGGACTTTTCTGGGCTTGAGCAATTGTCTATCTATCCAGCACATAACAATAGTTCCTTCAATATGAGGGAAACTTTTAATTAGATTTGTGGGTTGCACATGTATATTTCAACTCCCATTTTACCCTCTGTTTTATGAATGTGGGGTAATATACATGATTCAAAAGCTAAGAAATGTCCCAGAATTGCTGCACAATATCATGTCTGCATTGGCAGCAAGAAAAAAAATGCTAAGCTTTACATAGCAAAGGGTAGCCCGAATGTTGGCAACACCAATGGCAGCAGTCAGAATGGTCTTCAGGATACCCTCTTGTGCCATTCACAAAGTGATACCATGCAGGGGGAAATCCCAGAAGCTGATTAATTTTTCCCATCAGTTTACCACTTCTCATCCAAGCATAAAGCAATGGTCAGAGCTGTTTTTCAAGAAGTGTGAACTAGTATGTTTACCAAAATTGAAAAATCATTGTTGTATAGGTTTTGAGTGAATAGTCAGGTCACTCACAACAATTACTAATTAGGTTCTACCATCACTGCATTTCCCTCTCTTATTTTCACTTTTGGGTGTAGTTCCAAATATCTGTCTTCTGGCCATGGTGCCATAGGGTGCGCACGCTTGAGAAGTTGTGTATTGCATGACTGGCACCTTGTTAAGTAGTGGAAATTCCTCACTGCTACTTATATCTGGCAAAATGGCTCCTGCCATGGAATGCTGCCCATAACACCCAATCTTCTCACACAGAGCATCTGAGGGTGATGTCATTTAAAGAGGCGCAGAAATCTTTGATGAGGAATCAGGCTTTCTCAGTGGTGGCCACTCGTCTTTGGAACCAACTTCCCCCTGAGATATGTCTGGCTTCTTTGCTCCCAGTCTTTAAAAATCATCTTCAAATGTGGCTATTTAGAAAGGCTTTCCCTGGGTACTTGCTTGTTAATTTATTAATGTAATAATTTATAAATTTCATACTAAAGAACATAAGAACATCAGAAGAGCCATGCTGGATCAGGCCAACGGCCCATCTAGTCCAGCTTCCTGTATCTCACAGTGGCCCCATCAGATGCTTTTGGGAGTGCATGAGACTAGATATCTGTCTCCTGGTACCACTCCAGGAATCTGTCCAATCCCCTTTTGAAGGCATCCAAGCCAGATGCCATCTCCACATCCTGTGACAGGGAGTTCCACAGACTAACAACACGCTGGGTAAATAAATATTTTCTTTCATCTTTTCTCATTAAATCTGCAATCCTCTTGGTAAAACATTTGGCTACATTAAAAACAGATTTGCCATTTCGCAGCCCATTCCCCCAGTTTGGAGAGATCCTTGTGGAGCTCTTCACAACCTTCTCTGGCACACACACACACACACACACACACACACCATCTTAACTCTTCTCATTCTTTTTATGATTGGTACTATAATGTTTTACTAATGATACTGTTTTTTATTATGTTGTATTTATAGTATGGTTTAGTAGTAATGGATATTTGATATTTGTTTATATTTGTTTACATTTGTAAACCAACCGGAGTAGCCAGGTAGCTAGATGGAGTGGTGTATATAATTCTAATAGATAGATAGATAAATACATATATAAATAAATGTGACTTTCCTTTTCTTGGTTTAAATTTTCAGTAGACGTCCACCACATCTCCCAAATTGGTACTGCTGCACAGCTCCCTTTTTGCCCCCCAAGGGCAAAACGAAGGGGTGAGATGCACACAATGGGGTTTAATTCCCTGCTGTGTGGGCCGACTTTGAGCAATGCCAGATGGCACCACTCCGCCAACCCTCCCCAGGAGCGCCATTGTGCTCCCAAGGCCTAATGTGAAACCCTGGATGAGCTGAGACCACTGCCCCAGACATCCTTCCTCTTCAGCGATCCTCTGAGGAAGATGCCAGTGTATGGGAGGAGCCCCACTATATCAGGCCCTCCTCATCCCTCCCTCCTTATAGTTCACGACAGCGCAAAATCACATCTCATGATATTTCACCTGAGTAGGGCAAAGAGTTTCGGGCACTGCAGGCAATGGCAGTGGACCTGACTGACTTATCCTCCTCACCTACAGCATAGTATTATTGTAAGATAGTTGCATGTTTTGCTCATGAATACATATATTGCAATGTAGGATGTATGTACTAATGAGCAAACCAGGTAAACGTATCCATGAGTAGACTGGTTAGAACTTACCTTGAGAACATCCATAGCCATGAAGGGGGTGGGGGGCAACCCAACAATTCCACAGTGTAAATGAGTAAACTGCTGAATATTATTTTCTATTTTTTTTAAAAAAAAAATCTGTTTCAATATATTCATAGGCAGGAGTTTAAAATGTTTAGCCAGAAAGGAGTTAAATTATTTCTTTCACATTGAATACTGTAGCAGGTTCTCAGTTGATCAAAGAAGTAAAGGAGGGAGAAATGTGGTGGAACTTTTACTAGTTTCCTTTTGTTTGTTTTTATTGTTCACCGCCCCGAGTTCCTATAGGAAGATGTGGCGATATATAAATGCAACAAATAAATAAATAAATAAAAAATAATAGTTTTTCCTAGTAACAGCAGAATAAATGTGATTAACTAGAGGCGAATGCAGGGGAGGAGGTAATTCAGGACAGCTTGCAAGTGGCGGAGCGAAGGAAAACCGAAGAGAACAAGTGAGTTGAATTGAATCTTGAGAAGGGAGGATGGATTTTTTTAAGAGTAGGCTGGCACCTTAAGTTGAACTCTGTTTAGTTTATCAATTACTAATTATTAATTTGTTATCGTTAATTCATAGTAAAGAACATATTGTGCGTTTTATGCTTAAAACCAGCTGGGCTCATATGTTTTGGCTGAAAGCAAGCCTATTAAGAGTAAGGGCATTTTAAGTGGGATTAACCTGGATAAAGGCTGGTGGCATAAATAGACTTTTGACATCTTCCCTCTATGACTTCAGACGCAGTCTGAATGGCCAGAATGTTATGCTATATAATTCAGCCCTTCAGGTTATAAAAAAAAATCTTGCAGTCTCAGAGCTTTTTGTCTTTCAAAGCACTAATTCAAAAGTGTGAATTAGAGCCATGAATGGCCTCATTCCTATGAAGGGGGGGAGGGGAGGACTTAAATTGGGCATGTTTTTTTCAGGTATGCAAATTTTGTCTTATCAATTTTTTTCCTTTGTTTTGAATCAGCTGAAGCTCTGGGTTGCCTTATTATGCACAGATTTAAAACATTGTTACTTTTTTAAAACACAGCTTTAAAAAAACTTTCCCCAAATGTCCACAACTTTGACACAGAGTAAGAGCAGGCTTTCTGCTACAGATGTGCCAAATTTGATACTGATCTGGGGTCCAGTTTCATAAGTTGGAAGTTTTTGTTTGGGGCATCACACAGTCTTTTGATTTGCCTTACGGAATGTTTTCAACTTCTAAGAACTCAATATATAAAATCGGCACTGTGGGGTGACTTCAGTCCCATTTGCCTTCTTCTTTGCTGCCAGCATCTGAGTCTCTTCTGTTGCCTTCCATTTCCTCTTGTCTCAGTGCAAATTGCTGAGGATCTTTTTAACCCAATAGCCAACATACTTTGGTATATTTATATTTATGCATTATTGGAAAAATGATGTAGTCTGCAGTAATGTAAACCAGCATTGAAGCCGCCTTGGGGCCTTTTTAAGGAGAAAGGCAAGATAAAAATATTTTAAATGATAAATAAATAGCAAATATATTGCATCGATTTTGCCTCTGAATGCCAAGTGGAACATAAAGGATCTTCAGTGCTATTGCTCTGTGAACAGTGTGTCTTTTCCCTGCTCTGCAATTGTCCCCAAATTAGCTTGAATTGGTACATTATTCTTTTTTGCACTTTTGTCTGAAGAGAGTCTGAAGTCTACAACCTGCAGTATTCCCAGATGTAGTGAAAATGAAACATTGCAAACAATATCTTCTTCTCATAAGCTTAATTTCTGAGCTGTCTCACATTTACAGAAAATTATATTCATGATCCAGTAAAGGTTCCTTACTGGAGTTTTGCAACAATATTTTTACATGAATTAAGTAGGTAGTTGGTTGATTAAAGCAGTAGCAGTTAACAAAATTTTTAAAAAGTTTATTCAGTTGAGAGACCTTCACCTAAAGGGAAAATTCACAGAGCAGTTGTTCTGGCAGTTAAGTAAATAAGCATTCAGCTATTTAGCATGCTGGGATTTTAAAATGTGAGCTCTGATGTTTGCAAAACGGTGTCCCAGTTCTGGGGGCAGAGTCCTTTGGCAACGCTTTGCTTAGATGACTCAAGAAAGGAACGGCATGTACAGTATATACCATCATACCCCAGACTCTTCACTTGCAAGACTCCTATCTTGCACTTGAGCCCCTTCATTGCCAACAATCAGAATTCTACAGCTTAGGCCATGATTCACCTTGATGAGAATCTGTTCCCCTTTGGCCAGGCATGGTAAGACCCAAATCTTCACTCAAGCCAGGAACTGGAGAGTGGGGCAGTTATGCTTATGGAGGAGGAAACCTACCATCTTCTCTTCTCTTCTCTTCTCTTCTCTTCTCTTCTCTTTTCCCTTCCCTTCCCTTCCCTTCCCTTCCCTTCTCTCTCTCTACAAGTGTTTAAAGCTGTCCTGAATATCTGATTGTCAAGTTCTTCAAGAATGGACCAAAACAAACATTTCACCCATCTGTGCAATCCAAATTCTACAGAGATGGCTGAAGAATGTCATTTTTTTTTTTGCCTTAGATGTATTAAAGCTGAGGAATGTCTTGGAGGAAAAAAAGGGGGCAGCCCCACTTCAGCATTAGCAAGGCTGAATTATACAAGCTTTCTCCACAAGGCTTGTCTGAGTGGGGCATCTTTGTCCCCTCCGGCGGTCCGTACCCGGAGCGAGAAGAGGTGCAGGAGAAGCCTCGCGAGAGCGGGGGATTTCAAGCCTGTATATGGGCTGCCTGTGCTCTTCCTGGCCTCTTTCCGCTCCGACAGGCACCCCACCCTCCCGCCTTTAGCTGTTTTGAGAATGAGTTATGCTGGTCGCTTCGGGGCCGAATGGAAATTTTTGGCTGGCACCTGATTGGCCTTCGGTGCCAGCGCGTTTTTACCCATTCCGTTCTCAAGGCATGACAGGCAGGTTCTCACGGCCACTTGGTTAATAGGTCTGGCAGGTAGTGCAAGTAAATTCCATGCCTGGACGTCATGTGCAAGGTTCCCTCAACAGGGAACCGTGCGGCCGTGGAATAAAATTCTCGATCAACATGAATGGCCCAGCAGGCCATTAATAAGAAATTGGCCAAAAGTGGCAGGACATGCACGGCGGCCTGGAGTAACAGCCCCAAAATAGAATATTCAAGTACCATGCTGTACAAAGGGCACTCTCATACAGAGGCACATGATGTCATAAAATATAGAAAATTGTGGTAACAGCTAACTTGCACTACAGGTGGCCCATCATAATCATAATCATAATTAATAATTACAGTTACAGTTAAATAAAGTTCAGAAAGTTATTTAATACATTATTAATAAAGTTGTGGCCCAGTTTTAAACCCATATGCTGATGTGTCGACTCTTTATTTCGGGGCCTGGGAGGACAAAGCTCTTGGTCTAGGTCAGGGGTCCTCAAGCTACGACCTGTGGGCCAGATACAGCTCCCCAGGATCCTGAATCCAGCCACGTCTGGCAATTGCAGAAGCCCCCTGTACAGTATGACCCTCACATCCAGGTAGTCCCAGGTGGAGCTTGAGTGGGAAGTTCAAAACTTCTGGTCCTCCACCCAGCAGCACAGCAGAGTGAAGGGCACACATGGAGGCCTGGCATCTCAGGCCACAGGTGTGCCAGGGCCGTGAGGAGGCTCAGACGGTGGGACACATCAGAGGTTGGCTCCCCTGTGACACCCTTGTTCCATCTGCACTTTCTCCCTCCTCCTCCTTGCTCTCCTCCCCCTGCTCTCTCTCTCTGTCTTCTGATTTCTACCTGCCCCCTTTCTTTCTCTTTCACTCTCCTTTCTTCCTTCTTTCCTTCTTTCCTTCTCTGCTGCATTCAACTCCTTGCCTGGACCAAGGATACTTTGTGCATGCAAAAGGCAACCTTGTCAGCAGAGCAGGAGGTCCACTAGGCCACTGGAGAAATCAGGGGACCCCCTCCCTTCCCTTTTTAGAGGTGTCATGGATGGTGAGGTGCCTGGTAGACATGGGCACGACTTGGCGAAATTCCCATTTCCGTTTCCGTTCCTCGTTTCCGTTACGTAACGGAAAAGGTAACGACAATTAAGCCGTCAGAACTCGAACTCGAACCGATAAAGGAAAAATTTGGTCTGATTTGTTGTTGTCGTTCCTGGCATCGTGGCGATCGCGCGATGCCAAGCGGCACAGAAAAAAAGTTTTAACAATAAAATAAAAAACCCCGATTCCCGGCCAAAAAAGCAGGCGAAAATATGCCTGCCTGAGAGTGCACCTACCAGAGGGGTGGTTTCTGGTGGGGGGGTCCCCGGCCTCCCCCCTCTCCTGTCCTGGGCTGCTCTGGTGGGGGGGGGGGCATCCTCGTCGTCTCACCAACTCGCCATGCCATGCGGTGCGGGCGGGGGAATCCAAAATGGGGCGACCGAAATATTTATTTTGAAATCGTGGTCCAAATGCACACCAAAGCACCACAGAAACATGCAAAAATTGCTATTTTAAAACTGCCTGAATTTTTACAGTAGCAGCAGTGGGTTTTTCTTGCAACAAAATGTCTCCAATATCCAATTGGCTATGCATACCCTTTTGTAGCGGGCCAGAGGAGGCACCCATCCCAGAGAGGTGCCTCCAGGAGCCCGCTTTCCCTTCATAGCGGGCCAGAGGAGGCACCCACCCCAGAGAGGTGCCTCCAGGAGCCCGCTACCCCCCCAACCAGTACTAACGACAGACGAAAAAATGACAAACAAAACGACAAATTTTTCAAAAATTTCGCGACAAACGGAAACGAGCCGAAACGGGCCAGCTCTGACACATGACAACTCGAAACGTCATTTTCCCTGGTCGTGCCCATCTCTAGTGCCTGGACACCCCTACATCTGCTCTACTCTTACCGAACCCCTGCTGTGGATAGAGGACTTCTTTGTGGCATGGTGACTTCCACCACCATCTCATCCTGCTGCTGCTTTTTAATGGTGGGTGGGTGTGCAGTGTCCCATATCCATTTTTCTTTTCTCTTCTATGTTTGGATTGCCTCTCAAATCAGAGAGATATTTGCAAAATTTTAAAAATGCTGAGAAAAAAAATGAACTGGATTGAAATTCAACTCTACCCCAGTGCTCTGGAGGTTCTCAGACTGCCTGAGAAATGAAATACCCCAAGGGAAAGCTCCAGCCCTCTTCTAAGATATTAGAGTGGGAGAAAGCTTTGGGAAAGACCCTGTGCTGCATCACAACTGCGCTTGCGTTATCAAAGCATAAATACAGAGTTTTTCCCTTTCCACCAAAAAAAGAGGACACCTGAAGCTCACCTGTGCCTCTTTAAGCCCTTTGAAAGTATCATGCAACATAGCTGTGGAATTGGTCCCTCACTGTCCTCCTGAACTATTTGCTCTCTCTCTCTCTCTCTCTCTCTCTCTCTCTCTCCCTCTGTGTGTGTGTGTGTGTGTGTGTGTGTGTGTGTGTGTGTGTGTGTGTTTAATGTGGGAGGACCAAGGAACTGGTCTTGTCCCCGATCTTTGACTGAATTTCAGAAGACATTCAGAACACAATGCAGTCTAAAATGACAATGCTGTTCCCTCTTTCTGCACTGACGAGGTACAAGGTCCTAGCATTCAGAGGGCTTGGCAAACCTTCTAGGGAAGCCAAAATTGGGGAGCCACTAACAAAATAATCTCTCTCTCTCTCTCTCTCTCTCTCTCTCTCTCTCTCTCACACACACACACACACACACACACACACACACACACACACACACACACGAGAGAGAGAGAGAGAGAGAGAGAGAGAGAGAGAGAGAGAGAGAGAGAGAGAGAGAGCAGTTTCATTGTGCAGTGTTTTGCCATGGCAGCCTTGTTGCTTATGCAATCTCTCATAGTCCTCCTTGCTATGCTTCTAACACAAATCACTGAGGTGTTGTATGTTTTAATTTTCATGTTTAAGTGAATTCAGTCCAGTGCTTCTGCCTCCCTCTCATGGAAGAAACATTCGCTAAGAACAAAACACCGAGAGATGTTGACGTGCTTGGCTGTCAACCATGCCCTCAGTACCCTTATTGTCTTAATGAATATACATGGCTCTTCTTGGCTCTATGCACAGTGGCCCATCTGTTAGAATGGCAGAGTTCCTGCTCACATGTTAGGATCAGACCCCTGCCCCGAGGTACTGATTCTCAGTAACAATGAGCCATTGTTGTTATGTTGTATTTTTAAAGAGGAGCTGCAGGAAGTCCCTCCCTTGTGTCATTGCAAGAGCATTGGCAACACATGTCTCATTTCACATGAACACACCAGTTGGTGCATATGCTCTACCAGATAAACAATGCAGAGAAGTCACAGCAGCCAGTAACAAAATAAAATAGAAATCATTGTAGTGGAAGTTCATAACAGCACGGGAAGAGGCAAATAAAAACAGACTGCAGGACAACAATGCATGTGCTAAATTGGATGCCAATGTAGTTCAATATGGTGTGTTTGGTTCAAGAGTAAATTTTGAGAATTCGCATAGATCCTTTAAAAATAATATTCTGTTGTGTGCAGTGTATCACTTTATTGGGCAAATTACTGTGAACCCCCATATCTAGTTGTCAATGGTAAGGAGATAATTAATATTCTCTTTGCATTAATAAGAGGCTAGAGCAGGGCTGCCCAAAGTCCGGCCTGGGGGCCAAATCTGGCCCATCAGGCCATTCTGAGTGGCCCGTGGCTGGCTGGCCCACCCCTCCCTCCCCCTCCTTCACCCACACATTCCCCTGCGGTGGCCACGGCTCCCTGTGCTTTCTTTTGTCCCCATCTTCCTTCTTTCCTCCCTCCCTTGGTCCCCACCTCCCTCCCTTCCTTGGTCTCCACCTTCCTTCCTGCAGGTGGGGTTGCAAGGGGTCAGTGGGTGGGGCCTATGGGTCAGTGGGTGGGGCTTGCAATGGGGTGGCAGTGTCGGGGAGCAACCGGCCCCTGACACATTCTCAGGCACCAAATCTGGCCCTCCTTACAAAAAGTTTGGGCACCCCTGGGCTAGGGTGAAGAAAACAGCAGTAGCCCTGGCTTCAGTCAGTGAGGCAGAGTTTTAGACCAGATCATTGTTCAGCATTGTCATTAATAAAATGGTGCTATTAATTGTAGCAGCTTATTCAGACAGGCAGTGTTAATAGTAAGGCAACAATTATTGTGAACAATCTAGCAAAACTGAATTCTAATTAAATGCAGCACAATATGTTATCACACATTTGGATCTCTCTCTCTCTCTCTCTCTCTCTCTCTCTCT
>JAHTLZ010003542.1:25061183-25073329 GCA_023846285.1 Phrynocephalus versicolor
TCTATCTATCTATCTATCTATCTATCTATCTATCTATCTATCTATCTGTCTGTCTGTCTGTCTGTCTGTCTGTCTGTCTGTCTGTCTGTCTGTCTGTCTGTCTGTCTCTCCGTCTGTCTTTCACATAGAAATCAATTGGGCATGAAGCAACTTTGCATTTAAATCAATATTATCAGCAAATGCACAATGTTTTCTAATGTTACCATTAGAGATGGGCAGAAATGACCATTTTCTCGTTACCGTTCTCCATTATTCATTCCGTTACGTAACAGTACAAATAACAACCGCTGCAATGGAGCAGGCTCAAACCGAACAGGACCAAGACATTTTTCTTCGGTTCTGTTCGTTTCCGTTACTAGCGTCACGCCTCTCGTGTGATGAAAAAGCCGGGCTGTCATTCAACAAGCAGAGGGCAGTGAGAGGGGGCTGGGCCTGGTGGAGCCTCTTTGCCCCCTCCCTGCTGGAGACGACATGAGACTTTGTCGGTCTCACAAGAAGAGGCAGGATCCGAGCCCTTATGAGGGCTGGGCTCCAAGATCTCGGCCTCTTCGTTGGCACTCGGCAGGCTATGGAGGGGAGGATGTTGGAGTTCGGCTGCACCCGGTGCCATCTTGGCCACATGGTGAAGCGGCGACAGTGCAGCCGGCTCGGAAGCAAGAGTAGAGGGCATCGTTGGAGCACGGGGGGAGTGCAGTGACACCCCCCCCACAGGTTTCCCAGGTCTAGGTCCGGGGGGTGGGGCGGTGGTCTGCTGGGGCGGCGGCTCCCGGGGTGGTGTGGTTCCCGGAGAGAAGGGCCCCAGTTAGGGTGGCACTGCATGGGGCTCCGGGGTAGGGACCCGATGGGGGTGGCGGACGGAGCGGCGGATCGGTTCTTGGGGAGGGGGGCCAAGGGAGGGCGGTGCTCTGGGGGTGGCGGCCTGTTGTGGGGTGTGACCGGAGCAGCACCTGGCTCTGGGAGGGCTCCCCATGGCCACGGGATCGCTCTCCCGGCAGGCTTGCCACCAGCTCTGGCGGCACACGACCCCGGGAGGGCTCCCCGTGGCTGCAGGACAGATCTCCCAGGAGGCTTGCCCAGGCCCCAGGAGGGCTCCCCACAGCTGCAGGAATGCTCTCTCCGCCCACATGCCTCTGGCTTCAGTGGCACCCGGCCCTGGGAGGGCTCCCTGCAGCCGCAGCTTGCCACACCCGAAAAATGAAGAAACAGAAACGAAGCGGGCCCCAGGGCCCAAATAATGAACACAAAATTTCATTTTGGCATTTCGTGCCCATCTCTAGTTACCATGTATAAGTCAGAGGCAAAGATACTCTCCTAAAGCTGCATCCTCCTAGGATTGCTTTTCCAGTGTCTTGGGAGGACAGAGCTGGGAGAAAGATGCTTCACATGGAAGATTTTTAGCATAAATACATATGTCCCACACTGATAGACATCTGATTCACCCTGCCCACCATTTCTCCTTTGAGTCACAATAGGTCTATAGCAGTGATGGCAAATCTATGGCACGAGTGCCAAAGGTGGCACTCGGAGCCCTTTCTGTGCGTACCCAACAGTGCCCCTTCATAGCCACCTGTATACAGGTTAAATCACTGTATTGGCACTTTGCAAAAAATATATATTGATTTGCACTTTGGGCACTCAGTCTCTAAAAGGTTCGCCATCACTGGTCTATAGGGTCTTGCACGGATTCTCATCCCAGCCATTTTGTGGAGAAGGTTTTGTTTTGTTTCTCCAAAACCCACCTGTACTCCTGTCCCACCTTCTGTTTGTATCAGGTTGTGATTCTTGTTTATTTATTTCTTTTTTGCCTAGATATCCACTTGCATTCGGCATATGTATTTTCTGTTATCTTCTTGTTTATTTATGCATTATCTCCAGTACGCCAATTTTGGCACAATTTTTTCCATTAACAGACAGGAAATTTATCCACAAGTGTGTTTTTGAATTGTATTTTCATCTTAAAGTTTATATGATTTCATGGTTATTTTCTTATTCTTAAATGTACAGCAAGCCTTTTAAGGATGTCATTTGGTAAGGCAAACTAGACATTGCTTTGGAATAAGTGTCAGGGATTGTGAAATGAATAATAGCAATCGGAATTGACATGACAACTATTCTTTCCCATCCCTCTTCTGCTGAGATCATTTCAACTGAAAACAGTAGGAAGCAAATCAATCACCTAAGAAGGAGCTCCCTAGGGGACCATAATACTTAGCAGGATGCAACGGGCCCCTGTTTCACCACTTCCATTGAAGGATTCAGATAGATGTTTATCTGAAACTTTGGAAATCTCTTGTGATACCACCTAGTTGGAGTTTTAATGGGAAGAAAGTTGCTTCCTGTGCTTATAGAATAGACCAGAGGTTATCAAACTGGGTGCCCTGGCACCCTGGGGTGCCGCAAGCATATGCCAGGGGTACTGCAGCGATAATATTTAATTTTCACTAAAATTTAACAATTTAGCAGTATAATCTATTATTATAAAATGGCAACACCATTCTATGCTATGTCTGCCACTCATCAGCCATTTTTGTGGTTGTGCGTCATTTGTTTTGAGTGGTACCGGGTTGTTGTCATTGCAAAAGAGAGAGAGAGAGAGAGAGAGAGAGAGAGAGAGAGATTCCAGTGGATTTGATGGTAAATTTGTATTCTTTTCTTTTAAGAGATTGATTATTTAGTGAATATAATGTTTACTGTATGGGTAGGTAGAGACTGCATCAGCGCTTATAAAATTAAATTTTTAAGTTACGAGGTAGACGAATTTGCAATGCATCACACATACTAACTCAGCAGATAGAATCAAAATCAGGCCCATAACTGTGGTACTCTTTCAGGAAGGGCCTGCAATGGAATGATTTATTTGTTTGTTTGTTTGAGTCCCTATTTTTAGTGCAGAATTATGGGCAATTGGCTAAAAACTGGGTCTTTAAAATGGAGAGGTGGTGAACTCCCTGAAGCTTCTGCAGTGACTTATTCAATGACAACCAGCATCATTGGAGGAGATGAAATATCCCAGCAGACACCTGCCAGCCTAAGCCATCCATGTTTGCCTGCCTCAGTTTGCGGAAAGGCACTCTTGACCAAAAGGAAATCCAAGGAAAAGTAAAAAAAAAAAAAAGGATCCTAACTACCTCACATTGTTTGGCTTTGTTCTGGTTGGGAATGAACAGGTATGGATCACTTCTACCTCTTGCTGCACACAGAAGTGTGGTGGCTATCAAGGCGAAATTTTTTAGCCAGAATGTTTGAACTAAAAGATGCACTGGTGGTCACATTTACAGAGGAGCCTTTTATCCTTAACTGACGTTGATTGGCTACTTAAATTGGGATACCTTTCTGATATCTGGAAAACTAAATGAAACCACCACTTCTCATCAAGGGAAAGGAGGAGCACAATTAGAGAAAATAAAAGCCTTGCAGAAAATAATTATTTTTTTAAATCATGAGTTGAGAGCAGAAGCATCTCTTTCCTCAGTTGCAAGAATTTGTCAAAACAGATGAGATCGACCTTCAAACCAACTTCCTCAAAATTGTTATTGTCCACTTGCAAAGTTTGGAAAGAAGCATATTTGATTATTTTCCTGACATTGACTCTGATGTAGAGATGGGCACAAAATGAATTTTTATTCTTTTTTTATTTGTTATTTGTTAGGGAATGAAACGAATAACGAAGAGACCTATCAAAGAAGAACAAAATAAAACGAAATGGAAATTTCCATTTCATTCACTTCGTTTTTCGTTTTCCCATAGGAATGCATTGAAGCAATGCACTCTTATGGGGAAAAGCTGGCGGATCCCCCCAATGCGCCCCATCGGCACCAGGAAAGGGCGGGCTTTTTTCCCCACTGAAGCCACTGCCCATCAGCTGGAGCACGGGCTTTCACAGGGGAAGGAATTTTTAAAGCCTGCTTTCCTGGCTCCCACCTGTCATCAGCTGGACCCCTTTAAAAATGGCCCAGTCGGCATCAGATGAACTGGGCCATTTTTAAAGGGGTTCAGCTGATGACAGGTAGGCAGGATCCCTCTGAAAATGGTCAGGTCACCAGCGTGGAGCTCCCGCATTGGCAACCGGGCCATTTTCAGAGGGGTCCTGCCGACCTGTCATTAGCTGGACCCCTTTAAAAATGGCCCAGTTGCTACCAGGGGTTCTCCCCAGTGCTGACTGGGCCATTTTTAAAGGGGTCCAGCTAATGACAGGCCAGCAGGAGATGTCTGAAAATGGTCAGGACACCAGCGGGAGAGTTCCGAACTGGCGTCCCGACCATTTTCAGAGAGGTCCTGCTGACCTATCAGCTGGACCCCTTTAAAATGTCCTAGTTGGCACTGGGGGACCCCCTGGTGCTGACTGGGCCATTTTTAAAGGGGTCCAGCCAATGAAAGGTCAGCAGGACCCCCTCTGAAAATGGCTGGTTGCCAGTGTGGAGCTCCTGCATTGGCAAACAGGCCATTTTCAGAGGGGTCCTGCCGACCTGTCATCAGCTGGACCCCTTTAAAAACGGCCCAGTCGGTACAGGGGTTGGGACCCCCTGGTGGCGACTGGGCCATTTTTAAAGGGGTCCAGCCAATGACAGGTCGGCAGGAGATGTCTGAAAATGGTCGCGATGCCAGTTTGGAGCTCTCCTACTGGTGTCCCAACCATTTTCAGTCATCTCCTGCCAACCTGTCATCAGTTGGTGAGGAATGAAACATTTTGTTATTGTTTCAGTTTGTTTGAATTTTTGTGCAAAAATTCATGCAAAATGGAATGAAGCAAAATGCGGGGTGAGGATCAAAGGGAACAAAACGAAACACCGTTTATCCATTTTGTGCCCATCTCTACTCTGATGACATCTTAAGCTGGATGATGAACCCATTTTCCTGCAACCTGCAACATAAACCTACTGGAATCCTGAATGAATTTTTTTAAAATTTGCTTGAGATCAGTGAAGACAGCAGTTTAAAACAGAAATACCATGAAGGAAGCCAAGAAGAATTCTGGATGCAGGTGTATTCGGAAAACAATGCTGTTGGCAAGGCTGCAGTGAAAAGATTTGTGTGTTTTACTTCAACTTATCTCTGTCAGTCTGCATTCTCAACATACGCTTACATAAAATAGACTTTTTGGGTCAAATGCTTTGAATGTAAAATTAACTAAACTTCCCATAAACATAAAGGAAATAATGAAAAATTCATCCCAACATTTTCATTCATCGCATTAAAGACAACTGAGCATAAAATTTGCATTGTTTTCCCCTCTTTTCCTACATAGTCAAACTAATTTAAGGGTACTGTGCCATGAATTTTTTTTAGCCTGACAAGGGTGCCATGGTGAAAGAAGTTTGAGAACCACTGCAATAGATGGGCACACAGTCAACATCTGGATCAGGAGCTCATAGCAGACGGCAAGTACAAGGCAAGGACCACCGTGGTTGTGACCGGACTGGGACAGGAGAGATGCAACGATTCTCCATCATATTGCTCAACAGTTAAACAATTTGCCCACACCTATCCTACCATTTGGGCCAGCTACTGTAAAGCTGGAGATGCTGAGGCCAGAGCAACTAAGTTAGACCAGCCCTGCCTTATCCCAGGCGTAGCTGGTGCCCCTTAAGAGTAAGCCCCGGCATCCTGTCTCTCTGACAGTAAGTTCCTAAGCAGTGTTCCATGGCACATCTGGAGCCATTTTTAGTGGTTTATGCCCTTCTGGCTGGCTGGCTGGATAGTTCGGTGGTTTAGGGGGTCTGGCTACAGAGCTAGTGGTTGGGAGCCTCATTTCACACTCTGCCTCCTGCAAAATAGCCTGTGTGGCCTTGGGTGAGCTGCATAGTTCCAGGGCACCCTTAGAAGATATATCCTCTCAAATTGAGGGCTGGGAGAGTAAGAACAGACAAAAGAAAATATTTTTTCACCCAGCGCGTTGTTAGTCTATGGAACTCCCTGCCACAGAATGTGGTGATGGCATCTGGCTTGGATGCCTTCAAAAAGGGATTGGACAGATTCCTGGAGGAAAAGTCCATCACGGCTTACAAACCATGATGGAGATGTGTAATTACACAGGCTTAAAACCAGGGTACTTCAAGGGCCAGATGCAGGGGAGTGCTATCAGGAGACAGATATCTAGTCTCATGCACTCCCAAACGCATCTGGTGGGGCCACTGTGAGATACAGGAAGCTGGACTAGATGGGCCTTTGGCCTGATCCAGCATGGCTCTTCTTATGTTCTTATGTTCTTAAGAAGGGAATGGGTAAACCACTTCTGAGCATTCTCTACCTGGAAAATCCTGAAATGGGATCAGCATGTCAGAATTGATTTGACAGTAGATGATGATGATGATGATGATGATGATGATGATGATGATGATGATGATGATGCCCCCCCAAATGCTGTGCTTGTGGTGGGGGTGGGTGGGAAAGGAGAGCAGGTCTACCACTGTCCCTGCTGCTCATTCATTTCTAAGGGAAGAGGCAGATCCCAGAAGAGGCTTGTGCCTGAATGCAGATTGCTTCTTTGCTACTCTGTAATTCCATGAAGGGCACAATTTAATGGCTAGCTTAACAAATCCAGGTAAGGAAATGCACTGGTAGGCCCGCTCCCCCTGTGCTCTCTCTCTCTCAGCCACTGACCTCTCTTGCATGATTGATCTTGGGGAAATTGTTTTACAGAACCTCTCTGCGTCTTTCCTCCTCTGACATGTTTGTATGCTGCACGGCACAATGTGCAAACCCCCCCCCCCATCCCAATCTCGGATGGTATTAGACCTTTAGGTGTTCCTGTAATACAAATAATAAATCTAAAGCAGATCCAATTTTAGCATTTTGAGAGGCAAAGGAAAAAAACTTTCCTTCCCTTGAGCAAGAGTTTGAGGTTCCGGCAGTGGCAGATCAGATGATGGGTTCAACTAGAAGGCCCTAGAGGAAGGAAGAGGAAATTAGAACTGGGAGGAAAAGAAGGCAATGGAGAGAAATGAGAAGAAGGAAGCAAGGATATTTCAGAAATGCCCATTGTTCCTTAAAACTCGAATTGCCCCCCCACAGACACAAGCGGCAAAAATGGCTGTTGTTTCCGTCAGTATATGAATGTGTTCCAGTACATACAAGATTAAAATGATTGACTAGTGCTTAAGCAGGGTTTTTTTTTTAAGTTGAAAACCGTCACCTTGTTTGTGTAAGTAAATAATGTTACCTCCTTTCTAGGGCAAAATAATCCTGTCTACGCAACACAGGCAATAAGAGCCAGTCGAGGTAAATGACAAGGAAGGCTTATACTTCCACAGGAAACTCACTCCTCCTCTGTTCCAGATGTATATGGAAAATTAAGTATTACAATCTGGTGCAAGCTGTAAGCTTTTGGGAGTCAGTCCCAGGTTTGAAGAGAACATAGTAAGAGCAGGCCTGCATCATTTGATATCTATTTTATTTTGTTTTATTTATTTATTTTATTCAAGTCTTAACAAAACTTCTGCCCTGGCTTCAACACCATCTACTTTAGCCATGGATTTTAAGAACATCTAAAAGTAACATCCTGGTAAAGCACATCTTTTACCATGTCTGAACTTCTGGGACCTGCTTTGAAGAAGAGTTGTGTAGACTCGGAAGCTTGCAATGTTCCTTGTTTTTGTTTTTTTTTAATAGTGGCCTATAAAGGTATCGCCTGTAACCTATTTTTTGCCATTGTATTTATGTTTGAGTATTTTATCCTGCCTTTCTTCTTGGGAAAAGGACCCAAGGTGGTTTATAATGATGAGGGACAATATACAGCCCAAAACATTTAAGACACATTCAAGTTAAGAACAGGGAATTAGGAGAGGCATCTTACAACATTAATAGGTGACATTAAAGCTACAAAGAGCACTTGAAATGAAAAGAAAAATCCATTATGAGGGGTGGAAACTAACATGGAAAACACTGGTGTTCTTATGGAGAGCTTGCCCTCCTATAGCCACTCACCCCATTGAACTCAGTAAGACCTATTTTTGAGTAGACACGCCTAGGATTGTTCTATTCGGTGGTTTGCAGCATGGCTCAAAATCTCTGTCTCTTGCCTTCATTACGAAGAGTGAGAGTAAAAAGTGGGTCACATGCTTCCCCTTAACTGCTCATAAATAATTTCCTTTGAAAAACTGTCTTTATAAACTCGGCCTTTAAACACTTAAGTCTGCCTCAGCTATTAACAGCGGGTGGGGAAAGGTGCTAGTTTTACAAGGTACAAAGGCGAGAACAGAGATAATTTCAAGACATTTCCAGCACTACAGTAATGACACAAGATGTGCCATGATTAGTCCGATGAAACCAGTTGGTCTTTCTGTAAAAAGTGTTACATAAAAACAGCCCCTTTTTTCAATCTTAGAAAAATAAGATGACCTATAATAATTTCAGTAGGCATGGATACGCTCTGGCTGGCTCAAGACTCAAACAGTAGGGGTACTGTCTGAGATACTAGGAGAGAGAAACATGGTGTCCACATTGGAATTTGTTTTCTCTTTTGTCCATTTCTCTGTGTGGTGAGGAAATGTCAGAATCATGTTTAGAGATGGGCACGACTTAGCGCAATTTTCATTTTCGTTTTTTGTTTTTTGTTTTCATTACGTAACGAAACGAAAAATGAAAAACGGTTCAAAAATGGACCGAAAACGGAAACGAAACAACTAATTTTGAGCCAGTTTTCGTTTTTCGTTACTGGAAAAGCACTCAATGGAGCTAAATGGGGAGAAACGAAAAAATTTTCGTTTTCGTTTTCATTTTCGGTTTTCGTTTTCGTTACATAACGAAACGAAAACAAAAAAATTTGAAAATTAGCTCACGAAAACAGAAACAAAACGAAACGGACCCCTAGCCGAAAACGAAAACGAAAACGAAAAAAATTTCTGAGTCGTGCCCATCTCTAATCATGTTGAACTTAGTGACATAGCTGGATGGTCTCCTCCCTAGAGATGGCCCACTCCCCTGCGAGTGAGGGCTTGTTAAAAATGAAACTCACGGCTATGTTCCTAGAATCTGCAGAACCATAGAGCTCACATGCACCTTGAACACAGACAGCGCAAGAACACAGACAGCAATTAACCTGAAGCAAAAGATAAAGCTCACAGCACAGTGGGGTATCTGGAAATATGAAGCACCCCACTTCAGTGTCCTATATAGAAATCTGCTTTTTGTGAGATGAGGTAGCAGGACTGTCTATAAAACGTCAAGTTAGTTTGTCCACTGACTTCACAGTCATCACCTGACTAGCCCATTGATTCCTTAATAACCTGACTGTGGTCAAGTTTTCAATATTACATCTGATGCCTAACGTTCTGTGAAATCAAGAATGCCAATTTCATTACAGTAGAATTTGTTAGCAAGATTGGGAGTAAGGATTGCTCGTACATATTATAACCAGATATGGTTAGCCCAACTCTTCTTCCATCTTCTTTTCCTTTTATATTTAATATTCTCCTTTTTCTCTCACTCTTAAGTTTAAGTGTCTCTGTGGAGTTGCTTTCCCTCACTCGCCATGCATAACATCAGTCCAGCTTGTAAATGTTGCCCAGTTGACTTCCACAGCAAAAACTCTTTATGTGTGGCCCATTATGAGATATTGACAAGACAACATATATTTTTAAAGTGAACTGTTGTAATCAGTTAATTCCTACATTTGGATTCATGCTACAATACTGAAGTTGAGGGGCATGGTGGCTCAGTGGACTAACGCTCCGAAAACTGTTGACTTCAGGTCAGCAGCTCGGCAGTTCGAATCCTGGGTGCCACGCAGTGGAGCGAGCTCCCACTGTTCACCCCAGCTCCTGCCAACCTAGAAGTTCGAAAGAATGTAAAATGCAAGTAGATAAATACGTACCGCCGTAAAAGTTGGGAAGGTAATAACAGTGTTTCCTTGCAGCCATGCCGGCCACATGGCCATTGACTTGCACAACACTGGCTCTTTCGGCTTGAATACGGAGATGAGCACCACCCCTAGAGTCAGACACGGCTAGCACGCATGTACGGGGGGGGACCTTTACCTTTTTTAAAATACCGAAGTGTAAAAGAACCGCCAGCCAGGAATTGCCTTCAGACAATGTGCCTCTATAGAACCTCAGGCAGGGAGACTTCCTTGGTGAGAAATGAAGGGCCTTGTGGGCATACACAAGAACCATCCTGTTTTCATCTGGGGAATCTTAGAGGTCATGGGACATCATATTTTATTTTATAAGGGGGAGAGACAATCTCCTTAGTAAACTGGAAGTCACCATAAATATAGGCAAATTCTAGACAAAAATGTAGGGTGGTTACTTACACCCAAAGGCTGAGGCTTCTATTCCTTGTATAATTCCTTATTTGTTTATTGACCGATTCGACTTCTGTCCTTTCTGTGGGATACTTCACTTGCCTTCACTATCCACAGATAGGGCAAAGAGGATGTTTTATGCTATAAAACAGATTTTTGGCCCTGGAGAAATTATTATTCTATAAACCATGTCTGCTCTAATGGTAAACACTTCCTACTTTGAGTCCCCTAAGATGACATGGGAGATAGAATGCAATCGTTTAAGCCCATACCCAGAACTGCATCTTTTCCCTTCTGTTCCCTTCCCTCCAGGAAAAGGGATCCTGATTCTGGCCTTGATGATACTAAAGGGACAAAACACCCATTATGGTTGAGATGGAGGAAGGACATATAGAAAGTGCCCATCTTTAGGGACAAGAACTTTGGGTAAGGTATGAATTATTGACTATGGTGAAGGGGTAATTTTTAAAAAAAGTAGGATGATATAATCACAGCAATGGGAGATCTGTTTCCAAAGAGAATCCCAAATCAGTTAAAATGAGACGAAAATGACTAACGAACACCTGTACAAAGAAAGGTTGAATTGGTTTAGATGAGAGATTACCTGAGCAACCCACCTACTCCATCCCAGCACTTCCTTATGTGGTAATTGCTTGAAACACACAAATCCCAAGGTTTTGACCAGCAGTCACTTGACTCTGCAGGATAATCTTTTAGGATATGAGATAAGAAGAACTGGAGCATATCTGGGGCAAAGTTGCAGCTGTCTTTCATATGAAAGCCACAGATAAGAGATCCCAGCTAACATGATGCTGTAGAAATATGTCAGCATAAGGTGTCTGGATGAGCATAAACAGTGAGAGACAAGAATGAACCTTAACCCATTGTTTTTTTTTTAATTAAGGGAGGGGGATAAAACAGAGTGACTAGCTAGCTTAGTTACTGCTGAACAGTTTTTTATAAAGTCTGCACATCTACTTGGGATTCATTGCTTCTCCTGGGCAAGCAGGAGAAAGCAACACGTTATATGAGTCGTGGATGATATGTTTACCCCGTAGTTTATTCAGACCTTGGTAGCACCCAAGGGTGGTGCAGTCAAGGGCATGATTATCAGGGATGTACTCGTTCATGTTTTGGACATCAGTACCCTGAACTCCCCAAGATTTTTGAGAATTGCAGCCTACGGACCCAAATCTGTACAGCCATAGGTTTCGTCATTCCAGAGAGTATCTTTAGGATTTTTACCCAAACCATCAGCTTCCCTGGCCCTCATTTCCTGTTGTAAGAAAGAAAGAAAGAAAGAAAGAAAGAAAGAAAGAAAGAAAGAAAGAAAGAAAGAAAGAAAGAAAGAAAGAAAGAAAGAAAGAAAGAAAGAAAGTTACCATATATACTCAAGTATGTTGACCCGAGTATAAGTCGAGGCCCCTAATTTAACCCCCCAAAACTGGGGAAATATATTGACTCGAGTATAAGCCTAGGGTGGGAAATGCAGCAGGGCCTGGCAGCTCTTCCATTGTGAACTGGGGGAGTGGTTTGTGATGTTTAAATTTAGCCACTGATGCAACTGCTTGGGTCAGTGGCTAACAGTCATTTTAAACATTTTGTGCCGCTCCCCTCTGATGCAGTGGGGGGGGGGGTCATGAGAAGCAGCATGCAATGTTTAAAATGACTTTTAGCCACAGATGACTTGCTTCAGTGGCTAAAATATTGACCCAAATATAAGCCGAGGGCCCCTTTTTCAGCCGAAAATTAGGTCTGAAAAACTAGGCTTATATTTGAGTATCTACAGTACTCTGGTGTTCCCAGGAGCTGTAGTCTCACTACCCAGTAGGCTGTCTCAATTACATATCCCAG
Source organism: Phrynocephalus versicolor (assembly GCA_023846285.1). Lineage (NCBI taxonomy): Eukaryota > Metazoa > Chordata > Lepidosauria > Squamata > Agamidae > Phrynocephalus > Phrynocephalus versicolor. The sequence goes on from JAHTLZ010003542.1 coordinate 25,073,278, forward strand.
GGCAATCTTCTTCTTCTTCTTCTTCTTCTTCTTCTTCTTCTTCTTCTTCTTC
>JAHTLZ010003542.1:25073339-25099176 GCA_023846285.1 Phrynocephalus versicolor
TCTTCTTCTTCTTCTTCTTCTTCTTCTTCTTCTTCTTCTTCTTCTTCTTCCTTCTATATGTCAAATAGCAATTGGAACAATTATAAAAAAATGAAAAAAATTCTCCCAATGTTTTTGTTAACTCTTTCCAAGATCCAACAAGGAGCTGCAATGACACATCAACAAAAGCATACCAGAAAGCATAACAGCAGTTTTCTTCAAACATTGATCTACAAGTAGATGTTAACATGGATTTAGCATTTTCTTCATGGACTACTTGGCTTTGTTTGTTTGTATATGTGAAAAAAATAACATGAGCATCTCCTCAGAGAAGGATTCATCACCAGAATAAGGAAATTTATGATCATGCAGGAGAGACTACAAAGCCATTGGCCTTCATACACCAAGTAAAACAGTTTGACTTCAGCTGACTACCTTTCCCCAGCATGATGAAGATTGTGATTGTGATACAGGGATTGTGTCCAGAATTCAGGTTTTTATTGTGGTATAAAACCATAAAAGTCATAAAAAGGCCAACACAAGTGCAGAATTTTGCAATTACAAAAGCAGTGTAGATGTAATAATCCATAATATGCATAAAATATTAAAAAGAAGAAGAAATAGGCAAGAAAAAATAGAAAATTTTCTTGTTAAAAACTAGCTCATCTTCTTAATATGAAATTTAATCAAACACAAACAGAATTTGGCTATTTGTTTACTAATAAAAGATCATTTATTATTTAGTAATTAAAAGATAATCATTTAAAAGTATTTCCAAGTCCTCCTTGTTTACGTCTGCTTTTAGTCTATCTAAACATGGGTGAATAAATCTCTCTCTATAAGGGTGATGAAGAGGACCCCCAAAAAAAACACACCATATGTACCATCAATTCCACCTCCCTTTAGGAGCATGTGCAATATCTATCTTCACAGGGAATTTTTCTTATATCTCCATTTCAAAACCATTGAAAGGATAACTGAACAGAGGGCTAAAGTAAAGGCTCTCCGATAAGCAGGATCCTCAAGCTGTGAGAGATAGTTGGCCATTCTCATAATATATCTGGTCTCCTCAGGGGCCCTAAACAGAGGAGATTGTGCTATATCTTGTTGGCGCTCAATGTCTTGAATCCTCTGTTTAATAAGCATGCTGGCCTGTGTGGTACTCTGAACTTAAAAGGTCATCTATTGAAAGATACAGGGATTGTGAAGTTTCTGAGCTTCTCTACTTGCAGCCAGTGAAGCCATATGAATCAAGAAAAAGCAACGGAGCATTCATGAGTGTCACTCCATCTGTAGAAATGGAGATAAATAATTAATTCTACATCCACTAAGGAGACACTTGAGATATCACCGCTCCTACAACTAATTCCTCAAGTTTGCAGTCTCTAGGTGTCCAGCTTGGCACTGTAACTGCTGGCACTATCCTGCAGCTTCACCATTTAGCCAGCATGATTGCTGTGCTTCTCTGTGTTTTTTTTTTCTGACCCTGCTTTGTCTATCTGTCTGTTTCTCTCCCTGTCACCCCAAGCTCTGCAAAGGCCTACTCAGTTTGCTTTTAAAATGGAATCCCAGCCCCCCAATAAAGGTAGCACACAGCCCCGTTTGTATATTCATCATCATCATCATCATCATCATCATCATCATCATCATCACAATGCTTCGTGTGTTAGAGACCCATTGACTGTAAGAGCCAGGCTTCCAGGAAGAATATTTTTAAAAAGAATGTTTAGCTAAGCTCCCCATATTAAGGTTTTCAATACAAAAAAAGATAATATTCTAAGAAAATAGCCTCAGCTGTACTTTACATTGTGGGTTGGTCTGTCTCTGCCAGCAAAATGGAGCAAAATAGTCAGACTCATTCATGAATTGTGTGCCGAGCATCGTCAATGCCTGTGCCGAACTCTTAACAGTTTTATATGTTGATCATTTCCAATGTTAATGGCAATGGTTCCCATTGGTATTGGGGTATTTATGTAGGATAGCTCATCACAATTTGTATTAATAAGGTGTATTAATTTTGGTTCTTACCATTCTTTGCAGGGGAGGGTGTGTTAGACACAAGCATGTGAAGGGTAGCCTTTTGCCTGCTCCCTCATGGATCCTCTGCATCTAATTCTCCACAATAACTGATGCTCTCTTATAATTCTTGTAATTTGCTTCCTTGCCAAAAGGAAGCAAGTTAGGAAATCCTCCTACTCATTATGGCTTCTCCCCTTCCTGGTCTCTACTTGTCATTTCACATAAAAGTGAAAGACTTTTGGGTTCCACCCTCTCATTTCCGATGTCCTCTTTGTCTCTGATGGTGGCGATCGGAGAAATTGGGATGTTAAAATTATGCCCAGTCTGAAAAGGGAGAGCTAAAAGAGAAATAACAGTCCTCCTTTTGAACATGATACAAATGACTCAGCCCTTCAGCCACGTCCAGTTTTTATAACAGGAAATAGAAAACTAATTACCGGCTATTTTGGTCTTTCTAAATCTTTCCTTTTTTATTGGTAGGACAATGAACAGTCACTCTGTATAAGAAGAGAAGGCTCAAAGCAAATAATTTATTGGGCATGATTTCTATAATGGCTTTACAGGCCACAGACTAGTGGGCGCTGGCAGTTTAGCACAGCTGTCCTGACCTGGCATCAAAATATTTTTTATGCTTTGCTCTTCAAATCTGGTTCGGCACTTTAGTCCTTTTAAATCCCTTTGGGGGAGCTGCAGCTGAATTTATGTGCACAGATCCATCCTCGATAAACCTAATGTAACAAGAAACTAACCGTCTTTCAGAAGAAGTCTGCAGGTTTTTGTCACATATAATTTTAGGAGGAATGAAACCAACCCTTGTACAATATTTCACAAAACAAAACAAAACAGTGCAATATTACACCTCTGATTCAATGTGTACAGTTGTGTATTAGTCACAACAGAGCCTGGTTTTCCTAATGTTGTTGCAATCCAAATTATGTTTAACTGACAGCTGTGCCATCTCAACATTCCCAGAGAAAAAAAATTACAGCACAAATTTGTGAAAAGGTAATTAAAGCAGTGTTTAATTACTAAAATGGGAGAAATCGGGGCCTCAGGGTGAACTGAAAGTCAGCCTTTTCCTTCTTTTTAGGTGCTGGAGATGCAGTTACTTAGCAATGCAATAAACATCCTCTTTTCTTTAGTGTTTATTAACATACCCAGGCTCTGACATCAGCTTATGTTGTTGGGCACTGGCACAGTCTTTTCAAAGATGAAATATAACAATTTGCCTTTGCTGCAAGTTGATTTCCAGCCTGTGTTATATCTGAAATCACAAAAGTGCTCACACGGGGGCTGTAGATTGATTTGGGAGGTCATCATTCATATTGGTTGCATTGCTCATCGCATTCCAGCCCACAGCACTTCCTTCCTTCCATCCGTCCTTCCTTCCTTCCTGGTTCTACCTCTGCTGATCCTTTAATGACTTGCAGCCGAGAGTAGTCCCATACCTGAAAGCAAAAGTAGAAAAGATTGGGATGAAGCAGCTGGAGCCCCAATTGAACTCTCTCAGTAATCCCCCACATGCGGTAGAATTTTATAAGTGCAGCCAGGAAAGAGCCACAGGAGGGTGGCTGGATGCCAGGATGCTGGAGGGTAAGAGAAGAGTTGCAAGTGCCTTCTGAAATGGTTCAGATGGATCCAGAGAGGGGGTATTATGTATTTGTTTGTTTGTTTATTTGTTTATTCATTTATATCTTACATTTTTACTTAAAAGAACCCAAGGCAGCTTACATACTTGAAAAATGGAATTTAAAAGCTAAACACAGTACATATACAAATATTTTAAAAAGAATTCAACAAATATTTGATTAAAATGGTAAATAAAATAAATATCAAAACCCATTTAAAACAACAGAGCACAACAATCCATTTAAACCCCCTCTCAGACCACCTACCATAAGAGAAAGGTATTTGCCTGCTTGCAGAAGGAGAATACAGATGGCACTAGATTGGTCTCCCATGAGAGGGAGTTCCAGCATCTAGGAGCAGTAGCAGAGAAGGCCCTTTCTTGTGTCCTCAATGAGCACACCTATGAGGGCTGTGGAACCAAGAGACTATGCAGTCAGTGGTGCTGCTGTAACAGGGGAGTTATATGTTCCCTGCACAAGCCCCAGTTAACAATCTTGATCTGGCATTTTGGACCCTTTAGATCAGGCCTGCCCAACGTCCGGCCCGGGGCCCAAATCAGGCCCATCAAGCCATTCTGAGTGGCCTGCGGCTGGCTGGAATGCCCCTCCCTCCCCCTCCTTCCCCTCATTTTTTTTAAAAAAAATCTTCCGCCAACACTGACACCGCTGGGAAGCTTGTGGGGCTGGGCGGGCGGGCTGGCCAGCCATTGCACGGGCTGCTGCCACCGGCACCGCCAGCAAACATGTGAGGCTGTGAGCGTGCATGGTGGTGGTGCGCGGGCGGGCCGCTGCCACCGGCAACACCAGGAACTTTGTGAAGCTTGGCAGGCCGCCGTCACGAGCACCGCTGGGAACCTTGTGAATCTCAGGAACACCGGCACCACTGGGAAGCTAGGGCGGCTGGGCGGTCTGCCGCCACTGGCACCGCAGGGGAATGTGTGGGGGTGGGCAGGCCAGCGGGCCTCTGCCACCACCAAGGAGCTTTGGGGTGGGCTGGCGGGTGAGCTGTCGCCACCGCTGGGGAGCTTGGGGGCTTGCAAGGTCACACAGATCGCCTCTTCCAAGGGGCGACCTGTGGCCACGGCTCCCTGTGCTTCCATTGGTCCCCACCTTCCTTCTTTCCTCCCTCCCTTGGTCCCCACCTCCCTCCCTTCCTTGTTCCCCACTTTCCTTCCTTCCTCTTTTGGTTTCCACCTTCCTCGAGACCAGGTACTTGTAAAATGTGCTGGGTCATGCTTAAGTGGGCGTGGTCGCACTTTATTTTTTAAAGTCTGCTCCTCGTGGGAAAATTATTTTATGCTCTGCACCTGCCACCAATTTGCAGCGGATTTTAGTGGTCGTGGGAAAGCAGCCTTTCTGTATCTGTTTTAATTTCATTTATCGACAATGGAAATAGTCTCCCAGCCTTACCTACTTGAATGTTTTCTATGTCTGAAACTTCTATTTTCTAAGTCAGTGCATCTCCAAGTTCCAAATGCTTGAACCAAGTGATAGAAAAAGACCAAGAGGTATCTGGTTCCAGAGCCAGAGGTTGGGAGTTTGATTCTGTGATGTGCCTCCTTGACAGGGTCTGGACTCAGTGTTCCAACCCGATAGTTTTAGGATTATTAAATGACCTTGTGAGACCATCCAAAGTATCTACATTTGGAAGGGGGAAATACAGGTCTTGGTACACTTTGACCTAAACCAGCCATGCCATTTTAAATAACTTCATGACATTTACTTTAAGGCCAGCTTTCCTCTTCATTCTTGCTGCTGGCGAAAATAATTACTGACTAATAGATTTTAAAAGGTCGATCAACCAATTAGTATGATACATATTTTGAAAATGTTATTTAATGATTTTTATAAAATACAAATCTCAGAATGAGGTATGACCTACATCATTTTCCTTATTTTCATATATCTTTAAAGATTTCAGATATTAATAAAAGTCTCATGGCATTTTTGTTAATCCTGTCTTACAGCCTGATTTTATTCAGATCTACTTAAGAGCAAATCTCACTGATTTCCGGGACATGTAGTAGTTTGTGGCATACTTTGAGAAGAATCAACAATATTTATTGCTACAATAGAGCACAGTAGTGGTCTTGTTTTGGAGCAGGAAATCAGTATTCAGTAAGGCAATTGTAAAATGGGGACACCCAAACAAACTTAGATTTTGAAAAAGCCAGATCTGCACCAAAGAAGGCACACTTGTAGGAGACAGCCTGCTGTTTCTCTGTGTTAAATGCGGGGCAGTTTGAGCAAAGGGTTTTCAAGTTATTATTTTTTAAACCCAAACCTCTTTTAACCTCCCCATTCAGAAACAGGCTTAAATGTCCTCAGATTTGAAATGAGTGAGCACAAAAGGATGTCTTGTAAACCATCTTGACTGCTGCCGTTGGCCTTGCAAACATTCATGCCAACCTTTGCTATGTAAAGCTTGGCATTCTTTTCCCTGCTAATAAGGTGGCTATGGTATTGTGGCTGCCATATTGGGCCATTTCCTGGCTTATTGAAATGTGGGTACGGAAGCACAACATCCCATGTTCTTTTGTGAAGAATGGAATTTTACTTGCTAGCTGCGTACAGGCCACTTATGCCCTCTCCCCATGTGGTATCACTCATCATTGCTCATGTGCTATGGGTCCATTGTGGAGCTCACTATAGCTTGAGTTATGTCATTTTGATAGTTGCTACTAGACATGGGCATGACTTGGTGAAATTCTCGTTTCCGTTTCCGTTCCTCGTTTCCGTTACGTAACGGAAACGGTAACGACAATTAAGCTGTAAGAACTCGAACTCAAACCGATAAAAGAAAAATTGGGTCTGATTTGTCATTGTCGTTCGTGGCATCACGGCGATCATGCGATGCCAAGCGGCACAGAAAAAAGTTTTAAAAATTAAAAAAACACCCGATTCCCAGCCAAAAAAGCAGGCGAAAATATGCCTGCCTCAGTGAAGGCACCTACCAGAGGGGTGGTTTCTGGGGGGGGGTCCCCGGCCTCCCCCCCTCTCCTGTCCTGGGCTGCTCTGGTGGGGGGCATCCTCGTCGTCTCACCATGCCATGCGGTGCGGGGGGATCCAAAATGGCAACCGCAATATTTATTTTTAAATCGTGGTCAAAAAACCCACCAAAGCACAACAGAAACATGTGAAAATTAGGTATTTTAAATGCTTGATTTTTATAGTAGCAGCAGCAGTGGGTTTTTCTTGCAATAAAAAGTCTCCATTGATTTTATTTTTATTTTTATTTTTTTACACCTGCGCAATGATGGGCTGGCCATGGGATGGGACCATGCAAATTTTTGGAGCCATTCCACCAATCGCATGGCCACTTGGCCAGGTTTTGACTGAGACTTCTGGGATGTGCCAGTCGGGCATAAAAAGCCCACTAACCCTAACCCTAGCCCTAGCCCTAATCCTAACCCTAACCCTAACCCATACGCCAGGACACTGTCCTTCTTAGTGGGTCAGAGGCACCCAGAGGTGCAGCCCACTAACTCACCCTAACCTTACCCGTAACCCTAAGCCTAGCCCTTGCCCTAACCCCAACCTTAAGCCAGATCTGTACTCGCATTGCACTACGCAAGTACACTTCCCTTCTTAGTGAGCCAGAGGCGCCCAGAGGAATTCCTCTTTCACCTTGCTCACACAGTCCAAACTCCAAACCAGTACGCCAGTATACTGTCCTTCTTAGTGAGTCAGAGGCTGAGCAAAGCCACCCAAAAGAGAGGTGCCTTGCCCTCTGCCACTTGGTACATGATGGCTACACGTACCCTTCCTTTTCCTTTCCTAGCAGGCCAGAGGAGGCACCCACCCCAGAGAGGTGCCTCCAGGAGCCTGCTTTTCCTTCGTAGCGGGCCAGAGGAGGCACCCACGCCAGAGAGGTGCCTCCAGGAGCCCGCTTTCCCTTCGTAGCGGGCCAGAGGAGGCACCCACCCCAGAGAGGTGCCTCCAGGAGCCCGCTAACCCTACCCCCCCCAACCAGTACTAACGACAGATGACAAACGAAACGACAATTTTTTGAAAAATTTCACGACAAACGGAAATGAGCCGAAACGGGCCGGCTCTGACACACGACAACTCGAAACGTCATTTTTCCTGGTCGTGCCCATCTCTAGTTGCTATCCTTTACTGTTTCTGCCATGAACTACTGTCTCCAGTAAGAGTAGGGGTCCATCTATCTTCTCTTGCAACTCTGTAGACAAATGTTACATTGGGTAGTATCCCTTTTCTAGCTTGTGTTACAGCTACTGCATTGTTTTGTGTAGCTTGAGGTGTAAAATGGAGAATATGCTGCCTGTAGCCAGCGTTCAGGCAAACAGGCACAACAGCATTTATTTTTCTTTACTTTATCAGATGTTCATTGGATATTTTCCCCCTATAGCTAAAAAGAGGCCACCAATCAACATATGCTGCTCTCCAACCATTATGATAAAAGTTATAATCATAAATGAATGTTCATACTTTATTAATTATTTTGGTCCTCTGCTATAATAAACTGCTGCTGATTATCATATTCTTTTGGGCATAAAAGCAATGCCAGAATGTCAGTTTTACATTGAAAGGATGCAGTATGTGAACACTAAGCACAGAAATAAAATGTGTATTTAATTAAGACTTTAATCTTTCCTGAGCTCAATTAAAAAATAAAAAGGTTGGGGGGGAATTACATCCCTATAGGGGCCGATAATACTTTCCTAAAATGTTTCCTATTCTTATGATGTATATTAGTAAACATCCATTTGGGTGAGTAATTAACTACAATGTTTGAGATTATTTTACTTCTGCTAATTGCACTCTCAAATCTAGATGATCATTAAACCAACAATGCAATCTATTTATTCTGCTGAGCCTAGTTAAACTGGCTTCCTATTCCATCAATACTGAGATAAACAGGACAAGTGTACCATTCATGCTAAAGGTTACTACCATATGTTTGTCTGAATTGTCCATTGGCTTTCTATTAACTGTCCTAAGGACATGCAGTAATAGTTCCTATTCCAGTAGGAAAATGAGTGCAGAAACTGCTTATGTTGATACCATTTTGTACATGTTGCTTCATCATAATGTTAGCCTCATTCATATACAACTATGAGTGGCCTTGTTAGATCAGACCAATGTCTGTCCCACCTAGCTTCCCCCCCCCCACACACAATGGTCAACCAAATGCATATGGGAAGTTGAAATGCAAAGTCATGTGTATTCAGCTCCCTGGGATTTGATGGCAGGTTCTGTGACCACGAAGGCTCACAACCATAAAGATCTATGCCTTGTGTGAGATAGTACATGCACCTGCATGGTTCTCTTCCTGTTTCCTTCCCTCATTCCTGGCTTTTAGGCATGTTAATATTGCACAACTGCAGATTCCTTCATATTGAACCCAAGAGCCATGAAACATTCTGGAAAGGAGTACAAAAGGATGCTCAGGCTTTAAAAGTACTACACACAATATATTCAGATGTGCTTCTCCTAGCATAGCTCTTCCCAATATTTGTCTTTGTGCCTGAAGACCATGAGAAGCACTGAAGTTCCCTGAGATTTCAGCTGGCACCCTGAGATGTGGTAATCCTAACAGGAAGGCCACAAGCAGGACACATGTGCAATTGAGTCTTTGTTGTGTTATGACCCATAATGCCCTTAATGGTTTATTATGACCTCAATACTCTCCCACAAAATAGCTACCTATCCCACCTGCTCTTTTCCATGGCTGCTACTCAAAATTGTGACATCTAAGGAGACTGGAAGAGCTAATGCCAGGAACAGTTCTTTCTTGTTTGTGGCCCCTTCCTTCCCTTCCTTCCGGAATACATTTCCTTCAGTGACTGATTTGTGTACCTGTAGAAGCCCTAAGCACATCCGATTTCGCCTGATTCTGGAAGCTAAGCAAGGTCGGCCTGGGCTAGTATTTGGATGAGCGACCACCAGGGATTACCAGGTGCTGTAGGCGCCTGGAGTAGGAACTGGCAAGCCACTCCAGTATTCCTGCCAAGACAACTCCATGGATATGGGGTAATATAGAGTCGGTCACGACGACTGTAACTATGCAACACACACACACACATGTTTGAGAAAACCAGGTACTTCTATCAATGAGATGCTACACAAAGAGTTTAGCTAAGGCATGTAAGCTGTATTCCAGCTGTTTGGGCCATGGTAGGCAGAAAAGGACAGAGAATAGAGAACAGAAAAATGAAATTCAAAGGAAAGAGAATCTATTTTAAATGAACTTTCATTTGGTTCTCTCTTCTCCAAGAACACCATGCAAGGCTGTGACTTCATTAATCAATAACGTACTTTCTGTAAAGTTGGAATGCTTTTAAGAAACATTTTAGAATCATAATCCTTCATAATTGCCTGAGCTTTCTATTCCAGTTTGCTTTTCGAGAAACATATAAAGTACTTTCATCTGATCCCAGGAAAATCCAGGAAGAAGCTAAAAGCCAATAAGTAGAACCCAGAATCAAGGGCTGCTCCCACTTTGTCTACCAAAAATGCACACCTTTTTGCTGTTCTAACTTAACTCTAGTATAAGCAAGAGCAAGAAAGAAAGATTATCAGCACAATTTTCTGGTCCCCAGCCCACCCACCACCTCATCAAACAAATTCTATTTGGTGGTCTGGTAGATTTTCTTGAGTTTTTTCCCTTTGTGTTTGTGAATATTTGCAGTTATATCATAGAAGAGACACTGTCATTCAAACTGCATGAAATCAAAGCCAGTTGTCCATGCGGAGGCTGTATAAAATACTTAGATAAATACAGATAAATGCTTATCTCTAATTCCTCTTTCACAATATTTAATTGCTAGGAATCTTGTCCGACTTCCACTGTTGAAGGACCTAGGGTGAAGCAACACATGGCAGACATGTGAGGGAATCTCCAGTCCAAAGCAGAAGAGCAGAGTTACAAACCGTATGTACAGTCACCCCCCGCCATTTTGCGGTTCAGGTACTGCGGTCCCACTACATCATGGGATCACAGTAGCTGCACCTCAGGGCCGCGGAGTGGGCGTGGCGGGGGCGATCGTGTCACTCCGCGCCGGCCCTCTGCACTCCTCTGCAAAGCCTCGGGCCGCATGGGGGGGCGCGTGGGTGATCGGGTTGCTCCATGCCACCCCTGTGCTCCGCCGAGAAGCCTTGGGGCTGCGGGGGACGGCAGGGGGGCGATCAGGTCGCTCTGTGCTGCCACTCTGTGCTCCGCCGAGAAGCCTCAGGGCCACATGGGGGGCAATCAGGTCGCTCCTCGTGCCCTCCCGTGCTCCTCCAAGAAGCCTCAGGGCCGCAGGGGGCAGGGGGCAATCAGGTTGCTCCGCACCGCCACCCCGCACTCCTCCAAGAAGCCTCAGGCGGTGTGGGCAGGTAAGATCCCATAACACTGCCTGCACGCACTGCCCCAAGACTTCTCGGACAGGCGCATGATCCCCCCCATTCCCAGGCCCCAAACCACCCACTTCCTCATATTGCGGATTTTCATGTATCGTGGATGCGGTGGGTCTCTAACCCCCGCAATCAGCGAGGGGTTACTGTACTTTGGGTAGCTGCGGGGTGAAGTAAAGTTCTTGGTATAGCACTACTAACTAGGATTCATGCTCTAGATTGTCTTTTTTTAAAACTTAATTTTATTAATTTTTTATAAAACAGTACAAAATACAAATGCAAAATATAGAAATTAAATTAAAATAAAACTAAACAACAGTGCTTTCCTCCACCAACAGGACCTCCTAAACAATATTATACCTTGCATTCTTGAAGGCTTTCATGGCTGAGATCTGATAGCTGTTGTGAGTTTTTTGGGCTGTTTGGCCATGTTCCGGATGTTTTTCTTCATGACGTTTTGCCAGACTCTGTGGTCAGCATATTGTCCTTTATTATCCTCCCTTCTAGAACTGAATTGATTGTATTTCTTAGAAGCACATATTCAATCAATCTACTCCATAGATCATAAAAATATCTCTGTTTAACTTTCCTTTCTTAATCTTTAAATTACACATCAATTTATCATTTAAGGCAGTATTCCATACTTCATTATACCATTTCATCCATACATAATTCATAATTCCCCTTCCAATTCCTAGCTGTAATTAGTCTAGCCAATAAAGCAATATCTGATTTGGGCTCTATATGTCTTTCAAATATATCACTTAATTCTTTAAAAATAGTTCTCCAAAATTCTTGTATCTTTTCACATTCCCACCACATATGAAAATATGTACCAACTTCCTTACCACATTTCCAACAAATCTTAGAATAATTAGCATTATTCAGTTTCACTGGGAGCAAATACCACTTTAAACCTATTTTTTTTAAAAAAAATCTTTTATTCTCGACATAGATCTGACTGAGTATTCTCATTCTCCATATTTTAGCCCATTCTTCCTCTTCTATTTCTTTTTTAGTCTTGCTCCCAGAGTACCTTAATCCCCTTCCCTCATTTTCATTTTCATTTTCATTTTCCTCTAAATCCAAAACTATCTTATATATTTGACTCACACTACCTTTCACTAAATCTTCCTTGAGAGTATCTTCATACAACACTAAAACTATTCACATTTTGTATATTCTCTACACTTATGTTTCTTAATCCATTCATCAGTCCATTTTTTCTAATTGTACATAATTAAACCATGAAATATCCCTACAAGAAGAACTTCTTTCATTTGTTCCTTGGATCTCATTTTATCCATCCAATCCTTCAATCTAACCACTTTTTCCCCAAGATAATTTTATAAAAAGTTTTAAATTTGCAAGTAAGTTCTCTATTTCATTCACTAATTTTAATGGCTCCACAAGTTTTTTGAATATTCTGCACCTGTTGAAGGTGTTCGTAAGTTTCCCTCCTTTTGACCTTTTTGTGGGTGTTTTTGGTATTCCTACCTTCCAGAGTGGTATAAGAGTAAAGCTCTTAACCATGTTATAATGGATTAAAGTGTTGCGAGGGTACCAGGCTGGCTGATTTCCTCCACCTATCATCACATTTGTTAGCTCCGCGGCTGGATTCTTTGGTGGGTGGGGCCGTTTTGCCCTCTCGCATGAATGTGCTAGATGGCAGATGCAATCACGCGTCTCGTTGGGAGGGGGAGGAGCGCCCTATAAAAGGGGGCTCCTTCCTCCTTCAGCATCTTTTGCTTTGAGCATTCACCACCCACCCACCACTTGAGGTACTAGTGTGAGTCTAACTGGTCACCTATGGGGGCCGGATAGGAATTTTTGACCTCCACTTGAAATTGGCCGATGAGTCAGGGATTTTTCGCCTACCCCACACTGGTACCGTGGGCCTAGTTCATTCCCTAGCTGTTTGGTCACACTGGAGGCAGAAGCAGAGAAAAGGCAGTTGGTGAGTCTTAAATCAAACATCTGTCCCTGGGTATCCAACCCCCACGGCACTGCAGATCATGAGATTACAGTGTCTGGTGGTGGATGTGCAGGAATGCCTCCCCAGGCATCAAGAATCCCGTTGTGATCCCATTGGGCCCAGGGGGTGGTACACACATTTGCCAGCCCGGTGGGTGCTGTCGGCTGACTGCGCTACCTGGGGGTAGTAACTCGCCCTATGCTGACGGGTTGGAGGGATCCCGGGAGACCCTGGGTTTCCAACCCACGCTATGCCTGATGCCAGGCCCCTCTTGAAGTTGTCCGTTGACACAATGTTATGAAAGTTAATAAAGTGTGGCTCAGTTTAAACCCATATCAATGCCTCATCTTGTCATTTCATGTGGGAGGGCAATGGGCCTCCAGTGACGGGGGGAATGTTAAGAAGCAACCTCATAGAAACGCAGGAAAAATATCCTACAATTCCAGTGGAGAACCTGGAACAAAGGATGGTACAAATAGAAAAGCTATGAAAGAGACTGGACGTCTTCCTTGTTCTCAAAAGCAGTGGCCTGTATCTTTTTCTCAGAAACAGTCTGGTATAGGAAGAAATATTGGGGATATTTTGTATGGTACCTTCTGGGCTATGCTATTGATGCTACTTCGAGGATACCTCAAGGGTACATTAAAAACTGTTCCAGAAAAAGGAAAATCAGATTTTCCTCACTATTAGTTTCATTTTATTTTCTGTAGTTTTTCAAAACCAACAGCAGTTGTGAAATGATGCAGATTTGACTGTGTTTTATTGTGCAAATATGTCCATACATGCCTCGCCACTGAGCAGAAAGAAAACCGAATTAGAGCATTTGCAAATAGGACTGACTTACAATGATTCTCTGCCAGGCAAAGAAACTCGCATGTGCACAGTGACACTTGTTTCCCTGAGGAAATTTGGCCATGGTCCTGGAATAATTGGTCTGCTTCATATCATGGGAGAGCCTTCAATCCAGAGTGGCAGACAGCCTTGATCTCTGTCTGCTTCAAGCTACGAATAATTTACCAGTATAAACATGGTGGGCAGGTGGCTCTGCCATTTCTAGAGACGGACGTGCTATCCAGCTTCTAATGTCCTGTCCATTGCCCCAGTCCATTGGACACAATCTGTGTGTAGAGAAACTGCTCCCACCTGCAGGCTTGCCAGTCCTGGTCTGAAAAACCTTGAAGAGTTGTAGAGTTACAGGGGTCATGGCACAAGCATCCCATAGCAAGCTGGCAACTCATGTCTCCTTGCACCTTGGTTTCAAAGGTCATCTGAAAAAGAGATATTTTATGGCAAATGGCCAGTGAAAAGCTATTGGGGAAGATATTACTGTATAGGCTCTTTCTGGTATATTGGGTTTTCAAACTGTTGAAAAGAGAGCAGATTAAGAACTTTCTGTATTCTGCTTTAAAATGCTCTGAAAAGCCCATCTCGGAATAAACCAACCTTTTCCTGGAAGTGCCATGTATAAAAAATGCTGGGTCTAATATTATGGAAATAGATCACAGAAACCAGCCCACTTTGTTTTCAGCTTGGGGTTTCTGAAGGGAAGCACAACTTTATTTTATTTTATTTTAAATGGCATTGTATGGTTGTTTTGTTAAGCCTCTGTGGCTTAAGCAAAGACGGAATTTATAATGTGCCCAGGAGCAACTGAGGGGATGCTTGAAAACATTAATATTATTATTTATATCACTATTTAGTTAGCTGTGCTGGAAGGTATTAATATTACCATCATCATTATTACAGTGAAACAAACGCCGTGAAACATTGGCAGTGACAGGGGGGGAAATGAATAAGGATGCTACATTTTTTCCCTGACAATAAAACCTATATATCAAAGGGGGAAATATCCTGTTTAAAGTAATAACTGCCACAAATATACCACAAAACTGTATAGAGGGTAATTAACATTGCTCTTACCCTAGTGCATTCATTTGAACTGATGCGCACACATACCATCTCCTCCAAGCCCACTTTCCTGATGCCCTTTATTTATCTTAGCCTGGCTTTATCAGAGAGCTTTTATCGGGAGTGTTATTTATTCATGCGGCAGCTCTCCCTCAAAAAAACAAGCATACCATCAACTTCCAACTGGCCAAAATGGATGCTCAGGATCACATGGGGATCAAAGAGAGACAAGGACAACAGGGGTTTCATTAAAATGTGGAGTTCTATGCCTGAGGAAAGAGCAGGGAAGATGGGGGTGAGGAGCAGGGGGAGAAATATCATCTGGCCCAAACAAGTTTTAACGGGGAGATGGGAAAAATCTGAGTGAACCACCTGTGGTCTCCTTGGAAACTGGCATGCAACCCCTCCAGCCACCTTTTAATGAAACCCCAGAGCCCCTTTATTAATTTATTAAAGAATCTATTTTCTGAAGATTCATAAACCACGCATAACTCATACTCTGACACATCTCTGCCATGCTAATAGTCCTTGCTGCTATGAATAATTGATTCTTTAATTAGTAATAATTAGATGCTGTTGGACAGGTCAGGTGGCTGGACTGTCTGAGATTGCTACACACTGGTGTGAAAGTGTCTCTGGTGTTATCAGGGCAGGTCCGTAAGGCTCAGCAGAAGCCACCATGGCCGAGTCTGTCTCACTCACATGGGTAAAAGAGGCTCTGTTCTCAGAGGAAAGAAAGAGGCAGGAAGTGCTCACAAGAAGGTGCTGCCTAACAAAATATGGAAGAAGGCCCTACTGGCTTTGGGATTCTGCCAGTTTGTGGGGCCAATTCTGAGCCTGCCAGGCATGGAAGCAGTTCAAGGAATGCCACCTGCTTTAAATTGCTGGATTTTGTTCTGGCCGTGTGGCTGGGTTTGGATCTGGGTGTGACTCACTTCCTTCCTGGCTCTTTCTCTTTTCTGCAGTTGCACCAACTCATGAGGTTTCTGCCCTTCCTAAATCCAACATATGTTTGAGTATTTCCCTTCCTATTGTATATTTGCTTTCAATGTGATTAATATTTATTTAACACTGTATTATTAGTTCAACTTTCCCTGTTTTTTTTAGCTGAATCTGTTTTTGAATGACATATTGTGAGGTTCCATATGGAAGAGAGGTTAATTTGATTTAATTTTAACAATCTAGTATGCCTGACAACCGATATCATTTCTAACTAGTATTCTGATGAACGGGAAGGAAGAAAAGGATATCAGAGGTGTCCTATACTACAACAAGTATATCAGTACCAATTAGAGTGTAGTGACAAGCTTTTTGTGTTCTAATGGAAGTGGGAAGACCATGAAAGATGCTTTCCTCCAAGTTTTTGGATTCTTTTGCTGGATCCTGAAAGAGACTCTTAATCATGAAAAGTACATAATAATGAAAGAGAGGAAGATGTGTTTGTCTTCCATGTACCCTTTATTTCACCTAGTGTCTACAAAAACACTCATTTTTTTCCCATATAATAGGAATTCAACGGCAACTGTCAGTAACCAAATCTCTCTCTGTGTGTGTGTGTGTGTTTGTGCATGTGTAAATTTTATAAAAGGACTGAGTTGAAACACAATAGAATTATAGAATCATAGAATCATAGAGTTGGAAGAGACCTCAAGGGCCATCCAGTCCAACCCCCTGCCATGCAGGAACCCCCCTCAACATACCCCCAACAAATGGCCATCCAGTCTCTGCTTAAAAACCTCCAAAGAAGGAGACTCCACCACCCTCTGTGGTAGCTAGGGATGGGCATGAAATCCCAAAATGGTGTTTTGTTTCATTCTTCATTTCTCCCCCTCCCGTTTTGTTTAGTTTATTACAAAATGAATTTTGTTTTGTTTTGCTTTATTTTTCTCATGCCGACCAGCTGGCCCATGGGCCAGGTCAGCATGTTGTTTTATTTTATTTTATTTTATTTTTTTCTTATCTTGCACTGACCAACTGGCCCACAGACCAGGTTGTGTTTTTTTTTTACCCGTGGTGGGTCGCATTTTACAGAGGGCACAAAATGGTTCGTTTTAATAGAAAAAAATGACAATTTTGTTTCATCTGTAATGAAATGCTGCTTCATCATTTCTTTTTTGTTTCATTTTGTTTCATTTCATTACATAATTTCATTTTTCATTTTGTGCCCATTCCTAGTGGCAGCTTATTCCACTGCCGAACAGCTCTAACCATCAGGAAGTTCTTCCTGATGTTTAAATTGAATCGCTTTTCCTGTCGTTTGAAACCATTACCCTGAGTCCTAGTCTCTGAAGCCATGGAAAACAAATTAGTCCCCTCTTCAATATGACATCCTTTCAAATAATTAAACATAGTTATCATATCCCCTCTCAACCTTCTTTTTGTAAGGCTAATCATTCACAGATCCCTAAGCCACTCCTCATGAGACATTTCTTCCAGACATTCAGCCATCCTGGTTGCCCACTTCTGGACACGTTCAAGGTTGTCAACATCTTTTTAAAATTGAGGTGCACAGAAGTGAACACAGTATTCCAGGTGGGGTCCAAACAGAGCAGAATACATTGGTACTATCACTTCCCTTGATCTAGACATTGTTTCTGTTGATGCAACCAAGAATCAAATAGGCTTTCTTGGCCACTGTGTCACACTGCTGACATTTTCAATTTGTGGTCCTCCAAGACTCCCAGATCCCTTTCACAGGTATTATTCTCCAGCCAGGTGTCTCCCATCATATATTTGTGCAATTAATTTTTAAACCTAGATGCAGCACTCTACTCTCTGTTGAAACTCATTCTATTTGATTTGGCCCTGCACTCTAATCTGTCAAGGTCGTTTTGGATTTTCATCCTGTCGTCTTAGGGCAGTGGTGGCAAATGTTCAGCACTCCAGATGTTTTGGACCACAACTCCCAGAATTCCGAGCCTGTATTGCCAGTGACAAAGGACTGTGGGAGTTGTGGTCCAAAACATCTGGAGTGCTGAACGTTTGCCACCACTGCTCTAGGGAATTATCAACCCTTCCCAATTTGGTATCATCTGCAAATTTAATCAGCATACTGTCTATTCCTTCACCTAAGCTATTAATAAAGATAATGAATAGCACTGGACTCAGAACAGAGCCTGGGGTACCCTACTAGTCACCTCTCTCCAGGCTGAGGAGAAGACATTGATGATCACCCTTAGGCAACCAATTACAAATCCACTTAACAGTGGCACTATCTATCCCACATTCCCCTAACTTCTTTGCAAGTATACCTTGAGGAACCTTATCAAAAGTCTTACTGAAATCTAAAAAAGTAATATCCACAGTGTTCCCCTCATCCACCAGGCCTGTAATTCTTTCAAAGAAAGAGATCAAATTAGTCTGGCATGACTTGTTTTTAAGAAACACATGTTGACGTCTCGTAATGACAGAATTTCTTGTTAAATAATTATAGACTGTCTGCTTAATAATCTGCTCTAGGATCTTCCCAGGAATTGAAGTCAAGCTGACTGGGTGGTAATTATTTGGCTACTCTTTTTCCCTCTTTTTGAAAATCGGGACAACATTTACCCTCCTCCAATCTATGGAGACTTCCTGTGTTCTCCAGGACTTCTCAAAGATTACTACCAATGGTTCTGAAATTACTTCTGCCAGTTCTTCTAATATCGTTGGGTGCGATTCATCTGGCCCAGGAGACTTAAATTCATTTAGGGTTTCCAAGTACCACCTTCCTACCTATTCTATGTTGCAATTCCCATCCTACCTCATCTACTCTTTGTCCCACTGGATCTCTTTCTTCCTTTTTGGAGAAAACGAAGGCAAAGAAGGTGTTGAGTAGTTCTGCCTTTTCCTTGTCTCCTGTTATTAACTGGTTATCATCACCACACAGAGAGCCTTATTTTTCTTTTTGCTGCGGTCATAGCTAAATAAATCATTTTTACTATCTCTCTGGCAAGTCTAATTTCATTTTGCGCTTTAGCTTTTTTACCACCCCCTTGCAAAAATTAGCTGTTTACTTATATTCCTCTTTGGTGCATTCCCCATTTTTCCATTTCTTGTACTTGTTTTTCTTTATAGTTAACTGAGTTGAAAGTTCTTTAGTAAACCATTGCAGTTTCTTTAGACCTCTCCCATTTTTTCTTCTTGTTGGAACAGTTTTAGATTGTGCCTTTAATATCTCACTTTTTAGGAACTCCCATCCATCTTGGACTCCCTTCTCTTTCAGTGTTTCGGTCCATGGAATCACAGCCAGTAATTGGCTTCCTTAAAGTCCAGGATTCTTGTCTGACTATGCTTAGCTTCACCTTCCAACTGTATAACAAATTCCAAGAAGGCATTGTCACTTTTATTTAAAGATCCCACCACTTTGACCCCATTTATAAGCTCCTCCTTATTGGTTAAGACCAGATCTAAAATGATTGTGCCTCTTGTTGCCTCCTCTACCTTCTGGAGGATGAAATTGTCTGCAAGGGCAGTTAGACCTTGCATTCTTAGCTGAGTTGGCTTGCCAGCATATATCAGGATAGTTAAAATCTCCCATTAGTACTACATCTTTCCCTTTTGACTGTGTGGCCCTTTTGACAGAAGCCCCCTTCCCACCTCCTCTCAATGAGTTTCCTCAGTGTGACTGGATACTGGCCTGTCTCTTGAAGAAAGGGTCCCCACTAGGTGATGGTTTCCCTCTTGTTCAGAAGGATGTCCTCCAGCCTGGGGACTTCCAATCTGAGCAGCCGCAGAGGGATGTGGATGGGATGATGCCTGAAGTGCCCTGGAAGTCTCATTATGGTCCCTCTCTCCATGCCTCTGTTTCTTCAGGTCCACAACCAAGGCATCAAAGGAGCGAGTCTGTTCCCTGAGCTCTTGAAGCTCCTTGCAGCAAGGACATACCCATGCCTTTTACCCAAGTGGCAAATAATTGTACATATGGCACTCAGTACAAAACACTGGATAGCGCTCATACCCCTGCTGGCTGGCTGACGGCATGCTGGAGGTTACCAAGAGGTTTGTGAACCCTCTTTGTAGCGGAAGTGACAGGTATTATTTAGGGGCCTGGCTTCAATGAGGCATGCCCTTTATGTTCTTCCTTAGCACTTACTTTTGCCCTTTAAATAAAATAAAGTAAATAAAGTAAATAAATAAATAAATAACTTGTGGTTTTTGTTTTGTTTTGGTTTTGGTTTGCTCTTGAAACTAGAAATGCACTCTTGCCCTTACAACATTCTTTTTTTTTCCACCATAGAAGTCAATATATAATGAAATGTTAAAAAATTCATTTGATGACAGTTTGATGTACAAATGAACTTTCTGTGGAGCTCCATTCTTTGGTTAATGGGTACATGAAGGGATTCCTTTACTCATCTGCTTTTAATTTTAGCTTTGAATCTTTCTTTTCTTCTATAAAGAATATGGAGATGTCATGTAAATATTATGCAAATAGAACCCATAGACAATTAACGCGCACTATTGTACCCAGTAATACCCCATAGGCAATGTCACATCAACTACCAATATTTCATTTGATTTTTGTCAGAGACAGTCAGTCCTGGGTTTTTGTATATATATTTGGATAGATCATATGGCCATTGTTATGATATGTCCAGTCAACTGGTCCAAAATAGTTTTCTGTCTGAGGCAAAGGGCAAGATTGTGTTCTGTTTCCAGAAGCTGTCCAGGCTGGCTGTTAAATTGAGGTTGCCTCTACCATACCATGCTTAAGACATGCAGGGCAAAGCTGTGTAGTGTCTATCTGGCTCGATTCTTCTAAGAGCTGTTGTTACACCAAAATCTTTGCCCCGTCATGTCAGACACCTGCCTCAGTTTACCTAGTGGCAGTCGCTTTTAGATGATTTTAGGGCAAAACTCCTTGTACCTTGTAGTATAAAACCATTAACTCTTCTGTTGGCTTCTGAAAACGAGATCTGGCTCATACGTTGTGTGCTTTGTCTGCAACCTTTGGTTTTAATGCAATCAAATAAAACCTCACATAATAAAACCTCCTTTGGTCATACAGGCAAAGATCTTCCCTTTCAAGCAGGCTTTTGAGTGATAAATTGGGTTTTTGGGGAATGCTGCACTTACTGAATTCTGAGGTCTTTCAAATGCTTTAAAGCTGATTTTAATGTGGTCTTCGACATTGTTATGTGTTTGATGCTTTTTGTATTGATTTTAATTGTGATTACTATGTAGTTTTAATGGACTGCGCGTAACCTTGACTCTCCTATAGGAAAAATATATATATTAGTGAAATGGAGCAGGAACTTATTATGTTAAAATTAGGAAGAACTAGAAAGTCAGGTTTGAACCAGTTTGGATATTTAAACTGTTTTAATAACTCAAATATGCTAGTTGTACTTTAATTATTATTTTTTTGTTTCAAGAAATGATTTTAACTTTCTGATTTTCAGTGTTCACTTTATTTACATTTGATCTGCTTTTAGAGCTTATTAAAAATAAAGTAAGATGACAATCTTGCAGTTCAGTACTTGACCTTTATTTAATTATTGGCCCCAACAATATTCAGTTTCTCTGAATGATGTTTTAAGGGGGGGGGGCTATATATACTTATAGGTTATTGGCTGGTGATAATGCAGTAAATTGGTTATCTGGTTTTAGAGTCAGAGAGTGGTGATGAATTTCCCCTTGCACCTCCTGGGAGAAGAGCCAGCTTGTGTGACCTTGGGTATGCCTCACAGTCCCAGGGCACCCCAGAAGGATGAAATGGAAAACCGCTTTTGAGTACATATTAGAGATGGGCACAAAATGAGCAATTTTTCGTTTTCATTTTTGTTTTTTCAGTTCGTTACGTAACGAAACGAAAAATGAATTTTGTCTCCAAAATGAAATGAAACGAACCGAAACACCAGGAATTTTGTTGTGCGTTTAGTTTTCGTTGCGGTAAATACATTGAACTGTAATGAATGCTAACGAAATGAGCAATTTTTCATTTTTGTTTTTGTTTTTTCATTTCATTACGTAATGAAACGAAAACAATTTTTTTGCAAAAATTCATGAAAATGAAAACGAACCGAAACGGACCCCCTAAATGAAAAACGACAAATGAAACACCATTTTTTTGAGTCGTGCCCATCTCTAGTACATATTGTATATTTACTCCTCCTCCTCCTCCATCATCATCATCATCATCATCATCATCATCATCATCATCATCATCATCATCATCATCATCATCATCATCATCATCATCATCATCATCATCACATGGATTCAAATCAAACCTGACTTATGGTGATCTTTTCCAACGTTTACCAGGTAGAGGGAGTGTATTGAAAAGTGGTTTGCCCTTCTCTTCCTCTGGGGGCCACTGGGACCATGCAGCTGGCCCTGGAAGCAGCCTTGCGCACAGTGACAGTGGGGAATTGGACTCCCAACTTACCTATACCTACACCTATACGTTATATAGCACCTGAATGCCAAGCAATTGTCCATTGACTTACTTTGAACAAGATGTGGCCTGAGAGATCCATAAGTTAGCTCATATGGATGCTTTGAGAACTGGGAAGGTGACACCCTGCCACAGAGTGTCTTTTGGCCCAAACCTATTACCTAATCTACCTTAAGGAAGAGCAACAGTTTTGTCCCTCGTCCCATTTGTTTTGATCCTTTAGTCAACTTCATTCGCCATTCAAGACAATAAACTGTTATTTATAGACCTGTATCTTCTTGATGTTTCATAATTTCATGGCTGTTCCAAAATTTATAAAGCAGAACTTAATTACAAATCTCCTTTAACAACCATCATAAACTATTTGAATTAATAAGATGTAATTCTCATACAAGTCTTTCTGTGTTGAGAGGAGAACAACCCTAAACACACACCCCCATCAGCTTGTTCAAGTGATTTCATCTTCTGCCTGATTTATTGCCATGGCAGAAAACTTCCCTGCACATTCTGCAGACTCTGAACATGTGCCCTTGTCAGTGCATGTGAGGTCACTGATATTGTCAAGGGCAATCTTTGTCAGTTATTGAAATGAGAACTAATTTGACCTAATCTAACTTGACAGACAAAATAGTTCATCGGTGAAATAAGCCAACTCCAGAAGCTGGTGTTAAAGATGAGGAGGGGGAGAGACACCATTAAATCTGCATGCAGACTTTTAAAATGCTGGCGTCTAATGGCGGTCCATCCCGTCCTTTCTCCTGAAGGTCCAACCAGTTTAAGCAGCAGGGGAAATGGCAAGGGAGGAAAATTTCAAGGCACTCCATTGAATTTATTTACTGAACAAAACTTGGTGACAGTGAATACTGCTGTCAACTCAGTAGTGGCTCATGACTGGGGCTGAGGGCAGCCCTGCTAACACTGGGAGATGGGTTAGGTATCCCTTTGTCCAGTCCATACGCAGCCCACATTTTAAACAAAACATTATCACAGGCCTGCCCAACAGGTAGACCGCGGGCTACTGGTAGCCCGTGAAGGGTTCAAAAGTAGCCCTTGGCCATCAATAAAAAAAGTGAGGAGATAAGTTCTCCACTCCTCCCTCCCCCATCCGAAGGACCCCCACTGTCCCAGCAAAGTTCTGGGTCTGCCAGCCCACTGTTTCAGCTGAGTGGGGCAGTTCAAGGGCCATGGCGGAATGAAATCTGTTCCCTTCAGAACAGATCAATTGGTTTTCAATGGATTCCTATGGAAAACTGCTGCTCTACTTACAAAAGTTTTTCCTTATGAGCATGTGCTCAGAACAGATAAAATTTGTAAGTAGAGGTTTTAGTGTAGTAGCCCTCAGGCACTTTGGGCCAGAAAAAGTAGACCTTGGCCTGTTCGAAGTTGAACAGCCCTGCATTACCACATTGTTATCCATTTCTATAGAAGATTGTGTAAATCAGGAGAAGTATAATGGAATGTTAGAGGACACACAAACGGGGACCAATTCAGTTCCTGGCATCTCCAGTTCAGACCAAGAAATACCCCTGCTGGAAATCTTGGACACTGGCTGCCAACAAAGTAAATAGTAATGATCTGCATGGACCATCGGTCTGACCCTTTGCTTCCTGTTAGGCTCGATGTGGATGTCAGTTGTATCTTCCCAGATCCTTTGTATGATGGAAACCACAACTGTCCTCTGTAGTTCTGACAGCAACCTCATTCCTGAGACTCTCTGGGGCCAAGGAATATGGAAACGTAAGCAGAAACCATCATGTCTCTGCTTGTTACATTGTTACATGCAGTCAGGTGGGGTTGGCATTGGTGATGTTGGTGGGGCTGCAAATTAGGCAGAGCTTTGACCCAGAGAAGCTTTCCAAGTGGGTAAACAGGAAAGAAGGGAGACAAATGGATGAACATCCACCTATTAGTTTGAGGGGTTTTCGAGACAAGGGCCAATGAGTTGTATCAGGTGCATACAATCTTACATTGGCAAAGGTACTCCCTAACATGATAGAAACTGAAATCAGTTACAGAAGCACAGCCAATAAGGGAGTTGGCCTTTTCCGTTCTCCTCCACATGAAAATTTGGATTGTGTCTCTTGCAAGTAGTCCCAAGAAGACACCAGGGGAGTTTCATCTAATTTGTTGCTTTTCTTACCCCAAAGCCAGGTTCTTAGCATTCTTTGGAGCCTTGTGTGAGAGTGAAATGTTAGCCAGTTCTAAAGGGGACAGGCCAGGGAGAGTGTCTAGACCTGGAGAGGTAACTCTCATGAAGGATGGCATGTGGACAGTCCTGCAGAGAGCCAAAGCAGACCAGTTTGGGAGAGGAAATGACATGTTGCTGAGATGATCCCTGGAGACAATTAGCTTTCTGGTATAGGCAATGAAAACATGCCTGCCAAGATGTCCCAAAATTTAGGGCCCCTTGTTCACACTGACGGTACCCTTCTTACATAGTTCCAGTTCATGGGAATAATTTATTTATTATTTATTTATTTAAATATTTATATACCACCTGTCTTCTAACAGAACTTTGGGCAGTTTACAATAATGCAATAAAAATAGAAGTACAACAACAGTAAACATAATAGTAAAAAACAAAACAAAACATTAATAACAAGCCGGCAGGTAGTCTAAATTATTGGTCTAAAATGCCTCTCTAAAAAGCAGCGTTTTAACTGCTTTCTTAAAGGCAGGCAGGGACTCTGCCAGGCGAATCTCACTTGGGAGCTGATTCCATAATGTTGGGGCAACCACAAAGAAGGTCCAACTCCTAGTGATTGTTCTCCAGGCCTCTCAGCACGTGGCCACCTGGAGTGAGCACACTTGCAATGCTCTGGTGGGTTGGCCCGCAGCTGATCTTAAAGAGATCCACTCTGCCAGGTATTCAGGTCCCAAGCCATGGAGGGTTTTGAAAGTAAAAACCAACACCTTGAACCTCACTCAGAAAACAATGGGGAACCAATGCAGGTGAGCCAGCACTGGGGGGAATACTGTCGTACCTTCCCGCACCCACCACCAGTCTGGCTGCTGAATTTTGTACCCACTGTAAACGAATAAGGTTCAAAGGAAGCCCCGCACAGAAAGCATTGCAGTAATCTATCCTCGGGATCACGAGCACCTGCACAACCATTCTCAGGGAAGCCTCATCCAGATATGGGTGAATCTGGGCAATCAGCCAAAGATGGAAAAGACTGACTTGGAGATTGCTTCCACCTATGCTTCCAGGGACAGATCTAAATCCATGACCACACCCAGACTTCTCACTCGATCTGCAAGCTGGATGACAGAGCCCTCCCAGGTATGGAGAGGGCCACAATACTCAGTAGAGGATGCCCCTAAGAACAGAACCTTGGTCTTCTCAGGATTGAGTCTGAGCATGTTAGTTCTGGTCCATTCCATGACCTCATCCAGGCAGAAGTTGAGGGTCTGCACTGCCTCCACTGTAAAGGTGGTAAAGGAGAGATAGAGCTTTGTGTCATCAGTGTACTGATGACAGCAGACTCCAAATCCCCTAATGGCCTCAACCAGCGGCCTCATATAGATGTTAAATAGCATCGGGGAGATTGCTGACCCCTTGGGAATCCCACAAGAGAGTGTACA
>JAHTLZ010003542.1:25099216-25110967 GCA_023846285.1 Phrynocephalus versicolor
GCCTGAAGATGACGAGTGAGACCTCGTCGAAACGTCGCCAAAACAACCAGATTTCTACACGGGAAGAAACCCGAATCCACCCTAACATGCATATATATATATACATTTCCCAGTGCCGACCACATGGCCCCGGGGCCAGGTCAGCACTATTTTTATTCTATTTATTTTTTTCCTTTAATTTATCATGCTCCTGGGCTGGGTTGGGGCTTGTTTTTTCCTTTGTTTGTTTGTTTTTGTTTTGTTTTGTTTAAAGTCCCCAATGCCAGGGCTTTTTTCTTTCTTTTCTCAGCTGAGAGGTGCTTGCTTCCTAGCACCCAGGGACAGGAGTTCCATCAGAAGAGAAGGGGAACTCCTGGAGGACTCCACTTGTTGGGACAAGGTAAGTGCCGGGAATGAGTTGTTTTGTTATTCATTTCATTAGCTAATGATATGAATAATGAATAACGAAACAAATTTAAAATTTGTTTCGTGCCCATCTCTAGTTTAGGTGCATAAACATCCAGGTGAATGTTTTTGAACAGACGTTTGATCTGTCAACCAACATATTGTTTCTGTCAGTAGTGAAGTTAATGGGAATGTAAACAAGCCCAGGACATTTAATGAAATTTCATACATGTATTGAAGTTAGGAAACCTTTGTAATACTGTGGGACTGAACCCATAAATAGGAGAAGATGTGACAGGATTATGTTTTGTCATTCCACATATATATAGTTTTTAGACCTACTACCGGGCATGCTGCATTGTATCTACTATTTTATGCTTTCTGTATTATCATCTAGACAGATTCGTGTATTATGCATTAGACCCTTTCTCCATTCTGTTTCTCAGGCTGTAATTCATAATAGGAACACAATAATCAGATCACAGCTCTGATGCATCTAGTATACAATTAGAGGCACACCCTCCACTTCTTCCTTTTCCCTTTTTAACGCATCCGCCTGTGATAACTGTCCATATAAAGTGAAAGAGGTTAAAATAATCTCACCCCAATCACTGCTGAGAGAGTCAGATTTTTCCGAACTCTCTCCGTAATCATCTATCTCACCTGTGAAGAATGAAGATGTGCCGTAAAGGGCCCCTGCTGCATACCATGCTCTCTTGAGTTATGGGTCATGAAAGAAACAGCACGCTTGCCCTTGGGACACGAGCATTCCCACGTGTGATATATTTTTCAAAAAGTGCAGTGTGGTCATAATTCGCGGATGTCTGTAAACTCAGAATTATTGCTACTCCTTCAGTTTGGTTCAGGATTTCTAAGCAAACTCATAAACTCGTAAAATATCCATCTCACTGTCAGCATCCGTGGCTCCATCTCAAGCTCCAGGCACTTCTCCCATAGGTCATGTGTGCAGTTAATCACATAAATAACCAAACAGCTGCTAATAAACTACCTATTCACGGTCATTGGATGCCCTCCATTACCATAGCACCCTGTGCGCCTTGCAATCCCTTTGCACCATTTTATCTGTTCATCAGCCCTGTGATGGAGGAAAATCCTGCTATTGTAATTTGAAGGAGGTGACCCCAGGTGCAAGAAGGTTAAATGGCCTCCCCAAGTATGCCCAGGTCATTCCAAACAGAAACAACCTAGACAGCCTAGACTCATTCATTAAGCAAACATACTCCCGTTTAAAAGTGAGGGAGTCGTGCACTCTCATTCAACAGACATCCAGCAATTCCTCCCATTTTTTTGCCCATTTACACAATATCAATTGAACATTAGCAACAACTGCAAGGCTCCTCTATCCTCCCACCCCCCAAAAAAACCCCACCACCACCGCTCCTTCTTACCTTGTGTTGTCTTGCTGTCTCCATGCTTCTTCCTTGCCCATCTGTTGAAGGACTGTGATTTTTATTCTATAGTACAGCAGATCTTGGATTCTTTCCTGCCACCTGGAAACATAGGGTAAGGACAATAAAAGGAAGTTGTACTGTCATCCTGATCCCACTAAAACAGGCCTGCCCAAAGTCTGGCCCGGGGGGGGGGGCAAATCCGGCCCGCCAGGCCATTCTGAGTGGCCCACAGCTGGCCGGCCCACCCCTCCCTCCCCCTCCTTCACCCCATTTTTTTAAGAAAGTGGGTGGGGCTTGCAGTGGGGTGGCAGGGTTGGGGAGCAACCGGCCCCTGACACATTCTCAGCCACCAAATCTGGCCCTCCTTACAAAAAGTTTGGGCACCCCTGCACTAAAGTAACACGGAAATTGTCCTGTTTCTGGTAACTTCTATCTTTGAGTCTTCAGATTGGATTCAGATTTAGTGTTACTTCAAATAGAGTTGTCCTTTAGAAATATGTGACTTATTTAAGTTGCACAGGCTAGAATGCTATGGGTACCTGCATAAGGTTTGTATAATTTGCCACAGCTAACTGTACCTGATTGCCGAGGTGTCTTAGTTATATGCCTGGTCATGCACGCAAATACACAGGTGAGAAGCACCCTAGCCCCATGAATTACTTACAGTTACCTGCGCCAAGTGACTGGGGGCTGGGCACTGTTTTAAACAGGCCTTTATTATAATCCAGCAAAGCTGGATTTAATATGTGGCCTGAAACTTGAGAGGATTTGGCAGTTGTCTGTTTTGGGGACAAGATATAAGTTGGAGAGAGAGATGTTCCGTGTCTGCTGCTGCATGAAATTTCAGTGGACGTGTGGCTTTCATTATTCCAATCTTCCATCAACATGATTCCTAAGATGCACATCAGCAGGAAGTTACACTGCACCACCAACTCAGCCGAATGTGACATTTGTGAGGGACAGTATACTTGTCAAGAGCAGTCATAGCAGCTGGAATTATTTTGAGGTGGAAATGTGTCTACCTGCCTCTTATACATACAGTATATTGTTTGGAGCAGAGTGTATGCATGACATACCGTATAAGGATGGCGGGGGAGGGGGGAAGAGAAAGAAATCCTTAAGGAAAAGAGTTTTCTACAGTAGCATTTCTCGTGACAAATGTCTGACAGCTTCTTTCATCTTTACTGGTCTCTGATTTTCCTTCTCCACAATTTATCTATTTCTAGTGCCCTCTGGTTTGGTCTTAGCCTTTTCCCTGTCAGTTGGCAGCTTCCTGCCCTGACATAACATGCATCTAAGTGTTCCCCTTGAGCTTTTGTTGTCAACACTAAGGATTGACCAAGCAGTATGAGAAGTGAAGAGTAAGGGAGGCCACAAATATCAGCCAACTGCTGAACGGTCTAAGGAACGTTATCAAAATGAACAGCATTTGGGGTGTCTAAAAGGGAATTCCATGTTATAGTTGTTCACCTTCAATGACAACTAGACGGGCAAATATTGACAGGAAATCTAGACACCATTTCTTATGGCTCCTTTGAAAATTATTATTACGGAAACAGGCCCTGTAATCAGTTCCAGGATAAACTTAAAAAGTCCCAGTATTACATTCATCCAAATTACGTTCAGTTTAATAGGGTATAATGCTTAAATGTGATGACTAAAATCTTGTTGAGCTATTATGCCAGTGTGATGCAATTTTAGGGTTAAGTCTCAGTGGCAAACTGCTGCGGGTTAAGACGTCAGCAGCATAGGCATTTGCTGCTGTGTGCCGAGTCACTGTTTTGCATTAGCTGTTCTAGAGCTAGGACCTAAGTGAGTAATTTTTAAAAAAACAAATGCAACTTTAATAAAATATCTCAGAAGAAAACTAAAACAGGCCAAAACCTCCTCCAGATTATACTGTCTCAAAGCCACTGTGTGGCTTTTTGATTGTGTCAAATCAAACATTTTCTATTCTGGTTTGGCTACTGTATTCTGGTAATTATAATACAAAAGAGTAGTTTCTCCATACCTGGAGGTAAATTCAGCAAACATTATATAATGATCATATAACAAATATAAGATGGAATCTGCCAGGCACTGAAGCTGTCTCTATGTACCAGGGAATAACTTTTAAAAAACGGTTACACCATCTAAAATTATGTTCATCATGAAAATGTCATTTGTCACTCTATCTTTTTGTTACCTACCAAGGAAACTTATACAGTACATTTCCCATTAAGATGGATGCAGGTTAATTGAACTCAGTTTACCTTTTTTACTGTTATCAGGCCAAATTCTTAGTATATCATACAGTTCTGCTTGAGTGTGGGTGTTATTGAACATAACTGTATTTATTTATAACCAAATAATCAGGCATAGAACCATCCCGTTTTATGCACAAAAACTCTCTCTCTCTCTCTCTCTCTCTCTCTCTCTCTCTCTTTCTGCCAAGCTATCCAATACCCCTATAGGCCTAAACTGATAAATGGGGTAGAGTTTTTTTTAAAAATTGGAAACCTGGTCAAGTCAGTATGGATGCTGAAACTGTCAGCAAATTGCAAGCTTGAGAATCTGCACACTTGGAGTTTGGAATCTGGGAAGAGGTCCATACTGACAGGAAATTTATTTTTGCTTTCTAAGCAAAATACAAATAAATTCAGTATGTGTAGCAGAACAGTCCCTGCACAATTGAAAGAACAAGGTTTGAAAAAGGAGAAAGGGTTTAAGGTGAACAATACTCGAAAATGAAACAATGCAGAAGAAAATACAGTGGTGCGTTGTATAAAGGAATCAATTTGTTCCAAATGAAATTCTGTTAAGCAAATTTTCCTTTATACAAATTTCCCATAGGAATGCATTGAAAACAGAGTAATCCCTAATTGTGACCATTTTTATCTTATACAGATTTGCCCCATAGGCGATTCTGTTAAGCACAATTCCCATATCTCCAGAATTTTTTATGTTGTACAGATTTAATGTTACACAAACCATTTGTTATACGAGGGTCCACTGCAGAGCTAAAACATGGCCAAGGGCAAAGGAATTTATCTATTCTTACTGATTGGATACAAAGAGAATCAAATTATTGTGTGTGCGGAGAGCTGGAATAATCAGTATGATGAGACCATGGATTTGACTGTTGGACCAAATCAGAGGAGACATTAATTTTCCCATAGATGATCATTCACAATAGGATAGAAGCAGCCCATACAATGAGGCATTATAGGGATGAACTTGGAGCCCTAAGAGGAGATCATGACTCCCTGTGCTACTGAAACCATGGCTCCAAGAAGAGAAATGGTTTCAAGAATTTGAACTTTTTCCAAATTCAGGCACAAGGAAATATTCACCCCAGCCAGCCAGCCATATCTAACACAGGAAGTTGTCTAGGCATTTGGACTGGCTTGTGCCCAGTCAATAAATATATAGGGGACAAGCCAAAAACCATCCATGGCATTTGCTTTATATTTCAGTGAAATATGACTAACTGATGTAGAAAAGCAATCAAGTTCTGGAAGTCCCTTTGCTGCCTGTCTGTAAAGGGTAGTGGTGAACACAAGAGGGGATCCTGTACATCATTTTGAACTGGTGGCATGACAACATAAACCTTCAAGCTGGCCTGTTGTATATAATGCTTGTCATACCTTTTTCCACTGACAATGTAGGGTCACTGCAAAACAATCTCAGCTTGTTTCCTGACATTCTTGAATTGTAGACAGTGAAGTAATACTCCATATTTCTAAAGTGTAAAGTATGTGTCTGATTACTTCCTTCTTTCCTTTGAATAATTAAATGCCTGGAATTGTTAAATTAGGTTTTCTGTTTCTAACACTGTGGGATTCAGATTTATTGATAGATTGATAGGTGAGTGGGCATACTAAGAAATGCCATGGAGCCCTTCTTTTACATCAGTTCCTTTACTCATCTTTTGGAAAAGTTTACCAGCCAATATGCGACAAAGGGAATTACTGAGGCATTTATCCAAGAGCTGCTGATGCTGTGAACTAAGAAAGTAGACCCATATCAGATCTATAAATCCCAAAGTCATGTAGAATAGCAGCAAATGCCTCATTGCCTTTCTCATCGTTTTGTGGTCAGGATACATTACTGTGATCCTGCACACAGGTTTTGATTTCATTAGTTGACTTTCTTAGAAGCCTATTGCAATAGACTGGTGTGGAGGAATAAACCAGATTATAATCAGATTAAGTTCTGGATTTGGAGTACACATGCTGGCACAGAGGCACCTAAAGGTACACGTGCACACACAGAGAAGTGTCACAGCAGCTTAGCTAACAAGATAATGTGCAACAAAGAGTTCTGGTATTCCCACACCTTCCCTGCAGGCCATGCACCTGGCCAGCCTGGGATTAGTAACAGAATAACAGACAACTGGCAACAACCCTTCTCTGGTATTGCTACAACTCTATGAAAACACTCATTGAAATTTAAGCCGGAATGTTTCAACTATTCTGAGTAACTGACTTCAGGTGGCTATTTTCTAGATGTGGTGTGTATAGTATAAGGCAGGTGTGAGTGAAATAGGGCAGGGCCTCAAATCATATCACAGCCCAAAGAATGGCTAAACAACACTCATGCTTTAAAAGAGGTTGAACTGACATCTGGTGTATGTTTGGCCGATCATTTCCTTTATCACATTCAACACTGATTGGTGGACTGTGCTCCTTGTAGAAAAGGCAAGAGAAATTGCCCTTCACTCCTACCCCCATAGGAAAGAATTACTCTTGCATTTATTTATTTATTTATTTATTTATTTATTTATTTGACTTATATACCACACCATCTGGCATAAAAGCTACTTTGGGCAGTTAAACCCAAGGGGAACCATGTGGTCCTTACAAAATATAAATGCAAGTCTTTACACACACACACACACACACACACACACACACACACACACACACACAATATAAATGCAAGTTTTATATATATGCAGAGAGAGAGAGAGAGAGAGAGAGAGAGAGAGAGAGAGAGAGAGAGAGAGAGAGAGAACAGTCATTCTAAGCTTTCATGCATTTAAATGTGTCGGATTCTTGGTTCAGGGGTCGGGGATTTGTAGTTTGTCAACCTTGATGAACCATAATGTGCTGCCATTTTGGCAGTTTGTCTCCATCTCTAGTGGGGGCTCAATCAGGTCAGACCTGAATTTTCACTAGATCAAAAAATGAGTAATCTGATCCTATCTACCATGCTGATATAATGGAAACACAGAAGTGGCCAGAATAGGCTATATTGCTGGGGGAAGTGAGGCAAAGAGGAAGATGAACATGAGATGGGTTGAATCAACTGAGGCAGCCACCACTGGTATTTTGAAAGATCTGAGCAGAACATAATGGGAAAGGCAATATTGCTAGGAAATGGGGGCAGCGGAAAGAGACAAAAACCTAGCATGATCGGAGCAGAGCTACTAATGACAGCCCAGTTTGGAAGTCAATGACTCATATCAACACTCTCCGGGAAACTTGTTGAGTATCCTATCGACCATTCTGACTGCTGCCATTTGTTTTGTAATAACATTTAAGCTGGGTATCCTTTTGTCTTTTGGCAATGTGGGCATGACATCGTGCAGCAATATCGGGTCATTTCCTGGCATTTTGAATCATGGCACAGAATCATAATATCTCATATTCATAAATTGGAAGAACTGAATAATTTATTACTGGAGGAATTTCCTCCTATTTCTTTTGATTAGCTTGCCTGGCTACTGGATGGAAGTAGAACATGTTTCAGGAACTGCAGAAAGAGACAGAGAAAAGCACTCGTAGTCTAGTACAATTTGTTTCAAGAGGTGTTGGACTTAATTCCCCCCCCCTTTTATTTGATTGCTTGGTTTTCTTGGGTTTTGATAAGGGGAACTGTGTATTTCTTTTAAAAAAATTCTCCTCCCTGTGTGTATACAGGGTGTTGCTTTTAATTTTTATGTTGTTGATTTACTATGCATTGATTCTAGAGATGGGCGGCAAACGAAATGACAAAACACTGTTTCACTGATTCATTATGTAATGAACCGATTCTTCTACTACCACACTTCTTCTACTAGTAGTAGTACTGTATTAGGGTTTTTTATTCATCTGACTGGTGCTTTCTCTAGCCAGTGCTTTTATTTTAGAGAGGTTTGGTTTGGTTTCTCTTTCCTCCTGTATTCATTGTTGTGGGAGGAATGCTACTCTGTATGCTGTGCAGGTGCTTTTCAGCCAGTGCTTGCTTGCTATTATTTTAAAGAAAGAGAGAAATTAGTTGGATCTTTCTTTTATTTTATTTGACTTGGTTTTGAGTGTGTCTGAAATTCAGTGTGTCTGTAGGCGCTTTTACATGACCCCTAAGATCCGCTGGCCACTTAAATTCGGACCAGAGATCTTGGGGGTTTGTCGCTCTTCCTGTGTCCCCACCCCTCTGCACTCCCTGGCTCCTTTCTGCCTGAGGGGAGGAAGAAAAAAAGGAGAAAAGAATGCTGGCTCACCTCTGTTCTGCCATTCTGCTGTCTCGCTCTGCTCCGGGAAGCATTCCAGTCTCTTAATATCTCTTAAAGGGGCGGGGGCAAAAAAAAAAAAAACACACACACAAGGCAAGGAGAGCCTGGCACTCACTGCTTTACATTCACATCAGAAATTTTTCACCTCCGGAGAGCAGGTACTTGAAAAGTGCGCTGGGATGCGCTTAGGTGGGCATGGCTGCACTTAATTTTTTTTAAAACTCCAGAGCTGGTGGGAAAACAAGTTTAAGCTCCAGATCTGGGAGCCCTTTGCCTCGGATTTTAGGGGTCATGTAAAAGCGCCCTGTGTGTGCATGTGTGTCTCTCTGCTCAGGCAGAAGGATCAGCACAGAGACAGTAGCCAACCAGCAGCAGCTTCTTGGATATTTTATTTTTATTCTGTTTGGGGTTTCTTAAGCAGGACTTAGTTTAGGGAAGGATTTGGGGCAGGGATTCTTCTAACTTCTTTATTAATATTTAGATCAGAGACTCCCCCCTCCTACTAACTTCAAAGTTTACACATTCACCCTTCCACACACATTGTGTTCTCCCCCCCCACCACCAGTACCACTTCCCCACAGTGCATTATTTCATTTGTCTTATCCCCAACATTATTGTTTGTCCAGTACTGTACATGGTTAATGAAAATTGAAGAATATTAAGGGAACTGCTAGCTAAATAAAAACCAAGAGGACTTTGTTCTCTATTGGCAGCAGGCCTACTGTTGGCACTGCTGCTGCTGCTGCTGCTGCTGTTGTCAGTTCCACCAGTTCATCCCAGTAGCATTCATCAGGGCACAGGGATTAGGCAGGTGCAGGTCCATTATGCAGTGCAGGCACCACAACACAGGCCAGGGCAGTCAGGCGATCTTCTCCTGGACCTGAACCACTCCTGTATCTTGAGGAATCACAGGAGTTGGTCTCGGCTGGAGAAGAAGGAAATGATGATGATCAGCAGCAGCAGCAGGAGGAAAGTATGTCCCCTGCTCTGATAATAAATGCATATCATCTGCTGTGAGCACCCCCCTAATGCTCCCATTTTCCCCAAGTTGGGAGGAAGAGGGGAACAGTAGAGGACAGGGAGATGGAGGCTCCACTAGTAGCCAAAAGAACTGTTTGTTTTCTGTGCTCTGCGCATTGGTGTAGAGACATTTAAGGCTGTGTGTCCTCCTTACAAGCCCTTTGCTTAACCTATTTTTCCTTGCAATGTTGGACTGTAATACTCCTTCTCCTAGTTTCTACTGCATCATTATTCTGTCTTGAGTGTTCTGAATATATGTTGTATTGTCTGATTAAGGCTTTCCTACCAGATTGCTTCATACCAGATTGCCTCAGTTACAGTATGGTAAGGAGTGCTTCATTGCTCATGAACAGTCTCTCTCAGGAAGCTGCTAGCAGAGAGAGTCATGCTACTGGTGTGGAATTGTTTGCAATTTTTCTAGCTGGAATGACTACCAGCTATGCCTCTGCTATGTCAAGTTACAGGAGCTTTGACGGAGGCACAAACACACCTGGGAACCAGGGAACATCTGGTGGTAGAAGGCACTTGGAAAAATAACCCCACTATGACTGTGGAGCAGCATCTGTTCGGAAAGAACCACATGGTAATATTCAGGAGAGAGAAGAGAAAGTAGATAAGGGGCAGACGCTCCCATACACAAACAGAATAACCTCAGATATAGGTCCTAATGGACTGCAGCAGGATACATCCTTAAGCTGGGGGACCAATGGGCTGCTCCACTCATACAAATATTTTGTTTTCTTTCTGCCTTTGTGCAAATTCTCACCATTGAAGCAACCTGTATCTGAAGGGGGAAATACAGGTTCTTTTACATTATTATTGCATGTGATGGCCCTTCTCCCACACAAGTAGTTAGCCCTACTTCAGCACTCTGTACACGTAACTTCCATGGAAGTTTAAAGCCCATAGCAAAGGGATGGCAGAGCCAGGCTTTTGCTTCTGCCAGTAACAAACCAGTGTTCATGCATAGCCACTGGTGTTCACACCTTAAACACAGACATCTGAGCTGTGGCAGCACACATAGGTAGACTTCCTGGAGCCATGCAAGGGCAGAGTGGGACCCCCTCGAAAGAAGCCATGCACTGGCAGGGACAGAAACACCATCCTGCTATCTCCTAAGCTTCCTATATATTTTGGCCTTTAATGTAAAGCATACATGAAGGGGGCTTTGGTGTTTCCTTTATAAAAGGTTGAACAGACAGGTCTTAACCGGGCAGTGGAATTAACAGGAAGCACAGAGTCATCCTGTCAGCATTAAGGAAAGATAGCTACACTTTTCGGTTTTTGAAGACACTCTAAATGACAATCTTTCATGGGCAGTCAGGCAAAATGAACTCTCATGCGACAGACTAGATAATCCATGAGTAGGTTTTAATACTGAGGATGACATTTCCTGTAGATTTATGTGCTTCCACCCTGCAATAAACTACTGGTTAACTATTCTCATCCCAGGAACAAACCAAAGATAGACCTGACAGGAGTTCCTACATCAGAGTTTGGTAAATATTTGCCCGAAGTCTAAGTCAGACAGTAGATATGGGCAGATACAGTCTTTGGGGCTACCTGGGGCTTCCTCTCTTTCCCAAGCTAACATATTATGCAGTCACACATGCTGTCTTCCACTTCCTCGCTGTTTCATCAACACAAACACTAATTTATTTATTTTATTTATTTACTTATATAGCTTGTATGCCGCCCACTACTGGGCGGCTCACAATCAAAATAAACAATCCTCACCAAAGATTTCCCCTGAGATCTTCTTCACTGGGGAATCTTTATTAAGATTCTAACCTTCTGTCACTGGTGAAGGAGGACTTTCCCCTCCTTAGTAAGAAGATGTTCATAGGATTGCCATATGTCAGATGAGATTTGACAGCACGCAACAAGAGCCACATCCTACAGGAAACTGTTCTTTTAAAGTTGTTTACTTTTGAGGATAATATACTGAAAATGGATACAAAGGCCTTCAGTCCTATTCCTTCAGCTCACAACAAATTACCTGCAAGTTCTAGAATCTCGAGAAATGTCTTCTTAAAAACTAAGCAAAAACAGATGCTTTTTCATGATCATGAATAGCTCATTGTTTGGGAAAAGAATTTTGGGGAGTTTTAAACTGATGTGCAGGTTCCCCCCCTCTCTCTCCAGACACATACAATATCAGTATTGTGGTTAAATGTTGTGCTTATTTGTACGTTGTTGATTTTATTGGAATGCACTGATGTGTACGGCACCACCATCACAACAAATTTGTGGGATATCCAGATCTAAATCAATAGAAACCTTGAACATAAAACATCAGATACGGTAGTAATAGAGTGAAGAGATCCCTCAATAATTGATCTTACCATTCCCGAGGATGCCAGAGTTGTTGTTGTTGTTGTTGTTGTTGTTGTTGTTGTTCTTCTTCTTCTTCTTCTTCTTCTTCTTCTTCTTCTTCTTCTTCTTCTTCTTCTTCTTCTT
>JAHTLZ010003542.1:25117878-25133333 GCA_023846285.1 Phrynocephalus versicolor
TTAGGGTTAGGGTTAGGGTTAGGGTTAGGGTTAGGGTTAGGGTTAGGGTTGGTGGGCTTTTTATGCCCTCTCTGGCACATCCAGAAGTCTCAGCAAAACCTGGCCATGCAATTGGTGGAATGGCTCCAAAAATTTGCATGGTCCCATCCCATGGCCAGCCCATCATTGCGCGTGCGCAGGTGTAAAAAAATAAAAAAATAAAATCAATGGAGACGTTTTATTGCAAGAAAAACCCACTGCTGCTACTGTAAAAATTCAAGCATTTAAAATAGCTAGTTTTCTCATGTTTCTGTGGTGCTTTGGTGGGTTTTTGGACCACGATTTCAAAAAAAAATATTGCGGTCGCCATTTTGGATCCCCCCGCACCGCATGGCAAATGGAGACGACGAGGATGCCCCCCCAGCCTGGTAGCAGAGCAGCCCGGGACAGGAGAGGGGGGAGGCCGGGGACCCCCAGCCCAGAAACCACCCCTCTGGTAGGTGCCCTCAGACAGGCATATTTTCGCCTGCTTTTTTGTCCGGGAATCTGGGTTTTTTTTATTTTTAAAACTTTTTTTCTGCACGATCGCCGTACGATGCCATGAATGACAACGACAAATCAGACCCAATTTATCGTTTATCGGTTCGAGTTCGAGTTCTGACGGCTTAATTGTTGTTACCGTTTCCGTTACATAACGGAAACGAGGAACGGAAACGGAAATGAGAATTTTGCCAAGTCGTGCCCATGTCTATTTGTGATTAGTTGTCTTAAATTAAATCCATGTTCTGGGAGAAAGGTGGGTGATAAATCAAACAGGCAAATGACAGTCCATTTTGTTGCACTTACATTATCTTAAATGAAATGTTAAGAGAGCAAACTGGGTTTCTTTTTAATCAGGTCTGGAACCAGAGAAATCAGATTACCATATATACTCGAGTATAAGTCGACCCGAGTATAAGCCAGGGCCCCTAATTTAAACCCCCCAAACTGGGGAAATTTATTGACTCAAGTATAAGCCTAGGGTGGGAAATGCAGCAGGGCCTGGCAACTCCTCCTTTGTGAGCTGGGTGTGTGTGTGATGTTTAAAATGACTTTTATCCACCGAGGCAAGTGTTTGAGTTGGTGGCTAAAAGTCATTTTAAACAATGTTTTTAAATGACTTTTAAAAAAGTCATTTTAAACATGGGGGGTCAGGAGAAATGGCGCACAATGTTTAAAATGACTTTTAGCCACTGACCCAAACTTGCCTCAGTGGCTAAAAGTATTGACCCGAATATAAGCCAAGGACCCCCCTTTTCAGCCCAAAATTAGGGCTGAAAAACTGGGCTTATACTCAAGTATATACAGTATTTGGAAAGCTGTCTCATGGAAGGAAAATCTCAGAAATGCTGTAGTTACAGGCAGCTATGCTAACAAATTGTCTTTGCTCTTTCCCTGTGATATGGAGCCCCTGGAAGCAAAGGTGGAAGCTTTTGTTCCCTATAAGCATGGGTTTATGATGGCAGTAAAAACTAAAGCAATTTCATTTCCAAAAGTTTTTAAGTCTTTTGTAGTCGCACCAGAGATGCCATGGAATAAACTGGTTATTCAGCGGACTAAGGCTCTGAAAACTGTTGGTTGCAAACCCAGCAGCTCAGTGGTTCAATTCCCGGGTGCCACGCAGCAGAGTAAGCTGCTGCTGATATCCCCAGCTCCTGCCAACCTAGCAGTTTGAAAGCAAGTAAATGCAAGCAGATAAATAGGTACCACCGTAAAAAGCGGGAAGGTAAAACAGTGTTTCCTTGCAGCCATGCTGACCACATGGGCATGGACTTGCACAACACTGGCTCTTTGGCTTGAATATGGAGATGAGCACTGCCCCTAGAGTCATCCACAACTAGCACACATGTGCAGGGGGAACCTTTACCTTTATCTTTTATCACTCCTCTATCATGCTTATGTTTGCATGTTCATTGGCCATGGATTTAAAATGGAAGATCTGAAAAATACGTATTGTTCTGCTCACTGTGCCATTCATATTAAGCTGTTTATTTGTTTCACTGTTCGTTTGTTAAATTCGGGATTTGAACTGCTGAGCTGCCAACTTTGCAGCAGAGCCACAACACCCCAAAAATAAATAAATAAATAAATATTATTTTGCTTATCTTCTTTTGCCACAATTGCTACTGCTGATGATACAGGAGCAGAAACAGAACTTATCTCAAGTTACTTCTCTGGATTCAAATTATTTCTCTGGGACTCTCTGGATTGCAATCATTCCAAGAAACCCAGAGCAAGGTCAGGATCTATTTTCAGAGTGTTTAAGGAAAATAAAACCATATCCTCCAAGAGTGACTTGCCAAAGTTGTGTGGAGGAAACAAATATCTCTAAAGTTCTTGCCCTCAGTGAAGTCTTCTGATTCAACCTGTTGAGACTCAGCCCCAGCAAAGGTTTCTTTTCTGCAGTTTGCACAAAATCCTTGCATAACATGGTGTCTTTTCTCTTTGCTAAATTGGGAAGAGGCAGAACGGGATTAGAAGAGACAATGAGTGTATAAAATTACTACTAGGATATAAGAAATTTACATATGGAAGTGTGTTGCAATAAGGCATAGCAAGTTACACCTAAAACAGGTCATAGTAATGAGGTACAGTATGAATGGATTTTTAATAATTGTTGCGAAAACCTTCCTAGAATAATTTTATATCTACAGAATCACTGTCTTAACAAACATCCAATCCCCAATTTACAAATGCAATGGATTTGTGATATAGAATATTGGCAGTGGAAAGTATGAAATAGTTGATTTTCTATTGAACCTGATAATATATATGAAAAATCTCCCAACTAAAAGACTCTTATATGTGATGTAGCTTTCTCTCTCTCTCTCTCTCTCTCTCTCTCTCTCTCTCTCTCTCTCTCTCACACACACACACACACACACACACACACACACACACACACACTTCAGTGAGATCTCCTGAAGGGTTCTCCTGCTGTGATGATTTGTGCACAGTATGTCTAAATGTAATGCTGCAGTCAATTGTATCTAGAAAATATCTGTTTGGCTTACTGAGATGGGCCTTCATATTAAGAATTCATTCCACATTAAAAAGGGCATCTGGTTGAATAGTGGAAGCCCACTTGAAGTGGCAGCTCCTAAATGAAGTGCATTGCAATTACTGACAGTTAATGCTAGTCCAACTAATAAAGCTGTAATTAGGTCTTATGGTAAAACTATAAAATGGATGTGTAACAGACTGATTGAACAAACTGCTTACTGGCTGTCTGAGGGACAACTTGTATTGATTGCTTAATTGATGAGGCCTCATAATTTCACACTGAAGTGAATTTCATTGGGCTTGGATAACTCTAGCAATAATGCAATTCAGTATTTTAGCAGAGTACAAGAATGGTAAGAAGCACAATTCTTGAAGACACAGTAGGTTTATCCAGATTCTCAGTTCTGTCTTTGTTCTGAGATTTTTGTCACACTCATATCCCTATTCTGCTTGAATTCCAGTTGTATGCCTGTATTTCGGAAGAGGAGAGGAAATTTTGCTAGAAACAGTAGCTAGAATCCTATTTGTTATATCCACCAGCCTACCTTAACAGGTTTACAACATTGAATGACCACTATATAAAGGGAAGTGCTGTAGAGATGGGCACGAACCAGAAAAAAAAAACACGGGGATTTGTTTTGTTTTGTTTTGTTTTCGGTTCAGTGTGGTTTGGTTCTTTTTTTGACAAATTCTTATGGGAAAAATCATTTTGTTGGTTCGTTTTGAATTGTTTTTCATTTTCCCCCGCTTTGCACTTTTTGAATGATTTTTTCCAAATTCATTTGAATTTTTTCCAAATTCATCTGCCTCAGACAGAAAACATTTCAAAAAATAAAAATAAAAAAACACAAACAAAATGTTGAGAACTGCACAGACTGGACACTGGCAGCATCTCCATCTTCATCCTCATCATCAGCCATCCTCATCATCAATGATCATTCCATTCCCA
Organism: Phrynocephalus versicolor; assembly: GCA_023846285.1. NCBI lineage: Eukaryota > Metazoa > Chordata > Lepidosauria > Squamata > Agamidae > Phrynocephalus > Phrynocephalus versicolor. The sequence continues at coordinate 25,121,849 of JAHTLZ010003542.1, forward strand.
TCATCACGGATGGATCACTGTTCGAGTCCATCACTTTGTTTGGAAATAGGAATGAGTTTATTTCTAAATTATTTCTTTTCATTATTCTCTCTCTGTACCCCCATAGAAGGCAGCACCCCCTGATGCAGGCAGAGGGTAAAGGGCTTTAAGGCAGGCAGCTGAGTGACTCCCCCACAAGTCACCCATTGAGGCAGGTAGAGAGTAAAGGGCTCCAAGTCACCCATTGGCAGCTGAGTGTCTCCAACCCCATAGAAGACAGTAACCACTGAGGCAGGCAGGTAGGCAAAGAGAGTAAGGGCTCCAAGTCATCCCTTGGCAGCTGAGTGGCTCCAACTCCAATATTTAAAAATATATATAAAAATAAAAATAAAATACAATCAAATGGTTAAATAAAAAAAATACAAAAGGGAAGGGAACATATTTGCCTCTGCTGCCACTTTAAGCCTCCAAAAACTCTTTAAAAATAAAAAAAATCTGAGAAAACACATATTTAGACATTTTAAGCACTGGTCAACACCCTGCTAGGTATTATCAGCCAGAAATATTACCTTTTGCTGAGTTTTTAAGTATTTTAAGAACATTTTAATAGGTTAAAAACACAATTCTGCACAGATTCACCACCACTTACAAAAGTCTGTGGCAACCATTTTCCCTTTATAAAAATAAAAAAAAAATCTCTCTGGAAAAACACATTTTTAGATGTTTTAAGCACTGGTCATCAACTTGCTAGGTATAAAAGGCAAAAAAATTAATTTGGGCATAGTTTTCAAAGTCTTTTAAATTGTTTTAAAATGTAAAAAACACCTCTTCTTGTGTTTTCACTGCCATTAACAAACAAAAACAAAACAAACCTGTTTTTTTCGGTTTGTTTCATTTCATTGTGTTTCTGGGCTGTGGTTCATTATTTGTTTCATTATGTAACATAACAAATAACAAATAACAAAATGAAACAAAAGTTCGTTTCATGCCCATCTCTAAAGTGCTGTTTTATCTTGACACACAGCAGCCACATGACTTGATACACAACCAGATAAAACAATGCTGTCCTTTTAACCAGCAGCAATTTGTCATCAAAATTAAGCTGAGTTGCAACTGCATAAGTATATAGGCGATTGTTGTGTATCAAGATCTACAGAACTAGAGTTCTGATTTTTTGCATTTTAAAAAAAAAAATGGACCATCTTTCCTTTGAGGGCATTAGTTTTTAAATTTTATTGCAAGTGTGTGTGACTGCAAAGAACCATAAAGGGGATACAAAAGTATTAGGGAATGTTTTCACCGCTACCAATGGCAATGGAACCAATGACCTCAAGAGGTGGTGAGTGTTCCAACACTGGAGGTATTCAAGAGAAATTTGGGCAACCATCTGGCAGACACCCTTTGATTTGTATTTCTGCATTAAACATGGAGCTGAACTCCATGGCTTTGTAGGCCCATTCCAACTTCATGATTATGTGAGTCTCTTAAGTATCCATCCACTTTTACAAAAGCAAATTAGTACCTCCACACCCACACATTCCCACCTGGGGGGGGGGGGAGAGAGATACAGTAATACCTTGGATAACAAATGCCTCTGTTAATGAGAAAATCAGTTAATGAAACAGAATACCCCAGAATAGGTATGTTTCCATTAATGAAAAATTCCAACAGGGTGCCCCAGGTAACGTCTTTTTGGGTGCACCCCATTGGAAACTGGCCAGTGGGAATGAAGCCACTGGCCGGTGAGGGAGTGGCTTCATTAATACTGGGTAGAGCAGCGGATTGGGTGCTGCACCACTCTGTCTGCCCCCTGGGAAGGTTTGAACTTCCCACTCTGCTGCCAGGAAGGTTCAAACCTTTCCGGCAGCTTGAACTCAGGAAGGTTTGGACTTCTCAGGCAGTAGACAGAGCAGGAAGTTCAAACTTTCCCAGGCAGTGGCCCCGGCAGTGCAGCACTCTGTCTGCAGATCTGCCCAGCCACACCACCCCCTGTAGCCAGGCAGAACCCGTAGATTGGGTCTGCCTCCTGGGAAGGTTTGAATTTCCCATTCTGTCTGCTGCCAAGGAAGTTCTAACCTTTCCTGGCAGCTTGAATTCAGGAAGGTTTGGTATGGCTGGGCAGACTGGCGGATCGGGTGCTACACCACTCGGCTTCCCACCTGGAAAGTTCAAACGGCTGTACCCAGCTGTTTGAACTTCCTCGCCACTGCCGCTCCCACCCACCCACCACCACTCACTTTCATCCCCCTGAGCTTGTAGCGAGCAATGGCGGGTGTGTCCTTACCCACTCCTGAAAAGAAGGCACCCCAAAAGCAGGTGCTTCTTTTCGGGAGTGGGTACGGACAAGTGCAGGGGGGATGAAAGATGTGCCCAAAAGCTCTAGGCACCCATGTCCTTCATTCCCCCTATGCTTGTAGCAAGTGGCGGCTGGCACGGCCTTACCCATTCCTGAAAAGAAGGCACCCCAAAAGCGGGTGCCTTTTTGTGAGTGGGTAAGGATCTACCTGCCACCCCTCGCTACCATCATGGGGAGCAAAGTCAGTTGGGGCCACCACCACCCAACTTTGCTCCCTGTGGTGGTAGCCTTGTTTCCCCCGCTGGGATCAGGCACCCCAAAGCTTCCCCGCATTGCTGGGGTTGGCTTTCGAGCTCCTGATCCAACACTTCCTTTCCCCTGATGGGCACCACATCAAGGGAAAGGAAGTGACTGTCAATCTGACCTTTGGAGCGGTTGAATCGGCTTCCCATTCATTTCAATGTGAAAGCATGTTTCGGATAGCGTAATTTTCATATAGCATAATGCCTCGGAGAATCAATTAATTACGTTATCTGAGGTACCACTGTATTATCTGTGGTATACCTTGTTGCCTTAACCATCCATTTCATAAAAATGTAAATGTTTTCAGTTATAATTTATGGAGGAATTTTTAAATATTTTGTAAAAGTTACACTACTTTAGGGCTTGAATAGATAAATCTCAAAGAATATAGAATATACTTTATTAATGAACAAAAATTTTAAGTTCCATTTGTGAATGGAGGTTTGTAGTAGGTGCAATTGTGGTTTTCAAATCTGAGTAATTCAGAATTATGTCCTTAATCCTGCACACCTTTCTTTCTTTGTCAGTATTCACTGCATCTGCAGTCACACATCACCATTCTTTACACTACTAAGGCAATTACAATATTTTACTTAAAAGATATTTTCATTTTATGTAAATGAATGCCACTCTGGACTTCAAAGAAGAAACACAGGCTTAGCTAAGAAGCCATTTCAACTCCTCATGCTTGTGATGGTTTCTGGATACTTGCTTCTTGTAGCACTTTAACCCTTTAATACCAAACCAACATAAATCTCATTATATTTTGCTACAAATGCACCATTTGCTGTCCCACCAAACTCTGTGATGTCAATTTGTTAACCACAACCACCTATGCAAGATATATGCCAGTGGTACAGGCAAGAAAGGGCCCAGCTGTTAAGATTTCCAGTCCATCAATTTGATGTGATGTCAAATTCAGTCCATATACACAAAGATGAACTGTGCAGGTTTCACCCTACAAAAAAAATAATGTGGAGGGACATCTGGTAAAAATGCAAATGAACCATATCTAGAGTGTGGATGCACTATCCACTGAGCACCATACAGAGAATCAAATGAAATTCAGTTTGGCCAACCGAATTTCTATAATAAGTAAACAATTCTAAAATCCCTCTAGTCTAGTTCTGGTTCCAGCTTATAACAGTCATAAACAACTTAAAATATCCATAGAATAATCTCCAGATTGTTCTCAAAAAAAGTCACACACATAAAGCTTCCCATCAGCCCTCATGCTTCCAGTTGTAACTAGAGATGGGCACGACTAAAAAAAATGGTGTTTCGTTTGTCATTTGGTCGTTTAGGGGTCCGTTTCGGTTCATTTTCGTTTTCGTTGGGTGTTTTTGCAAATTTTTTGTTTTCATTTTTGTACGTAACGAACCGAAAAAACGAAAATGAAAATGAAAAATCGCTCATTTTGTTAGCATTCTTTTCAGTTCAATGCATTTGCTGCAACAAAAATGAAAAACACGGCAAAATTGGTCATTTTCGTTTTTGTTTTGTTTTGAAAATTTTTTTCGTTTTGTTTTCATTGCGTAACAAAATGAAAAAACAAAAACAAAAATGAAAAATCGCTCGTTTCGTGCCCATCTCTAGTTGTAACCCTGATTTAGCCACAGTAATGTTCCTTTAAAAAGTTCACTAAAGAAGTTTTAGGAAAGACTGTTTAACTTTCCTGTTATCTTTCAGCTGCTCATAATTTCTGGAGGGTTATGTGAAGACTCTCCTCATAGCAGAAAATGTGGAAATGGGCATGGGGAGAAGTAAGATGACTTGGGATTGAGGGGAGACTCTCCTTCCATTTGCTTCTCCATCTGTAATAGAAGCTGCTATTCAAAACATTGCACCTTAGATAACCAAGCTTATCTGCAGTGATGTTTTAAACTATTCAAGAAAACTGGACCAGCCACAGAGAAGGCTCGAGTTTGGGTAGATGTTTTTCGAGCCTCCCTGGGCGTGGCCACCCGCAGCAAATAAATAAATAATTTGGTGACTATAAACGACGGAAGAAGACATGCAGATTGTAACATCACCAGAAACTTGGATTGGTTAGAGGAACATTTATCCTCCTATGTATAAAAATGCAACTTTTCCAGGGGCTAGTGCCCACTTTCCCCATTTTCCCTGAAGGGTGTGATCGGTACTTGTATAACTTGGTCTCTGGCATTTCAGGTAGAAAAACGTATTGGAGGTATGTTGAAAGTGTATCAAACAAAGCTGACCCCACCCCCACCCCAACAAAGCCATAGTCACTGACTCTCTTCCAGTAATGTTTTGCACACGCACACAAAAAGACAGTCTGGTGCCATCAAGATGACTGAAATGGAAGAGGACATTTCAGCTTGTGATAAGAAAATGCAAGAGAGACATTTTGAGTAACTTGGCACGCTGTGTGTATCACTGATGGGAGACCTCCGCAGAGAGAAAGATGCATTACTGAATGTCAAGATTTCACAAAGGCATGGATAAGCAGCCTGACATTCTCGTGCTGGAGGAAGCTCGGCAGCCCTCCTTGGAAGGAGGTGACTGAGCTGATGTGAATATCAGACGGTGACATCTGCAGTCAGACATCAAGTCCCTTGCCGGCCTTCCATGGATTTGGGGGGGGGGTCACAGGGGAACCTCTTGATTCAGTTGTGGAAACATGGCTTCCTCTTTTGACCGCATAACAAGTTTTCTTCAGAAGTAGGATAGGAGGAATTACTTTGGGCGGGGGGGTTAATGAGGTGCAACCTCTTTATTACTAAGTTACTTTATTACTATTCAAACAGAACTCAGGCTGATGATGTACACTGGCGAAGATCCTCAGTTTAGTAAGGGTTCCTTCCAATGTACACTGACTGGTTGTTGCTGTGTTTTTTGTCCAGGAGGAAACAGTATATTCCTTCATACGTAGATAGTTCTTACGGCCATACACCCGTCATCAAAACAGCAAAAAACAGAGACAAAACATGGTATACTCAATGGCATATTGACTATTTGAGGTAAAAGAGGCATTGTTATATATACAGTGTTTTCTCTGATTTCAAGAAAACAGCCACAAGAGCTTCAGAAATCCCAGGGTTGCATTTTTGATCCACTTGCTCTTTTCAGCCCCCATTTTTCTCAGCTATCCCTGAAGAATTAGCCAGTCATTATTCTGAAATTCCTCAACTTCTTATTGAGGAGTAGAGATGGGCACGACTCAGAAAAATTGTTCGTTTTCGTTTTTGTTTTCGTCTAGGGGTCCGTTTCGGCTCGTTTCCGTTTTCGTGAGCTAATTTTCAAAATTCTTCGTTTTCGTTTCGTTGCGTAACGAAAATGACAAACAAAAATGAAAATGAAAATTTTTTCGTTTCTTCCCATTTAGCTCCATTAAGTGCTTTTCCAGTAACGAAAAATGAAAAATGGCTCGAAATTAGTCGTTTTGTTTCCGTTTTCGTTCCAGTTTTGAGCCATTTTTCGTTTTTCGTTTCGTTACGTAACGGAAACGGAAAACGAAAATGGAAACGAAAATTCCGCTAAGTCGTGCCCATCTCTATTGAGGAGTATTTTTCTTTCTTTCTTTCTTTCTTTCTTTCTTTCTTTCTTTCTTTCTTTCTTTCTTTCTTTCTTTCTTTCTTTCTTTCTTTCTTTCTTTGTTCGGTATTCTGCTCCTGGAAATCAGCAGATGGACAAGAGCATTAGCTCATTCAGTTCTGTATTCCTATTACCTTTTGGAGAAAAGTGTCCTCATTAACTTGCTCAAAAAAGGAGGGGAAAAGGGAACCCTGGAACAAAGTAACTGCAACAGTAAAATGTCCTTAAAGGCCAATTAGAAATTGCAATACTGGGAGTTTTATTACAACTAACTCCACTGTAATTATCAATCAATGGATTCTGTTGGAAAAAAAATCTCAAATTCACAGCTGGGGAAAAAGATACTAATTATTTCCTGTTAATTAAGACTGTGCTGGGACTCAGGCTTGCCATCCTTCAAGTAAAGGATTGACACATCAATGCTAATAGAATGCTCAAGGTCCTTTTCAAAGGCTTTATTTCTAATGTTAATAAATTGGTGTCACATTATTTTAAGTGTCTTAAGCAATCATGCCATTATCTGTCATTTAAACACGGCATGTCTGTATAAACACAGAGGGCGATATACTAACATCGCCTGGGACAAAAAAATTGGGGTGGTTCAATTTGCTTCTGAGAACAAGGAATTTGAATCATTTGTCATTCAACAGAATTGTGCGGAGACACATCAAAGCTGGAGACAATGCATGAAGTAATAGTTTGTTTGCCTGGTTTTGACAGAATTGTTCTTTATGTGGTGGATGTTTTGTGCTCTGAGCTTCTGTTTTAGTAAATCAGAAAATCTATCAAGGTCTTTTGTCAATTATAACTTTCCCTCTTGATTATCTCCAGGTCATACCACATGACCAGTTTGGCTTGTGGACCAAACAAACATGCAAACAGGGTAGATTGTTGTTTACCAAAGATAGCAGGGTGAAAGCCGGGCTATAAGAAGACCGCGATGCAATAAAAAATTAACAGAATGTAATACCAAAAACAAAGGGGAAATATCCACATTTGTTTGATTTTACTGACTACATGTGATCAAGTATTTTCACTCATATAGGACAACATTCAAAATAAAAAGGCCACAAAAACACATTACATACACATGCTTAACTTTAAAAAAAAAAAGTAAAGGAGGGGAACACCACCCAGTGAGGGACAAGTCTTCAGACTTTCCAGGATGCTCCATCAGTGATCTCTCCCCCTGGGCCAATTCCAATGGACAGACAGTCTCCAACCACCATTCATCTTTGACAATATTGTGAAGGTCCTTTGATAACATTGTAAAGGTCCTCCATGTTCAAGGCAGGGATCAAGTCAGGTCTGATTAAAATGTTTTAAGGCAGTGTTGGCGAACCCATAGCATGGGTGCCAAAGGTGGCGCCCGGAGCCCTTTCTGTGGGCACCCAACATTGCCCTTCACTGCCACCTGTATTCAGGTTGAATTGCTGTATTGGCATGTTGCAAAAAAAAAAAGTGGGTTTTGAAACACAGTTTGGGCACTCGGTCTCTAAAAGGTTTGCCATCACTGTTATGGGGTAAAGAAACATCTATCTCTCAATCTGTGCAGCAGCATAGACTCCTCTTATGCAGATGGACAGCTCAAATAAGGCCCCTCATTGTCTTCACTATCTCATTCACTCTGTGTTTCAAATTGCAGTTTACTTTTCCTTTGCTATTCTCCCCAAGTTAATAGATCCACACTGATGTGGCTTTTCCCTGAGTGGCTTCTAAATATCTGGAAGTGTTCTGGCTCAAACATTTCCTCAGAATCCTCTTGGATGGGCTATTAAGAGTCATCATTAACTTTATAAGAAAAAGAGCTGATTTGTGTATATGATCTGATCTAACATCTCCTATTTCTGGACTCTCCTTGGGTTGGCTGGTTGTGAAAGCTATAATGATGAACATTCCCACTTCCCTAGTGATCACTATACCACTGAGCATGAGACAGAGATAGCCATCCCCCCCCCCCAATTTGTACAGCAATCATTATCAGCCAAGAGAAAAGCTTGAAAACATTACCTATTCAGGCACCAAAACTGAGAATCCTCCAGTCCGTCTGGATCTTGTCCATGGTGGCTGGGAAATTTCTAAGCGCTTCGTCAGAGCCTTGTTAATGGCTGCCCAACGTCTGGGCTCCGCGGCGGGTCTCTGCAACGTGGCACCACTTTGCCCTCCCCACACTGAAAACACACGAGACCCCCTACTTGGTGTCTCATGTGACGAGACTGGAGCGAGCCCTTAAAAGGGCTGTTCCACGTGGCCTCAGCCTCTTTGGGGGCCAGGTTTCCCCACCCACTCGCCACTTTAAAGCACTAGTATGAGTCTGACTGGTCGCCATGTGGGCCGGATAGGAATTTTTGACCTAGGTACAGATTGGCCCAGTGCCCGGGGATTTTTCGCCTATCCCATACTGGTGCTGGGTGGTGGTTTAGCTATAGGTTCACAGAATGGCCACACGGGCGGTAGTGCAGAGAGTGGTAAGGCAGTAGGTGTGTCAGATCCCAAATTCTCTTCAGCTCCAGCCAACCTTGTGGAATTGCAGATCCAGAGATTACAATGCCAGGGGGAAGGATGCATCTGGGGGGCCTACCAGGTCAGCAGGCACAAATAGCGGGCCTGGCCAACCCGGGATGGGGTAAGGGGGATTTGTCGGCCGGGTTTGTCCTGTTCCTGGACTGGGCACACTCGGAGTTAATGACTCACCCTCACATGCTACCAGTTGGAGGGGTCCCGGGAGACCCCAGCGTACCAACTTTGAACCCACACTACAGCCTGCCCCTATTTGGAGTTGTGTTTTCTGGTTTTTGCAGTTGAAAAATTAATAAAACGTGGCCCCGTATTTATACCCCAAATCTTTGTCTCATGTGATCATTTCGGCGTGGGGGGGCAAAGACTTTTTTATTCATCCTATAGATGGAGCAAACAAAAAGAAATCTGCCCTTTTGATATTTTAAAGGCTTTCCCTGCAATTCACAGTGAATATGTGGGCAATGGCATGATTTGCCTACTGATACGGGAACACTGCCATCCACATCTATGTGATATACTTATAAATCTATACAGGGCTCAGTGGGATCAAAGACTTTGTTCCAGAAGGCAGAGCTGACCAATGCCCGTGCAACATGGTAGGAAACACAAAAAGAATGACAGTATATTGCACATGTTCATTCCCTCTCGCTCAGCATTGCTAGCTGCTGTTACAGCGTAAGAACATCTGAGTATGGGCTAAGTTGAATCCATCTATATGTTAGAGGAGGAACCTGGCTTGAAGCCAGTAGCCCTGTATGTCTTGGGATGCTTAGTCCCATCGCAAGATCCATTGGGGTTTCAGTAGCTGGTCAATATAGTAGGATAGAGATCTTGAGTGCTCCGATATAAGCACAATCTCATGGTACTCTAAATGGTTCCTTCTTTTAAGAGAATGTCCATCTGGAAACCCTAAAGGGAAAAAAGAGGTTATCTCTCTGCACGAGCCAGAAGGGCCTTTAGGCATCATTAGAGTGCGTGAAACTACAGTCTACCTGGGCCGCATCTTTTATGAGCAGGAGCTGTCATTTCACTGCCCACTGAAAACCTATTTATCTGCCATGGAGAATGAAAATGAGTTCGTTCTTGCGTGCAAATGCCAGGGGCAGATTTCCTGGACTAACTTTCACAATTTAACAAACTTTCATCACCAGTTTCCCTCCCCCCTCCAACCAATTTAACATATTCCAATCTGTTTGCCTTCCTTCCCAAACGTATCATCCCCTCCACCTTTCTTGCTTACTATCTCTTTCCAAATAAGCATATTTTTTTAAGGAATGACAGGTGATTACCAGTCTCTCACTCAGCCAGGGTAATTCACTTGTGCCTTCCAGCAGTCATGAGTCATGGGTCTTTTACACTTGTCAAGGAAACCTAATCCTTACCCTTCATGGACCAGATATCCTAAAGATGGCTGAACATGTAATTGCCTTGAAGTGTAAAATATTTCCCACATTATTTTTGATGCCATTGCCAGCTAGTGCCTCTATAGTTAAGGTTATGTCAGCATTTTCAATATAATCCTGGATTTGCAGGTGTGTTTTATTAACCTGCTTGGAGATAGAACTGGTGCTTGATCAAAATTAGGGACTGCTCACTGAAGAGGGCTATGAGATTAGGCCATCTTGGAGATGTGCTGAATCCTCCTTCTAATGAGGGCCTGTTTTGCTTTTCTTATCTTCTAGGATAAGTCATCCAGTAGCATAGGTAGGAAATTCTGAGCAGTGTATGAGTGCTGCGAATCACACACAAAGAAGTGCAATGGCCTATAAACATCACACTACAGTACATCTTTCCATGATACCTTTGCTCCCTCTCTTTCTGCTTAGCATTAATCCAGAAAATCTACCTGCCATGAAGTGCAGCCTAGACAATGGTACAAAAGGGAAAGCATTTGCATTTCCTAAAATAAGATTGTGAATTCTTTTTTTGCGAGGAAACTCGGCATGCTTGCAAGCTGAGAAGGGAAGTCATCAGCTTGCTTGAAATGTGTGCGGTAGGCTAGGAAGCTTGGTTCTACCAGGATTTCCTTTTTTGTTTTCTTCAGCCTAACAAAGGAAAGCAATGTCAGTCAATATATATCGCTGTCTGTGGGGAAGTCAAAGCAAAAAAAGTCTGCTGCTTATTTATCAGCCCATACTGCTTAAAGAACTCTCTGGGTGGTTTACAAATAATTATGCAGGCTTTACATTGCCCGCACCCCCAGCAAGCTGGGTACTCATTTTACCAACTTGGGAAGGATGGGAAGTTAAACAAACCCTGAGACACCTACCTGGGACTGAACCAGGGTTGTGAGCACAGCTTTGGCTGCTGTACAGCATTTAACCACCACAGCATGAGGGGAAGGATTGAGACATGAGATGTTTGAATACCATCAGGGGTTTCTAGCCAAGAATGTCTGAACACAAAAAGTGTTTCCAAAAAAACAATACGCTATTGCTGGAAAAAATAGCGGAAAAGGTTAGTCAACATGTTAAAGACCTGGAGCATCTTCATTATAGGAAAAGTGTTCATGCATTTTCTTTTCTTTGGAAGAAAAGAAGTTGGCTTCCTTCCTTGATAGAGGTTCCTATGATTATGCATATGATAGGAAATGTTTCCAAAGACAAAACAAGACAAGGTCTACTGATTTCATCCCATAAGAGTTTTTGATAGTTGGACCATGGGCCACCTATGGATTAATTTACAGGAATTGCTCCCATGAGCTTTGTCCACCCAGATCATAATAAAGAGGTGAGATAAATATGCTGGCTTTAAAATGGGCCAGAATTTTATTAAACCATAATATTTATTTATTTATTTATTTATTTATTTATTTATTTATTTATTTAT
>JAHTLZ010003542.1:25141124-25157815 GCA_023846285.1 Phrynocephalus versicolor
GATGATGATGATGATGATGATGATGATGATGATGATGATGATGATGATGATACACTCGGATGCAACAGGTCCAGAGCTACTCCTATAAATGTTAATGAGTAGAATCTATTCATTTAATAACCAGGATTAGTTAGTTGTTAAATGCTGGGTTTTAGCTTTTTAATGTTGCTTTTAAAGTGTTAAATTACTTTATGGTTTTAATTTTTATTGTACTTTAATAGCTTGTAAACATGCTATTTATTGTGTTTTTAGTACTGCTTGTTTTAACATTGTGGGCCGTCTTGGGTCCTTTCACTGGAGGAAAGGCAGCTTATAAGTGATGCTAAATGAACAGATGGGTGGATAGATGAATAAAATTATCCTGTAGCAAATAATATTCTAGAAGCAACATAGGTCACTACTTTGAAAGATAAAAACAAAATCAGCAGATAAATCAATCAATTCCAATGGGGACTATTGCTTTATGATCTGAAAGTCATGTTACATTGACTTTTTGCCAGAATCCCTTTTTCCTAAGAAATATCTGGTAGAGTTACACGGATAAAACACCAGTCTGCCTTTTTTCTTTTTTAATGTGTTTTTACATTCCCCCCCCATGTTGTGGCTCGAAAGTGTCTGCAATTAGAGACAAGGGGCAACCCTGTTTGAAGAGACCCCACTTGAAGCGAGCCTGCCCGATTCATTTTGGCATTAGGACCTGTGCTACATGCACAGTGGGGTAGAGAGATTGGCGGAGTGACACTGGACCGGATGGGGTGGCTCCTGCTTGCGGGGACCTCCATCAGAACCCCATGGAGCTTTTGGATCAGAGCCAAAGCCTCTTCCCTGGAAGAACCTTGAGTTTCAATAAACCCCAAAGCTGTAGGGGGGGGTGGGGAGTCAGCGGAGACATAAATCATCTTCTCAAGGGCGCACAGCATGTCAACAACAGCAGAATAAGAACTCTGGGCTCCCCGCATGCCAGAACAAAGCTTTGCCTGTAAGATCACAGGGACCTTTTGCAGATGCTTAACTGGTATAAGGATAAACAACACTTGTGGTTTAAAAGCAGTGTGGTTTAAATAAGAAATTGCAGGACAAATGATGCCACACTACAGAGGACAAATGCTTCCCTGTTTCTCACTCTTGACTGAAGTCATGCCTTTGTAGACAACTGTGGCCCAGTCTAGAGTCCGTCCCTTCCCTGGCCAGGCAGGCTTCCCACCCCCACCCCCACCCCCCACCCCATCTATGACATTTGAGGTCTTCACCCAGGAAAGGTAGCATGGTTTCTTTAAGAAAATACTTATAGTAATAAAAAATGACTTTAACCGCAAAAACTAATAATTGCTAAGGAGCCAATTAAATTCTGAAAGCGAGATGAAACCCTTCTTATTTCCCCTGGTGATTTTCTGCTTTAAACTCGCTTCCGTGTTGGGGGGGGTGAGGGAGGGAGGGAAGAGCAGGAGAGAGGGGGGGAAGAGAAAGAAAATATAATTTCAGAAGCTGACAGAACTCATTGTTCGAAAAATTTTAAATTCAAAAAAGTTAATAAAGCTCAACTATAAGATGAAGGGAATTTGCATTTCACAGATTAACAACATGTACAGCAAGAAAGGCGATCCGCCTTGCCCCAGGTGATAATTTAAGAAACCTTTGCATATTTTATTTAAAACTGGGCCCAGTTTGGCTGGGTAATAAAACAGACAGATAATGATTAGAAGGTCGGCCCTTCAGGGCACACAGCTTGGGCCCTAGCAAATACCAAACAATGATCCCACAAGCCTGGCTTGCTGCAGATTAGTCTAATTGCCTGCTGATGTTTTATTTTTTTTTCCTGAAGTTCTTTCCCTCCCTTCTCCTTGAAATACTAAACAGAGTGGCAGTTTAAGTATTTGCATTTTTTTTTAAAAAAATGTTGTTCTTCCTTGCACAAACAATACATATATGTGCATACACAAGTCATTGTGTGTGGATGCCCATATATATGCAAAAAGATGCATTTATTCTCAGTAGAACTAGAGGGTAAATAAATGTGTACTAGAGTGTGTATGAGTCATATTTACCAATATACTAGTCCAGTGCATATATAGGTGCGCGCACAGGCCTATATACTAGTGGGCAACCATAGAGCAGAAGGGCAAGTCCCTAACTCCACCCTCATCATTCTGATAGGCTCCCCAACATGTGTCTCTTCTCACACTGGTTGTAAGATCAGATGTTTGTGTGTGTGTGTAAGAGAGAGAGATTTGCTTAAGTATACATCAAATCCATTTCCAGAAGTCATGTATAAAATTATCTGTCCTGATCCACTAACCATGTGAATGTGATCTTCTTTATTGTCTTCAGGATTGAGGAATGCTCCAAGTGGGTCACCAGAGATTCCCACATTAATTAGACAGCATCTGCTCATGTGTTCTTTCCTGCCTGCACACTGGTGCCTACTGCCCACATGCTCTATCGTAGTTGCTTAAAAAGAACAAGAACACTAAATATATATTTGAAAGTGTATATAGCCTAGTGCTGTCACATGGACAAATTCCTACTGAAGATACACACAGTTAATCCTTTGCTTTTGTTTATGAAACCTTGTCCAAATAGGCATTGGCAGTGAGGACTTCTCATGCTGAGAGACGTTCTTCCAGCAAAGTGCACCTGAAATCTGCTCCTTAGGTTTTCGTGTGACATAGAACTGACTCACCTTCCTTGAAGAGGAAGCAAAGTGTGGCCCTGGGGCCATTTGTTTTCAGGAGATCACCCTTCTCCTACCCCCCTTTTTTCTCTGACAAATAAATAAAACCAATTCACCTCTAACATGTTGAAGTTTGGGAAGATAAGTACCTCAAACCTCTTGAAACTCACTGTGAGACAAGGTGCACCTTGCCTCATAAGAACATCTCTGTTTGTGGTGTTTTCAGAAATAAAGGAGTCACAAAACCATTCACAAATGTAAAAAGGACACTTGGTAAAAATGGATGTGATTAAAAATATGCACAAGCATAGTTAAACAGTAGGGAAATGCTTAAAGAAATCTGTGCATTGGGAAAATGTAATACTAAAATGTGTATGAATTTCCTTGGGGGAAGTTAAAAATGAAGTCCGGTACAAATGGAGAATGGGAGAGGAAATGCTGACAGGATTCAGAGAAGTGCAGCAGAACAAAGATTAAAAACAAAGGCTTGGTTTATTTTTATTTTCTTAAAATCTGTTAATGTAACCAGAGCCACACTTTCCTACACTGTGTGTTTTCCATAAAGGCTGAAAAAAGAAGTCTTGGAATACAAGCACCTCTCTCTTACTTTGAGTTGAGTTTTGTTATTCAATTACTCTTTCAATATATTGGCACCATGAGATGCTGTGGTTAATTTTGATTTTTTTTCTATTACCTTATAATATGGACATACCTTATGTGTCAATATAATGATGCTGCTGAAACCTATTACTCCCTCCCTCCCTTCCTTCTGTTGTTTTTGATCTTTCCTTTCTCCCCTTTTCTTTTTGATGGCAACTTGGCCTGTCAGTTTTGTGTCATTTGGTTGTACATGCCAGAAATGTCACTTGGAATGACAACAGTAAGAAAAGGTCAGGGCTATTGCTGAACATGCTTGAAGCCTGAAGCTCAATCCAGTCAAGACACTATGATTTAGCTTCAGGGAGTGGTAGGGAAGAAGTCAACCAGGAGGAAACAGAGGTACTTGGCAGCTTTGGTCCATAGAAACCATTCCTTGGGGCTCTCAGACTTCCTGATCCAGGTAACGTATGCTGTGTAATTAGCACCACAAGCTGACATATGTGCAAACAACACTGAACTGACAGGATGCTAACTGAACACTGGGTCTTTGTGAGATATTATAAATCATAAACTGGCAACACATTTGAATGACTGTTATCAGAGAGTGCTACTCATGGATTATAAGTGAGGGATGTTTGCTCTCCTTGCATCCTGCATCTAACCTATATCCTAGCAAGGTGCTGCCATTGTGAAAGAAAGGGAGGTAACCATACCTGAAGAAAAATGCCTCTGAATGTAGATTATTTGCCCCCTTCTGTATCTTTTTTAGAGGAAACTCTGGCCCCTGTAAAGGAATGTAACCCATAGAAAAGGAGGTGAGGAAAAGTTGGTTGGGGAGGGAGGTTTATTTTGCCTGGAGGAAAGAAGACTAAGAGATGATTCAATATTTGAAGGGCTACCATAAATAAGATTGAGCTCTCTTCTCTGTGGAAGACAGGACAAGCTTGATTTTCCTACAGCAAGATGGTAATACCCAATGTAATGGATTCAAATTATGAGGAAGGAGATTTAGCCTAAAGAACCTTCTGACAGTACCACCTGTTTGATTGGGGAATGGATCCCCTCAGAGAGTGGTGGGATCTCCTTCATTACACGTTCTCAAAAAACAAAAGTTAGAAGGCCACTGGTTTGTGACATGTTATCTGTTGATTGGCAGGGCATTCAGAGGCTATTGGGCTTACCATTAAAGTGTTCTGCTGATATACCAACCCATACCATTTCATTCCAACAGTCAGTAGAACGGTTAACACCATTCTGCTAACTAGAGATGGGCACGACCAGGAATTTTTTTTTCAAATTTTCGTTTTTCGGGACAGGTCCGTTTCGGCTCGTTTCTGTTTTTCATGAAATTTTTCAAAAATTTGTCGTTTCGTTGTGTCGTTTCTTTGTTTGTCGTTTCTACCGCGATTTCGCGCGATTTGATGTCCGGCGCGACCGGCGCTATTTTTGCGGTGGCAGGGAGGTGCGGGCGCAGGGCGGGCGGCGGTGGCAGGTGGGGCCATGGGGGGGCGGCAGCGGCAGGGGGGAGGAGCTGGCATGCACGGGCGGCGGGCACGCGGGCGCGTGGGCGGCCGGTGGGCGAGGGTCCCACAAATGACCCAGAGCAGGCGAAAAACAATTTGTTAAACTGGGTGATGATGGACTTGCTGCACAAAACTAGTGCATCCTAAAGCAAACAAAGTGGGCAGAATGCAATATATTTCTTTTTTTTCCCCCTCTTGGTCAATCATGCTGCTGGTGCTGATGCTGAGGCTGATGAACCGGCCGGCCACCCTACTCTACTTGGTCTGGCTGCCGTGCCTGTTATACTTTTTGTTGTTTTGTTTTGAACTTTTGAATATAGAATAAGAATAGAATAAATGGTAGAGTATTATATATATAATATAAATCCACTGCCCCCCAAGAAACCTCCCCTCTGTGTTGAAGCACTAGAGTGGAAATGGAATGAATTCCCCCTCTGTCTGTCTCACAAAAAAGGAGAATAGAGAACTGTGCAGTGCTATATTATAGGCTTGCTTTTTCCCCAGTCTGAAAGCAGTGCAGCAGCCCAGCCAGGTAAAGGAAGGAACTTCTTGTTGCCTTCTTGCCTGCTGCTGCAAATGAACTTTTGAATATAGAATAAGAATAGAATAATTGGTAGAGTTTTATATATAATATAAATCCACTGCCCTGAAACCTCCCCTCTGTTGAAGCACTAGAGTGGAAATGGAATGAATTCCCCCTCTGTCTGTCTCACAAAAAGGAGAATAGAACTGCAATGCTATTATAGGCTTGCTTTTTTTCCAGCCTGAAAGCACTGCAGCAGCTCTGTCTCACCAAAAGGTGAGGAGAAAATAAAACTGTAGCAATGAAATGAAAAAATGAACTTTGGAAAATAGAAAGTAAATATTGAATGGTATGGTAGTATACTCAATCCACACACACCCCAGTCAAACCTAAACCAATATCAGAAAAAATCCTAACTGTAGGAATGAACTGCGTTGCTTGCTATTCCCCACAGCAGACGGAATGAAATATTTCCTAATTCCTATTCCTAAAACTTCAATTGAATTCCCTCCCTGCCTGCCTAACAGAATCTAGCTCCGCGACCGTGACCGCGAAATTGAAACTACTAGCACAGCAGCCAGCTACACACAGCCCTCTCCCACCCAAGCCCAGACTCTGCGACTGTTCTGGCTGGGGAGTGCCCCAGCTTTTTATACCATCTTGCACATCCAGAAGTGTCAGTCAAAACCTGGCCATGTGATTGGTGGAATGGGTCCAAAAATTTGCATGGTCCCATCCCATGGCCAGCCCATCATTGCGCATGTGTAAAAAAATAAACATAAAAATAAAATAAAATAAAATCAACGGAGACGTTTTGTTGCAAGAAAAACCCACTGCTGCTACTGTAAAAATTCAAGCAGTTAAAATAGCTAATTTTCGCATGTTTCTGTGGCACTTTGGTGGGTTTTTGGACCACGATTTTTAAAAAAATATTGCGGTCGCCATTTTGGATCCCCCCCGCACCGCATGGCAAATGGATTATGCCGAGGATGCCCCCCCACCCTGGTACAGCAGCCCAGGACAGGGGGGGAGGTTGGAGTGGGGACCCCCCCGAAACCACCCCTCGGGTAGGTGCCCTCAGGCAGGCATATTTTCGCCTGCTTTTTTGGCCGTGAATCGGGCTTTTAAAAACTTTTTTTCTGTGCCGCTTGGCATTGCACAATCGTGCAATGCTAGGAACTACAACACGACAAATCAGACCCAATTTGTCGTTTATCGGTTCGAGTTCGAGTTCTGGCGGAGTAATTGTCATTCTTTGTTTCATTGTGTAACGGAAACGAGTAACGGAAACGGAAACGAGAATTTCGCCAAGTCGTGCCCATCTCTACTGCTAACATACCCATCAGCAGCACAGGCTGCTGAAAAGACACTCTTGAACCATTTGATTTATATTCCCATATTCTTTCTAGGTCTTTAAAAGGAGCTTTATTATTTTTAAAAGGTAATTAACATTTCATCCCATCTACTGTCCTCCCAAAAAAGGAAACTGCTTCATTCGTCATAAGAAACAAACAGGCCTAGCATCCTGAAGTGTTGTTCCTCTCCTCAGCCAATTATTCTAAGAGCCACTTTTTGCTGTCCATATGAACTAATCTCAGGAGCACAACTGCAAGGTGTGCAGAAAGACACGAAGCATTGAATCAGCCTTAAGGCCTGTTGTTCAAGCAGATTCAGGAATGAGCGGGGAAACTACAAAGAACCCCAATGCCATTTTGTAGACCATGAAATAGTCATGCAAGCAGGGTGTGCCTGTTTGTGATACCTCACTCACAAACTCATATTTATGGCTTGAAAAAAAGAGATTCCAATTCACATGTAGGCATGTGGAATAGAAATGGGCACAAAATGATTTTTTTCATTTTGTTTTTTGTTTTTCATTTCATTACAGAACAAAACAAAAAATGAAGTGCCCTTTTAAAAAAATGAAATGAAGTGAAACCAAATGGAAATTTTCATTTCATTTCATTTTGTTTTCCTTTATTATTTATTTTGACAAGTTCCAATTTCAGTGCTTGTCCAAATAAATAATAAAAATAAGCACTGATCAGCTGACCCTGCGGGCCAGCTGTTCGGCACTAGGCTAAAAAAGAAAAAAGTACCAACCAGCCAATGGGCCAGCTGGTTGTCACTAGTTTAAAAAAGAAAGAAGAAAAACTGACCAGCGGGTTCTGGTCGGCTGTAAAACAAAATGAAACGAAATGAAACGAAATGAAAAATGAAGCAATTTTCTTTTAAAAAAATCATTTTGTTCCAAACAAAATGAATAAAGAAACAAAAGGAAAAATGAAATGAAATGCCATTTTGGCATTTCTTGCCCATCCCTAATGTGCAAGAACCCTGTAAGGATGGTGTTCTTGATCACATGGAGATTCTAAATGTTAAAAAACATTCACCTCTTCAGACACTTTACTGCTTGCATGAGCCAAAAAATAAAAATAAAATAAATGGAAAGGCCTGGGGCTAGCTTTCCTTCTGTGACTGTGTTGACAATGTCTGGGTGCAGAAAGGCAGAGTCAGGCTTCGCTTGCAGTTCAGTTCAGGGGTTCCATCTTTAGTGGTTTCCCAATATCTTAGCATGATAAGACTTCTTCATGTATGGTCCTATCTCTTGCCCATCTTGCCTGACTAGAACAGCCAGCTCAAAGCAGATTCATTGAGGGACTGAGGGATTTAGTGCTTTTCCATAAGAAGAGAATCTGGTTACCTTAATTTCTAGGTCCAAGGTTGTTTGCTTGTTTGTTTCAGCAATTTATGAACTTTCCAACTTAGTGAAAGCACTACTCTGGTGGTCTAACCACCACACCCAAGTAATACAGTATCCTGTTTTCAATCATTGTTTACCAAATATTTTGCAATGCTATCTAATGCAGTAATGTGAATAGCATAATAAGTTTGAATACTGATTAGAGATGGGCACAACCAGAAAAAATGATGTTTCGATTTTGTGTTTGTCGGAACGGGTCCATTTTGTTCTGTTTCCGTTTGTCGCGAAATTTTTTGAAAATTTGTCGTTTTGACGTTTCACGATTTAGCGCGATTTGACTTCCCAGAGCATGGGGGCGTCCTGCAATGACCCAGAGCAGGCGGAAAACACTTTAAACTGGGTGATGAATAATATATTTAATAAATATATCATAGCATAAGACTGCATAAAGTGGGCAGAATGAAATATTCTTTTTTTCTCTTGGTCAACGCTGACTGAACCGGCCACCCTACTTGGTCTGGCTGCCTGTTATACTTTTTTTTTTTTGAAGCCTTTATCCATCCCATTTCCCCTCCACCTTTCAGAGGCAGCAGGAGACACAGTATTCCTTTCCTCCCCCAAATCTGGATGAGGGTCTACTTCTCTCAATGTCCCCTCCCCATGACACTCCTTGTAAAGCCAAGCAAATGCCACCCTGGTCAACTAGCGGTCAGAGATTCAGTCTGGTAGAGGCATGAGAGATGCTTCCCCCCTGACTCATCTTGTTGAGTGCCCCTCAACCTCTTGGTGAATCATTGCCAGCTGGAGTATCCCAAGGAGCTGACTGGCAGAATCCCCAAGGATCAAATTCAGGACAGACAGAGCAGAGGGAGCACCCGGTGGGAACACCCTGGAGACGCCATACCAGCACGGCCCAGCCGAGCTGCCTCCCCAGCCTTTGCCTGGGCAGGTTTGTCCTTTGCCTCAGATTCTTGGCCCCAGTGCGACGACCGAGGAGCCCGGTTCACTCATGGAGCAGACTTTCTCCCTCCTTGACCAGGTGGCGCAGTTCCAGGCCCATCTTCAGGGCAGAGACCCTCCGCTGCCCTCCACCCCATCCGCCTTATCTGCTGTGTCGCCGGAAGTGGCCTTGGTATTGTCTTAGGAGGCTGCGGGCGGAGGCTTCCCTCCCACTCAGCATGATCCGGAGGACATGTGGGCCCACCTTCAGCTGCACTTGTCTGATTTCAGTGGACCACTCCAGCAGTCAGCTGAGCCAGATTCGTGACAGTCCACGCAGCAAAGCCACAAAGCCAGAGCACCAGGGAATATTTCTTGGTTGGGGAGGGATTGCTTCAGCCACCTCCTTTGGAGGCTACAAGGCCAGAATTTTGCCTACCCAGTGGAGACAGAGTCCACGCACACAGCAAAGCCACAAAGCCAGAGCGCCAGGGAAATTTTCTTGGTTGGGGAGGGATTGTTTCAGCAGCCTACTTTGGAGGCCACAAAGCCAGAGTTCTGCCATCCCAGTGGAGACACAGTCCACGCAGCAAAGCCACGAAGCCAGAGCACCAGGGAACTTGAGGGAGGGATTGTTTCAGCTGCCTACTTTGGAGGCCACTAGGCCAGAGTTTTGCCTACCCATGGAGGAGACACAGTCCACGCAGCAAAGCCATGAAGCCAGAGTGCCAGGGAACTTGAGGGAGGGATTGTTTCAGCCGCCTACTTTGGAGGCCACAAGGACAGAGTTCTGCCAAACCAGTGGAGATACAGTCCATGCAGGAAAGCCACGAAGCCAGAGCGCCAGGGAACTTGAGGGAGGGATTATTTCAGCTGCCTAATTTGGAGGCCACTAGGCCAGAGTTTTGCCTACCCAGTGGAGGAGACACAGTCCACGCAGGAATGCCACGAAGCCAGAGTGCCAGGGAACTTGAGGGAGGGATTGTTTCAGCCGCCTACTTTGCAGGCCACAAGGCCAGAGTTCTGCCAACCCAGTGGAGACACAGTCCACACAGCAAAGCCACAAAGCCAGAGCACCAGGGAACTTGAGGGAGGGATTGTTTCAGCCGCCTACTTTGGAGGCCAATAGGCCAGAGTTTTGCCTACCCAGTGGAGACAGAGTCCACGCACGCAGCAAAGCCACGAAGCCAGAGTGCCAGGGAATTTTTCTTGGTTGGGAAGGGATTGTTTCAGCTGCCTACTTTGGAGGCCACAAGGCCAGAGTTCTGCCTACCCAGTGGAGGAGACACAGTCGACGCAGGAAAGCCACGAAGCCAGAGTGCCAGGGAATTGCCACCTCTTACTGCCCAGAGGCACTGGAGGTGGGGGCAGCCAAGGTTGCTGCCTCAGCAAGTCAAGGAGACTAGTTGACAGGACGCCTATCGGCTCTGAGGCCTAACTTTAACCACTGAGCCACTGATATGCTGAAGGAGAAGCACCTGGAAGGCCTCCTCCAAGCCATGGTGTCCCGGGAGCCTGACAGGCAGGCAGGTAGGCAGAGGGGCGGGCAGGCAGCCAGGCAGGCAGGGAAGCAGGAAGTCTTGCTTGCAGGTAGGAAGGCAGGCTTGCAGGGTACCCACCCAGGCAAGGGAAGTCACAAAGCCAAAGTGCCAGAAGGGAGGATTGTTTCTGCCTTTGGAGGCAGAGTTTCTCCACCCAAGGAGACCGAGTTTCATCAACCCAGGACACAGAGTGGATGCAGGAGAACAGGGCTATTTCTTTAAGGGAGGGATTGTTTCAGCCGCCTACTTCGGAGGCCACAGTTTTGCCTACCCTGGAGACCGGGTTGCCTTCCCTGTGAGCGGTTTTATAATAATAATAATAATGTTGGTTGCGTTGTTGGTGGCAGCCAGACGCAACCTTGAAAGAAAAGAAAGATTTCTGTGAATCCCTGGTTAGTTCCAGGTAGTTGATGTCCCTGATGAAGTTTGCCTCCCTTGGCCATTCATTCCGTCAGCCCAGAGTGGAGACAGAGTGGATGCATGTAGGGAGGGTGGAGTGCAAGGAAGGATTCTCCCCTCCTTGTCCTAGGGATTTTTGGCCTGTTAGAGGCAGGAGTGAGTTTACACCCCAGGAGACGGAGTTTCGTCAACCCAGGAGACAGGGTGGATGCTGGAGAACAGGGCTATTTCTTTAATGCTGTAAGGAGAGCTAGGCCCCTGCTAATCAGTCTTTGAGGTAGGTTGTTGTAAAGTGCATCTCAACCACTTTGTAAGCAGAGTGGCTCCAAAGCCCCAGGGAAGGGAGGAACGCATCGAGGAAGGCAGGTATTAGGGTGTACTACACTCAGACCAGCCATGGCCAATGGGAAAATATTGGGCCTACACTGACCCTAGAAAAAAAATCTTCCTGGGCTGCTATGAAGACCAGGGAAGCCCTATAAAAACTGGGCTAAGTATGTAGCCCTTATTAGATCCATGCATGCAGCGGAATTACAGGCAGTCAGGCAGACAAGGGTGGAAGGCAGGCAGGCAGGTGAAGCATTCAGGCATTCAGGCAGGCAGTCATACAGACAGAGCAGACAGCCAGGCATAACTGCGTTGTGCTGGTGCAGAATGTTAGGATGGGAGGCATTGGTTTGATGGGGTTCGGGAGGGTTAGGGGAAGTTGCACGGCTGCAACCCCAACACAAACAGTGTTATCTGTGTCAAAATTATAAACATTGGTTGGTCCTCCCTGGTTCGGAGCCAGGCAAGGGCTAGAGAAATTGGGCCTATAGAGACCCTTTGAAGTTACACATTGAGTGGTCCTCCCTGATTTTGAGGCAGGAAAGGGCTAGGAAAATTGGGCGTACCGAACCCGATAGAGATTCCCTTCAACTGAGACATTGAGTGGTCCTCCCTGGTTTTGAAGCAGGCAATGACTGGAAAAAATTGGGCAATAATGTAATCTAACCCTTCATATTGAGTGGGAATGCAGGAAGGCAGGAAGGCAGGCAGGCTGGCTGGCTGGCAGGAAGTCAGACTTGCAGGGAGGAAGGCAAGCTGGGAGGCAGGCATACTTGCAGGCAGGCATAAGTGTTGCTCTGGTAGGACATGTTAGAGCAAGGGAGGCCTGATTGGAATGAACTGGTAGAAGAACGACTGTGGTGTGGACCTAGGTCTTGGAGTATGGGGGTAATCACAACATGGAAAGGCTGAAGTGGATCAAAGTCAACCTTTCCACGGTCTCCGGGTCCAGACGAGAGCAGCGCGGCCTCAGGACATCTCCCATGTGGGAGAAGACACGCTCACTCTGGACACTGGTAGGTTGGATGGACAAGAGGTCCAACACCAGAGTTGAAAAAGCGGGCCAGATGTCTGCCTTTCTGGACCATTAGTGGAGTGGGTCCAAGGTGAGGGGTTGTAGGGGCTTGGCCATGTACTCCCTCACCATGGTCAGAGTGGGGTCCGGTTCTTATTCCTCCCTTGCCTCCACTAAGGAGGAGACTGCCATGGCTAGGGCGGAGGCCAGGTAGTTGGCTGCTGGTATGGAAACTGGTCTCTGGGTGTACACTCCTGTAGTAGAGGAGGAAGAGGATCCTTGTGAGGATTCCTCTTCTGGATCGCTCTGGCTTCCGTGCACCCTCGGGAACGCCTGGGCCTGATTTGAGACAGCCCTGCGGACTTGATGGCATAGCTCCATCTTCCAGGAGTTCAGGTCGGCAGGGCTCCCCGCCAAGGAACCCTTGATGTGAGGGTCGCACAGGCATGCCATCTGGTACACCTTTTCCCTCCTCAGTGGGCTAAGGGGGGTATCGACGCCGGTCAACAGCCTGTCTGCCAAGGCCCTGCTCTTTGGGAGAAGATCGGCTTCTTCCTGGATACTGGCCTCTAGGCATTGGTGAAGGGCATGTACCAGGGGGAGTACGTGGCCCAGGCTGGCATTGTAGCTGCTGAGGACATGGGTGGTCTCCTCAAAAGGCTGCAGGATACCCACCATCTGGGAGAGGGCGAGCCACTCGGTAGCACCAATGTCCAACACCCTTCCCTCAGGCAGGTTGGGAGTGTGGGACATGACGTATTCCACCACTTGCCTCTGCTCCACCAGGCGCTTGACCATTTCATACGTAGAGTTCCACCGGGTGGTCATGTCCTGTATCAGGATGTGCTCTGGTTGACCCGTCTCCTCCTGCCCCTCACGCATCATCCTGGATACCTTGGCGCTGTGTGAGAAGTGCCTGACGATTTTCCTGCACTTGTCCAGCAAGGCCTTGGTCTCCAGGGTCCCCTCACCCCAGGAGTCCTTTAGTCCTCCCAGCCCAATGGCATCAACCACCACTAGGTGCAATTTGTGTGCTGCACACATGATGGCCTGAAACCCTGCCCTTTCAACTGCGTTGATCATGTTATGTCCTGTGTCAGGTACCATGAATCTGCGATTGACCTGCCCCTCGGGTCCCCATTCCCACTCTCGCAGTGCTGTCTTGAGGACCTCAGCAATGTGGATGCCTTTGGCACTGTCCTCCATGCTTTGTGCCTGGAGAAGCACCACCCTGTACCCTCTTGGGGTGCTCCCTTGTGGCTCCCCCTGCAGCTCTTCTTGGGATGCCCTAGTGTCAATGACCTCCTTCGGTTGCCACCAATGAGCCATCAGAGAGAGGTAACCGTGGTGGCCACCGGTCCAGAGGTCGGAAGTGAAGTGGATCTTCCTTCCTCTGGCTGCCTTCAGCAGGGCCTGGACCATGTCCCTGACAGACTCATAAAGGGAGGGAATCACCCGCCTGCTGAAGGTACGCTGGGATGGAGGCTCGTACCATGGAGCCACGTGCTTCATCAGGTGCCTGAAGCCTGATGACTCCACAAAGGAGAGGGGCAACCCGTTCATGGCCACCATTTCACCAACCATGCGAGTGGTGGTCTCCTGTGCCTTGGCCCTATTTCGTTGGCTGACAAAACTCCCACACAGCGGCACCACTTCCTGCAGAATGGCCTGCCTCTTCCCACTCTCAGCGGAGTCCTTCCCCATGCCTGCTTCCCCCCTCTTCGTCCCTGAGGAACCAGGGCCTGACACTGTTCCAGGCAGAGTCCCAGTGTGCCTTTGCATGAGGTGGCTATGCAAGGCACTTGAGGAGAGGTGTTTTGGGTCATTCCCCCTGCACATGACCATCCCGCATTTCTTGCACACCGCAACTCTTGAGTCTTCCAGGCTGTTATCAAAATGCTCCCAGAGAGAGCCGCGAGGCTTATGGAAAGTACTGCCCCCTCTGGTACTGCCTGCCGTTGCTGTGCTGGTGGTGGTGTCACTGGTGTGGCTTGTACCCTGCTGGGACAATTGACTGCTGCTGTCACTGGTGGTACTCTGGTCCTGGGTGGAAGGAGGGCTGCTCCTTCCATCACTGCCTGAAGCCTGCCTTTCATCTGTTCCTGCCAACAGGTCCTCAGAATCCGGCATATTCAGATGCAAAGAGCCTGTTTCTGATTCCGAGTCCTCGTCTTCCTCCTGATAAACGGGATGTGTGTCCATGTCAAAGCATGGTGGCGGTGGGTATCGCATGCAGTCATCCATGCTTCCCTCAGTGACAGAAGATGGTCCGGTGGTGCTGGTTGTGCAGCTGCTGCTTGGAGAGGGAGTGGCAGTAATATCACTATCTGCACTACTTCCTGTGCCTTCCTTCAGAAATGTGCCCCTATTTATTTTAGTGGGGGGTCCCCCTGACCTTCCCTCTGGCTCTGCCAACCCTCCTCATTTTTTTTATTTCTCAAAGTTATAGAAATATATTTTCTTATTATATTTGTGTTAAGTAAACAAACTATTCTAATAAACTTATCCTTTTGACCCACAAGCTTACTCTCACACTGTGCTCTTTTGTACAAGCTTTAAATGTTGCCCTGCTGGCCCTTGATATAATTTTCTAAATTCTGAATTCAACTTGATCCACTGAAATGGAGGAAAACTTAGAAAACAAATGGTAGTATTTGAAATGAAACTAAATCCAGAAGAAAATTGGTGTAAATAAAATATTATTTAGTAGTATATCAAGGTAACAACTAAGAATGGTGTAGTGCAGCTAAATGAATGAATGAATGGAATTATAAAAGTGTCTCTTCTTGCTCTCAGGTTGTAAAACTTACGAAGCAAATGGTAGTATGTGAAAATAAATGAAACTATTAAATCCAGACCAGAAGTCCAGAAGAAAACTGCTCTTCCCTTCTTCAGCACTCAGCCAGCAAAACTGCAGTGCATGCAGGCACAGTCAGAGAATGAAATAAAAATAGTTTTCTAAATTCTTAATTCAACTTGATCCACTGAAATGGAATGTGTCTGTGTGTGCGCACACACATGCAACACATCACAACAAGTGTATGTATATAAAGCAAAGCAAAAGCAAAAGGAAAGTGTTCTGCTTATATACCGCCCCATACTACTACAAGTAGTCTCTGGGCGGTTTACAATTTTAATTACAGAGTGCAGGCTACACATTGCCCCCCCAGCAAGCTGGGTACTCATTTTACCGACCTCGGAAGGATGGAAGGCTGAGTGAACCTTGAGCCTGCTACCGGGGATTGAACCCAGGTTGTGAGCACAGTTTTACCTGCAGTACAGGCATTTAACCACTGCACCACGAGGCTCTTATAAACAAACAATGAGCTGGAGTAATAAATGAGTAAATAATATTGTAAAAGATTTATATTATCTCCTTAGGGTCGGCGGAGGAGGTTCTGTTTCTTGCACCCCCAATTGTGGGTGTGTGCAAGCAAATTAGGCTCTCCCTGCCTGTAACTGAACTGGTGGTGTGTGACTGGAATTTGTACAATGAGGTAGGGAAGTGTTGTATTCCCCCCCAATAATAATAAAGCAGCAGCAGCAAATGAAATAGGTTGTCTTATTATTTAATCAGCCCCCCAATGCATGATCTTGATTTGGTAGGGGTAGGGTGAATGCCCCCCCCCCCCCAGATTAGGCTGATATAAATGTAAGCAGCAGCAGCAGCAGCACTGTTCTGGATGGGTGGCTTCAGCCACACCCCAAAAATAAGCCTGAAGTGAAAAAAGAGTAGGGGTACTCTGAGATGCCTCCCAGAAAAGATATTGGTGTGTAAATAAAATATAGTGTAGTATATCAAGGCAACAACTAAGAATGGTGTAGTGCAGCTAAATGAATGAATGAATGAAATGAATTATAAAAGTGTCTCTTCTTGCTCTCAGGTTGTAAAACTTAGGAAACAAAATATTGAAATGAAACTAAATCCAGACCAGAAGTCCAGAAGAAAACTGCTCTTCCCTTCTTCAGCACTCAGCCAGCAAAACTGCAGTGCATGCAGGCCAGGCCCAGTCAGCCATTGCAGCCATTGCAGACCCCCCTCACATTTGCCCCCTCCACTTGCCACAAAGCAAAAAACAAAGTTTGAGGACCCCTGTTCTACGCACTCATCAGAACAGCCACCACACTGGCTCTCCAGGGCTTGTGAGGGTTACAAACGCTCTCGGGCAGCTTGCAATGCACGTTTGACTGAATAGGAAGGTGGACACCAAACAGACAGGGCCCCGTCTCCACGGAAAACCTCCCATTTCAGTGTGTGACCTTTTCAAAGTCATCTACCCTGCCTCCTGCGCACCAGGGGCTGTTCATGTTTCAAACTATAGTCTGGCCCCCAACAGTGTCTGAGGGACAGTGAACCGGACCCCTGTTTAAAAAGATTGAGGACCCCTGTCTTAGAATGACATTTTCCCTTTACATTTGTTTGCTTATTGTTCTTAGCTTTAATATTGC
>JAHTLZ010003542.1:25165408-25178590 GCA_023846285.1 Phrynocephalus versicolor
GTTTCGTTTGCCGGTGTCTCCTATGTACCTGGGTCCTGGAGTGGTCCTCTTCCTGGTCCAGTCCTCTTGGCTGCGGGTAAGGGGCATACGCGGGGGGGGGGGGAGCTGACCGGCCACACTACAGCTGGTAGGCACCTGTGGTCAGCATTAAAAAAATCCCAATTAAAATAAAATAAAATAAAATAAAATAAAATAAAATAAAATAAAAGATCAGGCACGCAGGCCCTGGTACCTGCCTGCGAGCACCGGCACTGGCCCACGGGTCGTGGAAGCGGCCCGCATGCTGGCCCAAAAGAAAAAAAACCCCACCAAAAATAACCAATCTGGCGTGTGGGCCTGGTACCAGCCCATGAGCACTGGACTCAGCCTGCGGGTTGCCGAACTGGCCCATGGGCTGGCAAAAGTATAAATCAAATCAAATAATAAAAAAGAAGCGCTGACCTGGACCCAGGGGCTGTGTGGTCGGTGCTTGGAAAAATAAAAACGAGGCGCTGGCTTGGGTCCAGTGCCTCAAAAAGCCCCCGCTGGAGACTTTTAACCCCCCCAAAAATAATAAAAAATTTAAAAAAACAAAAAAAAAAAACCCCTGAGTGCTGACCCGGCCCCAGGGGTAGCCAGGTCAGCGCTCTAAAATAAAGAGGGGGGGGGAAGGCACTGACCTGGGCCCAGGGGCCACACTTTTGGTGCTTGAGAAGAAAAACAAATAAATCAAAATGAACCAACAAGATGAATATGTGAAAAAATGTTAAAAATGAAACAAAATGAACTGTACCTTAAAACGAAACGAACCAAACCAAATTGCCATTTTTTTGGTTCGTGCCCATCTCTAATAGTGAGTGACTATTGCAATAATGCTACAGTCATTATGGCTTCACATCAGATTTGGGAAAATGCCAAATGATTAACTGAATTGGCCCGGTTTGGAGTTATTTACAGATCAAGCAGAATCACTTGTTTAAGTTCTGGGCAAAGAGAGGAGACTTTACAAATCTGTTGGTCCCATCCCATTCTTCTTCTATTCTGGAAAGAGCAGATCATAAAGATGCTTAGTACACAAAGCCATGAATCTAGACACTCAAAATTTGCCAAGTGCAGTACTTTCTTTATGGTGTACCATGTCCAAACCGCATGAACATCAGTGCAAAAATCTAATACACAAATAGCTGTTTTGTTTCTTTAGTGCAAGTGAATGGGAAGGTTATAAAAATACTATAGAGTAATCTGGGGCACTAAAAGAATCAGATGGGCTGTAACCACACTGGGGCAGCCTAAAATGATGGAGGGCCAGTAATGGTGAAGGTGCAGTTGAGAGGGAGGGAAAAAGAGGTACCGGGCAATGCCATTTAAGACAACAGTGATTCGTTGTTCAGAATAGAGGAGTGTCAGAATGGCTGATCTGAGGAATGTTTATCTTCCTGGAAAACTTTAGTGGGTGGAAGAGAGTAATGGTGTCTTGTTGGTCAGAAAGCGCATGCCCTGCTGTGCAGAGTCAATCAATCCACCAATCATCTGGTTTGCAGGATGCCATGTATCACAGCTGGCTCCCCCAAGAGGAATATGGATCTCATGCAAAGCCATTCCAGGCAGCACAAAACTGTGAGGTACGTATACTTGGAAGCAAGTCCAGGATTATTACACGAAACATACTACCAGGTGTGACATCTGCTGGTGGAAGCTTTCATTCTGAGAAGCTTTGGTGAGCCTAGGTGCTGATTTTCTGCCCATGGGGGCTTTTGGGGACTGTACATGTTGCCAAAAGTGCCCCCAAAATTCAAATCACAAATTGGCAAGTGGCTGATGTTCAAGTCCCAGTCATATAAACAAGACAGATGAAATGTGACTGATTTAAGGTCAAGCTTGACTAGCTTCAGCAGTCAAAAGTTCAGCACACATCAAAAATAGATGTACACTAGTGCAGATAATAAAGTTGTGCTGCTTTTCTATCTGTTAAAACTCCCTCCAGAAAGTACTTCTTTTCAGAATGACATGCTTTTGATGCCATTTTTTGACACATTGTCATGCCTCAATCTATGTTAATAGGCATATTTGGCATATCAAAGCTCACAACCTGATCAGTACTCGTTGGTTAGACAATGCCATAATGTACACTGATCTCTAATTTTGGATGTGAAATCTATTGTTTAGGCCCATGTAGGTGGCTAGACAGACTGACACAGCGTTACATACCAGTGTGTGTTCACGGAAGACACTGAAAAGGATGTTACTGCAGAGTTTGGCCCCAAACTCAAAGACTCTTACTTATGCTTCAGGCTAGTATCCTAATACATCAATAAGCTCCTTTGAACACAGTGGGGCTGAAATTTTGGAGAAAATTGCATAGGATTGGGCTGCACATCACATTAGTCTCAGTTAACCTTCTTCCTCAATTTCAGTGAAATCCAATCTGGTTCCTGCCCGTGCCTCTCTGGAAACTGATGATAATCTGTGGCAGGAACACTCCACGATGGATCATCCAGCAGCTTTGGACTTCAACTACCAGGATCCCTTACCAATGGTCATACTAAGGCCATGGTCACACCTGGGTTTCGATCCTGATCTTCTGAAGGTCTGGCTTTTCCTCTTCATCCCATCACATGATTTAATGTGTGCGACAGGAGTTCCCACGTCCAAAGCTGTTTTTTTATTTTAAAGTGCAGTTCAGCCACTTTGGCCAGCAGGTGGTGCTAGCATTTTTAAAAAATGGACCACTTGGCTGGGGAGAAATTAATGCTTATAGGACCCGATAGAGCTTCCTGTTACTCTGATGGTGCAGAGAAATTTTTAAAAACAGTGCCGATCAGCCCCAGGAACAGCTGGTCGGTGCTATGAAAAAAGAAAGAAAAAGAAACCCGGGTCATCTGCATGGTCCCATGGCATCTGCCTCCTTAAAAGCTGGATTTTCAAAGCGAGGCAAAAAAATCCCTACCTCTCCGGTAAGTCTTAGAAATCTCGCTTAAGGAAGCATTACCAGGTTTTCTTTTTTCTTTTTCTTTTAGAAGCCCAGTGGCCGTGGGGACGGCATTTTTAGACACAGTTTATCTAGTAATTTAAACTGCTTTTAAAGGGACATGGGACCGGGGCCTAGATGCTGATCTCCAAAACAGCTGGAGGAGAAATATCAGCAACCATAGGTCTACCAAATATGATCTCAGAACATGTCTGTGAAGGTTCTCAGTCATCCAGGTGGGGTTATCTGGGAGCTGAGTCATAGCAGCAACTGGATTTCTTTTCTCGTGAGATCAAAATGTTTTGCTACTCATCCAAGCAGATTTGTAAGTCTGATCTCAGAACATTCAGTCCTCTTGAGTCTTTCCCAAAAAGGCTTTGTCCCTGATCCAGATAAATATCTACCGAAGTGTCCGAAACCAATGAGACAAGTTAATCTGACCTAATAGAAGTGGGATTCATTTTCGATGAACTTATTTCTTGGGACCCATGCACCTAGCGAACAGCTCGTTTCTACAAGGCAACTACTGTGAACTACTGGATCATCATTGTGAGTCCATATGAAAAGTGACTGTGCTACTGTAATAGAAAATATTCTCACACCTGTTATCAAGCATGGAAGCAGTGGTGCAGGAAATCGGAATCAGATACAAAAGCCTGGAGCAAATCAGGGTAAGAAAGAGCTCAGCAGGTTTTAGGGCAGGAGGGTTGGGACAAAAGCCTTAAGACATGCCACTTTTAAAATGTTATAATATTCTGTAGATTTTCCAATATTAATGAGTTCCTAGTTGCTTCCCATTCAAGTCAAGGATCATATGCATGCTGCCTTAACAGTAACTTCTGGTATGTCCAGACCACTTACAGAACCCATACCTCAATTAAAGTAATCTGCTGAAATCAAGAAAGTTGGAGTCAAATTGTGTGTCAAAGGATTTGTGCAAGAACACCACTTTTGTTACTGAAAATCAGTTTTTGAACACCAAAGGTATTCAGAAGTGTTTTGTCTTTGCCATTCTTCGCATGCTCTCTTAAGTCACTGCTTTGTCTTGGGCCCCACTTGGTAGATGATAGAGGTTTGGGCAAAAAAGAAAGTACAGTGGTACCTCAGATAACAACTGCCCCGGATAATGAATAATTTGGATAACAACTGCAAATTTCCGGGTATAGGGCTGCCTCTGATAATGATTTTTCCCTATGGGCTGCCTCGGATAACGAATCGCAATTCCTAGGTATAGGTCTGCCTTGGAGAACGAATTTTCTCTATGGGCTGCCTTGGATAATGAATCTTCCTATGGGCTGCCTCAGATAATGAATTTTTCCTATGGACTGCCTCAGATAATGAATTTCCAGCATGCATCAGTAAAAAAGTTATCCCAGGTGACATTGCATCTGTACCCTTAAAGTGCACTTTTTAAAGAGTTTTGAGCAAAAAACCAGGTGTCTGTGCCTTTTTCCTAGGCTCCAGAATGGATTAAATGGTTTTCCATTCATTCCTATGGGAAACTGTGTTTTGGATAACGACATGTTTCGGATAACAACTAACCTTGTAGAACGAATTACCATTGTTATCCGAGGCACCACTGTATAACCTTTTCTCCTGAAGTCTTTGCATCCCTGTATTTGATAAGAAGAAGTCAGGAGAGGAAGCAGAAGGTAAAAGTATTGTGCACCAGTTGCCATTTTTATTCTATTTTGAATTCATTCTCATTGAAGCTCAAGTCCCCCCCCCATTACAGATGCACTTTTGGGATGGTGGGGAGACCACCCCATAGCTTAACCCCAAGAGGTCCCCATAAACAACCATATGAAGCCCACACAATTCATTTTACACACCCAGAGGCATCTAGGCAAAGTTACTCCAGGTTTATTCCTGCCTGGTATACAGAGAAAATGCAAGCACTTCTACAGTTCTTAAGAAATCCTCATCTATGTATGGTTGAGTTCCAATTTAGGTCATAAGCAGTCAAAATCGACCACAAAGTTTCAGCTCTGGAATCCAGCTTTTTCAAGATACGGAAGGATCACTAAGGGCGCTTTTACATGACCCCTAAAATCCGACCCAAAGGCTCCCAGATCTGGAGCTTAAAATTGTTTTCCCACCAGCTCCAGAGTTTTAAAAAAATTAAGTGCGACCACGCCCAGCTAAGCGCATCCCAGCACACTTTTCAAGTACCTGCACTCCGGAGGTGAAAAATTTCTGATGCGGATGTAAAGGAGTGAGTGCCAGGCTCTCCTTGCCTTGTGTTTGTTGGGTTTTTTTGCCCCCCCCCACCCCTTTAAGAGATATTAAGAGACTGGAATGCTTCCTGGAGCAGAGTGAGACGGCAGAACGGAGGTGAGCCAGCATTCTTTTCTCCTTTTTTTCTCCCTCCCCTC
The DNA here is from genome assembly GCA_023846285.1 of Phrynocephalus versicolor. NCBI lineage: Eukaryota > Metazoa > Chordata > Lepidosauria > Squamata > Agamidae > Phrynocephalus > Phrynocephalus versicolor. Next base: position 25,170,731 of record JAHTLZ010003542.1, read on the forward strand.
ATGCAGACAGGAGCCAGGGAGTGCGGAGGGGTGGGGCCACAGGAACAGCGACAAACCCCCAAGATCTCTTGTCCGAATTTAAGTGGCCAGCGGATCTTAGGGGTCGTGTAAAAGCACCCTAAGAGAACAAATGCTTCTTCCACCCCACCCACCCCACTACCCCCCTTTTTTTAAAAAAGCCAGGGCACATCACAAACATTTTATGGCCCCAATTTTTGTTCTAATGTCATACAGCTTTAATAAATGTCGCCTGTAAGCTGAACCTGTTACATGCTACTGGAATAGATTAATTGGGTATCATAATATCCCTCTGAAATTGTTCAGTCTTTTAAGTTACATCAGTTGTTGAAGAACAAATATTTGTCATTCTGTAGCTATTATTTTAAGAAAGCATAAGTCATTAGTCATTTTCAACTGGTATATCAGTGAAAGGATATGCTATTTGTTAGTATTTCTCAATTACTATAGGCACCGAGTTCTTATTTCTTTTTTTTTTTCAAACTATGCATTATGTTAAATGTGAGTTTTGGTCTTGTGCATTTATTATTCCATTAGTAAATAGTAGCTGTAGCTACAGAGTTCATTAAATTTGGGACTGTTTTTCCTTAAAACAACAACAACAAAACTCCTTCTTGTGCCATGATCTGAATACCTCCTCATTTGAGTTTGGAGGGTAGCTGTCATCAAAGAATGCTTAGACATACTTAACCAGTTCTTTGTAATTAATTGCTTTCCCCATTAACTCGGGTGCAATAAAATTATATTGTGATTATCACTTAATAAGAGATAGCCTCACACCTATTGTAGTGTATGCAAGATTTAATTACTTCTACTGTATAGTAAACTTTTAATTATCCTTTTTAAATTATTTCTATAGGTACAGAAATGTAAGCTTCTTAAGAAGAAGAGTACCATCCCGTCCAGGTGCATGTGTAGCTGCATCCCACTCTGTTGTGCATATTGAGGTGACAAGAAGGTGAATGGAAGGAAGGAGAGTGTTATGAGCTCAGTAAAGAATCTAGTTACACTGGAGAAAAGAGAAAGTAGACAATTACATTGAAAAACTCTCTTTTATTAGTACATATATTTCTTCCAGCTGCTCTATCAGCCATTTCAGAGAGCTGCAGGGCAAAGAAAAGACTTACGTTGCTGTTTAAAAAGCCTTTTTGCATTCTGGCAAATATTTCTTTTTTTGTTGTTCTCTGAGTTTCTTATGATGTGACAAGATGTAAAGATCATGTTGGCTCATGCTGGAAAGGGTTGCTTCACTAGTGTGACCTCTAAAGTGACCCTTTGCAGTGACTCTTCTCTCCTCATGCGATCAGGTCCTGAACACTTCAGTCCACAGCTCCCTGGTAGCTGATTGGAAAGGTCTGGATTGGGTATGGGGCAGGCCAGGCTGGTTCATGATCTTCTATACTTGATTTTAGAGATGGGTGCAAAATGAAAAAAAATAATGTTATGTTTTGTTTCATTTCTGCAGTAGTTTTGTTTTGTTTGTAACAAATATTTAAAGTAGTTTCATTATGAAACACAATGAAACATACTGAAACATTATGCTCCCCTGGGTTTTAAAGGACCAAAATGGCAGGGGAGCTTCCTCAAGCGATTCTCAGTAATCCCCTGAAATTTGGAAAGGCTTAGGTTTCGGGGGGATGCGTTATGAAGCTCTAAAGGGGGTGACCCTAGGAAAAATCTTTTTATTGGAATCGGAACTTCGGAAGCCAAGATTTTCTTTCTATTCTAAATCTCCATTAAATGGCTGGCAGAGCAGGTGCAAAGATAGACAGAAAGAGAGACAGACATGCCCTACTAGCCATCTGACTCTTTGGCACCAAATCCAGAGTCCCAAGTCCCAAGTCCAAGTCCCTATTAAAAACAAGATTTTTCTCCCCAGGGAGTGGTGGGTGGATTCTAAGTTGTGAGCTGAGTCTGATACACTGGAGGGTGGGGGACAAACCGAGTTGAGTCTGAAGAGAGTCACTGGTGTGACAATTGTGATTTGATAGTGAGTCCCATGATTAGGGTCCTCATCCCTGCTTCTCAGACTTTGGCAATGGCCTGGGCTAGGACCTCTTTGCCTGTGTGTAGCCACCAGGATTGGGCATTGGTAACTTAAGGCAACATGTCCTGGATGTGAAAAGTAAGGAGCCTGTAATGGCATCAAATGTTTCTAGGCTAGAAGGATTCATGCTTGACATGGATTGTCAGGAACTGAAAGGTGAGATGTAAGAAGATGAGGGTTAACTTCTGCCATCATACCTCGTATGGAAGGTTGGACATTAGCCCATTGCAGATCTTCTGTAAATAGTTTTCAAACTTGCTTCTCTTGCTTTTTGCTTATTCCTCAGTTAGTTTGAAAAACACACCATGATTTTTTAGCATTTCCCTTTCCTATTACTCAGATTGTATACAATGGTGGTTTCTGATATCTTGAGAGTCCTTCTACTTCTAAACAGTTATGCTAGAATTATGAAATTAATCTGTTCCAAAAATCTTCCGTAGTTCAAGATTTTCGCAATTCAAAATGTGGTTTCCCATAGGAATGGACTGAAAACCAATTAATCCATTCCAAAGGGAACAGATTACAATAAGCTTCCAATGCATTCCTATGGGAACCCTACCCTGACACAGCAAAGCAGGGGAAGAGCTTCCTTCCTTTGCTGGGTTGGTGGAAAAACCCCTCAGTCAACCAGCAGCAGAGCTGTCAAAATCAACTGGCTGTCAGCCATGATTTGGACAGCTCAGCAGCCACAGTGCTTTCTCCTTCAGCAGGCAGATGTCAGCCAGAGGATAGGATGGGCGGTGAAGTTGCCACCCGCCCAATCCTCCCCTGGCTGAGAATGGGGCAGCTGAGATTGGGTTATATACAAGACTCCTCCACCCCTCCCTTCTGGATCTGCAGAATTCTCACCGCAAGTTCTTGCACCGTCTTTACCAGGAGGAGGCAAAACCACCCACCCTTTGGATGAACCAGCCATTGAGTGGCCTCTTTAACACACCCGTCCACACAATCAGGCCCCTGCCAGAACACATTTCAGACACTGAGGAGTTAATGGCTGAGGATCTCCCAGATGAACCATCAGTTCCTACAGCAGCTGTGCAGGAAAGTGATTCAGTGTCTTCAGAGGATTCTATCAGAATCGGAATCGGAATGCAATTTATTGTCATTGTATAAATACAACGAGATTAAAAGTGCTATCCAGTCAGTCATTCACAAAACCCAGCATAAAAATCCAAGACGTAAAATCTACAATATAAGAACAAACCATCCATACAGATACTCCAACATTCACATGCCGAACATCACTTACACTCATTTAAAACTGACATAAAAACCAAACATACACACACAGCCCTACATTCTTTCACCTGGCAACATTCATACCCAATCTATAAAAACTACAATTTAAAAACAACAACAGTCATACACAATCCCCCATAACAATATATATGTAACACATTCAACACTAATATTACTCGTCAATTTAATTTTTAACAGAATTTAGCATGGTTACTGCTGTTGGGTAAAAACTATTTCTGAATCTTTCTGTCCTTGTTCTAATAGATCTATACCTTCTGCCTGATGGTAATGGTACAAACAGAGAGTGTCCAGGATGAGAAATATCTCCTACAATATTCTGAGCTTTCTTAAGACAGCGGGAGCTGTGTAATTCCTCCAATGTGAGGAGTGGGCATCCGATGATCTTCTGTGCCATATTGATAACCCGCTGGAGCGATTTCCTCTGAGCCACCGTGCAACTGGCATACCACACACATATGCAGTACGTCAGTACACTTTCTACTACACAATGATAAAAAGACACCAATAGTCTCTGAGTGATGTTATTCTTCCTGAGCACTCTTAGAAAGTACAGTCTCTGTTGGGCCTTTTTCAGCAGCTCAGAGGTATTTACACTCCAGGTTAAATTCTCCTCAATATGGACTCCCAACAAGCGGAAGTCGGTCACCCTTTCTACACAGTCCCCACTGATGAATAGTGGTTGAAGATCTGTTTTCTTCTTCCTGTAATCTATTATGAGCTCCTTAGTTTTTAATGTGTTCAGAAGCAAGTTATTCTCTCTACACCCTTCCAGAGAGCTGCTGGCCACAGAGAGCAAAGACTTATTACCAAGAGGAATAAGGATAAACTGTATTTGAGTAGAAGGCATTTACGTTCACAGAGTCCTGAGTATTGACAGAATGGGTCTTCAGGGAAGTGGGAGTTGCTCTCTGGAGACATAAAACAAGCACCCAGAGTTAGGGCAATTTTGTGGGAGCAACAAGTCAACTTGACCAGCTTCTGCCTTCCTGCTTTGATTCCTGACTAGAGATGCTTATTCGTTATTTGTTTTGTTGTGTAATTAAACAAATAACGACCTTAGGGGTAAATCTAAAATGAAACTAAACAAACCAAGAAAAATTGGTTTGGTTAGATTCAGTTTGTTAATGGGAGGGAGATGTCTCCTACCTGGTGCTGGTCCGGAGGTCCAGGCTTCTGGCGACCAGGGGAAAAAAGCCGATGGCTGCGCTACAGCTATAGTGCGGCCACGTGGTCGGCAGTAAAATAAATAAAATAAAATAAAATAAAAAATAAAAAATAAAAATAAAAAAGGTGTGGCCTGGTCGGCACCCTAAAAAAAATTATATATATATTACAAAAAACAGTGCCAACCAGGCCCTAGGGGCCATGCAGTCAGCGCTGAAAGAAAATAAAAAAGCAAAAACAAAAACAAAATCATTCGAACCCGAACTCAAACTGAACCAAGGGTGGGCCCAAACCAGACAAACCCGAACCATGCCCATCTCTATTCCTGACCTCTTTTGGATCCCTGTTCCTGACTGGCAACCCTGGACTACGTTTCTTGAACCTGGACTTTGTCACTCCATGAACCTGGCATAAGCTACTGTTTGCATTTTGGCTTTTGACCTCTGGACCGTTTATCATGGACTCTGTTCTGTCTTCTGACTCAACATAACTCTAGCTATGTGTATTTCTGGACTCTGCTTAACTCCTGCCTTGCTGTATTGTTGTCTTGACTCTGAGCTTGCAGTAAAACCTCTGAACTTATCTGTGTGTGGGTCTGTGGGTCATGACATACACCATGCAAAGGCTTTTTCCTTCAGCAGGTTGATGTCAGCCAGGGGAGGATCAGGCAGGTGGCGATTTCACTGCCCATCCTATTCTCTGGCTGACATCCACCCGCTGAAGGAGAAAGCACTGTGGCTGCTGTAGTGTCAAAACCATGGCTAACAATCAGGTGATTTCGACAGCTCCACTGCCAGTTGACTGAGGGGCTTTCCACCAACCCAGCAAAGGAAGGAAGCTCTTCTCATGCATTTCTGGGTTGGAGTAGGCTTCCCCTACTAATGCCTTGAATAACTATTACTTTATTTTTTTTTCATAATTTAAAAAAGCCTTTTTTTTGGTATTTGGGAATTTCTCTATACTGGCAGATTTCCCTTTGCAAATCAAGTTTTCATTGTTCAAGGCATTTGTAGTTCAAGGCATTACTGTCCTTTCAATCTGATCTCACTCCTTGAAAATTTAGTATTTCCTGTGTTTTAAAAAAAATTAAAGTGATAATTGGAGATGGCACAAATTAAAAAAAAAAAGATTTCAAAAAATTGTTCCAAAGCTATTAATTCATCAGTCAGATTCTCAACCTGCTCTTCAAGAGAAGGTGAATAAATGATTTTAAAGATACGGCAGTGCAGCAGAGATAGCTTATATGCAGCTTTATAAAAATCACTTCCCTTAGGTGGTCATCCTAAGTCAGAATTGACTGAAGGGCACACCATTATTTTTATTAGGTCACAGACAGAATGGTTAGAGGAATTTCATGTCTCTCATTGCTACAATACACCACTTCCAACTGTGAACACTACAATTCCTGAATCTTTCTGTCCTCATTATTCCTTCTATGTTGACACCCCCTTTTCTTGTATGACTGCAGGATGAGGACTGAAGCTATATAAAGCTCTGGCATCTTCTCCCCCTTTTCTGTTCAGTAAACATGACATATGTATACAACAGTAAGTCTTGTGTGGGTTTCTGTTGACATGACTTGGGTTGTGGACATTCTCCTAAATGCTATGAGAGACGTTGTGCCAACCAATCACATTAACTGTGCTGGCATCCCTCCCACCTAACAATTGGGCAGGTAGCACTAATGATATCATCCCCATACTGGTAATGAAGCTGAAAAAGAAAACCTCCAAAATAGCAGCCAAGAGAGCATGGGGGTAGGTGGGGAGGGGTTATGGCTTTGGCTAAAACTTTGCCATAAATCGTATTCTCAAAAAGCTACCTGGGAATGCTTATTCAGGACTAAGCACAGAACTAAAAACAGGTTGTCTAACCAGAGATGCAGCCATCTGCTGACTGGCAGGGACAATCGGAGCTGTTTTGCCAGCTGCTAGAGATGGCTTCAAACGGCTGCCTATTGTATCCATGGTTCTCATGTATTTTTTTCCCCAGTTGAGTTTTTCCTTGAAGGTGTATTGTTGAGTCAGAACCTGGTGCTTCAGTGTCAGATATTGTAATATTAAATCTGAAACTGGGGTAGGGGAGAGCGTAACAGATGTCACACACCATAGCATCAATTAAGGCATTAGTTATTGTTCACTATAAAAGGATTCAGATTTCCCCGTTTTGACATTGCATTTTGTGCTTCAAAGTGCCCTAATTCAGAATTTGTAAACGTCTTCTTTTATTTTAACAGAGAAAGAAAAAGTAGGGTGGAAATTAAGGCATATTCAGCCACATTAGGGGATGAGATGCAATTTATGTAGGATGCCATGACACTAGAACAGGGTGCTTCGTGGTTTACAAATTTCCAGGAGTAGAACTAAACATCAACAACAGACATCTAAAGGCACTTCATAAAGAAGCAACTGAAAGGCTTAAGACAAGCTGGCATTTTTATGCAAAGAGATGGCAGCTTTCTATGAGAGATAATGGAATAGCTGAAAAAAGCCAAGTTGAATTTATTGTAACAGGACTCAAGATGATTAAAAGCTTGAGCTTATTAGATGCACAAAATGTATTACTAAATCATTTGGGGGACATATAATTTACCAATTATTTATGCATCACAGTAATTAATGAGAGGAGGAATGGAGTCAATGATTCACTGTGTAATACATATGGTAGTTACCTGGGGAGGAAAAATTACAGTGCTACCAATGATTTGCTTTAATGTTTTGGGTAATTATGTCCTATACCCAAGCTGAAATTTTGTTTCATTCCTTTTAAAAAAAAAAAGCTCTGCATTTTAACAATGAAGCTGCTGTTCTTTTCTAGTGTCTCAATTAAGATGTGTGTCAGGAAGAACACGGCTCCAAACAATTTCAGTTGCATACTTTTTTGTTCTTGTCCTTTTCCTGGCAATTTGAACATCAGCTTAACTGATAATCGAATTTAGACCAGAACCACTCCCAGCCTCCATTGTCCAAATCCAGCCTGAGTTGCTCTAAGCACAGGGCTGGACAGGGATTATCCCTGCCGGTGGCCCAGGTCCAGAAGATGTCAAACATGCACATAAGGTCCTTATTCCTGAAATCAGTACTGGAGTTAAGAAAAACACAAAAGAACTTCACTGTTCAAGGCAGAAGAGAACAGAAGATACAACTGGCTTTCCTACTGTTTATTTTGTTAATCTGTTTTATTTGTTGCAAGTTATTTGTTGTCTAATCACCTTTCAGTGTACAGTACATGTTTCCTTCATATTTAAATGGTAGAACACAATATCTATCGAGTACGTTATCTCTGATTCAGTTCTGTTCCTCATCCCATGACAAATTTGAAGTCAGAAGAAGAAGAAGAAGAAGAAGAAGAAGAAGAAGAAGAAGAAGAAG
>JAHTLZ010003542.1:25183766-25199687 GCA_023846285.1 Phrynocephalus versicolor
TTATTTATTTATTTATTTATTTATTTATTTATTTATTTATTTATTTATTTATTCTGTTTCTTGCCTGTTCCTATCTCTCTCCTCTCCCCACATCTTTTGTAACACCCTGCAAAAGTGTTCTGTGGCTCTCCGAGCACATGTCCAATTTTGTGCCCAGTGGTTGTCTTCCCATTTGGTTGGCCTAATAAAGATAGGATTCTAATGTGACATTTCCAGTGTATGTGTGTTGCCCATAGTTCATCTGAGATATGCGAACAGAGCTTCCAAAAGTACTGAAAGTACTATGCAAAAACTTTTTGGAAGTCCTGTCTTCCCATTATTGGTTAACGTATATGAAGAGTAATTTGTTATATTTCTTTGCTCCAGTGCTTAAAAAAAAAAAAAACATCTTGGCTTATTTTGTGGGGCTTTTCCACATGTCTTTTTTTGGAGCTGGCTGGAGAGGGCTAAGTAGGGTCATTTAGGGCAGGCATGTCCAAATTTTGGCCCTCCTGATAATTTGGTCCACAACTCCCAGAATTCTAAGCTTAGATTGCCAATGATAAAGGAATGTGGAAGTTGTGGCCCCAAACATTTGGAGGGCTGAAGTTTGGACATGCCTGATTTAGAGTGATCTTTGCATCTAAATGCTCTACAGACCGGAAGAGGCCCTATTTGGTTCTCACTAGCCTACTGTCTAAAGCATGAGGGCCCAGAAGGGGACAAAGAGGGGAATTTTGTTTGCTTTTCTCATAAAGAGACAGTCAAGAAAAATCAAATAAAAGTCCTGCTTCTGTCTTTGCTAGCTGCCACCACTGATCAGCTTGCCCCTTTAAAAACAAACAAACAAACAAACAGGGTAGGGGAGAAACCAAACTGACCTTGCTGCTTCCTTTCTGTGTTCCGAAGACTCTTCTCTGCTTTGTTTTTGCAACCTGCAGGGAAATGCTTGGAGCTGAAGCAACCTATTAAGAAATTCATTTTCACATGAAAAAGTTGGGTCCAATTCTATAAGAGCAAAGCAGAGAGGATGGCAATCAAGCGGGCTTGGAAAGAACAGAAAACAAAACAGCAGGGGCTGGGAAACAGCAGGGGATGAAATAGGAGAATCCAAAAGTACCTGGCTCTTTCATGTCATGAAACACCATGTGGGGGCAGGGTAGGGCAGAGGAGGGCTCAAAGAGGATGTATTAATTTTCTTAATTTGGGGGTTTTAAAAGTGAGGGGCACCTAATATACATCAGCTATGTGTAGATAGAAAAATACAGTAATTTTTGTTGTTGTGAGTTTTTCGGGCTGTTTGGCTGTGTCTGGAAGCTGTTCTTCCTGATGTTTCGCCAGACTCTGTGGCTGGAATCTTCCGAGGGCAAGTAGCTCAGGGAACAAGGAGTTTCTCTCAGTGCTCTGGGGTAGAGAGTGACTGCGACTGGGGTTCTTAAAGTTGTGGGAAAGAGGAAGCTTGTCCTATGCAGGACAATAAGTGTTAGTCATTGTATTGTGATGGAGGGATTACAAAGTTTCAATGTAATCAGGGGTAGCAACGATCCTAATATGTAGTTGATGGGTGTCATTAGTTGTTTTGTTGTGTGGACTTTTGCTTGTGCCAGGGGGATGGGAATCATTGATTTTTGTTTTGTGGTAGAATAAATGTTGAATACTTGCTGGCCAGACAGATTGCAAAAAAGAGGACTGAGAGACATTGAGGTAGCATTCCAGCTGATGTGAATTAAATATCAGGATTCCTCTATTGCCATTTTTGAACAGTATCAAAATGGGCCATGCCCTTTTAAAGTCCTTTTCTCACTCCCTTCCCTGTAGCTGTCTAATGTTTACTTTGCTTACTGGGGAGATCAAGGAGTTCTCCAGGGGGCTGGAAGAGGGAAATGAGAGAGAATATCCAGTTCTACAGACTAGAGATGGGCACGAATAAAAACAATGGCATTTCGTTTGTCGTTTGTCGTTTGGAGGGTCTGTTTAGGTTCGTTTCCGTTTTTTGTGAATTTTTGCAAAAAAATCATTTTTGTTTTCGTTTGTTTCATTACCATTTCATTACGGTTTATTTCATTTTTTGTGATTTTTAAAGGATTTTAAGCAATTCACTCATATTGCAGTAATGGAAACGAAACACACAACAAAATTTCCGGTGTTTCTGTTCGTTTCGTTTCATTTTAGAGACAAAATTCGTTTGTCGTTTTGTTACGTAATGAAATGAAAAAATGAAAACGGAAACAAAAAATTGTTCGTTTCATGCCCATCTCTACTACAGACTTCTGCTGCCCTGACTCGACACCTTTCTGTAATATCTTTCCTCCCCAGAAAACTGTGGGCCTGGCACAATTGCACTACTTGTTATGACCTGGCCTTACATTTGGAATGCACATATATAAAACTAGACCTGAACAAGGACTGGGTGGCAGTGCCACCAAAAGAGCACACAGTGGGTCTGGCACCCATCTGTCGACACTTATCTGGGCATGGGTTGAGTCAGGGGGAGTAATGCACATACCTGCAGGATATGCATGGCTTCTAGGAGAGCTGCTTATAACATACAATAATCATATCAGATACATAGAAAGACATGCACCCATTGGTTTTTAGTAGCCAATGGACAATAGAAACAGTAGTTTTGGTCATTGCTGCACATAAATATTTTTGTTCACTGTGGAAGCATTTGATTTCAGCAGAGAGACAGCACTGCATTCTGAAACAGATTTCATTGACTTTACCTTGGTGAGCCCCTTAATAGGGCATTACAAATGCATTCTCTCTCTTCACGAAGAGCCAGATTTTCAAAGGAACTCTGCTTCTTGTTTGGCATGCAGACGACTGCTGCACACTTTGTGAATTTCATCACGTCACCCAGGGCCAAATATTTTGAGCTGTTCAGAAGGCTTCATCATCACTGAGCCGTTGTGAACCTCAACTCTGGTTTTGGATGCTGAGTTTTTCTGAAAACGGCTAGGAGGGACCCTGAAGGTTCCCTGCACGCTTCAAAATACATGCCCAGATGTGGGCACTGATGAGCAGAAACTGGAACCTGGAGGCCACCAGAGTGGTCCGGGGGAGGGAGGGGCTTGCTTTTGTTGGCCGGCAATGATCCTCATACCACCACCAACACCCCTGGGCTCAGTCTCCCCAGCAATGTGACAACCAGCCACTAAATAACAATGAGGGGGATAATAAATAGGAGAAATTCCTTCAGAGCCAAGCCCCATCTTTACCTCCTCCACCGAAACTACTTCCTTTTTCATACTTTGGGGGAGATGTTGCAAATGAATTTCAGCACTGGAGTCGTCTACAATTTCATACAGTGCCTCCACCCCACCTTTGCATAAGACGTTAGCTAAAGAAATGGAACAATGTGCCTGATTGATTTGAACTGGGACCCTTGTGCTTTATGAAGAAGAAGAAGAAGAAGAAGAAGAAGAAGAAGAAGAAGAAGAAGAAGAAGAAGAAGAAGAAGAAGAAGAAGAAGAAGAAGAAGAAGAAGAAGAAGAAGAAAACCCTCCCCCACAGGGGGGGGGGGGGGGAGGAGTGAATGAGAGCAACTTGCCCCCCCTTCTCCTCTGAAGGAAGCAGCAGTGTCTCCTTGCAGAACGACAACCCTCAGGATACAGCAGTTGTCTTCAAATCTGTGACCATAAAAAATCATTATCTCTGTGAAATACAGCAATTTGGGAGATAATCAAACAGTGACCAGGGGGCAGAGCTGCCAATCTGAAGGATTATGCTCGGCACACGCTTGATTCCGCCTGACCTTCCTCCGAGCCAGCTGTCAGCTTGGCGAAAACGCACATGGATCAACTCGGGGCACATTCATTAGACTGTCTTCAGTGGAGTCATTTGCATAAAACCCCAGCTTTCTTAATTAGTACTTCATTTTTCCCTTGACTTATTTTGTGGTCGAGTTTGGTCTTTTATTTATTTGTTAAAATCTCTGGGTAAAAAAAAAAAATCAAGTGTGGGTAGCAATGGGTTGTGTGTGAGAGTTGGGGGGCCCACTTGAATTGTTTTTAAATAAGGGGGTAGAGGGGACAAGAGGGGGAATATTATGACTTGCAAATTAACTTTGTGGTAATTAGGCTATTCAGTATTTTCCCCCTAGAGACAGAGGTAGTTTCTATGTATTAACAAACTATGAGACCAATGAATTAAAAATTGCAAATATTGTATTCAAAACTCATCCTTTGATCCTTGGAATTTAGGAGATCAGGTAGTTGAGTAAAAGAAGACTGGATATTGAAAGCAGGGAGGAAATCCCAATACTTTTTAACCCCCACAATCGCACTTTTATATTCAGTGGGAGAAATGGTTTTCCCCAGCCCCCCAAATAGTGTCATATTCCTGCATTGAGGCATGATGAGGCAAATGAAGTTGTCACCAGCAGAAAGTTGGCTGTACGAACTCCAAAGCAATGCAGCCATAACGTAAATAGATGTCTGTTGCTCATTGCTTGCTCTGGTCCTACCATCAATGCTATTCCTTAGTAAAAGAATGCAACAGGGGACCATTGACTGGTTTACCCATCTAGCAGGCTTGATTTTCTCCTTTTTGACCTTCCTTGATGTTAATCAGTAACTCCCAGAGTCTCCCTGCCATCCAGATCAGCCCAGCCTGGCCAATACTGCGATACACCCTACGTTGGTGTGCCAACATCCCATTCCAAGAATGTCAAGAGAGTGTATTCATGTACAGCACCGTAGCCTTATGGGGCTATCCTAACTCAAAGATACAGCCATCATCCTTATCATGGGTTTGAAATAGGCAGAATTCTCTCTCTTGTGCCTGCAAAACAGCTCTTGTGCTTCAAGGGACCTCCCCACAAAAAAATCAGCTGGGTCACTTAGTTGGTTGAATAAGACGAGTCAGGATACAAGCCAGAAGGGAGAGGGGGGAAAGGGCGATGGGTGTGAGGGGAGATGATTTGTGCCATGTCCAAACTTCCTCCAGTCCAGGTCCACAGCCATTAAGTCAGCACAAAGATAGGCTGTTGCTGAGGATAGTGATAACTTTAAGCCATTTTCAACTTCTTTGCACTGGATGGGTTTTGAATTTCACACAGCTTCAACTGCCCTTGTGCTAGTCCACCTGTCCATCAGCCATCTTGTCTTGTTTGACTTCTGCCCTTGATTAAGCTTATGTATGGACCAATGTTTTGTTGGTGTATCATGTGAAAAAAACGCCAGCCTGATTTGATTGCATTCTTCATCTTTAAAGCTGACAGCTTGTAACCCCAGAATTAACTCTGTCAAGATGACTGCAGAGAAACATTTTTCCCCATCACTGTTTGTCCTCCTTTGGTGCAACAACGTGAAAGGAAATGAATGCAATCTCCACTTGCTTGATGGAGTTTCCTGTGTCTTCTCTGTTGACTGAATTGAATTTCCATACATCTTTTTATTTTATTTTTCAGCATTGTGCCTCCCAAGCTGTGTATGTGTCCTTTGACTTTCGCACCTCTATCCTGATAGGAAGTCCTTGTTCCCTCCTCCAAAATATTGTCATGGTAAGCCATCCATAGGAAAGAGGGCTTCTCACAGGTTGAAAGGAGCAAAGAGTGAATGTATCTACCTGGGTAGAAGACACAATGTGACATAGTTCCCAGTCGTAGACACAGAAAATTCCCCCACTAAATTCCCCTTTATCAAATATTATCTCTTTAAATGAGCTAAAACTAGGAGACACTCTGAATCTACCAGACAGGAGGGAAGCTTGGTGTCATGGCCAGCAATATGGTCACGATGCAAGCATTTGCTTTTGTATGTAACAAGTGCTCATATAGCTTCCTGGTTGTCATGGCCTTGCCCTCTATATTGAACTATATATGGATCTAGAATCTTTTGATTGATTGTGTGCTGATCTTGCTGTTGTTCTAAGTTCCCTAAGGCCTGTGGATTTTATTTTATTTTATTTTATTTTAAAATCTATTCTGATGTATTTTCTTTGAATTCTGTCCATTTCTGCAAGGAATTTGACTATTCTGGATTAACTGTTGTTTCCATGGCATGCATCACCATCTCCCCATTGGGAAAACAAAGATTGTGCAATCTTCTTTCACAGTTGAATTCCATTCCATGCATTGTTATTTATATCCCCCCTCTTCCTTCTCTTTTTAAATAGCATTTGACTCTGACTGCTGCTTAACTTGTATTATTTCTTATTCTCTTCCAGCTAACTAATGAGAATAATTACTGTCGAATTTCTCATTGTGAATTTTCTACTAAAGGCTCAAATAAAAGCACCAATCTCATTTTCAGGGGCGGGGGGCGGGGGATGCCAAGCTGGCCAAGAACTGCAATCCCTGAAGTAAAATAACAGGATTTTTATTTACTGGGGTCTTGAGTCTATTCATTCGTTTTTATTAGCATTGAAATAACATTTGAGTAAGATTATATTGCAGATCCCTTTTTTAATATGGATATTGAAAATGTTTGCAATTAAAATGCCTCTGTTATTATTCTGATAGCTTCTAACCAGAAGCCAAGAGGGATAAGTGTCTCAGCTCTGTGTTAGCACAACAAGAGTAGGAGGCTGCTCAATGATTCTCATTCATGTATTCTGTGTTGGTGTAAGAGAGGTTGCATGTTTATGATGGACCTTTAATTCCAAAGAGCATGTACCTGAACCTGAAAAATAAAAGTACACTATTACATTGCTTGTAGAGGCAATATCCTACTCTACAGCTCTACCTTTCAGCTCTCTTTTCAGCTTCCCCTTGCTAGAATGGATAAGGAGGCATTTGTGTTGAATGTCTGAGCAAATCTAAAAAGTATTTTTTTTAAGATACAGAAAATGGGGGAGAGGTTTGAAATGAAGAGAAATATTTCATGGAACTAGCAATGAGTCCTGTGTCTAAATAAATTAGGAAAATACTAGTGTAGATAAACCTAAGTTAATGTTGTCCATTCCAGTTAAAAGATATTAACAACAGATCAGGAAGGGTGGTCCATGACATGGCATGTTGATGATGGAATAACCGTGGGCAAGGAGGCTTAGAGTTGCATTGAGAAGTTGCTCAATTCCAATATCATCACCATCCACGGTCATGGAAAACCTGCTTCTAAGCATGCCTGTAGAATGGCCTGCAATGAATGAGAAAGTAGCCAGCACAGAAGACCATTGGTCTGATCTGTGTATATGCGGCACAAGCGCATAAGGCACATCTTTATTTACAGCACCCTGGAGAGCTCCAGCTGAGGCATTGCCCCCAATAAAGTCTACAAGGCCATCACTTGTACTTATGGGTCAGCATCATGGATGCAGGGTCTGGAGGCATGGATTCCAGAACTCTTGGTTCTGGGTTCCCTTGTTAAAGCTCCTGCCAATGGAATAGAGTTTTGAGTCAAGGCCAAATGTGATGCTGAAGTCTGAATGAAAGTTCTAGCACTTCTTCCTTTCTTGTCACTGGTTCAACAAATTTGGTGGACTCTTGAAGACTGAACAGGAGCCAGAGTCCAGGCCAATGCTGATAGTGTGGGTCCTGATATGTATTATCTCAGACTAGAAGGAGCACCATCCACATGTGGCAGCAGGCATATTTGTAACTTCTACTGTGTGCACGTGGAGATCCTGAGATATGGCTGGTCGAACGCATAACATTCTCCTTGAACATAATGCAGCTTTGCATATCTCCCATGGTACTGAACTGTGGACCAGGCATGCATTGTACTGAAAAACGGAGGAATTTGTTGCTTGTTGGGAAAGAATAAAAAAATCCAGAAATATTATCAAAAAAATTCCAAACAGAAAATGTATATTAGAAAATTATGGCATTTTGTTAATTTTTCAGACTGTTTCTTGTTTCCTAGTCTTTTTTTTTCATTTCAAAACCTCTTCCTTACTCCATTATTCTCATATTGAGAAGTTGCATAATTCTATAAACAAACAAACAAACAAATAAATCAGTAACTGTCACTGCTACCTAAATACCATTACCTGAAATTTCTCTGAAACATTAAGACTTCAAAGGGGTTAATTAATTACATTAGCTGTGTCATTATCCTGGCAAAGTTCTGCCTGGAGGGTGTGTGGATCCAATCAGCTGCTGAGCTAGAAAGAGCTGTGTCCTTCCTTCATGAAAGAAAATTTATCAGACATTAAGAGCATAGGCATTAGCAGACCCTATTGTTTGCCTCTAAAGATTAGAAAGCATCAAAATAAATAAAAAGAATATATATATATAATAAAAGGGCATTCTGTAAAAATAAATTAATACATTCCTAGCTTAAAATGAATAGGAAGTACGGTACTATCCCTGGAAGGTATTCTTCAGTTAATTCATGGTTCTGCATTCCTTAACATTGCAAATGTAAATTATTGAATGAAAATTATTCTGAATTAAATGTAAAATTATTCTGTCTATATTAAAAAGATATGATTGTGCCTGTGTTGACTGAATGTCAAAAACAACATTTGTTGTTTGCATTTGGGATCAAAATTAAGAACTTCATCAACTGCTTGGTACATTGCTATTATCTGAACTGCAGAACAGTGAGGCTCACACATAAACACAGACACATGGGGAAGAGTAGGAGAGGGAGAGAGGAGGAGGAGAAGAAGAAGCTCAGAATACATTTCAGATAGTGTAATCCTAATCCACTGATGTCCAATGACTGTCACCTCATTCATTTATATTGTTGAAGAATTGTGTCTCACCTCCAACTTGAACAAACATTTTAAAGCAGAAATGTCTTTGGTGAATGAACGTCTTACCATCAGATCTAGCGAAACTTGTCACATAGCACAACATCATCCTTAGTGTTGATGTCACCATACCACATGTGTGAGTTCTTTGGTGAATCCTCCCAGACACTATGGTAGGAGAAAGAGCTTGCCACAAAGATACTGTTTCCTTCAACACACTTTTGTAAGGCATGGAATATGTTTTCTCTGTACTAGACATGTGTAGAAGCCCCCAGATGCAATATGTCCTCTACCTTCTAAGAGACATTCTGAACTGCACTTTGTCTAAGTCCATGACCTTATTTATGTATTTATGTATCTCCATTTAGAATCAACAACAATTAAAATGTCCCTGAATGAGAACAGGCAAAGAGCTATGATCGGAGATAGGGGAACTGCAAGGAAACTGCATGTCATCAAGAGTTTGCCAATCGGTACTCCTTGTGTAGTGAACACTTTTATGGAGGTGGTGTCTACGGTTCAAGTCCATAGTAATCAAATACAAAAGAATCAGGTGGTGTGCCAAAGAGTCTTTTGTCCAGGGCAATAAAAAAACATTAAGGTGTGGGCAATCTGAAACAAAGACAGCATGGCTTTCACCAAGGTGTTGACCAAATTCATTGCAGACACAAAATTTAAATCAGGGACACTTGATTCCAAGTTGGATTGCATAGGCTGATACTTCACGTCCCTCTCGCTGCAGTTCGCGGCCCTGCTGGAGACCGGTTTGAAGGAACAGAACCTCACGTCCTTGTGGGGTCAATCCGAGTTCACCCCGATCATGCCCCCTGAACTGCGCTCTTAAGCGGGGTGAGAGATTCCCATCCTGGAGCTTGGGAATCTTTTCAATCCACTTCTCGATCCACCCCCCACCCCAGGGGACATGCAGTTCCTCTTAACCCGCGTCGAGAGAATACTTCGTGCAATTACTTTTTTTTTTTTTTTGGTTGAGAAGGGGGGGCGAGGAACATCGGTATTTCGATGTATCGAACAACCGGAATTATAACTCCGTCCTTCTTATGAATCCATTTCCCCCACTTATTGACCAAGATTCTTCATCGAACAGTTCACTCTGGTTTGTGTTTGTTCCTTACCGCCAGGTAAGGATCAAGGACATGTGGTTAAAGTACTGCCAGTTTCAATCAGCATGCTCGTGAGTACAGAGAAACAGGGGCAGAACCGGCATTAGGTCACGTGACTAAAACTGATTTCAACATGGAAGCAAGTTCACCGCGGCTCGAGGAAGGACGTGAAGTAACCGTCTTAGTTACATTGTGAGAAAGTGTTGACATTTAACGGAGAGCCTGGAAGCACTGCAGTTTAACAAGCTGGAAAATGGAGCATCCATTCCAGGAACAACATCAAAACAAGATCCAAAAATGATATTTAAACTAGACAGAAGTAAATGGCTGGAGAGAGTTCGGACCAAAGGAGGTCCAGTGGTGCTCAATATGATCTTTTTTACTTTATAGCCTCCAAGCTGTGATCTGCTGTAAACTTTTATGAATTTACCTTACACACACACACACACACACACACACACACAAACGGTGTGCTGAGATTGGCAAAATGAACCATGAACAACAGATAAGCCTGCAGTGCTGAATGGGTCCAGATGCAATCTCTCCTCATAACAAAATATTTCAGCAAAAGGCAGCTTCATGTTCTGTGGTCCTTCATTATAAACCATGTCATATAACAATGAGTTATTAAGTATCTAATAACATCAGCATCTAAATCTAGTAGGTGGGGAAAAATAACAACTTGATTATATTAATATTCAGTGCAGGATAATGATGGATGGGGAAAGGGACTCACAGCACCATTTTCAGATCTGGCATCCTAGCCTCAACCCCTTCCTCTCACCTCCCTTCCTCCTCTGTGCTTTTGGGCAAGCAAAATTGCAGTAGAGGTAAGAAATGAAATATTAACTGGGAATGTGGCAGCGTGGCTTTTTTGTTTTGCTTAGAAATGATGAATGACACACCATCAGTACCTGTTGCAATTATAAGGCAGATAAATCAAAGCTGCCGCTTGACCTAGGGCTGTCATTTTGCCTTCCAAATTAATGTGCTTATGATTGTTAAACAGTACCTCTGGTTTAAAACAAATAAACAAACAACTAAAGACTCTGGAGCTGCTGCTTCTTGGGAAGGAACACCAGGTAAGTTCTAACATCAAAAAAGTAATTGTAATTTCATTTGTGAATGGTGCATTCTGGGAGCAGGGCTGAGCATTTTCAGCTTTGCTCTCACAACAACGCCAGCACTTTCAAGTTTTAATTAATCTCCTTAATCGTGAGGGGAGGAGTCTGGTTAACTATTAGTCCTCTGCCATACCCTCCGTGAGGATATCCATGAATTCCTCTTAGACATTTTTTCCTCATCACCTGAGGGACACCCATTATCAGCATGGCATAGGAGGGCTTATTAGGCGGACTTTTTTTAAAGTTAATTTGTCAGAGCTTGCATAGTTCCTTCAATTTTATTATCAAAACCCAATTAATTTTCTGTAACAGCATCAAATTAATTACAAAATATGCTAGAAATAGCAAGAAAGGAGGGGTGCCTTCTTTCTTTCCTTCCCTCTCATTATGGGAAACGTGTCAGGCCCTTTGGCAGTGAAGGCCTATTAAGGAACCACACACTTATTCCCCCCCCCCTTATTTAAAATTCCACTGGTGCTGTCAGACTCAGGAGGGGCTGCAGAAGATGGAGCTTTAGATTCTTCATCTGATGTAGGGAATAATTCCATTTGACCCTCTTCATTCCTATTTCTTCCTTTGATTCTTCCTTATCCCTCACATGTTCACACCCACTGCATAGCTGACACAGGCAGCCACGGTCCTGACTCTTGTTGAGTTGAATGCCCCATAAGAAATGAAAAACAATTAGGGGGGGCAGCAGAGCAGTGTGGGGTATGGTGTGAACCGTGTAGATCTGGGTGCCCTGGATTCAAATTCCTATCCAGTCTCATATGTGTGTGATCTTCACTTCCCTCAGTTTGTGTGTAGTTTACTGAACTAAGCCCTGCTGGAGTGTGCATCAGGAAAGGATGGATTTTAGATAAACTTCTAAAAGTTTTTTGTTTGTTTATTTTTTTGCAATCCTGATCGTTCTCTGAAAGTGCACCTAAAATGTTTTGCCCACCCCCCCATACCGGCAATAAAGAGGCAAGACAACATTTTTTGGGAGAAAGGGCCACAACTTGATTGAAAACTTCATAATTCAGAACTGTGACCAAACAAGGGGGCACATACCGTAGCGCAGGTGTAAAGTTGATGGAGAGAACGTAGCCCTCCAGATATTGTATTCAGAGAGATCCACGCTTCGGTGTGACACTGTACCTGCATTCAGCATCGCTCCGACTTGTTTGAATCTACTAGCCCCTGACAACCTTCGGTTCGGCCTAGCATTAGTTAAGATGTGTTGTTTACTCTTATGCCTGGGTTGGGTTAATTTTATTCCGAGGGTTGTCCAGCGCCTTAAGGATGTCTTACAAAGGCTCACCTGAATACCTATACCCCTGTGCGACCCACCAAGGGAGTTGTGACCAATTGAAGAGACCCTCCCAGTGCCAGCTGGAGAGTGGGATGGGCGAAAATGTGTGGTCACTCGAGCCAATAGAGTGACCACCAAAAATTCCCATCTGGCCCCCTGTAGGGTGACCAGTTAGACTCACTCTCTCAACAAAAGGGAGGGAGGGTGGGGCTACCGGTCTCGCCTCGAAATATGGGCTCCGAGCGCGGGGGAAAGCTTAAATAAGCTTCGCCGCCCTCATGCTGGATACCCGGATGGGTGGGAAGTTGCCTGCCAGAAAGCCGAGCAGAATATATATTGGGGGACATGTGGACAAACCCATATTATAGCAGAGAAAAGACATGAAAACAGTACGTGTTCAAGAAACAGTAGTGGTGGGAAAATGCTGATGCTTTTGAGTGCCAGGTCAGTAATCTGTAGCTATCCAACTTTTGATCCTGAATGAGAGACCTAGCCTGACTGGCATGCTGGAAACCTGCTTGGTGGAAGGAGATGATTGTCCCAGCTCTCCCCACCAAGATTCCAAAAAGAAGCCAGCAGGATATATTCATGGGGTGAGGTTTGGAAGCAACACATTATATTGTAGCTCCACCATTCTGGCTGATTTAACAACCTTCTAGTTCTGAATACTTGGTCTTGAGAATAGATGGCTGAAAAAAGGAAGATTTTATTTGTGTATCACCTGCTCCCTTCTGAGCTAAACAGATTGATATCTAGATTAGGATGATGCAGGATGTTAGGGTTTAACAGTAAAAGTAACTAACAATTGCAAGTTGCTTAAGAGTTTGTAACTCTAGTAAACTAGTCAAGGATCAGCTGCTCCTGATGGTGATCCAGGCTGCTTCACTTCGCTGCTGAGAACTCCGTGTCTGAAGAAGGAATGCTGAAGAAAGCTGTTTAAGTTGTATTGTTATTTTGCCAGTTATTTGCTTTGTCTTCAAACTACTCTTTGTAAATAAAACTCTGCTAAAAAAACCATAACACAGAAGATCCCTGTACTGGTAAATTTATATCCACCCAGAGAATGTCCTGTCAAAAATAGCAGTCCAGGACTTCTTGGTTCCATGGAATATATGGGGCTGTCCTAAATGATGTGAACCACCACTCAAATTGCAGCCTATACTTGGGTTTTCTGCTCTTATTATCTAGTAATATGGGTGGTATTTGGTGTCATTTGCAGTCTGCTGGGATTTAAGTTTACATAGATGCCCATATATACTCGAGTATAAGTCGAACTGAGTATAAGTCAAGGCCCCTAATTTAACCCCCCAAAACTGGGGAAATGTATTGACTCGAGTATAATCTAGGGTGGGAGATGCAGCAGGGCCTGGCAGCTCCTCCTCCAGTGGTGTGTGATGTTTAAAATGACTTTTAGCCACTGATGCAAATGCTTGGGTCAGTGGCTAAAAGTCATTTTAAACATTGTGCGCCGCTCCGCTGTGATGCAGAGGGGGGTCATGAGAAGCAGCACACAATGTTTAAAATAACTTTTAGCCACCAACCCAAGCACTTGCCTCAGTGGCTAAAAGTATTGACCTGAGTATAAGTCGAGGGCCCCCTTTTTCAGCCCAAAATTAGGGCTGAAAAACTAGGCTTATATTTCAGTATATACAGTACTTGAAAAGTGTGAACCCTATTAGAAAACCTATTTGAAATGCATTAGAAAATAAAGTCGTGGGGTTATTTTTGGACATTTGGGGAGACTTTCCTGCTACCTCACATGGTGATTCTGTCAAAACAACAACTCCAAAACAAAACAAAAGAAAACCTTAGGTCAAACTCAGGGGCAAAAAATAATTGATCTCAGGAATTTGCACAGTTGTTTCTGTGCATCTCTTTCCTGGTGATGAAGGCAGCTGAGCTCTCTGGCCTTCAAGTGATTCTCATTTGAAAAGCACCAGATCTGATGCATATGGAGGACACAAGGCAGTTAATATTAAAGACAGAAACAAAACAAAACAAGATACTTCCCCCAACAATTGTATTGGTACACAATCATCCAGCAGAGCCATTCTGAGCTGTGAAAGGTGTGCTACAAGAAAGACTAATAACAGTTGGGAAAAGTAATTCAAATGATTTTAAGGATGCTGATGATGGCACCAATGATTATGATGACAACCACAATAGTAACAACAGAACCTTACCATGGCTCCTATTTCACTTGAGACAACCCATCTCTGCATAGCAAGACAGTCAGTCTGTCAAGGGATCTCCAGCCTTTATGAAAGATCTTAGTTCCATCACAGGGCAGAGATTCCAAAAGACAGTATTTTTTTTTAATTTGCTGGAGCTTTTGTGATGAGTGTGAAATGGCTAAGTGTGTGCAGAGAAGGAGGGAGGGAGGGAGGGAGAGAAACCACAAGAGGATGGCTGTTTGAGCACAACCACACAAACGGCCTTAACTGAATTTCTGTAGCTGGCAGGTGAGGTGAGGGGTGACCAAACTTGAGCCGGTCTCCTCTGTAGCAGGTAATGCAGGCAGGGGAAGGAGGTCACTGATGGGACCGTCTGCTTTAGCAAGAAGCTCCCCTTTCTTGTGGGGAGACAGTCAAAGTGATGCATACCATTAATCTTAACATATGTCTTTTTGTGGTAACAGGGGTCAACAGCGCCACTTTGAAATATTATCTAAGATGACTGACATGATTAGATTTCCAGTGTACAAGATTACGAGGGCTCTTTACTTTGAAACATTATTTGGGGGGAGCGCTTTAGAGAACTCTGGGGCAGTGCCACGTTTTTAAAGACTTAGAAGAGGAATGCATCAGATAATGACAGACAACAAAATATTTTTGAAGAAATACATGCTGGAGTCACTCACTTCACTCTGTCTCAAGATTGGAATAAAATGACTATGCTGCCTCACCTCTTCTACCAAGGAAATTGCCATATAAGTGCAAAATCCAGTATTAAAAGCTTCATCCAGCTTGGGTTTAGAAAAAATGTTATCATCAGACGTTTGCAAAACCTTGGGGGGAAGTATTGGCTTGGCCCCTTGAGGACCATGGTTGAAAGTTAGTCCTCCTCCTCTTGCCAGTGAGTGGACAGAATAAAATCCAGGGCACGTGCAGAGAATCTTCATCTTCTTCCCTTGCCCTCCTCCCACCCCAGACAAGTATGATGCATGGTATAGGTGATGCATATTGAAAAGACACCGCACTTGGCAAAATGGCAAAAATGTGCACATGGAACATTATGAAACCCAGAAGCAGGAACTCTAATCTTCCCCCAAGCAAGGCATGTCAATTGCATGGGCATGGCTGAAGAAAGCGTCTACATAAAGACTATGACTTGTGACCCTTGGAGACGGAGGCAACGCAAGTGCCAAAGGGGTGCAGTGGAGATGAGAAGTAAATTAAAGAGAAATGTAAGGGGGTGGAATCCAGAAGAGTCGAGTGAAGTTTTCTGAGGTGGAAGAAGACATGCCCTAGGAAGATACAGAAACCTAGGCTACTAAGCAGGCTTTCCCCTATAGGCACAGACACTGTCTATTATGTTTTGCCATTCCTCTAGACTTAGTTTAGAGGACATATCTGAAGACCATGAAAATACAGTCTCTAAAGAAACCAAGAGCTGTAAAGGTTAGATCATCATATTATGTATACTATATAGTGTGTATTTGCAAACAGACACACATGCTCTCTCTCTCTCTCTCTCTCTCTCTCTCTCTCTCTCACACACACACACACACACACACACACACACACACACACACACACAC
>JAHTLZ010003542.1:25208138-25220784 GCA_023846285.1 Phrynocephalus versicolor
ACACAGGGCCTTTTTACACGACCCCTAAGATCCGCTGGTCCCTTAAATTCGGACCAGAGATCTTGGGGGTTGTTGCTGTTGCTGCGTCCCCACCCCGTCCGGAGAGGAAAAAAGGAACAAAAGAATGCAGCCTTACCTCCGTGCAGGTGGAAGCTGCTTCCAGCCCCGTCGCATCATGATTCCTGCAGGGCTTTTTTACAAGACCCCTAAATTCCTGCTCTTAAAGGGGCGGGAGGCAAAAAGAAGCAAGGAGAGCCGGGCAGATCCGGATCAAGATCTTTCACCCTCCAAGAGCAGGTACTTGAAAGGTGCACTGGGATGCGCTTAGGTGGGTGGGGTCGCACTTAATTGTCTGCAAACTCTGGAGCTGGTGGGGAAACATTTTTAAGCTCCGGAGTTTGTAGCCATTTGCGGCGGAGTTTAGGGGTCATGTATAAACACCCACAGACACATATGGTTCAGTTGATTCCAAAGTCATGGCAATCCTTTAACGGTTTTTCTAAGTAGTGGATTCACAGAGGTGTTTTACCATTCCCTTCTTCAAAAGCAATGTTTATCCTATGTGGAATGTGGTATGACATTCTGTCAAATATCACATTTCAAAAAAGTAGTCTATATGAATCCACAGTGTTGTGGATAGCTTTATTAGGTCTTGAAATTATATTGCTGGAATAGATATGAAGACAAGAATTAGCATCTGGTACCACAAGATCTGTTTCCTGTGTCTTTAAAATCCAATTTGAAAGGTGGAAATATAATCAAAGCCATAAACACATGGGCAGTTCAAATAATTAAATACCCAGCTGAAATAAAAGATTGGACCCAAAATGTATTAGAAGAATTGGATTGAAAAGCATGGAAACTAAAGAGCATGCATCATATGCTATCCCCCAAAAGTGATGTCAATAGGTTATCTTTACCACAAATGATTGGGTACCATGGATTACAATAAATAGAGGTGGGCACGAAACAGAAAAGTGATGGTTCGGTTTGTTCTGTTTCAGGCCCACCCTCAGTTCAGTTTGGTTCAGTTCGTACGAATGTTTAAAACTAAAATTTGTATGAACTGAACTGAACCGAACTGATTCAGTTTACCTGGATGGCAGCAGCAGCGGCAGCCTGGAAGGCCCTGGCAGTGGTCATGCTGGATGGCGGGAGGCCTCACCGCTGCCTCTGGAGGCCTAGCAGTGGCCACACTGGGCAGCGGGAGGCCTCACTCCCGCCTCCAGAGCCCTGGCCATGGCTACGCCGGGCAGCGGTGGACCGTCCCCCACTGCTGCCTCCAGAGCCCCAGCAGCAGCCGTGCCAGGCAATGGGAGGCTTCACCACCACCTCCAGCCCCCCAGGCATGGCTGTGCCGGGTGGCAGTGGACTGCCCCGTCACCACCTCTGGAGGGCCAGCAGCAGCTGCACTGGGCAGCAGGAGGCCTCACCGCTGCCTTCGGAGCCCTGGGAGCGGCCACGCAGGATGGCGGTGGACCACCCCACCACCACCTCCAGAGGCCCAGCAGCTCCTTACCACCACCTTCATCCCTGATCCGGACGTCAGTTAAAAGATGTCGGTGAGGTGGGGAAACAAAAAACAAATGGAACGAAATGGAAATTTCCATTTCATTTCAATTTACTTAGAGGGGGCTGTTCTTTATTCATTTTGTTACCTAACAAAATTAATTTTTTATTTGTTTTGTGCCCATCTCTAACAACAACTTCTGCAGATAGTAGAGGAAGAAAAAGAAGGCTAAATAGTTATAACAGTACAAATAGAGAAAAATACTTACATTGATGAAAATAGAGAATACTTTGAAAACAAAAGGACAACGGATCAATAAACAACAAGTATTTGAAAAAATTAAACCATTGGGGAAAAAATAAACAATTATATGTACAGCACCTGATAATATTGATGGAAAGCATGACAATCATTCAATATGGGCATGACTAAAACTGGGGATGATTAAGGAAGAAATGGGGGCTTAATTTTTGCTGTACAAGAATAAGCACTCCAAATCAATATGATGAAGGCTAAGATTCAAGGAATGAGTACCAACAGAAGATTCCATGGCTCAAAGGTAGTACACCCAGGCAGGTGGATCTCAGGGATCTCAACGGTGGTGTCAGTGGGAAGGATTTAGGGTCATTAGGCACTGAGGAACTTTTGGGGATAAGATGGGTCTGTACAAGGTAAAAAGAATCCAATCTCTCCATAGTACATGGTTTAAAACAAAGGTAGTAGAGGCCCAGAGGAAGTGTATACTACACAGAAAGAAGGACTTAAGTCCAAGACGGAGCCTGCAAGGTTAATGAGCAGAGTTAGAGAGGCATTAAAGGGCAAGGAGGGATCCTTCTTGAAAACAAATCTTCTCAAATGAG
Organism: Phrynocephalus versicolor; assembly: GCA_023846285.1. Classification (NCBI taxonomy): domain Eukaryota; kingdom Metazoa; phylum Chordata; class Lepidosauria; order Squamata; family Agamidae; genus Phrynocephalus; species Phrynocephalus versicolor. The sequence continues at coordinate 25,210,509 of JAHTLZ010003542.1, forward strand.
GAAAATAAAAAGGAACGCAAACTCTGTCAAAAGGATGGTATGGAAAGCAAAGAAAGTATTTGAGGAATGTGTGGACTGCTATATAAAGAATAATAATAAAAGCTTCTTTAAAAATTATAAAAGCAGGAACACTGCCAGATAAACCAGTTGGCCTTTAGGATGGTGAGGAAAGGAAGGGGGAGGGAAAGCAGTAATTGGAGATTGCAGACAAATTAAGTGGACTCTGCATCTATCTTAATAACTGAAGACCTGGGCATATTCTGCTGAAATAAAATACAGGTTAAAAGAGAGGATGTTTTAGACTTAATTGATAAACTGAAGATCAAAAAGTTACCAGGCCCAGATGGCATCCATTCAAGGGTTATTGAGAAGTTGAGAAATGAAGTTGTGGATCTCTTAACTAAAATATGTAACATCTTTAAAATTGGCCACAGTACTAGAGGACTGGAGGATAATAGATGTCACACCAATCTTTAAAAGGTGAGGGAGGGGGGGCAGGAAACTACAGGCCCATTAGCCTAATGTTTGTTACAGGAAGGATGGTAGAAAACCTCATCCAAGATAAAATATTAAAATACATGGAAGAACATGCCTTGCTGAGGGAAAATCAGCATGGTTTCTATAAGGGTAAGTCTTTACTCACAAGCCATTCAGAATGTTTTGAAAGTCAGCAGATATGTGGATGTGGGAGAACCGGTGGATAATGTCTATATGAATTTTCAGAGAACTTTTGACATGGTCCCTCACCAAAGACTGCTGAAAAAACTCCACTGTCAGAGGATAAGAGGGCAGGTCCTCCAATGGACTGAGAATTGGTTGAGAACCAGCATAAACAGAGAGTATGTGTCAATTGGCAGAGAAGTGGGATCTGTCCTGGGATCTGTCCTGGGACCGATGCTTTTCAATCTGTTCATAAATGACCTGGAGAGAGGAATAAACAGTGAGGTGGCAAAAGTTTGCAGATGACATAAAACTTTTCCGGGTAGTGAAAACCAGAAAGGGCTGTGAAGAGCTGCAGAAAGATCTCTCCAAACATGGACAGTGGGTGGCAAAATGGCAAATGTGTTTCAGTACAAGAAGATTGAAAGTACAGTGGTACCTTGTATAAAGGAATTAATTCATTCCAAATGAAATTATGTTAAGCAAATTTTCCTTTATACAAATTTCCCATAGGAATGCATTGAAAACCAAGTAATCCCTAATCGTGACCATTTTTATGTTGTACGGATTTGCCCCATAGGCGATTCCATTAAGCAAATTCTCCCTATCTCTGGAATTTCTTATGTTGTACAGATTTTATGCTATTGTTTATTTATTTATTTATTTATTTATATACCACCCATCTTCCCAAGGGAACTCTGGGCGGTTTACAGAGTAGGCTAAGCAAACAATACAAAATCAATAGAACAATCAACACACACACACACACACACACACACAGGAAAAAAGTAAAAACCTAACAATCTGCCAGATACTCAGGTCCCAAGCCATGGAGGGTTTTTGAACCAAAACCAACACCTTGAACCTTACCCAGGAGGCAACAGATAGCCAATGCAGTCAAACCAGTAATGGGGTGATGGCAGTAAAATTGTCCCGCAGCAACCACCAATCTGGCCACCACATTCTACACCCGCTGCAATCACTGGACAAGGGAAGCCCCATATTGAGAGCATTACAGTTATCTATCATCAAGATGACCAGCGCTTACACAACTGTCCTCGGGGAGTCACCATTGAGGGTACAGGGGAATCTGGGTGATAATCCTAAATTGGTAAACAGCTGACTTGGAAACGGCTGCTACCTGGGATTCCAGGGAGAGAGCCGAATCCAAGACAACAACCAGACTCTTCAGTCTTTCAACCAGCTGGAAGACAGTCCCACGCAGACTAGGAAGAGGGCCACTATGCCCCCCCCCCCAAAGAACAGAACCTCAGTCTTCTAGGGCTTAAGTCTGAGCCTGTTGGTCAGGTCTGCTCCAGAAGCACAGCCAGGCTGTGATCAAGGGTCTGGATGGCCTCCATTGCAGAAGTGGAAAAGGAGAGATAGAGCTGTGTGTCATTAAAATACTGATGACAGCAGACTCCATAATTCCAGATGACCTCAGCCAGTAGCCTCATAAAGATGTTAAAGAGCATGGGGGAGATTGCCAACCCCTGGGGCACCCCACAGGAGAGTGTCCAGGGGGGGAGACAATTCTCCTTCTAAGCTCATTCACTGGGCTTTGCCCCCAAGGAAGGAACGGAGCCAGCCAAAGGGTGGATCCCCAATCCCCACCTCAGAGAACCTGTCCAGGAGGACACAGTTGTTGACAGTATCAAAGGCTGCTGACAGGAAAGGTAGAGCAACCCCTGAGGGCCCCCTCAACAGATCATCATGCAATGTGACCAGGGCAGCCTCAGTCCTGAAATACGGCCTTAACCCAGATTGGAAGGGATCCAGACCACAATCCTCCTCCAGGAACGACTGGATCCAGTTGGTAGCGACTTGCTCCAACACCTTGCCCAAGAAGAGAACATTGACAATTGGGTGATAATTAGACATATTGTCTGCTGTCAAGCTAGGTTCCTTAAGAATGGTCTTGACCACAGCCTTCTTCAGCTGACTGGGGAAAAATCCCACCCCTGAAGGAGGCAGTGGTGGAAGCAGCCCATTCTGGCATGCTCCCTCCAGCAATCTTTATAAGCCAAGATAGGCAAGGGTTGAATGGAGAGTTCACCATCCTGCAACAGACCAGTGCCCTGGAGTCCTCAGAGGGCATCACAGGTCCAAACATAACAAAACAAGGAGTCCAAGATGGCAGAGCACCAGCCATACTCAGGGGTAGATCAGTGCAACCGGAGTCCAGATCAGCACTGATGGACTCTATTTTAGACTTAAAATAGACCGTGAATGACTCACTAGTGAAATCACTAGGATGAGGCCCCAGTGGACCATAATTGGTGAGATCTCAAACTGCCTGGAACAATTCCGCTTGGCGATTCAAGGCACCACCAATTCTCAGGGAAGCAAAAGATCGGTTAGCGTCCTTGAATGCTTGAATGTAGTGTCTGGTCAACGCACAAACCACAGGTCAATGAATCACAAATAATGGATTTACCTTTCATTCAGCCCAACAAATAAAGAATCAATTTGTAAATTTATTTTTAACTTTAAAATCATAAGAATGCCCCCAAGGCACCCAGAGACACTAAACTTTCACAAAAGCTCCCCCTGACTTCCTTCACAAGCTCTGCAAGTGTGATGATGCTTGGGTTTTGGGTCTCCTGTTTATACATCCACAAAATGGCCTCCCAGGAAAGTCCCCACACTGGCACCGAGAGATACCATAGCTACATAGATGTTTCCCTAAATAGTGTGCTTTCCAGGAAACATGGCTATGTTTCTGAAATAACCTGAAACAAGAATATCTGGCATTATAAGTATCATAAATTGTTCCCCACCTGGAGTACTGTGTCCAGTTCTGTGTGCCTCAATTTAAAAAGGATGTTGACAACCTTGAACGGGTGCAGAGGAGGTTGACCAGAATGGTTGAGGGTCTGGAAGAAATGTCTTACAAGAAGCGGCTTAGGGAGCTGGGAATGTTTAGCCTTACAAAAAGAAGACTGAGAGGGGATATGATAGCTATGTTTAAATATTTGAAAGGATGTCATATTGAAGAGGGAACAGGTTTGTTTTCCATGGCTTCAGAGACTAGGACTCGGGGCAATGGTTTCAAACTACAGGAGAAGAGATTCCATTTGAACATTAGGAAAAACTTCATGACAGTTAGAGCTGTTCGGCAGTGGAATATGCTGCCACAAAGGGTGGTGGAGTCTCCTTCTGTGGAGGTTTTTAAACAGAGGCTGGATGGCCATCTGTTGGAAATATTGTGATGGAGTTCCTGCATGGCAGGGGGTTAGACTAGATGGCCCTTGAGGTCTCTTCCAACTCTATAATTCTATGATTCTAAATATCTTATTTATGATCTGAAATAAGAGTATCTGGCATCCATGGGCAATCAAGATGGGGATAGACATAAAAGGAAATGTGCTAAGTAATATCAGAAATGCTTTGCTAGGTCCAAATAGAGATGCAATACGGTAGCATGAAAAAGGAGAATGTTTTGAAGAAAGACAAGTCTGCTGGGAAGCAAGTGTCAACAACCTCTTCTGAGGAAGCAAACTGCTTTTGGATATGCTCACACAGAAAACAAAATTACATTAGATGGCTAGAAGGTAGAAATCATAAGATGGACACATTTTATACAAGTGGTGTCAAGGCATGTTCGTGGTAGATAAATCCATCTCCAGGACAACTTTTTGCTATTTCTTCTTGAAAGTAAGGTTTAGGAACAAGTAACGAGTTTGGGGTACTCTCTGTGATGCTATGTAATTGCCACAGGTCAATGGTGCAAAATGAATTTTAGTATGGATGGATGCTGCAATATTAGTTTTGAATGCCCATGAGGGTTTTTCACATATGCAGTTTGCTGGAATTACTTCTAGAACTGGTATGCTTATACTGGTATTACTCATTCTGGAAATAAAACTAAACAGAGTTGTGAATATCTAAAGATGCTACATGCAGTTGAAGTTAGAAATATAGCTACTAGTGCTCCTAGAAACGAGGCAGAAAGATTAAGGATAATACATATACAGTCCAAGCCAACTTTGTTTATTACAAATTACTTGAAATGGAATCCTTTTCCATATAATGTTCAGAGTTTCTCAGATCAAATTAAACCAGATCTCTGTAAACGCAAAAAGGGCTGTGTCAAGGAGTTGAGTGAATGGTTTGTGTAGTACTTCCCCAAGTTCTCTTCTAAGCTTTCACAGGTGCAGCGTTATTGCCTAAGACCAGGGAGAAGCAGTTAAAGGAAGACAAAACATCTACATTCCTAAGCACTTAAACAAAGGACATTCTCCCAGGAGACCTCTGGGAGGAGAACAGTGAAAGAAGCTAACGAATGTGGAAATTGGCTACATTGTGATTGGTTGTCATCTTCGAAAACTGGATGGAGAAGGTTGTTACTAATGAGATACGCTTCTTACTGTTTTAGTGTTGGTAGCTGGGAGGTTTGCAAGTTGGTTTCGTTTTAGAGAACTGTCATTGCAGCACTGCAGCAAAAATAGGTTTTGTAGTTATTAATAATAGTGACACTTAGCTTTTATTATGTTCATGAACTGATTTTCCTGAAACTGCTTAGACATCAAGCTTTATCTTCTTCTCTCTTTTTTTGCCTAATTTTTACTGTACTTTTGATGTTTTGGACTTTTTATCATTGTTCTACTTTTTAATCAAAATAACAATGTTTTACCAAAATGTGGTCCTTGGGGGAAGAGGTTTTCTATTATATCCATGGACTCAACAGCCATGGGACCCTTACCAAAAAGGATATGAATGCAATAGTACCCTTCCAAACATATTTCCCAGTAAATGCTATTCAGAGCCACTCTGGCTGGCAAAGGAGATGAGATATAGCCATCTTGACTGATAGCTATTGTTTGCTATATCCTCCATATAGTTATGAAATTCCTTTGCAACTATCCATGTTAGTGGTCTCATCTCCATTGGGATGAGCCCTATGGGCCATTATGGATGAGGGCGATGTCCCCCACACACCCATTGTCCGCAGAATGGTTTGACAGTGGCCACTTGGCTCACAGATTAGGGCAGTTGGCCCCTGCCTGCCCCATGGCGGGCCAGACGGTTCAACCCCGTTTGGCCTGCTGGGAGTTCAACTCCAAGGGGTCCTGCAAGAGATTCCAATGAAAGTTTAAACACATTTGCTCTGGTTGTGGGGTGCCCATGCAGCTACGGCTTGTACCAGGGGCAAATCTGGTGGGTTCCCCAATAAAGACAACAGCAATAAAAAGATCCCAGCTAGAGTAGGTTCGGTTCCAAAAGGAATCTAGCCCCATTAGAATTAATGTCCTTAGGAATTGGCTGCACAGCTATCCTGACAGGGTGGTGGCAGAAGACCCGTTAGAGGGGTTCCTTTGGGGTTTCTGCATTCCAGCTTTGGGATGCAGCTTTCGGGAGGCCATGATGGCCAGGAATTTAAAGTTAGTTATTGGTTTTGAGGAGTTGGTTAGGGAGAATATTAACAAGGAAGTGGTTGTGGGTAGAGTTTTAGGCCCCTTTACACCTCAGTTCTGGCCCACCCTGGCTACACCTCAGTTTCGGGTGTCTCCACTGGGTATTGGGTCTCCACTGGGTGAATACCGGCTCATCCCCCCCCCGAAGGGGACTCAGTGATCGACAGGATCCCTCACGAATGGTGTTCCATTAGGTATACATCTTTTGACACAGCTCTACGCATGATCAAAAGATGTGGGATTGGGGTCAAGTTAGGTAAATGTGACATTAATTCTGCTTTTTTATTGTTGCTAGTCTTTCTGGGGGATTTCAAGTTGGGCTATGGTATATTCTACCAGAATAAGTGATGCACAAGTCCTTGGCCTGCAGAGTGGGTGGCAAGGGGCATTACCAAATACCTTACTTTTCTTACTTGAGTTGTTACCTATCATGGACACTGTTTGGCTGTGGACTGACCCCTGGGCCAATGCTGTGATTCACTTTTGGTGCTACAATCAGGCAGTGTTCCGGGTCATTATTTCACTGTCATCCCATTCAGTTCGGGTTATGAAATTTGTCCGTGCACTCACTTTGAAGTGTTTGGAGTTTAACATAGCTTTTCAGGTGTGACACATCCCGGGGGTCCTGAATGAGATAGCAGATGCTCTCTCATGCCAACAGATGGAGCGCTTCAGGTGGCTGGCCCCTTGGGCGTTAACCAACCCAGAGACACTCCCCAAAGAAGTATGGCCACTTTGCGGGTAGAGGCCAACAGGGCCATCAGTTTGGCACTGCCCCCTAGGATTTGGCATGCATATTCTTCAGTCTGCATCAAATATGCAGAGTTTTGTGCTTGGGAGGGTTTTGGCTCACTTTGGCTGGTGACTGCGGATCAACTGACGCAGTTCACTGTTTATTTGCATTTTAAGGGCTTATCCCCTAGGACCATACAGGGTAAATTGGCTGCCTTGTCCTTCTATGCCAGGCCCCAGCTTTACGAACACCGGCCAATGATTTCCTGATACAAAAAAATCATCAAAGGCTAATATAAGGAAAAGGGGCCCTTTACCCCAGAGATACACTTGAGAGGCATGGGGTGGGCTGTGCTCAAACAATTTTGAGGTGTCCCTTATTAGAGCAGCAAGAATTTTTTGCAGTGCTTAGGATCAGCAAGCTAGTGGCTACCTCTAAATCAGACAAGTCATGTACCTCCCTGCAGAGGGTGGATTTGTCATGGCTCCCCGAGGGTGTAAGGCTCAGACTCCACAGGTCCAAGATGGACCAATGGGCCAAGGGCCAAGACATTTTGCTGGGCCAGTGTCATTTAATGGCCATTGGCCCACACCAAGCCCTGCAGCAGTATTTGGTGATGAGAGGTGATGCACCATGTTGTCTTTTTTAACATGATATGGTGCCACTGACCCACTACCAGTTCTGGAAGGTAACAGCAGCTGTTTTGGATAAAGTGGGTATACTGGGTTGGCATTTTGAGTCCCATTCCTTTAGGATTGAGGGTGCATCCATGGCTGTGGCCATGAGTTATGATTCTTTGAGCATCCAACATATTGGCAGGTGGGGATCCCAGAAGTTTTGGGTTTTGCTGGAGTGTTATGCAGATGCCTGTTTGTGTTAATGTTTGTTGTTCCAGGTAGAACACCAAGGACAAAAGCCAGAGTGGTTGTGTTGGGCTACAGTTTTGTCTTTTGGGCAGCTGAGTATGCTGCATGTTCGCAGTGGGGCCGAGACCTCGACCTGGGTGCTTGTGCCACTATCGAATGGAGGGGCTGGCAGGGCATGCGCTGGGACATATTCAGCAGTTGGGCATGCTAACTCCCTATGGCAGAGCCCCCGGACCTCCATCTCATCCACCTGGGCGGCAATGATTTGCCAGCAACACCCAGAAAAAATGCTTATCCTCAAGATCATGAGAGACTTGAGTGACTTCCAGAACCACTTCTCTAGTACACATTTAGTTTGGTTCATGCTGGTCCCATGTTTAGAGTGGAGATCAGCCCATGACCTTAGACGGGTGGACAGAGCCCGTAAAGGGGGGGGGGTTGAACAGAGAGATAGCTAGGTTTATCCAAGATAGGTGAGGGTGGTTATTGACCACCACAACATTACTGTGCATTGCCCCCACGTGTATAGAAGGGATGGTGTCCACCTGTTAGCTGGGGACTAGATATTTTCCTGAGTGACCTGCAAGTGAGCCTGCAGGCCGAACTGCTCAGCTGTATGGGTAAGAGGCTTATATCCTCTTAGTGTGGTGGGTGGTACAAGAGGTAACAGTATTCAGGTAGGCCCAAGTAAGTTGCTCTTAAGGTGCTAGATAACCCTCAAATAAAGCCCATGATCATACAGTAGGTAGTCAAGGAGTTAAATATAGTGAATATTAGGCCAAACTGAGGGCTGTGGTGGGCTAGCAGGTTCACCCAAGATGGCACCATGCTGAACAGGTGGGCAGCATCTTCCCAGGGGTGAATCTCCTTGAATAGGAGGTACCTCCTCCTTGAATAGATAGGTACCTCCCTACCTTGAATATAGAATGGGAGGATAGGGAATTATTCATGCCCATTAGGCTTGAACTACATTGTCAGGTCCCCTTAACAGGTTTCAGGAATGCTAGTTGAAAAGAAGTCGATATGGTATTAATAAATTTGTGGCCCAGTTTCCCCAAACCTGATGTTGTCTCGCCTGTTTATTTCCATGGCTTGGGGGGTGGGGGGGCAAAGGGCACTGGCCTCTCAGGAGGGCTCATCCCTTTCTCTGTCCTGCTGCGATTGATGGCATGAAAGTATGTGAACACATTTCAAAGATGGAAATTTGTGATTCCCTCCCGCTGCTACTCGAAACTAATTGAAAATTAAATTTTGTATTATGGGAGAGGCATGTTGGACTTTAGAAATGCAGATGCATCAGGCCTGACTTTACAAATCCTCACAATACTTGTTCAGGAGGGAAGGGGTGTTGTTGAGAGAGTTAACTTCCCAAGCTAAGAAAGGTATTCCCCAAGGAAAAGACTACCACAGAGAAGGCCCTGCTTCTACAGGCAACAGTTTTTTAAAAAAATATAATAATCGATGGGATCTGGAAATATTGTCTACATATATTCCCAGTGCTTGATGCTTCTGAAGGAAAAAGCCACCCTCACTCCATCTCCTGTAATTATATGCAGCCCTGTCACGCTTTGCATAGCGCTGTGTACATGGTTTTTAATGATTACAGCAGCCAGAAGGCTTTCCTATTATGTTCACATTGTCAGCTCTACCTTTCTGCTAGTTCTAGGTGAAGTGGTAGTGCAGTACCCATAGTTCCACAACCTCCGTGCCTGCTGCATAGTCGCTGACAATGTAATGCTCGTTCAGCAACTGATTATAATTAAAAATATCAGAATAATTAAAGTCCTCCGTTTGACAAGCAGAGCCATAACTTTGCCTTCAGACATTCCTCTCTAATTAGTTAATTAATCCTAATGCAAATTATAAGCAATAATTAGTCAGCCAAGCTTGACATAAAAGTCTGCTGACTTAACAGCAGAAAACCTTCGTGGTTATTGGGTTGTAACTTTTTATTGTTCCTTTTGTCCAATCATAGTGTTTCACTGAGAATACATTAGTATAGAGGTGTAAGGAAAGGTGGAGTCCATTCCTTCTATCCAAGGTCAGGCCATGCATTCAGGTGGTCAGTATGGAAATATTCCAGGCCCAAGTGTCATTGATTTCTTGGTAGGCTGCAGACATGCTCTGGGAAACAGAGGGAAGTCTTCTTAGAAAGGCAGAAAGGCCTGCCTTTTTAGAGGCCTTGTGATGTGGCATAGCCCCTCACCCCCCCAAAAAAAAGCTGGCTCTGCATGTCAAAGCACTCCAGTCCAGCAAAAAACAGGTGTATTGAACTGGGTGGAAGGGCATCCCCCATTAAGTACAGAGAACCTGCTTGTCATCCCCTACACTCCATACCTCTGGCATTTTTTCAAGGTGATCAAAAAACATGACTGCTCTTTAGGGTGGAAGCATTGTTCTCACTCTTAAATGGCTTCCTGGCAGTCTTATGCAACCAAATGTCTTGTGTTTGTGTGATCCTGATGTCTTCACTCATTGCATTCACAACAAGATCCTTGATTAGCTGAGATGACTATTCTCAGCACTGAAGATGCTCATTTTTGTTTGCCTCTTTTAAATGGTGCAAAATGGCAGCAGGTCAAGGCAACAGGAGCAAAACA
>JAHTLZ010003542.1:25220794-25268108 GCA_023846285.1 Phrynocephalus versicolor
ATTAGTTACTGGATTGCAGATGCCTTCCTCAACCAGGGGCACACAGCTGTATACCGTTGTCTCTCCTCACCAAGAGGTTGAGACAACGTGTGTCAGGCCATCACCCATCATTTGAGCCACAGACCAAGAGATTCATTGCACTTGACTTTAGCACCTTGAAGGAATGCAAGTTGATCTTCCAACATGTTCTTCTGTTGACTAATAATGGCACTCATGTGTAACTGTGTACACAATTACTTCTGACTGCAGCTGCAGACTCTTGACAATTTTCTTTCAAGCAATAAAACAATGCTCCCTTTCATTGCCACCCTTTTCCATTGCAGTCTCACTGAGCTAATGTTTAATAAGCACTTTTGCTATCTGGTCCCCATCTTGACAATAATTAACTTAACTCAGCACATGCTTTCTTTGACATTTTTACTATGTTGGGTAAATACTAAATGGTCTGCAGAGGAAATGTGAACATTGGCAGGGGGAATAGTATTTTAACAAATGCCATATATGTTGTTCAGAACACAAATGCTCCCCAGTATTAATCCCCTTTTTGCAGACATCTAGGAACTAGAAGTGTAGCAAAATATTGGCCATGATTAGGCCCCCTGAGACTAATTTTCTTGAGTTTCTACTTCTGTGTCAAAGTTCTCATGTTTTACGTCTCCCAAGGACATGCTCTGGGCACAAACTCAGCTTCTGTAAGAATACAGAAAGCAGTAGGCCAAGTTATTTTTCTGAGAAAATAATCTATAGAAGAGAAACTCAAATAACAATGGGATTTCTCAAACACCTGTACAGATAGCATTGAGACAGCTGGTTTATTTACAATTATTTTAGAATCAAAATGCTAAAATGAATGTTGCAATCAGTTATTTATCCAATAAATCTTACAAATAATCTAGGAAAATATGTCCAGTTGAAAATGCATCTATTTGTAGTAAATTAATTCCTAGAGGGCACACACCAAATTCTCTTTTTTAAAGTGGCTTAAGCCAACACAATTAAACTTCAGCAAATTGTGAAGTTTCAGTAGAAGCCCTTTAAATTAAACCTCTGTGAAAATAAATTTAATACTTCAAAAAAAATCTCCTGTTTATTAATGTGGGAGATTCTGCTTCTGTACCCATGATTCAAAAACACAATAAATGGTCCAATATTTATGCACAATACTGTACATGCATTGCTAGTAGGGAAATGGTCCCAAATTTTACTTAACAAAGGCCAGCCTTAATGTTGACAACACGAAGGGCACCAGTCAAGATGGACTACAGGATATCCTCTTGTGTTCACTAGCAATCACAAAGGGACACCACATGGGAAATTTGCTAAGGCTGACTTCTTCCCCCCCCCCCCCACACCACCACCAGTTAACCACTTCTCACCCAAATAGAAATACATTGTTAGGTTGTCTTTCAACAAGTGTGAATGGAAGTGACTACAAAAGGGCATCCTAGGCCATTTGCAGTGTTCTTAAATTGTGGAAACAGAAGCAAAATAGCCCACATTCCTAAATTGGAGGTTGCTTGAATAACTGAATTTCCTGGCTTCGTCAAATGGAAGTTTGAATATATATACACACTACACACAAATACAACCAGAAAGTTCCCTTACATAGACTTTGATAGAGAATTTCAGAAGGCGAGCATAGGATCTGTACTATGGTTCATGGGAAGACAGAAGCAAGAACTGTTTGAATGTAGCTACAGTCCCTCTGTGCCAAAGTATTTTGAAGGGCTCTTTTGGACATAATGAAATGGGGAAGCAAAAGTTTGAATAGGTACAACACATGCAATGGAGAAACATATCCACCCTTTAACCTCTTGGCTAAACTAATGTTGCCATGGCCAGTCCACCCAATGCAGACTGGAAAGCTATGTTCCAATTCCCAATCCCTTTCTCTGAGTTCTGCAAGATGAGGAAGAACAGCCATTTTGGACCATAACTTCTATGGAGATGTGTGCATGTTTTCCAAAAGACCTTTCTTAGTTTCTTGAAATAAAAAAAAGGAAGAGGTTGGGATTAGCAAAAGGTTTTTGCTGGAAACCAAAGCCAACATCATTCAAAGTGTCTGAACAAAAGTGAAGAAATTTGGGGACAAAAATCTGAAATGTGCTATTGCTACAGATACTAAAGATACCCAGAAAACCCAGAAAAGCAGAAAAGGGGCACAATGAAGTCAAGACTGAACTCCCATTTGAGCATGAAGCCACACAGAATACATATGAAAACAATGTAGCAAAATAGTAGCCAGGCAAGAAATCAGAAATCACACCCAATATTCACGAAATAGATTTAATACTGCCTGAAAGTCTTGTACTTAGTACTTTTCCGTGTTTCTTTTGACTTCACCAGGTTTTCCTCTCCCCTCTTTGTATTTCCACTACCCCTACCACTGTACGGAATTATTATATTAAAAAAAACACCCTGTTCTCTTGCCCATTGGGGTAGATTCTTAGCCTTTGCTGTTAGAGGTAAAGTTTCTGTCTGCTTGCTTTATTGATCAATAAATAGGGATAGGCTATTCATTTTGGAAGCTACGTTCCAAAACAACCCACAGGAGCCTGGCTGGTGTTTGGAAGCCTCTGAAATGCAATCAGCCAATCCCTTACCTTGCTCTACGCCCATGCAGGGCTGAGGTCCAATGAGGAAGAAGCCTCCGATGTCATCGTTCCTTCTTTGTGGTGCTGGCCAATCAGACAGGGAGGTGGAGTGATGCAATTCCCTGCATAGCTCCTGATAGGCCAGAGCCAGGGAGAAGGAACAATGACATTAGAGGCTTCTTCCTTGTTGGAGCTCAGCCCCACGCAGGCACAGAACAAGGTAAGGGATTGCCTGATTGCATTTTGGAGGCTTCCAAATACCAGCTGGGCTTCCACAGGTCATTTTGGAACCAGTAGTTTCCAAAATGGATAGCCCATCCCTAATAATAAACCTTGTGAAAATCACTCTCTCTCTCTTATCAGTGGTCATTTGAGGTTTTAACCCTGACTTGTAAAGTCTGGAGATTAACTCTGGACCCAACAAGTGAAAATAAGTAACCTGATCCTATCCTACCACGCACATCTAATGAAAATACAGAAGTGACCAAATAATGATGACTTCCAAAATGTCTTATCATTATGAGTTCTGCTCAGATCTTGAAAACCAAGATCTGAGCAGGACTCATAATGAGACATTTTGGAAGTCAGTAACTCATACAGAGCGAGAAAGGTGTGGGGAAGGTGGTTTACCTCCAATGTTCTCGCTCCTCACACAGCTGTCCTTGGCTGTGTCTGCTGCTGTTTCCTTACTCTCAAGTAAGCTGGCTAAAACGTGTTTCAAGATTTTCAACCACAAAGCAAAAATCTTAAATGAGTAATTTGCTAAATATTATTCACTATTATTAAAATATATATATTTAAATATTTTCACAGGAAGGAGTTTAAAATGTTTGGCCAGTAAGGAGTCAGCTGCTTTCTTTCACAGTCATTGAATGGCACTGGGAAAAGTTCAAAAGTTCAGTCTATTTAGAATGCTGTCAATTTATAAGAAAGCCCATAATCTCAATTCAAAAACACTAATTGCAAATGGTTTATTAGAGCTATTAATGGATGAATTCCTGTCCTGTGAAATAAAAAAAATGGCTGGGAGGGACAATTTTTTTCTAAGTATGCAAATTTTATCATCAACATATTTGATCTGTTTTGACTCCTCCAGAGCTCCAGGTCATTTGGTTCTGTACAGGGTAAAAACTGTGTTACTTTAAAAATCATAACTTGAAAACTCTTTACCTAAATGTCTCCATATTTGACACAGAGCAAGGGCAGAGTTTCTGCTACATGTGGGCCAAATGTGATAATTCAAATGAAAGCATCATGCTCATTTCTAACTATATGTGTGTGTGTATGTATGTATGTATATGTATGCAACTTATCACACTAAGCAATAGGATTTTGGCTGATGAATTACAAGTGACTCTGCCACATTTTAAATGAATCACAAGGAACTTTGCCACCCATTAGTACAGTGGCTGTAATTAAGTATTTCAGTAGTGTTGAAATTTGTGTTTCAAGAGCCCTGCAATAATTTATTATTTTACTAATTAGTTACATTTCGGTCTTGCATTATTCTCCAGTAAGACCGTGATGGTGTACATAACACAGTCCTCTCACTGCATCCCTTCAGCCCTGAGATTTGGGTCAGGTTAAGAAACTTGTGACTGGCCTATGCTTGCCCAGTGAGTTTCATAGGCGCCTAGGGACTTGACTCAAGACTCTTGAGTTCTAAGCCAGCATTGTATACACCACAATGGCTCTCAAATGGAAATGGTGCCAGCAATGTGTTGTTAGGATGAGCACAGTTTTCTACTTACTGGTAAGGTAAAGGTAAAGGTTCCCCCCTCACACATGCCCAACTCTAGGGGTGGAGCTCATCTCCGTATTTGAGCCAAAGAGCCAGTGCTGTTCAGGTCCATGGCCACATGGCTAGCATGGCTGCAAGGAAACACCGTTTTACCTTCCCACTTTTACCTGTTTATCTACTTACATTTACATGCTTTCGAACTGCTAGGTTGGCAGGAGCTGGGGTGAACAGTGAGAGCTTGCTCTGCTGCGTGGCACCCGGGATTCAAACCGCAGAGCTGCAGACTTTGTAGCCAACAGTTTTCGGAGCCTTAGTCCACTGAGCCACCACGCTCCTAGTTACCAGCAGTGCGGGTTTTAGAGCGCTTTTGAATTGAATTATCTTCATGCAGTTCTCTCCCCAACCCAAAGATATTTAAAAAGCAAAGAATAACAGTGAAAAAACAATGACTACAACAAAGAATCAATTTAACATTACAAGAAGCCTCAATGAATCATTTTTTGAATGATAATGTACTACATTCCAAAACACCAATAAATCCCACAGTACCTGAAAGACTAACACATTTTATCTTTCGCAGCCAATTGCCCACTTATCCAGATGCACTTAATGAAGATTCCTGGTTGTTTTTGTAACAACAAACTCACATTGCTAGTTCCCTACCACCACCTCAATTTGTGATTTAATAAGCAGTTTTCCACATTCTGGATGCCCTTTGCGCATCCTTACCCTTTTGACAGTTTTCAGATCTGTGGAAGCAGTGAGCCTGGCTATTCTACAAGTTCATTCAAGGGACATTAACTGGAACAGCAATTTTCTCTGCTTCTTGAGAGGATCAGCACCCTACCAGGAGGAATTAATTACTTCCAGGAGTGCACTCTGCACATGTTTAGGACTTCTTGCTTTTATTACTACATCACAGAGTCCGTAGCAGAGCACCAGTATTGCAAAACATGGAGACGCTGAACCCTGATGGACTGTAGGATTTAAAAAAGCCCAGATTGAGTCTACTGCAAAGCTGATCTTTGAAACCAATGTTGCCAGGTCTACCACCTTGGCTGTTGTGCATGTAATATCCAACTCATGTTTATTTAATGCATGTAAAAGATTTTATTATTTACATTTAAATATTTATGACATTTTTCATAAAGAACCCTCCCCCTCCCTCGCAAAAGAAAAACTTTATCTTGTGCCCTTTAGGAATGAAGCAATTTCATTTTACTAGGTAGATTTTATTCCATATAAATAATTGACACTGCTGGAAAAGAGGCCCTGATCTATCATTCCATCTTTATGCTATTTCCTAAGTGAAAGGTAATAAAACTAACAAGCTCACCCTTCTGTGCCAACTGCCCCAAAAAAGCAAAACTCTAACAACCTGAAAGGAGAGGAAATGGTCAGAAAATAACAAAAGAAATATTCAAATACCACCTGTAATTTTTAAGGTCTCTACGTTGCTGGTGTAAAAGTATTGTTATTATTCTTTCACAGGTGAAGTTAGGTGAGGCCGTGTTGTAATTTTCTCTTGGTATCAGATTTTAATATTTGGTTCTACTTATGGTCCTTCTGCCCATCCCCAAGGTATAACAGCATATTGCTTTCCTGGTGCTCAACCAAGCAGCCGTACCATTGCCCTTAACTAAAGGAATAACACGAGGGAGAAATACAGCAGTAGGGAGGGCAATGTTTTATGAGATGTGGTCATTGTAGGCTCCAGGCTCTGTGGATGACCTCTCCTGGGTCCTTCTGTAGTTCTGATTGTGAAATGATGCATATGCAGGTAATGGTAAAAGTTTCCCCCAGACATGCATGCCAGTCGTGTCCGACTCTAGGGGCAGTGCTCATCTCCGTATTCAAGCCGAAGAGCCAGTGTTGCGCAAGTCCATGGCCATGTGGCCGGCATTGATGCAAGGAAACGCTGTTTTTACCATCCCACTTTTTACAGCGGTGCCAGTTTATCTACTTGCATCTACATGCTTTCGAACTGCTAGGTTGGCAGGAGCTGGGGTTATCAGCGGGATCTCGCTCCGCTGCGTGGCGCCTGGGATTTGAACTGCCGGGTGGCCGACTTTGCAGCCAACAGTTTTCGGTGCCTTATGCAGACCGCAGCCTTAATCCTGTTCAGCTAATACCCATTACGATCCAACCAAGAAAGGCTCTTGCATCAATGCTCTGGTTCTGGATGAAGCTGTTGGCGTGGCTCTGCAGCCATCCTTGAGGGTTAGCATGAGGATGTACAGGAGGTGTATGTTTGGTTGTGTTGGCTCCCAGGGAATGTTCAGTGGTCCTAGGAGAAGAAGTATGTGGGAGAGAAGGACCAT
Organism: Phrynocephalus versicolor; assembly: GCA_023846285.1. NCBI lineage: Eukaryota > Metazoa > Chordata > Lepidosauria > Squamata > Agamidae > Phrynocephalus > Phrynocephalus versicolor. Next base: position 25,227,451 of record JAHTLZ010003542.1, read on the forward strand.
ACTTGCCACTGCTAATAGCAGTGGCTTTCCATTCCCTTCTTCTGGGGCTACCCTGGGACTGTGCAGCTTGCCCAAGGCCACACAGGCTGGCTGTACAGGCAGGAGTCACAGTGGGGAATCCAACCCCCATCCTCTGCCTCAATTGCTGAGCTATCTAGCTAGCTTCTTTATTTTTTCCATCCTACACATCCTCCCACCACCACAAAAGGGCTTACAACTCTGTCTAGGGGATTCTGGGATTTGTTGTGCCAAAGAAGCAACATTTTCCCTCTGCCTCAGATCATTGGCAAGCAAGTCATGGCATAAAAAGGGATGTGAAAGTAGTTGGAAGAGCCAGGCAGCAAAACCGAAGTCTGATCTTCAAATAGCTAGATATGCCTTTGCAGAGAACCTGACATTAGGATGGGAGTATAGGCCAATGGGAAGACTGAATAATTTGCTGAGGAAAGGGAGACTTCTTTAAAATAAGACTTTAAAAAAACTTGGCTCCTACGCTGCTTTTGATCTGTATAATCAGCTAATGAGATTTCCACCTCTCCAGGCAATGAGACAAGTTGCTGTCTGCAAAGATTTGTGGCAAATGCATTCAGCTACTATTAAGAAATATATATTTTTACAGCACAGCACATTTAAACAAATATTAAATTCATACAATTGTTAATCAGTGTGCCATCTGGAAACATTTGAAAGTTTAGACTCTTAATTGCCTGAATCTCATAAATGCTCAAAATTGTTGCGCACTACAGGCTATAGTGCACTTAGGAGGGTTTTTTTAAAATTGTATAAATACATGTAATTAAAACCAGAGCCCCGAACACCTTTGAGCAGCTCTTCTCTTCATCTTGAGGTGCTTGGCACCAGGGTCAGTGACATGTCACTACATTTGAATCTCACCACTTGACAAAGTCTCCGTATTCCTTTCCCAAATTCTTTTCATGTGACTGACAGTTAAATCCATTTCTTCCCCGGGCCACTCTTTAAATTCCTTTGTACTTGTAGAAGCAAGTTTGCTGGCTCAAGAATTTTGTCTTAACTTTGCCTTTAAGACCTGTCAGTGGGGAAAACTAGGACAAGGAATTCTAATTTGCCTTTGAAAGGGCTCTGGCTGGTAGCAAATGGAATTGTTGTTATTTACACGTCAAATCAAACATGCTACTCATATCACAGGATTCCATAAGGTGTCATGGGTGGGAGTTAGAGGAGGAAGGGGTTGAATGAAATCAAATATGATAAACAAAAATTATCACAAAATAAAAAATCTTGATGACAAGAGTAATCACAGCAATAAGGAACTAGTAGGAATATGCTGTTCCCTTTCCCACTTCATAATATACTGTTCTAGTGATTTTCAAAATTCTGTTTATAGCAAGATTCTGTTCTCTCTAATTTCTTTCTTAAATCTAAATTGGAGAGCCATTTATTATGCTCCAAAACATTTGCTTTTTATATTGCATAATTCTCGGAACTATCATATTTTCCTCAGTCCTGAGCCCAGTACTCTTCAACTTTTTTGTTAATAACCTGGATCAGGGGGTGCAGGACATGCTAATCAAATTTTCAGGTGATGCCCAATTGGGTGGAATAGCTAATGCCCCAGAAGACCTTAGACAGGAACAAAATTCAAAATTATCACGATGGGCTTGAGTACTGGGTGAAAACAATAGAAGGAAATTCAACATGGGTAAATTCAAAATACTACACCTAGGATAAAGGAAGAAAAAAAACAGGTACAAGATGGAAGGACACCTGACTCAGTAATAAATACTACAAGCGAGAAAGATCTTGGAATTGTTGTAGATCACAAGCTGAATCTGAGCCAACAGTGTGAAGTATAGCCACCAAAATGCCATTAGGTACTAGTTCCCCTCTATTCGGCACTGGGTAGGCCTCATCTTGAATACTGTGTGTCCCCCCCCCCCAGTGCTGACTGGGTCATTTTTAAAGAGGCTCAGGCATTGACAGCTTGGCAGGAGCCCTCTGGAAATGTTCTGGTCGGCAGTTGGGATCTCGCAGTTGGGATCTCGCGCTGCTGACCGACCATTCTCAAAGGGCTCCTGCCGAGCTGTCATTGACTGGACCCCCTTAACAGTGGCCCAGTCAGCAGTTGGGTATTCCCCCCTGCGCCAGTCATGACTAGGTCATTTTTAAAGGGGCCTAGACAATGACAGCTCAGTGGGAGCCCTCTGAAAATGGTCAGGTGGACAGTTTGGGGCTCTTGTACTGCGGATCAGCTGGCATGCAGGGCTTCGAGTAGGAAAGAAGTTTTAAAAGCTGTGGCCCCCCCCCAATCAGGCATTCCCAATTGGGGGGGAACCATGGGCTTTCTAAACTTTTTTCTTGCCAAAGCCCCACACACCAGCTGATCGGCACTTGCTTCAGGGTGACAAAAAAGTTTTAAAAGCCCATGGTTTCCCCCACACCATCGGGCACATTGGGGGGGGGGGGACCACCAGCTTTTTAAAATGGTTTCCCATAGGAATGCATTGCTTCAATGCACTCCTATGGGAAAACAAAAAACAAAATGGAACGGAACAAAAATTTCCATTTCATTTCATTTGTGTTTTGTTTGAGGGGGCAGTTCATTTCTCATTTCATTAGGGAATGAAATGAAAAATGAAAGGGGAAAAAATCATTTTGTTCCCATCCCTATATATTGTAGTCTAAATGACGAGCTACCACCAGAGAATGGAGATTAGGTACTGTTGTATAAAGCAGAAGTACAGGAGGCCAGGATACAGCTATATTTAGCTGGCATCTTTGCTGTGATTCATCTCAATGGAATGTGGTGTCCTCCTGTCCACCCAACAGCTGTGCTCTCTAAATGGGTCACACAAGTGGTGGAATGTGCTTCTTAACTCTTAAAAGGGGTATAGAATGTCAGTGTTGAGTAAGTACAGATGCAAAAATAGAAATGCCAGGTAAAGCAGATGCACAACTGAATCTGGTGTCCACTGTCCTCTCTCGTGTATTGCTGTGTGCAAATTGGAAACACAGAGCTCTCACCCATGGAGAATCAGAGAGCCCCAGATGGTATTGACTGAGATCTGTGCAATCAGAACAGCACGAGCAGCAGGAGGAGGCTCCACTCATTCCCTTCTTTGTTTTCTCTTCTTTGGTATAACATTTGAAGCATCTCAGAATGACCGTGTAGGCCCAGCAAGGATGGGCCAGAAGGTCCACCAGGCTAATATCCCAGCATCAAGGAAGCATCACCCAGGGTCAAAATACATCAGGACCATATAACGTACTCTGCTTTGTGCAGTGTCCCAAGCAGAACCTGTTAGTCAAACTAAACCCTGCAAACAAAATGGCAAAGTGCTGGAGTTGGGGTTGGGGGCAAAACAAGGCAAGTGGATTTTTAATGAGTAAGATTAGAGATGGTCACGACTCAGAAAAATTGTTCGTTTTCATTTTCGTTTTCGGCTAGGGGTCCGTTTCGGCTCAGGTTGGCAGGATCTGGGGTGAACAGCGGGAGCTTGCTCTGCTGCGTGGCACCCGGGATTCAAACCGCAGAGCTGCAGACTTTGTAGCCAACAGTTTTCGGAGCCTTAGTCCACTGAGCCACCACGCTCCTAGTTACCAGCAGTGCGGGTTTTAGAGCGATTTTGAATTGAATTATCTTCATGCAGTTCTCTTCCCAACCCAAAGATATTTAAAACGTAGAGATGGGCACGACTCATAAAAAAAATTTCATTTTTGTTTTCGTTTTCAGCTAGGGTCCGTTTCGTTTCGTTTCCGTTTTCGTGAGCTAATTTCAAAATTTTTCATTTTCATTTCGTTACGTAACGAAAAAGAAAAAATGAAAACGAAAACGAAAATTTTTTCGTTTCTTCCCATTTAGCTCCATTATGTGTTTTTCCAGTAACGAAAAACGAAAATTGGCTCAAAATTAGTCGTTTCGTTTCCGTTTTCGTTCCAGTTCTGAGCCGTTTTTCGTTTTTCGTTTCGTTACGTAATGAAAACGAAAAACGAAAACGAAAACGAAAATACCGCTAAGTTGTGCCCATCTCTAAGTAAGATACATGTTGCAAGAAGGACACTTTTGGAGGCAAGAGGAACACTTTTCTATAGAGGGAAAGTGAGAAGAAGCAGTGGGTTTCAAAATGGCAGTATGTTACCATGCTTGTTGAAAATGAGTTTTCCTTTTCACCTTCTAAATCTTCTTTGTTTCCAGAATATGAGCCATTCCAGAAGATCTGAGAAGTCTTTCCCTTTGGAGCCTTGGCTTAATTATGTCAGACAGCAGGTTTTTGTCCAGTGGATCTGGACAGCAGATCTCACCAAAACATACAACAAGTGTACACTGTGGGAAGCTTTAGAAGGATTAGGTTGCAGGAGTCCCCTCACTCAGTAATCAGGGAGGAGAAAAAAAGTTGAGGACAGTTTTATTTTTCCTTGGGGGAAGGATATAATGATCTGTAGATTAAGGGAATTATAAGGCAAACACCCAAATTTCATCACAAAATATAGAGAAATGGAAAATAGAGAGAGAGAAATAGCAAAGGACCAGGGAAGTGCTACAATCTTGCTTCAGTGTGTGAGAGAAACAAAAGGGTGGAAATGATGAGAACGTACAAAGGCAGAGGATGAGAATGGTGTGGTGTGGTATCTGAAAATTTCTCAGAGGGGAAGGAATGAGGTATGTTACTACAGAGCAATTGAAAGAGGAGCAGTGACAAAACATTTCTGGGAAAAGGATAGATTAAATGTGTAGCCAAATTTAGAAGGGCTATCATGGCCATGCTTTTCATTTTCTTTAATCCCCAAATTTGCCCCTGAGTCTGTGCCGCAGTGAATATACCCATGCTTTAACCTTGAAAGGAACTCTCAAGACACAAATCTATATTGGGGGTACAATTCAGCACCTTGGATAGCTCCCATGCAGTTCAGATTACAATCTGGAAGAGATTGCTTGCCCCTCTACCTGCAGTAAGAGTCACCAGCCTCCATGTGGGTGGGCGGTTGTCAGTCCTTTTGTCACAGCTGTGGTCCCACTCTGAATCAGGAGTTTCCAACTTGCATGAGGGGAAATGTTGCAAGGCCAAAATCTCAGTATCAGCAGCTCCTTCACCTTCACCCCCTGAAGTTTATTGGCTTTAGGAAGGCATGCACTCAAAGGAAAACCATATGATTGATAATTACATTAATATCTACCCAGCCTTCTTCCCCGGCTGCCTTCTATGGCTGCCAAAAAGGGTGTCTGCTTATAGTCTTGGCATCTTCAGTTGAGAATTCTTTATCATTCTTGATAAAGGAATTAACCAATACGCAAGCCAACTCAAATTCAAGCCAATGCTTCTGATCATTTTCTCCACATCATCATGTAGATGATAATAGTGGGAGATCTTCCAAGGTTTCTACACTGAGTCAGAAACATGAATTAAAAAAAATTAAATGCTTAGAATTCAAAGGTCACTTTCCCCAGGCCATGAGAGGAAAGCGCTGGAAGTGCCACCAGCAGAGTGCTTTATAAGAACGGATTGCTAGGATGAATGTGCTTATTTCCTTCTTGTGCAGTTGCTGTTGTTAACAAACCCTTAGCTGCAGAACACATGGCAACATTAGGGTATTTAGAGAGCACTGAAAGGCGCAATCACATCCATAAGACCTGATATGTCTCAAGTGAGGCAACCATCTGACATTCCCTTGTGTTTGAGCCATTCTGTAAATGGGAAGACAACTCGCGCACACATGCCTTGCGAACAGGGGGGAAAGGAGACAAGATTGCTAATGGCAACCTGCCTCATCAAGTGTAACCAAGACTGAGGAATGGCTAAGCCCCCTACCCAAGGGTGCACAAAGCTTGGATAGCGTCCATAAAATAGGACTGTCACATGGCACTTTGAACCAGCAGAATGCGTTTGTGTGGCTACAACAGATGTGCCACATTCAAGACAAAACCCAGAAAATGGTCAAGTGCCAACTTAACAAGTGTGAGAGCATATCGTCCCAGCAGGAACCAATCTCAATGAAACGAACTGGCAAAGCAGCCCATTTGTCATGATCCTGAATGCCAGATCTGTTGATTACAAGCTTGTGGCACTGAGGATGGGAACAGCCAGATTTTTCTCCTTACCACTAAGAGGTGGCAGATCTCCAAAGGAATGGCCTCAGATGTTTTTCTCTGGAAAAGGCTGACAAGGCCCTGGAATCTGTTGCACAAAATGGCTGCTTCTAAGGGAGCAGCTTTTCCCAAATGTTTGGTAACCAGTTTTTATTCCTCTTGGCCAGCCAAAGCCTCCACTGGAAACATAAGCAAACCACATAATTATAAAAACACAGTACATTGTTCTAGGAACCTGTCCAGACTGACTTTGCAAACAGATCAAATAATTAAGAAAAAAGTGGGGTATGTTGACTCCTATTTTTTTTATTTCTTAGAGGTCTGTACTTTGTAAGTGCAGTCTCCAGACAATTGAGGAAAGCCCATTCGCTTTACCAGAGATCTCCTTGGGTTTGAGAAATCTAGTTGGTCTCCAGTGCCTTGCCCTTAGCACATAGACCCTTGGAATGTGTGTTGCTCTAGTGTATACAGTGAACTACACATAGTGGTTTGTTTCAGAATGGGACTGGTCCCACCCTCCAGAACAAAATCACCCACTGTCTCACCTTGCTTTACCTTGGGCTGGGTGAAATTCCAACCAGGAAGAAGCCTCCAACACATCATCTTTCCCTCTCCTTTATGCTGGCAAATCAGGAGCTGTGCAAGGACATGGATCATCCCACCTCCCTGTCTGATTGGCCAGCACTAGGGAGAGGGAAATATGATGCATCAAAGGCTTCTTCCTGGCCAGAATTTCACCCAGTGTGAGTTAAAGCAAGGTAAGACAGTGGTTGATTTTGTTCTGGAGGGTGGGACTGCATTCCAAGCACCAGCAGTGCTGGTGTGTTTCATTTCAGAACCAGACCCCTTCCAAAATGAAACACCCATCTCTACAGTTAAAATGTGGCAAATTATGGGTCTAGTCAGATGGGTGCACACCTTCTTTCTCTGGTAAGACTTGCTCTAACAGGAGAGATTTCCCTTAAAGTCACCTTCTGCCATTAGGGGAATCATGCCAGCTTAATTTCAAAAACAGAACCCTTGCAAAATGATCCATTTTGGGTGGAAACATTTGTTCAATCTATTTGTGTATGTCTGCATAATTTCTTATAAATAAAAATATAACATATGAAATATGACATCTCTTGTAAAATAGTGTAATTACTGGCATGTCAGAAATTAACTTCTCTTTCCCCCCACATTGTGGAATACATTTAAGCTTGAAATGTGTTACAGGATACAACAGCTTCAGAAAAGCTCCACCTAGGCTAGCTGTAGGGGATGAGATTTCTCAGTGGTGTTGTGATGGTCAGTCATATGGTTGAGACAGAGCTGTTTGTGGTTTAATGAAGAATGGTCATTTAGGCAGCATCTAACCATTGCTGTTGTTTAATAAATATTTTGAGGAGCTATATCTGGGGTCCCCAAACATTTCAGCATCCCTGGGAACATATGGAGTCTTGAAGGATTCCATAAGAAATGGTGCCTCCCCTCACCACACCCATGTGGGAGGAAGGGGCAGGAGCAACATGGCAGAAGGGAGCAGGGTTTTGTTTTTTTTACCACTGCCTGATCCCTTCTGCCCTGTTGCCCCTCCTCCCACCTGACAGGTCGAGCTTTCAGACAGGTTGGGGTGTGGGGAGGGCTTCCCTCCCCATAGCCCGACCTGTCCAAAACAAAACAAAAACAAACAAACAAAAAAGCTGGGAGGTGGGAGTCACAAGGGAGAAAGGGAGCAGCGGGAAATTCAAACAGAACAGTTATATGCTTGCTCTGTTCTGCCTTGCTGCCTGGCTCCCAGCTGGGGAAATGATTTGGAAGCTGCTGCCACCCAGGTGGGTCTTTTGACAGGTCGGGCTGTCCCCAATGGGACACAAATTCTATTAAAAAGTTGTTTAGTAACAGCACAAAATGAAACACAATGAGTAATGAAACAAAATGAAATGAAACAGTAATTTTCCACTCCGTGCCCATCTCTAATGCTCATCGTAGCTGTCTATGCATAGATCTAACCCAGAGCCATTCCCTGGTTTCCCCTGAAACAGGGATGAGAAACATGTGAAACTTCAGATGTTATATGATTGGAACCTCCTCCTCGGATTGCAGCGCTGGATGGGGGCCCATGGATCATCAGGCCCAGTCGCAGTCAAGGAGTCACAGCGGGGAATCAAACCCCCAACCTCTGGCACCACAGCCACGGCCGAAACCACTTGCTGGGATGGATCGGAACTGCAGTCTATCAACAGCAACCACCCTTGGCCCAAAGGTGTCTTCCTCACTACCCGTCTGTAGTGAGATGAAGAAAGTTTTATGTGACCCAGGAGTAGGACCTCTCCTTATGATATTTTAAGTCATTCCACAGCAATTTCTCATAAAGGAAGTGTCCCTGTTGCAGCCAAGATGATCAGACTGCTCTCAGTCACATCTCTCATGCTGTGTGGTGCATTGGCCCTGCAAGAGCATGCTTTATGCAGGTAGTAAAACCGGGGGTGGGGGGTGGGGAGTGCCACTTGTGCTTTGCTCCGGTCTGTTCCTATTAGACCAAATGGCAACCCAGCCCTCTCAGAGATCTAGGATATTATGTTTACAATATTTATAGGCCAGTACTCCACCGATGTTCCCAGAATAGTTTACAATAAAACCCTAATTTAAAAACAATGAATCATAAAATAATAATAAAAGAAGGCACAGCAGAGCGATAAAATGTGATAAAATGCCAACATAAAACTTCACACACTTAAAAAGCCTATCATGATGGTACTATACGCTTGATCTTAGCCAAAAGGCCGAGAAGCAATATGGTACACTTAGGTTCAAATTATGTATTATGGCAAAGATAGGTTTAATCCTTCTCACTTGACCTGTAGTTTTACTGACAAGCACTATCCTACTGTGATGCTACAAAGCTTGAAGGCAGGTGGGGGGAGGCCCATAGACAGACATGGCTTATCCCTTTAGCACAGGTGGGGCATTTTGGTACAACTGTGTGTAACAACGGATTGAATAAGCCTTCCCTCAAATTCTGGAGATGTCCTAACAAAACCAGCATATTAATGAGAGCTTCATCTTGCCTGTGACATGTACTTTGTGTTGGAGCTTTTACAACCTCACATGCTGCCTGGAGAAGGTGTGGCTGGGGGAGAGTTTTATAGGCTGGAGTGACCATCAATCTATTCAGCGCTAACCAACCATTACATCACTGCCCCTGAATTCAAAGACAGCGCCACTCTCTGTTGAGTGTCTTCTACTCAATCTTGAGTCCTTTGGAAACTTTTCTTGAGAGCACTCTGTTCACCTACTGTTGCATCAGAGGCAGTTTTTGAGACTGTAAGTATCAATAGATGACAAAAAGGGATGGACTGATTTGAGGAATTTGAAGCTATTCTGCTCTGTGAATCCATGCACTTTTACTGCACAGCTAGAAAGGAGCTAGAAATTCAGAGCACTGCAACAGTTTGAGCCTTATTGGTAATCTATTTGTCTGCATATTCTCAGGCAAGCATTGGACAATATTCTCAAACTCAGACAATATGACTACAGGAGAGAATTTCATGTGATTGGAATATCTAATATAAGTACATTCTTCATTCCAGTAGCAGTCACTGCCAGATGACAGATCACAATGTTTCAAATATCTCCAACTTACTAGAGTAGTTTTCCTGTGGCTGCATCCAGTTCTTTTGGGCTTCTCTGGATATTATATAGGAGTAAACCTAGGCTTTAACTAAATGAAAAATCATTTGGTTTTTATGCCACAGGTAGCTGGTTCAGCCCTTGGGATCTCTAGGTAGGTACTGAAAAAGTCCAACCTGGAATGCATTAGGCAGGTCCCTTTGTTCAGCAGACAGCTGGAGGTTATCTCAGTTAAATAGTTAGCATTTATGTGCAAACCTCCAAATGTGGAAAAACGCACACATGTACATGTGTACACGTGTACCTTTGGGCATGGAAGAAAATTATCTGGGCTTTGCCAACATTTGCATGCAAATGTGTGCATTTATTACCAAATTTTGAACAGCCATTCAGCCTAATACATGAGGAGAAATTTCCACCATTTCATAAATTGTTTGCTTTTAATGTGGAGCTATGTATCTGTAGCTCTGCTTGAAAATAGTCTTCAAATTTGAAAGTTGGCCTCCTGTGATATGATCCATAAAATCACCGTGAATGCTACAGCACACTGATGGGGCTCTATTTTCTTCCGTCTGTCTTTTGGCTAAGTGGGGAATGAACTTTTAAGGAACCATTAGCCATGTAAACATTTTGACCCTAGATGATTGTGAAGCATTAACAATAATAAGATTGCAGAAGACACAAGGCTAAATGGCTATTTTGGGAAATGGAAGTTGCTCTCTATCAATGATCCTTTTTGAAACACTTCCAGATATTCTATATGAAAACAATTCAGCTTTATGCTTTTTTATCCCTCTTTACAGTCCCAATCAATGCAGAGAGCATGAAAATGAAGGGTTTTTAGAGTCCTCTTTTCAACTGCTCTATTATAGACACCAAGTGCTATTAACAAACACATCAAATTTACCACAAAGTGTTATGGGTTGTTAATATTCAGCAAATGTTTGAATTATCTTCAGTGGCATAAGTGGCCCCAACATGGCTCAGTTACAGCATACATATAATATTAGTTCTAAAATCCATATTACTGTGATTCTTTGGTAAAACAAACAAACAAACAAACGCAAAGTGTGCTGCTTACATAACTTCCCATAGTGCTTACAGCACTCTCTGAGTGGCTTAAAAGTAACTATGCAGGCTACATGGCTGCCTAGAAGCCCTAAGCACATCCAATCTCACCTGATCTCAGAAGCTGAGCAGGGTCGGCCTTGGTTAGTACTTGGATGGGAGACCACCAGGGAATACCAGGTTCTGAAGGCACTTAGAGTAGGAACTGGCAAACCACTCCAGTATCCCGGCCAAGAAAACTCCATGGACATGGAGTCATGAAGAGACTGTAACGACACAAAACACACACACACACACACACATATGAAGGCTAAATATTGCCCCCCTCCCCCGCAGCAAGCTGGGTGCCCATTTTACCAACCTCGGAAAGACAAGGCCAATTTTTTTTTAATTCAAGTTTTCAAGATGTTCCAATCTCTTTACAAGTTGCTTTTTAAAACTGGAGGAAAGGGAACGTGAAGAGGGAAAGAAAGTGGACTTGGGACATTGTCACTAATGGTTAGCTTTTGTAAATTTGAAATTGGGACAAGCCAATGTCTGTTTCCTTGTTATTCTCAAAATTCCACAGGTCACCCTTAGCTACTATTGAAAAACCACATTATGCTAGAGTCTAATCTGGTTCTCTGTAAACCTTCCCCCTTTTCAATTTAGGATTTAGGATTTAGATAGAACATGCACATTCTCTGATGGATCTTGGAGATCTTGGTACATAGCTATCGTGTGACTTTTAGCTGGCCCAGAAAGATCAGTACACAAATAAATGCATAGATATGTTTTATCCCCCCCCCCCCTTTCTGGCTATCATAGATGTCTCTGATTTTCATGTTAACCTTTTTACCAGATCCAAATTTGTCATGGAATCAGTCTTGCATCCAGCTATGGGATCCCCTCCCCCACAAACCTCATGTGGCCCAATCTCGAGTGGGACAGCAAGCCCTGAAACATTCTGGGACAGTCTCAGCATGGCCAGGAATTCATTATATTCAAGCAGTCATGGTTTAATATATTCAATGATAACCAAGGTTTTGCCCACCCAGCCCAGAGGGCTGGATGGGCAAGGCACAATGCATTTGGGTATAAGCACAGGCCAAACTTTATTAACTCATAAACACAGGCACCCCCTTTTAAGGAAAGGGGCTGCCGTAGGGCAAAAGCATCTTTGAGTCTGGGGCTGGTCAAACCCGAGACCCAGAACCACAGGTGAGTTCAGATAATGTTAAATAGATGATCCCCTCTGGCAACAACTGTCCAAGGTTCCTGGCTCTGGGCAATCACTGCCAAGGGGATGCCCGCCTTCTTGTACCTCCCAGCAATAAGTCTTCCAGGCCTTCGATCACTGGGTGGGTGGGCTGGCTCACACCCCTTACTGGGTGCCCTTGAACTCCCTATAACCTTATATCTTCTGCCACTACCCACCATGGTATTGGGCTACACCATATGCCCCATGCCCCCCACACAGTCCACAGTAACAGACCTCAGGCCCCCCTGGATGTCATTCAGAAAAATACGGAGGCCACCATCGGACAGGTGGACACCATGCTGCCAATACAACACACGCCATTCAACCTGAATGTTCAGGTGCTCAATTGTCAAACCGAGGCCAGCTGCCAAAGCCCTTCTAACCTCACAGTTGACTCATCTGCATGCCCTGTCAATCTTTCAAAGGTCACATTCAACCCTCCATGCAAACCTTGGCAGCATAGCTGACCACAGGATTCGCAGACCAGGGTTCTGAGCAAGCAGGGCACCCATACCTGCAATGATCTTTCTGATCTACATCCTGCCTGTAATGGATGCCAAATCATTGCCCCCCCCCCAAATGTACGATGAGCACCTCAAATATCACCACACCACCACCTTGGCTGATCAGGTCCAACAATGCATCCCAATGCAGTCCTCTTCACACACCCCCACTCCAAGTGGAGCTCCCAATTCAAGATTCAACAAAAACTGGAACATTTTTCACTATTTTGCTTATGTCCAATACCTTCCAGAAATAATCTTGTATGAACTATGGTGTCTGTTCCCCATATATTATGACAGAAATATTTGTTGAGAAAATAGCAGTCTTGCATGCAGTAACATTTGGTATCAGTGGGAGGGGAGATTTCCCCCTTAATGTTATTATACCTTGCCACTATATTGGTAAAGTTCTGTGCCATTTTCCTTTATGTGTTCCCTTTTCTTTCTTTCTTTCTTTCTTTCTTTCTTTCTTTCTTTCTTTCTTTCTTTCTTTCTTTCTTTCTTTCTTTCTTTCTTTCTTTCTTTTCTTTTCTTTTTTGGTTGATTGCTTCTTTCCATCCTCTGACTATCCTCCAAGCACAAGGCATGGTGGGGAACTTTTATCACATTTTCTTTTTCTTTTTTCTTTTTTTCCGTTTTCTTTTCTTTTCTTTATTTCTTCATTTCTTTATTTCTTTATTTTTTTTTACTGTGGAAACCAAGGAGGGTTTGTTTAATTAGACATGGCTGATCTCTCCTTGTTTCGATATTGCTGTTGGTGTTATTTTCCTATCTTATATTCTGCTAACTTAAAAGGAATCCCTAAATTCCTACCATGCCCTTTTATAAGCAAACAAACAGGGATGAAACAGGAGAAATGGGGGCCTGAGGAAGCGTACTTGTCCACGGGAGCTCTCCTTAAAATCAGACAATTAGACTTTAAGGTGCCACAATGTTTTTGTCCTCTTTGTTTTTCATTTCATTTCCTTTCATTTTTGCCTGCACGCTAGCACAGACAGCCATGACTACCTCTTCTAAAACTACTTTATAAATCAATTTTCTCCAATAATATCCCTCCTGGGTATTAAGTGACATCAAGAAATTGAGCCTGCACTTCCCTGCGTCAACTCTATTCTTCTTACCTTGTTACATTAACATTTCAGCATCATGCATATTCTATGTCATGCATGTTGCAAGTCAGTGTTCACATTAGGGAAAGACAGCTTACTAAGCTGCCACTACACATATGACTTGCACACAGAGATAAAATTAGGCATTGCCCTGCTACTTTGATTATACTTTTGTGATACAGAAGTAAGATCAGGACAATTGATCTTCTGTAACGTTTTGAACAAGTAGTGTTGTACCATGAGAAATCATAGCAAAGCAGCATGCCCAGAAGCCAAGGAGCATGGGATCCAATAAGTTAAACTATCTCAACAAGGATCTAGTATATGGGCAGGGCTGGTGCTAGTTTTTTTTTGCGCCCTAGGCAAGGGGCGGGAGGGTGGGGCGGGCGGAGGGCAGGGGCGCAGGTGGTGGCAAATGGTGGGGGACAGTGATGGGTGTGGGGGTGTGCGGTGGCGGGCATGGGGGGGCGGCAGGCAGATGGCGGTGGACAGCGATGGGTGGCTGGTGGGGGGTGGGGGGACAGAGGCAGTGGCCAGCGGTGCGGGGGCGGCAGGAGGGCGGCAGGCTGCCCAGCGCCCTCTCTCCATTTTGGCGCCCTAGGCAACTGCCTAGTTCACCTTAATGGAAGCGCCGGCCCTGTATATGGGCTAGAGTCATGCCCAAAAATCTCCTGCAGGGTGACAGTTTTGTTTCATATGTCAACAGTTGGTACCGAATGACTTCAAATAGGTTTCATGGCTTCAAATAGGTTTCACAGCATCTAGAATTTTCCAACAAATACAGAACCTTGCTCTGCTATGCTGCGAGATTCTTGAACTTGTAGCATTAAGTAACTTTCAAAGTTATGTCACTTTCTTATCAACTTTGTTCTACCACTGGATATATCCCCACTCTATTTCCTTCGATCCCATACTTACATTGTCTAATCAGGCACCTACAGGGTCCTGAGGTTTTGATGTCCAGAGGAACAAGGCTTCTAATTAGCAGACCTTTGCAATCCTTGTGGGTTTTTCCCCTCCTGTGATGCATACTTAATCTTGTGATCCATATTATCTCTGTAAAAAGGACACTGTAACTCTACAAAGTCTTCGTTTTACTCCACAGGATCTATAAATATTTTAATGCAAGTCTAGGTTCAATCATCAATCAAAGTACAGTGGACCTTTGTATAACAAACAGTTTATATAACATAAAATCTGTACAACATAAAAAACTCCAAAGATAGGGGAAATTTGCTTAACATAATCACCTATGGGGAGAATGTGTACAACATATAAATGGGATTACTCCATTTTAAATGCATGCCTATGGGAATTTGTATAAAGGAAAATTTGCTTAACATAATTTCATTTGAAACGAATTAATTCTTTTATACAAGGTAGCACTGTAACTAAGTAGGTCAACCTCCCCACTCCAATCACCAAGCAGTTCAACCACTTCACCCCATTAAATAAGTAGTTTAACCACTTTACTTCAAGTAACTGCCTAACTAAACTACTTTACTACAGTTCTCAAAGCAACTAAGTAGTTCAACCACCCCACTCCAATGAACAAGAAGTTTAACCACTTCACCGCAATTGAATAAGTGGTTCAACCACTTTACTTCCAGTAACTGTGTAATTAAACTACTATGTTACAGTGCTCAAAGCAACTTAGTTCATCCACCCCACTCCAATAACCAAATAGTTTAACTACTTCACCTCAATTGAGTAAGTACTTCAACCACTTTAGCTCAAGTAACTATGTAACTAAACAACTAAGCAAGAAGATGAATGGCCCATAGAGTACAGGAGAACTGCATTCCAGTCTTCAAGACTGACTTTTGTCGAGGAAGGAGAAAATCCCGTCACTAGCACAAGACTGACACGCCAGGATTGGGCTGGTGATCAGCTGCGTATGTCACCACAGCAATTACAAGAATTGAGTGATTCAATACATACACATCTAAGGCTATAGTAGTTTGGTAGACCTTCTGGAATGAAGGAGGAGAGGAGAATTTCTGAATCCTCCACGCCGGAAGGAGGTACAACACCTCTAGACATTGTGGGCGCGAGCACAGCTACAAGAGAGTATAGTGCATTCCTGGGAGCCACTTCAGCAGCAGACGTTACAGATCTGGGAGGATGAGAAGTTGTGGGGGAAGCTCCAGCAGCTGATGTCACAGCCACGGGAGATGTTGTGGGAGGAGCTGAATATGGGAGTGAAGGTGCTACAGTGACAATGCTTGTTACCAGAGACACTGATACTAGGTTGGGAGACTAAGGTGGTTACTTCACGTCCTTCCTCGAGCCAAGGTGAACTTGCCTCCGTGTTGAAATCAGTTTTCAACATGGATTGAGAAGTGGATTGAAAAGATTCCTGAGCTCCAGGACGGGAATCTCTCACCCCGCTTGGAGCGCACTTCAGGGGGCGTGGTCAGGGTGAAATTGGATTGACCCCACAAGGACGTGAGGTTCCATTCCTTTGAACTCGGATTGACCCCACAAGGACGTGAGGTTACGTTCCTTCGAACCAGTCTCCAGTGGGGCCGCAAACTGCAGCGAGAGGGACGTGAAGTATCAGCCTTACTGACAAGGAGCAGAGGCAGAGCCCATCCACTCCCTCATCCAGATTATACACTACCAATTCAACCACGAATCCGAGCTCCCCAGCAACCCATTCACCTACCAGCAGCAACTCCCCCACCACCACCACCGCCAGCACCGGTCCAACAACCCATCCAGCCAAGGGCACCAATCTGACCTCTCGTTCAGCCAAGGGCTCCAATCAGACAACCCTTTCAGCCATGGGAATCCTCTCCCCCCTCCTGCTCCTGTTCAACCACAGCCAGGCCAACCACAACAGAATGAAATTGCCCAATGCTCAAAAGCTTTGACTAACTTGTAACAGCAATAGAGACTTGTGGACTATCAGCTAAATAAAGATGCAGCTGACAAAGCAGAAGAGGAACAGAGGGAGGAGGCCAAGAGAAAAGCAGAAGCTAGATTGGATCCAAGGACCTATGATAGAAAGACATTGCCTATTTTCAGGAGTGGTGATTGTCCTATGACGTTTCTTCAGAATTTTCAAAGGGCCTGTCTAGACATAGCAGCCCCACTTGAGATTTGGGTCCACCTTTTACATGCCCAAGTGTCAGGATCTTTGGCACAAGTTTTGGCAGAAGTCCCAGATGTGACTTGGGATCAACTTTTAGTGATAATACATTGTAGGTTCACCTACACCCCAGAGGATTTGCACCTGGGGAAATATATCCCCCCTTGCCCCCCCATAAATATGCCACTGGCTGCAGGATACCCTGCAATCTTCCTCTTTTTATAAAAAAATCAATTTAATTTTTATCGCTGCACCAATTCTAGTGCTATGTCAGTTCAAAGCTTACTTAAACAAATTAAATATTAAAATGTGAGTGGATTGGGGGAAATTCCTTTTGCTACTTCTACTACTACTGTTTTCCCCTAGTTACACAAAGACTTGTGGTTCTTGCTCCCATGACCACTCCCTGAAAACTACCTTTCATGAGAACATGGATGGCACCCTCCCTGCTGGAGGCTCTGGAGGTTGGAGAAAGCAGGGTGGCTGGTCTTCAGAGTGAGGAGGAGGAGGAGGAGCTGCTGATCACCTGACCACCCACCTTTACCCCCCAGGCTTCGCTGATTGGAAGGCTGAGATATACCCCCACCCACCGACACACACTCCCACCTATTAAAAACATGAGGGTACATTTTTCATGAGGACTCTCACACTAGCACATGTTGCTTTATTAATTCTATAATTCCTGAACTGGCTCCCAGTTTAATTCAACCAGTTGCACCCTCACAGGGTGAAAGAGCATGAATTCATTTAGTGATTTAGCCTTCTTTGATGGCTGTTCTGGTCTCATAGATGGCCGTTGCCTCAGCACAGTCCAGCTCTCGTACAAGACTGGAAAGGGCAAATGCTCTTTAAGCTTGTCAGACCTTTGAGAATTACATTTTAGGCCCAAGGTGCAGTCGTTATTAGGATGTGATCTCAACCTCTTTCTGTTTACCTTTGTCTCCTCTTTCCAGCCATTTAAAGAGAAACACTGAAAGGTAACTGCAATCCCAAGGATTCTGTGCCCCTTCTGGGTAAGCATTTCTTTTCCTTGAAAACATGGGAAATGCTAATTGCTGCCACCTAAACAGCAGCTAAACCAAGTGCTCCCACCCTTTGCAAGCTCAGGTCAACAGTTCTAGGGCTTTGCAGTCGTTCTGAGATCAACTAGGTGGTTCATGGGTGCTGCCCATCTTATTTATTTATTTATTTATTTATTAAATGTATATACCGCTCCATCTAGCTACATGGCTACTCTGGGCGGTTTACAAACTGAACAGAAATCAAAACCATAAACAGTAGAATACAATATCATAGGTAAGCACAAGTATATAGATAAAAACACAATAACTAGTAAACAATATATAACAAAAACAGAACAGGAGCAAGATGGGCTACAGATAAAAACAAAATAAAAACATAATAGTAATCATTATTAGAACAGATTAATATCTGGGGAAAGCCTTTTTAAATAGCCACATCATTAGATGCTTCTTAAAGACTGGGAGGGAAGGTGCCAGACAGATCTCAGGAGGAAGTTGGTTCCAGAGCTGAGGGGCCGCCACTGAGAAAGCCCGATTTCTCATCAAAGATTTACAGGCCTCCTTCAGTGATGGCACCCTCAGATGTCCTACCTCAGATGACTGGGTGTTATGGGCAGTACTTTGCAGCAGGAGCCATTCTGCCAGATAGCAAGGTCCTAAACCATCTCTTTCTCCCTTTTCATTACTGCGTTTATCCCCTGATGCTGCAGTGTTCCACCTCTATGCGCTTGGCATCTCTACTGGTACCTTTCCCAGTGTACAGTGCACAGTGGCAGTCATGTGGAGAAACCCATATGGTTTTTTTTCTCTCTCTCTCCACCCCTCCAGGTATTACTGGTTTGTATTGGAACACATCTGGATTACCCCCTCCAAATAGGCTTCACCAAAACACTGTGAGGCAGATTTATGAGTAGCACAGTGTGAGGTGCAAGTCCTCTGCTCCTGAGAGGCTTAGAAGGCCGTTTGGTTACCTTAGTCTCCACCTACAACAGACCAGAAGAAGCTGGTTTGTGTTGTACCTGAGTACACCATATTATACTGCTCAACAGCAGGAAAATTCCACTAAAGGAAAAACTTACAGTGAAAGCAAAAAAGTATAGTTGAAGCTCTTCTCTAAAAGGCAAGGAGATTCAGAGAATAGATGACCCTCCACCCCATCCATCTGCACTCAATACATGGGCATATGGTTGGAGTCTTCATCCACACTGGGAGAAAGTCTTGTCGTAGGTAAGCAGAGTTCTTTTCTCTGTAGAGAATTAAAGAGTGGCACTCACCACTAGTGTTTACATGTGCTAGGAGTTAAGGTACAAGAAGATGCATCAGTGTGTCCATGTTTTCACTAAAGGCCGAGTGGAAGGTTGATTTGTGATTTGTATTTGCTTTCTATGGTGGGGGATAGGTCCAACAATAACTTCAAACTTGTTAACTTTTTGGAAAGTGTATTTAAATCTTCTTGAGCCCTGTGATTTAGAGAAATCTATAAATGATTTTCCCCCCTGTAAGAATAAATTTTGAATGTCAGTTATTTTGAAACTGAAAAAGATCTATGTATAATAAGAGTAAGAGATATTTTCCTCTTGATATGCAGAAGTGCATAAGTCTTCTGCAGTGATTGGTGGAGAGTATTAAAAACTGATGATCAATCGAGCTATAAATTTGCTATTGCAAAGATGCAGCTCAGGATGCAACCACACAATAAGGGAAATGTAAATTCACTCACATTCGTTTGCTGAAAAGTTGAATTGGGGATTTCAGGTTTTCCTCAGGTCTCTCCAAAATAACTGTAGAGTTTGAGAAGAAGCCTTTTTTAAAGTTTAAGTGTAGCAATGTAATATAAATTTAAATGGCTATTTTAAATCAACTGAATACTTCCAGCACAGATGTTAACAAAACCATATATAGGCATTATGTATTATTATAAATAATATATAATCACACACACACACACACACACACACACATGTCTGTAAACGCTCTTTCCATGCTTTTACCTGGGTATTGTTCTTTCTTTCTCCATTTTTATCTCTGGAATTACTCTTCAAGGACTCTAAATGAGCCTGATGTCTTTATCAAATTGTGAAGTAAGGGGATTATGAGTGCAGTCTGTCAGGAGCTGCAGCTGGCCTTTCAGAAATCAAAGAAGTGCAAATTTAGCATTCCATCCCCCTTCATGCCTTAGCAACCTCCCATCCATGGCCTGAAGAGCAAGAAGCCATTAATTAAAACTCATCTAGATTCTTAGAGTAACATTGCCCCAGATTAGATAAAATAATTTAGTCTGGCCAGCCTCCTGCTGCATATAGTGGAATTCCAGAGTATTAGTCTTCAAAAAAAAGTGACACTTAAAAGGACTTCAAACAAATCCAATAAACCAAATGGTAGGAAGTTCTGTGCAAGACAAGGAAATGGATTTTGTTGGATCTACAGGAAGTACTGGGGAAATATTTTACGTCTTGCCCCGAACTGCATGATTCGTCATTACTTATAGCAGGAGAATAATCACTAATTAATTAATTAAAAATGAACTAATTTTAAATTAATTTTTGCTCATAAGGTTCCTATACGGCACCAAGGCCTCATGGCTTCATGTTGTTGCATGGTAGCTAAGCTAGTGGCAGGACAGGCCAAAGCTGCCCTTCTCCTTGCTCCTCCGGGACACACGTTCTCCAGCAGAGCTTTTTCCCATTCACATGCTGTGGCACACGCAGTGGCATGAAAAACAGGATGAGTCTTCCACGGGTGCCATGCCATCCCCAATGCAGGAATGTGCATGGGGCGGGGGGGTCAAAGGGGGTGGGAGAGCAGAAAGTGAGAATAAATTGGGGACTCCAGTGGAATGTGCTTAAGGCCTCCGAAGGCTGCATGAACCCCATAAGCTGGAGATTGGCCACCATCTGCATCTCGGATACCTGCATATGCACAGGGCCAGTGCTAGGTTTTTTGCTCCCTAAGCGAGGGGCGGGGGTGGGGTGGGCAGCAGGGGACAGGGCAGGAGGCAGCACAGTGGTGGTGGGGCAAGGCAGAGGCAGAGGGTGGGGTGGGGGACAGTGGGGCGGGGGACGGCGATGGGCACAGGGGCGGAAAGCAACAGTCATAAGGGGTGGGTGGCGATGTGCATGGGGGTGGCTGGGGGTGGTGACGGGCGGCTGGCAGGCGGTGGGGGGACGGACGGTGGTGGCCAGCGGCAGGGGGGTGGCAGGGGGCAGCAGGCTATCCAGCACCCTCTCTCCATTTTGGCGCCCTAGACAACTGCCTAGTTCGCCTTAATGGAAGTGCCGGCCCTGCATATGCACATTCCCTCTTAGTGTTTGTCACCCTTGGCGGTGCCTCTGACTCAAAGCTGTGCAATAAACTACATGTGGTTCCCTCTCCTCTTCTACAAAGCAACAGCTGATGAGGAGGCTAATGGTCTCCTATGTCCCAAGAGAGGGGTGGGGTCATTCTCCCCAAGAACAAAGGCACCCCACGTTCCCCCTGAGCATCGGGCACAATTTCACATAGAGCTTACTGTATCCATTCAGAACCACTGTTTGCTTTAGAATCCTGATTTCTTCTGGAAGCCTCCGTAGAAGCACCTTTTAAATACCTGCCACACACAACTTGGCATGAAAAAAAAGACTTTCATTTTCCAGCGATTCCCTTCCCTCCCTTCCTCTGGCACAATGGAAGGGACCTGTGAGCAGCAAAATGGCCTCGGGTCCTGAGAAAGAACTGGAAAAGATCTGCAGATGATTATTTTAAATATTTTATTTATGGCCCTGGTCCCATGTCCCTTTAAAAGCAATTTAAATTACTAGATAAACTGTGTCTAAAAATGCCATCCCCACAGCCACCGGGCTTTTTGAAAAAATAAAAAGAAAAAGAAAACCCGGTAATGCTCCCTTAAGTGAGGTTTCTAAGACTTACCAGAGAGGTAGGGAATTTTTTGCCTCGCTTTGAAAATCCAGCTTTTAAGGAGGCAGATGCCGTGGGACCACGCAGATGATCCGGGTTTCTTTTTCTTTCTTTTTTCATAGCACCGACCAGCTGTTCCTGGGGCCGATCGGCACTGTTTTTTAAAATTTCTCTCCACCATTGGAGTAACAGGAAGTTCTATCGGGTCCTACAAGCATTAATTTTCCCCAGCCAAGTGGTCCGTTTTTTTTTAAAATGCTAGTGTCACCTGCTGGCCAAGGCGGCTGAACTGCACTTTAAAATAAAAAAAACAGCTTTGGACGGGGGAACTGTCCCACATATTAAATCACATGATGGGATGAAGAGGAAAAGCCGGACCTTCAGAAGATCAGGATTGAAACCCAGGTGTGACCATGGCCTATCTGTTGCTTTTGGTAATTAATACACATTTTCCTTCAAGGAGCTCATGAAAATGTATTTGCTCTTAGGAACCCATCAGGAAGCAGGAGAATATGATCATCTGAGCTGTAAATACTGAGTAAATATCTGATGCTAGAGATTTTTGACTGCATAGCCAAGTTGTTTCTCTCCAACCTGTTTTACTCTTGAGAGAAGAGGAGGAAGAGGAGGAAGAGGAGGTAGTAAAGCAAATGGGACCCTCATTTGGGAAGTAAACAAAGCCCAACTGGAATCCAGGGATTGACATTATCAATCTAAATTTCTTCTTCCATTGAATCTCTAGGGAGAGATATTTCTATGGCGAATGGGATGCAGGGATAGCGTGGGGTGGGTGGGTGAGGAGACAGAGATGTCAGGATACGGAGCGGAAGGAGAACGAGAAAGTATTTCCTTTGGCAATTCTGTTTCCCTTTCTCGGGGGGGGGGGGGGGCGGGGGGGGGACTGTTTTCTTCATTTGTTATCCCAACTGACAAGTACAAGCACTTTGGGCCCTAACTGGATGTGAACATTGTCAGAAGGAATTTGGGCTAAAGGGAGGCATCTGCAGCTCTGTTCCAATTGCGCTCAGCGCCGAAGCCACATTTGCCCATGTGGCAGGGTGGCTGGTGGGCAGACACCAGCGCAGATGGGAACTTCACATACTGTACGCATCATGACCAACTATAAAAAGAGTCACAATGAATCAGTGGTTACACAGCAAGTCTCCTTGGAACCTTCACATCCAATTTCAATCTAGCTGACATCCATAGCTTACAGTGAGCTTTTGTGTTAAAGCACTGGTACAGTATTAATGCAGGAGTGGAGCAGCTCCAGAGTGCCTTGGTGCAGATTTAAGCACTGGCCTCAGCCAGTTGTTCTGAAGATGGGGGCGGTCGGTGAGGAGGCGGCCATCGGAAGGAGAAGGGGTGGGAAGGGAGTGACAACATTCTTGGAAGGGGAAACCAAAGATGTGATGGGAGACCATGAAAAAGCAATGCTCTGCTCTGCTTCAAAGCTTTCATCTCAGTAGACAGGTGAGGAGAAAAACAAAATTAAAGAGGGGCAAAAACAATTAAAGCAAACAGCTTAAGTTTCCTTGAAAGGTGAGTCAAAGAAAAGCCACTGTGGGGTAAACTGACAAGCTGGAATGAGTTGACTTGATGGTGCACTGCTCCAGTAAAGGTTTGACGGTAACAGCACGAGCTTTCTGAAGTGAAGTATTATGAAAAGGTAAATTATGTTTTGTATTCATGACTGAAAGCATTTTATTTTAAAGCTGACGCTGTCAAGGTGGAGATGCTAGCTTTATGTACCAGTGCCTCTAGCCTTGCAATGTGAGTGAGGCAACATGACAGCTTGTAATAAGTAATTTTTATACAGTTGCATTTATCACTCAAGTAGGCTTGGCAATATTAAACATAGACCTTAAAATGCTGCAGAAGCGAAGGACGGGAGCTGGAGGCCATGAGAGAGAGAGAGAGAGAATGTGTGTGTGTGTTCAACTTTTCTTTCTCTGCTCTCTTGAAGCTTGTTTCGGTTAATGTAGCACTTTTTAAAATATGCACCGAAAGGGTTCCAAATTGTTAATATTTCACTAAAAGGTTAGGAATGGAATGACCCCATTTAAGTCAAAGGAAGTTGATTGAGGCTTTAATGAATTAGACATTGCTACCATTTCCCAGCGAAAATCAATTGTTTCAATTAACAGATTTCCACCATAACAAACATTTAGAGAAGGCCCCAAGTTTCATATCTAGCTGTCCCTCTCACCATTCTTACAGGTTTCCTTTTCTCATTAAAATCACAGATTTGCAGAGTGCACAGGGAACTAACCACTTGGTTGCATCTGCAATAAAATATGGGAAGTGAATGTGTGATTTTGCTCTTTGTTCAGCCTCTTACCTTTCTCCTTTACTAGGTACTGTATTAATTGTGGTCTAGCCCCTGAGAACAAGAGTCATAACCATATAGACCTGCACTGCTAAGACTAATAAAATGACATCATGATTGAAGCTTGAAACGGTTGGCAGCCCTATATTTGCACAATTCTGGTGACACCCACTTTTCTCATGCTCCACTCAGTTTCTCCCCAGCACTGCATCCTTTTGAGGTGCAGGGTTCTTCTGCACCCAAAACCTGATCCATCCAGTTCTAGCTGAATTCTTTTGTTCTGGCTCAGCCTGGAGTCCGGCATTTTAGAGTACACACGTTCTAAAACACAATCAGCTGAAATGCACACATTTGGGGTGGGGAGGGGGCATACAGACATAGTTTATTCAACGGAAAGAAACAGGTGGAATCATATATATGCAAACAGCAGAAGGAAACCAAAAGCATTCCAGCCCCGAGGGCGCACAGGTCATTCTTTAAGGGTTGGTTCACACACAGGCATTTACATCTCGAAACATGTCTACACGGAGTGATGTGAAAGGCCTCTCTGGGGCATAAGATTTGCAGAGGCTTATTCATGCAATCTAATCATCAAGGAGTATGGCTATCATGAACTGAAAGGTATGTCTTTATAACCCTTTAATGTGGGGATCTGGGCACTTCTGCACAATGTACAGTATTTCATTCATTCATTTCATAAACCTTTCATGGCATTTAAAAGAGGATATAAATACAAATAAATAAAACAGACAGGACAGCACCACATTTAGAATATGTCCCACCTTGGAAACCTCAGTGTAATTCACAAGGGATAGCTTTTTAAAACAGCATCAAGGTAATCTGCCACCTGGGCGGTGACTGATTCAGAAGTGTCCTCAAGAAGGAGGCCCATATGTCCATCAGGGGAGGCAGGGAGCTCAAGTAATATTTGGCCGAGAAAATGTTTACGTAACTTACTATAAGCCGGGCAGTGGCACAGGATGTGGGCAACCGTATCGGGTTCTATATGGCAACGTTTACAGATCCTATGTGAAAGGAGTAGGCTTTGATATCTTCCAGACAGGACTGAGGATGGGAAAATGTTAAATCTAGCTAGCATGAATGCACGCCTCTTGATGGGGTTTACTAGTTTGTAGAAGTAACATAAATTGTGACCGCCCACAGGGGATAGATTGAAGTAGCATGGGGAGCAAACACGGTTTAAGGTGGAGGTAAGTGATTGTGCAGTATTTCATTGCTACCCTGGCTACACATAATGCACTTCACCCTTGCAGTGAGCCAACATATGTATCAGTTAATTTGCTATTTTTCTGTATATCGCACCTTTCTATTGTGTTTTTAAGGTAGCTTCCAAAAGCTACAGGTCTATCTATATGGTAGAAAGAGAATAATTTTGGATAAGTCATTTATGTCACTGCACTGCCTGTGTGCTGGCTTTATATCACACTACCTTCTATTTGTAAGCTTCCTTCACCACCACCACCTGAATTTTGCCAGCATCTCTCTCCCTTATCTTGGTAAATTCATTAAAAATAAAAGAAAGACTAGCTGACTGGAAAAGGCAATCAGACAGGGAGGCAGGGCAATGCATGTCCCTGCACAGCTCCTGATTGGCCAGCACCAGGGAAAAGGAATGATGACAAATTAAAGACTACTTCCGGGTTGGAGTTTAGCCCCACGTGAGGTAAGGCAAGGTTATGTCAATGGGTGATTTCATTTCAGAGGGTGAGTCCAAGTTCTGAAGAGCAGCTGTGCTGCCGTGATTCATTTTGAAACCAGACCCATTCCAAAATGAAAGGCCCATGGCTCCTGTCAATCAATCCAGCAGCAATTAATTGGCTTCAATTTCAAAAAGAACCATACCTCTCTGTCTTTTCCCCTCTTTTAGTCTAAAAGCCATTAGTGCAGTCATGTTACAATTTACTGTAAGTCTGCAGGAATGTGCTGGGAGTGGGCTGGGAGGCCTGTTGCTATCAGCAGTCATGTTTGTACAGTATGCTGTTTTAGATCTGTTCAACTGTGATTAAATGCAATATTTTATCCTTTCTCTTAGCAACACCTCAGAGCAAAGTCTTGAGCCTCTAAATACCAGTTGATGAGAAAAAAAAGGCTGGGAGACTTGCAATTAGAGATGGGCATGAAACGAACTATTAGTTTGTTTCCTTATTTGTTATTCATTTTGTTACGTAACAAAATGAATAATGAACCTAGAGGTCAATTTAAAACAAAACAAACTGAACTGGAAAACATGGTTCGTTTCAGTTTGTTAATGGCTGTGTGCAATGGAAAGAGCTGTTTTTAAACGTTTAAAACCGATGTGAAACACTTCGAAAACTATCCAAAATTACTTATTATACCTATTAGGTTGATGCCAGAGATTTAAAACATCTAAAATGTGTTTTTAAAGAGATCTTTTTTCCATCTGGTCTGGGGCAGTGGGACGCCTGCGCACAGGCAAATGGATTAAATTGTGCAAAGCAGTTAAAAACGAATAACGAACCAACAAACCAATGAAATGAATTTTTTGAAAAAAATAATTAAAAATGAAATGAAACTAACCAAAGCCTTAAACGAAACAAAAGGAAAGGAAACACCATGTTTTGAGTCATGCCAATCTCTGCTTGCTACTAATTCTGATCTCTAGGTCCCTGCACTTGTGCTGTTCTGTTAGAGGGCTTTTAACCATAATTTCAAAACTCTGTAATAAGGTCATTGTTATAAATGTCCACAGTTCATTGCCAGAATTACGAGGAGCCAAAAAGCATGGCTGTCTTACAAAGTTCTACTTCCCAGTAATCTCTTCATAAAAAGAAAAAGAAAAAGAAAAAGAAAAAAGTAAGAATCCTGTCAACACTAGCCTTTTAACAGCCAGCCCATTCAATGGAAGTTTTGTTTGTATGTCTCAGAAAGATACAGTTCAGTGTACATTTTTTTCACATACTAAGTTGTTGTCCTTGATGGAAACTCCAGTGCCATGCAAGGAAACTAAGGCAGTTCCTGATTCACAACCCCTCTGTGGATGCAACACCAGAGAACAGGACAAGCAGAAATGATACTCCGGATAAATGAGAGGCTTTTGAACATCCTGCGAGATGGGGTGAGGTTTCTTTCGGCATCACGTTTGAGAGAAGAAACCACAAATTAATCCAACCATAATGATGCAGAGAGCATCAACTTGGCTTTTGGGTCATCTGGGGCAACTTTCTATAACATCTTTAGAAAATACTGCTCATTTCTAAATGGTTATTTTCTTGAAATGTCATGGAGTTGCAGTGCTTCTATAATCGGTCTATTAAAAATGATGCTTAATAGCAAAGACAAGCAACCTCTGTAATTCCTTCAAAACAGATATCCACCTTTTTTATTGGTGGTAGGAGTTCAGTGTCTTGTACCCACTTAACCACTCAGGAGCAGAAAGCCAATGTGCTCGTGGTATTGATTCACAATGGCATCCCCCCAGGGTATTTTTATCATCAACAGCAATTCCTGTCCTTGAATCTCTCTGTTTATTCTTTCACACTTTTGGATGTCCTGCAAAGGGAACAATGGTATGGGAAAGGGGGGGGGGTTCAAACTTAACAGGAATCTCATAACATGATATCTCTGATTATCCTTGCTTTGTCTGGAGTTGGGAGAGGAAATGCAAAGATATTAAAAGAAGAATTTTTGAAAGATACCAGTCATGTTTATGCATTGGTCTTCAAAAATTCTAGTCCATTTATTACTCTTTGACTTTTTAAAATGTGCCATTTAATTTGCTTTTCATTCAGCTGTTGCTTTGATCTGATTATTTTTGCATTGTGTTTTAATATTAAAACAGTTTGTTGTCTTTTTAGTGATAGCTATTGCTTTAATTGCATCATGCAATTAAAGCTATTGCTTTAATCACATTATCTGGCCTCAGTACTGCCAGAAAAGGTCGGATAAAAACCAGAGATGGGTACAAAATGGAAAAAAATGTGTTTTGTTCCATTTCATTTCATTCCTCCATGATTCATTTCGTTTTGTTAGAAATATTTTTTTAAATTGTACAAAAAATGAAACAGTAAAGAATTGATTCGTTACTATATAAAATGGCTCCCCTGTGTCCTTCCTTGGACTATCCCCTTTAAGCCCTCCAAATATTGAGAAATTTGGGGTTGAGGGGGCTGAGTCATTCAACTTCAAAGGGGGTACCCTAGAAAAAGCATTTCTAATTGCAATGTTATGTGCTTGGAAATAGTGAACCCAGGCAGCTAGCAGTGTGGAAATTATAGGGGAGCGTCCTCAAGCTCTCCCCTTGAGGCACTCCTAATTTAGAGAGGTTTGGGGTGCAGGGGGTCAAGTTATTCAACTCCAAAGGAAAAAAAAACATTCATAATTTAAAGTATTTGAAAATACTGATCCCCAGGCACCTAGCAGCATGGAAAATGCAGTGGAGCTTCCTCAAGCTCTTCCGTTTAAGCCCACCAAGGCACATTGGGCTGTATCAGAATTGCACTCCACCAGGCAGGCAGGCAGGCAAGCAAGAATTAAACATCAGGCTTGGACTATGTGACCCTCAGGTATGAAGAGAGAGAGTGAGTGGAACTCCCTTGAATGACCAAGGTATATAAGACACCTCTAAGTCCAGGGCAGCTCTTACAAACATTGTGGGTCATTTCAGACTCTCAGGTGTGAAGGGAGAGTGTGGATCTCCCTGGCATCATCAAGAAGACCAAGGCAGGTATTAGAAATAAATGGGTCTTTCAGATCCATAACATGCAGGCAGGCTAGCAGGCCTGCCAGAATACTCCAGTTAGGAATAATGGAACAGGAGGGCTCCAGTTCTATTTTGTTGGTTTTTTGAAATGGGGCCATGATTAAGAGGGATGGCTGGGTGCATTCTTATTGTTCCAGCTGAGAATTGGGGAACTGGTACTGGTTGGTGCTGGGAATAACAATGTGCTGGGAATAACAATGTGGGTGGGTGGGAAGGAATGTAGTTTTAAGGGAGTAGGAGGGGATAAGATATATAAAATATAATAAAGAATTCCCAAAATCCCTCCCCTAATAAAACCCTCACAAAAAGAACAGAAAAGCAGTACACAGAACACACAGTACACACACATACACAGAGAGAAAGGCTTTCTCTTCCACACACACAAGTCACTTTCTCTTTGCCAACTCACAAAACACACAAAGGCAGCTTTGAGCACGTAGGGACAGCAGAGGTGAAGCTAGCCCAGCTGTAGGACAGCAAGCTAGCAGTACTGCGAGAGCCAACTGTAACTCTCCTCACTGACAAAGAAAATGAAGCCAGCCAGCCTCTTATATACCCTAGTCGCAACAGGCAGTTAGAAACCACACCCAACCTCCACCCAACCTCAAAAAACAGCACTTTAAAATGGATTCCTATGGGCACCTCCTTTAGAGTTGAATAACTTGACCCCCTATGCTCCAAACCTCTCCAAATTGAGGGTGCTTTAAGGGAGGAGATTGTGGAAGCTCCACTGTAACTTCCATGCTGCTAGATGTGTGGGATCAGTATTTTCAAACACATAACATTGCAATTAGAAATTTTTCTGGGGGTATCATCTTTCAAGTTGAACAACTTGGCCCCCTGAGCCCCAAATCTCTCCAAAGGTTCACACCAAATTTGGTGCCTCTAGGACCCAGGGGAACTATTTTACAGCAAAACAAATCAGTTCATTTTAAACAAAAAAATGCCATTTTGTTTCATTACTAACAAAATGCTGCTTCCCCATTTCATTTTGTTTTGTTTTGTTTGGTGCCCATCCCTAATAACAACCAAAAGAATACATTTTCCAAGATATATCTTTGCCTGCCCCGCTGTCTGAGATAATTTTACTATGTTGCCTGGCACTATCCCCACTCCCAAAAATAAGTGTTGGTTCACCCTTATGCCATGAGAACCTGGGACTACTTCTCTATCAAACTCTTCAGGAGATCTTGGTCCAAAAATATTACCTACACCACAGGGATGTTGTGAGGATAAAATGGAGGACAGGTATGTTATCATACGTTGCTTTGAGTTCATTGCCAAAAATGTATGTCACTAATAAATAAATATTCTGAAGACCTTTTGATAGCCATTTTCAGAGACTACAGAAAACAATGAATTGAAAGTGTCGTGGTAGTGACCATAAGATTTTTTTTTAAATAAAAGAAACATAAGACCAATTACAGTCTTAAGGTAAATTGTATCAATAATCCAAAGCAGTGATCCATGAGAAGATATGGACTCTTTCCCTGTCCATGCCATGTTTTGGTACCTTGGGAATATTATTTTGTTTTGTTTTGTTTTTTGTCATAGTTTCTCTACCCTTTAATGCTCCACACTACACATGGACATGGAGCGGCAAAATTCTCGTTTCTGTTTTCTGTTATCGTTATCGTTACGTAACGGGTAACGGTAACGAGAATTACTCCGCTCCAGCTCAAACCCGACCCGAAAAAAGGAAAATTGGCTCTGGTTTATCGTTGTCTTTCCTGGCATCACAGGCTCGCGAGATGCCATTGCCAACAAGCAGCACAGAAAAAAAGTTTTAAAAAGTAAAAAAAAAAAAAAAAAGATTCCCGGTCAAAAAGGCAGGCGAAAATATGCCTGCCTGAGTGAGGGCAACTACCAGAGGGGTGGTTTCTGGGGGGGGGGGGTTCCCAGCCTTCCTCCCCCCTCCTTTCCTGGGCTGTCTCTATGCCATGCGGTGGTGGTGGGGATCCAAAATGGCGACCACAATATTTATTTTTAAATCGTGGTCAAAAAACCCACTAAAGCACAACAGAAACATGTGAAAATTAGGTATTTTAACTGCCTGAATTTTTATAGTAGCAGCAGTGGGTTTTTCTTGCAATAAAATGTCTCCATTGATTTTATTTTATTTTTATTTTTATTTTTATTTTTTTACACCTACGCATGTGCAATGATGGGCTGGCCATGGGATGGGACCATGCAAATTTTTGGAGCCATTCCACCAATCGCATGGCCAGGTTTTGACTGCGACGTCTGGATGTGCCAGAGGGCATAAAAAGCCCACTAACCCTAACCCTAACCCTAACCCTAACCCTAAAGCCAGTACACTGTCCTTCTTAGTGTGTCAGAGGCACCCAGAGGTGCAGCCCACTAACCCACCCTAACCCTAACTGTAACCCTAAGCCTAGCGCTTACACTAACCCCAACCCTAAGCATAACCTGTACGCTAGTACACTTCCCTTCTTAGTGAGTCAGAGGCACCCAGAGAAGTGCCTCTGCCACTTACCCCAACCCTAATAATATATTGTACGGTACGCGCTAATCACTAAACGCTTCCCTTCTTAGTGGGTCAGACTAGAGGCACCCAGAGAGGTGCCTCCCAGAGCCCACTTACCCCTCCGCCACCCCCACCCCCAACCCCAACCCTAAATGACAAACGACAAACGGAAACGACAAATTTTTGAAAATTTCCGCGACAAACGGAAACGACCCGAAACGGACCGGTTCCGACAAACGACAACTCAAAACGTGATTTTTTCTGGTTGTGCCCATCTCTACTCCACACTACTGTATGAGAAAGACAGCTATACAGATTTGCATGAAAGTTTGAGTTAGTATGTTAATGTCAATAAAAGAGGTATAAAGACTATGCTCTGAGGCCCGCAGTTGAAGCACAGCTTTATTCTTCTCAGATTTAAACTGCTTCACTCACAGATAGTTCCCCCATTTCACAAATGCCTCCCGCAACAAATCTTCTGTTTCCCCCATTTCTCCTTGATAGCCCCTCTGACACAGGATGGGCATTGGGGGAGGGGCTGGCCCCTGACTGCCCTTCCCTCTGTTGGCCCTCTTGGAGGACAAAAGAGAAAATCTCATACAGAGGGTGAACATGACTTTTTCTTTTTTGTTTGGCTGACACCCGCACTGACTAAAAAGAACACCCAGGTTCAATGAGTGACAAATCATTACGGGCTGTACAATGTAATTAAAAAAGCACAGCCATTGATCAGCTACCAGTTAAACCTGAGACACACACTCACTCACACATGCGCACACACGCACTCACACATACCAACACACACACACACACAAAGCAAAAAAGTGAGAGAGACCCAGAATAGCTGGCAAAACTTCTCATTGACTGTGTCTGAAATGGAAGATGTTCCCCCTGCAGGCATGGAGAGCGGCCCATTGTGCATTTCCATTAGAGATACACACTGACTCAGAGCCTGCCATTGATGTTGGCCTATTTATGAAAGGCTG
Organism: Phrynocephalus versicolor; assembly: GCA_023846285.1. Classification (NCBI taxonomy): domain Eukaryota; kingdom Metazoa; phylum Chordata; class Lepidosauria; order Squamata; family Agamidae; genus Phrynocephalus; species Phrynocephalus versicolor. Next base: position 25,259,601 of record JAHTLZ010003542.1, read on the forward strand.
TTGAAAGAGGCTTCAGAGTTAATTGAAAAGAGCTGTTTCTGAAGTAAAATAACTTCAAACAACGCAGTTCTGAAATGTGTTTTAATGGACTGGAAATCCGTGAATTTCCCACATTGCACACAAGAAATAAAGCAGCCAACAGACACACACAGAGACACACGTGCGCAAGCACGGAATAAAAGCTGCCTTGACGTTTGCTGAGGTTTTTCTTTCTTCTCATTTTTCTGTTTCAAAATAAGTTATTCCACGGGCAGGTAACAGAATAACTCGAAACCTACTGATTGATAAGAGCATCTGCCTCTGCTCGGGTCTTTCTCAGGAGCCCTCTTTTGGCTTTGAAATTAAGACACATTTTATTTCCTACAACCACATTGACTAACCTTCTGTATTTAGGGCGGGATTTCACTATATGCTTAGGTTCCATCAAAGCAAAGTTTAAGGTTTAATACTTAAAATGTGTCACTCTGGTGTGTGTGGGGTGGTGGTGGTTTAATTCCCCTTTTTATATCTGTGTCATGAAGAACCTAACAATGTACAGTGGACCCTTGTATAACAAACAGCTTGTATAACATAAAATTTGTATGTTATACAAATTGTCCATCTTTTGCAGCCCAAAGTGATGGTCACTGCTTTATACTGATTACCACCTTACCTGTGCAGGTTTTGATCTCCAGAGGAACAAGGCTTCTAATTAGCAGACCTTTACAATCCTTGTGGGTTTTTCCCCTCCTGTGATGCCTACTTAAATCTTGTGATCCATATTATCTCTGTAAAAAGGACACTGTAACTAGAGATGGGCACGACTTAGCGGTATTTTCGTTTTCGTTTTCGTTTTTCGTTTTCGTTACGGAAACGAAACGAAAACGAAAATCGGCACCAACCTGGACCGAAAACGGAAACGAAACGACTAATTTCGAGCCAATTTTCGTTTTTCGTTACTGGAAAAGCACTCAATTGAGCTAAATGGGGAGAAACGAAAAATTTTTCGTTTTCGTTTTCGTTTTTTCGTTTTCGTTACGTAACGAAACGAAAACGAAAAATTTTGAAATTAGCCCACGAAAACGGAAACGAAACGACTCAGACCCTAGCCGAAAACGAAAACGAAAACGAAACTTTTTTTCTGAGTCGTGCCCATCTCTAACTGTAACTTTACAAACAGTATAAGATCCAAAAGTGTAGTTTTGTGACATATGTAAAATTATCAAGTCTTAGTTTTAGTGCACAGGATCTATAAATATTTTAATGCAAGTCTAGGTTCAATCATCAATCAAAGTACAGTGGACCCTTGTATAACAAACAGCTTGTGTAACATAAAATCTGTACAACATAAAAAATTCCGGAGATAGAGGAAATTTGCTTAACATAATCACCTATGGGGAGAATCTGTACAACATAAAAATGGGATTACTCCATTTTAAATGCATGCCTATTGGAATTTGTATAAAGGAAAATTTGCTTAACATAATTTCATTTGGAACGAATTAATTCCTTTATACAAGGTACCACTGTATCACTTTATTCATATGGATGGAGTAAATTTTCCTAAGAATATTGATTTCTCTGGAGTATTTGCAGGTTAATTAATTCTTGCCTATTTCTTATGTTTCCATCTTTTGCAGCCCAGAGTGATGGTCACTGCTGTATACTGATTACCACCTTACCTGTGCAGGAAGTCATCTACTATTGTCTTCATTCCTAGCAAAAAAATAAACAGGTCTTCCAGTGCGAAAAGTACTTAACAATCAGTCTACCACACTCCCTTAGAAGAACCTATACCAGAGCGAGATTTGATCTATTGGAGTCCATGAATAGATATGGGCGCTTTCACAACTTACCCTATCAAGACAGATCCTGCATATGCGGTGCTACCCGCATAGAGGATACGACTCACATTTTATTTGATTGTGAGCTTTATACAGCCCTAAGACAAACACATTTATCAAAATTGATGGTCAAAATTGCCCACTGGAACACAAACTTTCAACAGTTCCAAGGTGCAGGTTGTCCGTGGTGTTGCTAATTTTGTATGTAAGGTCCACCTTCATAGATCAAATTGGTGTTCCCTGTAGGGGAGATGCTGACATATGAATGAGAAATTTTTAACCTTGCTATTTTAAGTGTGCTTTTAATTGTTTTTCATTTTCTTTTTTTCTTCTTCTGTATTTGATATGGCCTGTTGGGCTAATCAATAAAATTTGTTGTTGTTGTTGTTGTTGTTGTTGTTGTTGTTGTTGTTGTTGTCGTCGTCGTCGTCGTCGTCGTCGTCGTCGTCGTCGTCGTCGTCGTCGTCGTCGTCGTCGTCGTCGTCGTCGTTGTCGTTGTCGTCGTTGTCGTCGTCGTCGTCTTCATTAATAAGCCTGGCATGTGCACTGTGGCCCGGAAGCGGGCCAGAGGGATGCTATTTTTTAAAAAAAAAAATTATTTTTTAAAAAAAGCCCCCCTTGTGGAGCTTTTTTAATTTAATTTTTTTTATTTTTACAGTTGAGAGGTGCTAGTGCCTCAGGTTTTTTTTTTTTTTTTTCATTTCCCCTCTCCCGCTGGCTCACAAGGGGGCCAGAAGTGGGCTGGAGGGATGTTTTGTTGTTGTTGCTGTTGTTGTTGTTGTTGTTGTTGTTGTTTTAAAAAGCACCCCTTGTATTGCTTTTTTATTTTATTTTTTATTTTTAAAGCTGAGAGACGCTGGCTTGGGGCCAGCGCCTCCCAGCTGAGAGGTGCTAGTGCCTTGGGGTTTTTTATTTGTTTTTTAAGTTGGCCAGCCAGTGCCATTTTTATATATTTTTAATTTATTTATTTTAAATTTTACAGCGCCAACCACACAGCCCCAGGGGCCAGGTCGGTGTATTTTTATTTTATTTTTATTTTTTATTTTACAGCACTAACCATGCAGCTCCCGGGCCAGGTTGGTGCTTTTCTTTTTTCAAGTCCCCCAATGCTGGGCTTGTTTTTTCCCACCTCTCAGCTGTAGGGCAGGCTTTTCCCCACCCTGCCTGCTGGAGTTCCAGGACTGCGAGGACTGGGGCGGGTAATGAAAAATGAAGTGAACAAAACGGAAATTTCCATTTTGTTTTGTTTCATTTTTCTTTGATGGGTTGGTTTGTTATTCATTTCGTTAGCTAACAAAATGAATAACGAATAACAAAACAAATTAAAAGTTCATTTTGTGCCCATCTCTACTATCTAGTATATGGCTGAGATAATGCTATTGAAGTAGTCCTCTTCTGGCAAAGAACAGTCTAACCATTTTAATATTTTAATGTGCTTGAATTTTATTTGTATTTTATTTACATCCATAATATTAAATTGTGCAATATTTTGATACAAATAAAGAAGGCAAGAATCAGAAAAGATGCTTTGCCTTAAGGGCAGTATAAGACCAACAAGTGTGACTTTTTCATATGAATTTCAGCATTTGAATAAGCAGTTTATAATGCTTTCATATGGACTTATGCACACAAAACAAGTCTTGGTAAATTTTGCAGTTTATAAAATCAGCAGTAACTCCATTATAGTGCAAAGAGCCATATTTCATACACTGTGTACCCACGGTGTGATGTGTTGTCTATCAAATGGGGACAGCCTTCTTCCACAGTGCAGAGCAGACAGTAGAGTTCACACAAAGTCATTCCTATCAAACTGTTTTAACAGAGAACTCAGAGCAGTTTTTCAACCTAATGGTATAGCCACTCAGAGTTAGTAATTTGAACATTATGCCATCCCAGGAAAAAAAAAGTGATAATATGGCCCTAATAGCAATAATTTATAATGATTGGCACAAACCATCAATTTTCCAGTTTGTCCCAGTTTGTTTACCACGGCAACAGGTGTCTGGTGGTTTGCTGCCCAGCTCCTTCTAGTCAATGCCCACTCCAAAGCAGCATCTGGAGGAAGACATACAGGAATGCTGGGACACTGCTTTTGAGTGGGCACCATCTGAAAGAGTCAAGTGCCAAACTGCCAATTGCAGCATTAAACGAACCAAGATAAACTGCTGAACCAATGGTTCAAGCCCATCTCTAATTATGACCTAACGAGAGATTGATACACAGCCGCAATGTTGTTTCTGCTATCTAAGATAGAATACCAATCAAAGATTTAATAAGTCATTGATGAATATGGTCAATCGAAAGTTGAGCAAGATATTTTAATTCATAATGTTGTTCCCACAGCCACTGGTCAACTGGTGTTCTACCTAGTAGGCTTTCAGAACACAAAGATGTTCTATAGATGACTACCACACAGGAAGGTGAATGCCTCAGTCAGAGCAAAGTAGACTTGAGCTGAAGACCTGTAACTTCTAATTACAACCTCTTATGTTTAGACCAAGGAAAATATTTCTGTTCTTTGTCAGAGCTCTTCACAAAGCTGAAAGATTAATTAAAGCAGTTTGCTTTCCCTTTGAAACTGACGTATGACCTGGCATTTTTCTGCAGAAAGGAGTCCACCCGGCTCCCCCAGTGCTGTTAGAGGAGATTAATTCACCACAAATGGTCTGTAGAATGCTTCAATTATTGCTGAACTTCATCTCCAGCTTTCATGGATCTTGTCTATGCTGGCTGGGATTCATGGATCTCCTCCTCCTCCTTCTTTTCATCATCATCATCTTGCAGTCCAACAATACTTGAGGTGAGAGACTAGTGATGGGGTAATCTTGGGCCCCACTTTATTAAACAAGTAAACTTTAAACCAACCAATGAGGGGTCTACGGTAGCATGGGGAAATGGTGGGGCCACCGAGATCACGTATGACATCCCGAATGTCCATATTGTCTTACCTGGGTGAGTCCAATACTCCCATCTGTGCAGTCTACAAGACAGCACACAGGAACTGGTAAAATGTCCCAAAGACACCCCAGTCATCAAGCACCATTAGTTGCTCACCTTTCGCCTTGGGTGTAATAGCAGCACATATTTCCCACAATACTGTAAACTCAAGATGCAGAGCATCGTGAAGTTGGATGGGCTAGACTGACATTTCTAAGGTGGACTCAACTCACCGGTCTTACCCTCTGCACTACCTGCCACAGCAACAGGACTAGCCTAGCTATGTGCCTTGCTCGCCCCCCCCCCCAGCTGATCACTTTGGCTCAAAGCCTCCTCTGCAGATCTCCCAAGAAAATATCCATTCCCAACAGGGATAAACTTACCCCATCTCCCCTAAACAATTCTGGTCCCCCAACCCCAATGTCAGAAAGAAGGCTGAGGGGGGATATGATATCTATGTTTAAATATTTGAAAGGATGTCATCTCGAAGAGAGGGCTGGCTTGTTTCCCTTGGCTTCAGAGAATAGGACTTGGAGCAACAGTTTCAAACTACAGGAAAAGAGATTCCATTTGAACATTAGGAAGAACTTCATGACAGTTAGAGCTGTTCAGCAGTGGAATATGATGCCACAAAGGAGGGTGGAGTCTCCTTCTTTGGAAGTTTTTAAGCAGAGGCTGGATGGCCATCTGTCGGAAATACTGTGATGAGAGTTCCTGCATGGCAGGGGGTTGGACTAGATGGCCCTTGAGGTCTCTTCCAACTCTATGATTCTATGATTCTATGATTCTATGAGTCTAAGAGTCTATGAGTCTATGAGTCTATGATTCTATGTCTGGATGGCCAATCTCTGCCCCTGAACTAGACCAAACTGCTTTGCAAACCTCACTATTAACCTGCACCTGACCCTATTCAGGCAGGATGGATTGCAGCTAGCCCTCCAGCTTATTTGCGGCACAACAGTGGACCACGTCCACTTTGGTTCCTGGAAACTGCTCTCAGAATGCCTTAAAATCATTGCCACCCAAATGTACCGCCACAATCTCTGGTGGACAGGGAGCCACTGTGTGCACTGTAGCTGACCAAAACGTGCCCCATTGCATTCCATGCTTGCCCTACCAGAAGAAGAATGCCTCCGCACCTAAGCCCAGGTTGGGTCTCCAGAAGGAATTGATAGCATAGCCTGCTGCCCAGTAAATATAACTGTGGCCAATCAGCAAAATCCTCAGCCGCGGAATGCATCTGCCATGCCCTGCAGCAAAGGCAATAGAAAGGCAATAGAAAAGGAGCTAGGACACATCCTACACCCAAAAAGGGTGTACATATGTTTGATATCATTGCAAAGTCCATCTCCCAAACTGCTTAATGCTCTCTGGTTCATACCCCAAAGCCGCAGCTGTTGAAGCTGCCCCAATTTGAAATGAGTTGGTCCTAAACCTGCAGCCTGTAAGACCCACTCATGGCAAAGCTTGATTTGTCAGGCACCAGAAATGATACTTTGTTAGAGGGTTAGCCTCCAGGTGGCAAGACAAATATTCATCCTGACCACTCCTTTGTGCCAGGTAAGCACCCAGATGAGGCATAGTGCCACAATGGAACACCTGCCCAATTTGATATGAGATCCTTTGCCAGATTGGTCCAACTTTGAGTGCCTAATGCAGATGCATTCACTCCCTTGCATCACAAATACATCAGCCTGCTGAAGGGCTACTCCCGTGTACTCCTCTGTACCTAACACGGGATATAACAGTGCCACTCAGTGCCTTGCCCTATGGGGACTATGGGAGGCCTTTAGGTGATCATTTGGCACCGGCAAGGAAAGAAAAAAAATCTGGAAGGGTGACTACGTTGATCCTTTTGAACTTTTGAACAAAGAATCAGAAAAGAGGGACACAGATAAGAAAGATGTGAAGGAGAAGGAGCATAGGTTCAGGCACGAGCTGGAGCACTCCTGGGATAATTGGTTGCCAATTTATTTGAGATACATGGTGGTGTTAATCAAGGCCCAGCCATTGTGGGTGCTACCCCTGGTGCAGTATCTCAACCTGATTTATAGAGCCTATTTTAGGTGTACAGCCTAACTGAATAGGGAATGCCACATGTGGGTATGTGACCAGACATGGGACAGCCCTGCCCCACCGCCTAGCACTGCCCCGCCTGAACATGGAGACTCTCCTGTGGATTGCACCCATATTCTGCTTGGGTGGCCGTGATCAATCCTGTGGACTACGGCCACACTAAGTTAGATGAAAGTATTCTAGTACAGCCGCAAGCCACTGGCCGAAACCTCCAAGCCATTCTGCTGGAATGTACCAAGCTCCACGCAATCAGTCCTAGATGGTTGTACTAATGCTTGCTCCTTGAACTTGGCATGTGATGCTGTCCTGCCTTTGGTCCTTCACACTGGTGCCACTGGAGGGAGCACTGCTGGGGAGGTTAATGCCTGTTCAGAGCCCTCCAGAGCTGTAAATCATGATGAATGATCATTAGCCATCTCTGCTTATCCCCCAGAAACCTCCCCTGCCAATGAAACCAACCCTATAATGGGCAATGCCCAGGAGCCTGACCAGGTGGTTGCTCAGCCCTCCCCCAAAAACAGGGACCTGGACCCACACCACTGCTCTGCTGCAGAGGCCAAAGCCTATGCCTCCACCCCCAGGTGGGCCATGGCACTACCACCCATCCTCGGGTTGACTCCCGTCCCCACTCCCCCAAATCCAAGATTTATCTGTGGGGGCAGCATTCCACCAGTCCCACCAGGCTGACCCAGTGCTGCCCTCCCAACAGCCAACCATGTGGTCAAACAAAACCAAAAGCAGAGTGTCAGCACAGTGGTGATAATTCTTCTCCGGGCTTCTGCATGCTGGAAAGAGGTTGAAGCCTGGGGAGAAGCAGGTGTATATAGCCCACTGCTCCCCACTCCCCTTGAGAGCAACACCACAGTGTGTCTTGCAATTCCAGACAGAAGGCAAAGCCGCCCCGCCCTCTGGAGTGTACCCAGCAGTGGAATGGAGTCTTGCTTGCTTAAGCAGGAAGGTAGAGATTGGCACGACTCAGAAAAAAATTTTGTTTTCGTTTTCGTTTTCATCTAGGGGTCCGTTTCAGCTCATTTCCGTTTTCGTCAGCTAATTTTCAAATTTTTTCATTTTCGTTTTGTTACGTAACAAAAACGAAAAACAAAATGAAAATGAAAATTTTTTCGTTTCTTCCCATTTAGCTCCATTAAGTGCTTTTCCAGTAACGAAAAATGAAAATTGGCTCAAAATTAGTCATTTCGTTTCCGTTTTCAGTCCATTTTTGAACCGTTTTTCGTTTTCATTTCGTTACATAACGAAAACGAAAAACAAAAACAGAAACAAAAATTTCGCTAAGTCGTGCCCATCTCTACAGGAAGGCATAATGCTGCAGCCCAAAACATCTTGAAGGGATCAAAATGAAGCACCCTGCTTTGGATATTTGTTGGAGTCAAATCATTCTTGATTGAGATAGGTAGCTTTCAATGGTTTGGTTATAGAGGTGGGCTTATTTATTCATTTATTTTATTTCCATTGTACACTTATGGCTATCAAGACAAGTTACAACATGATTAAACAACAGTTAGAGTGAAAAATATATTAAATTATAACATTAATATTAAAACACAATTAAATACTTTTAAAATCCACAACTGTATTTGAAATACTGTCAATATGTAGCATGATTTTAGATAGATAGATAGATAGATAGATAGATAGATAGATAGATAGATAG